>CM070715.1:53491302-54139616 GCA_036346275.1 Otatea glauca | reverse complement strand
TTGCTACTTCTTCACTCAGCTCATGGGTATATGATACGGTTCGGTTGCTCACATTTGCAATTCGTTGCGGTGATAAGAGTAGAGACTTGGCAAAAGGAGAAGTGGATCTTCGCGTGGGAATAAAGCAAGAGTTCTTTGGTCTTGCTGTTGGCACATACCCATTGCATTTGCCTTGAGATTAGTTTTAGAACTTAATTATTGTTATTTTGTTCCATCTTTGAGTAGAAACATTATTTCATCTTCTTGTTTGGAACATGAAGGTTATGATTTCAGAATAAAGAACTTTGTTTGTTCGATATTTTTGAATGATATGTATTATGGTCGTTGCCCCATGGTGGATGGGTTGTACGTCCTTGAACTCAAAAAAACTCATCTATAATATTAATGTAAAAGGCATCGGCCTAATGATTTGAACCCTACCTTTTTGTGGCATTGTCGCTTAGGTCATATAAATGAGAAACGCATGAAGAAGCTCCATGGTGATGGACTTCTAACCTCATTTGATTTTGAATCATTTGAAACATGTGAATCTTGTTTACTTGGCACGATGACAAAAGCCCCTTTCACAGGTTTTAGTGAGAGAGCAAGTGAATTATTGGCCCTAGTACATATAGATCTATGTGGACCAATGAGCTCGACTGCTAGGGGTGGGTTTCAGTACTTTGTAACTTTTACCGATGACTTCAGTAGATATGGATATATCTATTTAATGAGGCATAAATCTGAAACTTTTGAAAGGTTCAAATTGTTTCAGAACGAAGTACAAAATCAACTTGGCAAAACAATAAAACACTTACGATCCAATCGTGGTGGCGAATACTTGAGCCAAGAGTTTGGTGATCATCTAAAGCAATGTGGAATCGTTCCGCAACTTACTCCGCCAGGAACGCCTCAATGGAATGGCGTGTCCGAACGACGTAACCGAACTTTATTAGATATGGTTCGGTCAATGATCAGCCAAACAGATCTGCCATTATCCTTCCGGGGTTTCGCTCTAGAGACAGCTGCGTTCACTTTGAATATGGTCCCATCAAAATCCGTTGAGAAGACGCCATATGAGATATGGATTGGGAGAAGACCCATGTTGTCATTTCTCAAGATATGAGGATGTGAGGCTTATGTAAAACGTTTACAATCGATAAACTCGCACCTAAATCGAAAAATGCTTTTTGTGGGTATCCTAAAGAAACAAAAGGATATTACTTTTACAAAAGAAACGAGAACAAAGTTTTGTTGCTCAAATGGTGTCTTTTGGAGAAAGAGTTTCTTTCAAAAGAAATCAGTAGGAGTGATGTGTATCTTGATGAAGTTCGAGAATCACATGAATATGTTCAAGCTACCACTAAACCTTCACAAGATGTACAAAGTGTTGTACAACCTGTGGAAGAGACTCCATTACGTAGGTCGGGAGGCCACGTCATGTACCTATAAGATATGGGAGTGACATATTATTGTTGGACAATGATGAGCCCACGAGTTATGAAGAAGCAATGATGGACCCAAACTCGAAAAATGGCTTGAAGCCATAAGATCCAAATTCAATCCATGCATGACAATCAAGTTTGGAACTTGGTCGACTCTCCGATGGTGTAAAACCATTGAGTGCAAATGGATTTTCAAGAAAAGATAGACGTAGATGGAAATGTTCAGATCTATAAGGCACGGTTGGTGGCAAAGGGTTTCAAACAAGTTCAAGGAGTTGACTATGATGAAACTTTCTCACCGTAGCCATGCTCAAGTCATGCGGATCATTTTAGCTATTCTTTGCATATTTTGATTATGAAATATGGCAGATGGATGTCAAAACAACATTCCTTAATGGGAATCTATCTGAGGATGTATACATGATACAACCTGAAGGTTTTGTTGATCCTAAATATGCTAAAAGGGTATGCAAGCTTCAAAGATCCATTTATGGATTAAAGCAAGCATCTCGGAGTTGGAACATTCGTTTTGATGAAGTAGTCAAAGGTTTTGACTTTATCAAAAATGAAGAAGAGCCTTGTGTTTACAAGAAAGCTAGTGGGAGCGCACTTGTATTTCTGATTTTGTATGTGGATGACATATTATTGATCGGGAATGACATTTCTATGCTTGAAGATGTTAAGACTTCATTGAAAAGGAGTTTCTCAATGAAGGACTTAGGAGAAGCATGCTATATCTTGGGCATAAAAATCTATAGAGATAGATCAAAAAGGTTAATTGGATTAAGTCAGGAAACGTACATTGACAAGATATTGAAAAGGTTCAATATGCATGAATCCAAGAGAGGTTTCATGCCAATGTCACATGGCATCAGTCTCTGCAAGAATCAGTGTCCTTCGACATCTGATGAGCGAGACAGAATGAGCAAGATTCCATATGCTTCAGCTATTGGGTCTATTATGTATGCCATGATCCGCACACGCCCGGATGTCTCATATGCTCTAAGTGTCACGGCGGATACCAAGCGGATCTGGTGATGGTCATTGGATAGCCGTAAAAAATATCCTGAAGTACTTGAGAAGAACTAAAGGTATGTTCCTTGTTTTTGGAGGTGAGGAAGATCTGGTTGCAAAGGGTTACACCGATGCAAGCTTCCAAACTGACAAAGATGATTTTCGATCGCAATCCGGGTTTGTGTTTACACTTAATGGAGGAGCGATGGTGGAAGAGTTCCAAGCAAAACACGGTGGCCGACTCTCACGATGAGCGGAGTACATTGCGGCCGGAGGCCGCAAAGGAAGCTGTGTGGATTAAGAAGTTTATCACAGAGCTTGGTGTGGCGCTAGTGCCTCTAGTCCAATGGACATCTATTGTGATAATAGTGGTGCCATTGCACAAGCAAAAGAGCCTAGATCACATCAGAAGTCTAAACACATACTCCGTCGCTTTCACCTTATTCGCGAGATTGTGGATAGAGGTGACGTGAGAATATGCAAAGTACATACGGAAGCCAATGTGGCCGATCCGTTGACAAAGCCAACGCCACGACCTAAGCATGAGGCGCACACAAGGTCTATTGGTATTAGATACTTAATTGATTGACTCAAGTGCAAGTGGGAGATTGTTAGTGTTATGCCCTTGAGGCAGTCATTTAGATGATTGTAACATGACTATGTTTATGAATAATAATATGATTATTGGTCCAATGAATGTATATCATTGTATTGATCAACAAGTATGTGACTTGCTTATGAAGCTCTTTACTTAATGATGTAATTCGATAAATATCTCTGATCGGATATTATCGTATAGGACAACGATGAATAGATCAGCACATGTAGTGATCGATGATCATGCTTCATAGATCATGGGATATGGAGATACCATCTATACATTGTGGACGCATGTTGAAGAACATGGGTTAGATAGACCCGCAATGGGACACTGCGAGAATGTTTCATTCTTATGTGTCATCAGTGTATCTCATACCTAGTAGATGTATGATCCTTAGACACGAGATTGTCATATTCCCTACATGTGTAATAGTTTTCCTTGGGGCTATCAAACACTACTTCCTAACCGGATAGTTATAAAGGTAGCTTTCATGTTTACTATGAAACGTGCAGAGGAAGTGGCGATCAAGATGGAATTTGCCACTCCAATGAAACGGAGATATATGACAAGGCCACTCGTGTGATATGATTAAGGAAGTGCATGGCCATGCCGTGATTGAGGAGTCAATCACAACTTATTAATATATCACAGATACGAGAGATGGATTGAATCATCAAAGGATGACATGCTTCTCGCCTTGAGATCAATCTTCATATACTTGGCAAAGGGATTAGTACATGAGTACTTTTGATAGGTTCTGTCCGATTTGATCATAGTATGTTTGGGAGTTGGCATACTTTGCAAGAAGCCAATACCAACTATTGGATTGAAAAGGAGTTTTCGAATCCACGCCCAAACGCACGTGAACTGCGCAGGTCACACACTTAATGGTGGGATGCATTAATTTGGATTGGATCCGTAATTAATGAACCTCGTGGGCTTAGCACGATGGGCCCTAGTTTAGGTTTCATCTCGTGGCTATATAAGGAGGGGAGGAGGGAGGGCACAGGGTGTGCTTTCCACGGTTTAGGAGTGATTCACTCGAAACCCTAGCCTACTCCTCTCGCTGTCCCTGCCGAGCGACCAGGTGCTTGCACACCGACGCACGGCGTTCCATCTCTGGACGTGTGGACTACTGCGGTGACGCTGCTGTGACTGCGGCGTGGGAGGACGATCCACGGCAAGGCGAGGACGATCCACTACATCGACGCAACGACTACGGCGAGGACGATCCACTACATCGACGCGCGAAGGATTCCGCAATTGCGCGTCTAGTGGTAATCTTATCTATGATCCCCTTCTTGCGAGTAGCTTTCTGGTTACGCGGTAGATTTTTTTTTGTGCTAGCGTAGCATACCGCGTTCCTCTTCACAAGTCACATACTTGTTGATCAATACAATGATATACATTCATTGGACCAATAATTATATTATTATTCATAAAGATAGTCATGTTACAATCATCTAAATGATTGTCTCAAGGGCATAACACTAACAGAGGATAAAGTATAGTGTGGGAAAAAGATTGGTTGTAATCGCATACTCGAAACTGGGGCTTTAGGATAGACCAATATTCTAGAGGCGCTTGAGAAGTTGGAGGGAGTGGAGTCCTTGTTGTAGCAGCAGCTGCCAGAGAGGGAGTTGCGACAACGATGACCGTGCTGAGAGGCAACAAGGCAGCTGCGGCAATGTCATCGACAGTACCGCTAGGCGCACTTTTCTTGCAGAAAATTTTCTACATGACATCTCCAAAAAGGGGGAAGAATCATGAAAAGAATGCAGAGGTAACTTACTTCGCTAGATGAAACTTCATATGCACATTCTTCTTCTGCGTAGTGGTTTTTGCCAGGACTGGTTTGGTCCTAGCAGCTGGCACCAGCGGATCAGCGGTCAACGGTGGAACCTGCAAACAGATGGTTGCTATGAACAAAATTTTTTACGAATTTAGCAAGCGTTAACAGATAGTGGTTTTACCTGCTCGACCGCTCTGGTCGATGGGGCTCCCTCTTGAGGAGACGTTTGCGTGGGAGTCACCAACTTCTGCACATCGGACCCCTAGGTGGCCCGCTGGTCGTCCAACATCTGTTGGATTACGTCAGAAGCAATCTCATAACATCCAAGCAAGCGATTGAAGGTCATCTGGTCGGACGGTCTCGACGACGAGGTCTGAGGCCGTTTGGCTGGTTGACGGGACGTTGGAGATACCGACCTCCTTGCTTGAGGGGACTCGGCCGCCTCTTACTCCAGAGCCGCCTCACCCTAGCTTGGGTCGATGATAGGCGCTGGATCGTTCAAGGGAGGAACGATGTCGGCGAGGACAGAGCCCGACGCTTGATCATCATTTTGGATCGGCTCGTCATCCTCGAGGCCGATGACTCCCACGATCGGCCCACTTTCATCGTAGAACTTGGCTTCTTGAGGAGATGCTAGGTTAAAGTGGATAACAGATGCACGAACGATGCATTACAAGCCACGATGCAGTACTCACCTCTGGCCGAGGGTTAGCGAGAGAGTACGCCTCGATGACGCAAGCACTAGGTTCTGATCCCTGGAACATTTTGCTCAGCCTGGAGGAGATGTCTGCGTCCGACAGATCTGGCAAAAAGCGAGTCAGATCACCACTCATTGACTAAGGCAAGGAAAACAAGAATATTATAAGTGCTTACTTTCTGGATTATCCCTGGTGGCATCATCGACTCTGGAGTAGTCCTGAGCCAAGTGGTCCCGGCACTTCAGCGGACTTGATCGGCACGTGAGGAAGTCTCTAACGATGTGCCACGCAGTCAGCCCGGTTTTCCTCAGCTTCTCTATCTTCTAGATGTAATAAGTGTTGTGGGCAGTCGAAGGAGGGACTTTCGTCCAAAGGTCAATCGGATGGAGGAAGAGTGGTCGATAAGCTAGAGGGAAGTTCATGGTGTCCGAAGAGGTGATGTAAAACCATCGTTTCTTCCAGTCCGACTGCTAGGAAGAGGTAACGGGGACAGGAATACATGAATTCGACACACCACTACGAAGGTGAAAACCAGCACCCCCAATAGCCTCGTTCTTCGTTGCCCGCTTTAAATTATAAAAGTGTGAAAGGACAGGGGATGTCGCCTAGAGGGGGTGAATAGGCGAATTAAAAACTTTGTAACTAAATGCAGCGGAATAAAAAATTTGCAGCTAAATAAAATCTCCCGAGGGTCTAAGTCCGGAGTGTCCGGGATTTTTATCCGGATACTCAAATATCCTGATGTCGGGTTCGAGTCCGGATACTCGGATTGGATCCGAGGGACTCAGCCGAGTGTCCGGACTTATCTCGGATACTCGAAATGTCCGGACTATCCGGTTTGAAGTCGGATACTCGGATTTAAGACCTCGAAATGAGATTTTAAATCCCGCAATTTTTCAACAATCTACTTGAATACAAAAGATCTAAAAGCTATCGTGCACTGGGAAATTGTAGATCTGGAGCCAAACACAACAAAAGAGTAGATCGGGCAATTTCAAGATTCAAAATCAAATACTAAAGCATGAGTAAGAAGCAAACTTGGAGACGATGATTTTTCACCGAAGTTCGGATCCTTGAGGGGATCCTACGTCTCGTTGAGGCGGCTCGGTCACACTTGAGCCGGGTCTCTTTCAACCCTCTTCCTCCGGTGTTGCACAAATGCACTCGCCGGTCTTCACTCCTTTGATTCCTTCCTTACGGAGGCGGAACCGGCCTTCACAAACTTCCCACGGCCAACCACACAAAGCTCCGGTGGCTCGAGGCGACCTCCTAGCCGCCTAGGAGTCCTCAACCTCCAAGAGTAACAAATGCTCACGAAGAACAAGCTTGGAGATGAAATCAAGTGCTCAAACAACTCAAATCTCACTCAACCTAGCACCTCACTCCTCAAACTCTTCCCAACCCTTCTCACCAAGGGGATCACTTAGATCTAAGGGTAAAGAGGTGTTTTGGGGGCTCAAGGACAAGGGTATAGCACCTCTAATCAGTGGGATAACGGCCACTTTGAAGTGAGGAAGAAGGGGGCTTTAAATAGAGGTCCCAAAAACTAGCCGTTGAAACAATGCCCACAACCCGGAGACTCCGGAAAAAACCCCGGATACTCCGGATTGACTGAGAGCAGCCACCGAGGGTGTCAACCCGGAATGTCCGGATTGAATATCCGGATACTCCGGATTGCACTGGCCAGCCCGACGGAAACGAGCATAACTTTTCACTCCGGACTCTGATTTCAGCGATTTTGGACTCTATCAAAAGCTAAGAACGAGGGCTACACAACTAACAAGGTCTCACTACCCAAAACTCAAAGGATAAATACAGATATCACAAAGAATCCAAGGGAGACCTACAACCCTCACTTTTCGGCACCACCAACACCACTCTCTTTCTAAGATTCACAAGGATGGATCACTTGAGCACTTGACACATCTAAAAGTCATTCGATATCGCAACCCTCTTAATAGTACGGCAATCCTTAGACTCAAATTAAATCAAAGATAATATAAGTCTAGAAATAGTCACTTGCCGTCTTCTTTCTTAATGTCGATGCATGAAGACTTTCACTATATAATTGATGACATCTTCGCCTTGTCCAACTCGACTCGATTCACCTCATGAGACTCTCGTCCTATCAACCTTGACTTGATCATCCTCTCTGACGATCTCCACGCCAAGTCAATCTTTGACTTAGTCCTCAGCTCTTGGTGACACCGCTGTCTTGCTGACCTCGGCTTAATGATCATCCTCCAAGATACCTTGGTCATCATACACAGACAGGACCTAATTCTTTCCAAACTACTCATGAAAGACATTAGTCCCAAAAGCTCAATAGATATGAACAAGTTGATATTTGTGAGCAATTGATTACAACAAGTGTTTCATAGGAAGAAGCACAATATAACTGGAAACACTTGACATAAGAAATGTTCTCTACTAAGTACATCATGATGAATGTGTAATTGATCTATATGCACTAGAGAGATAATTGCCATTATGATGAATCAATTAAATCATGGCAAGGATCACAGTCTTTACTTAAATAAAGCACATGATAGAATATACACGAATTGTACATGTGCAAATAATATTTGGAGTAAGAGTAAATATGTGATCCAACACTAGATAAACTTCACTAATAGAATTGCATGAGAAGATATACAAATAAAGCATGCATGCACCTAGTCAATCTATAGCAATATGAAGTTTAACTCTAGTTAATACATGCATACCATAATGAACTCAAATGAATATATATGCACAAATAAATATGACATGAACCAATGTGCATATATAAAATCAACATGCTACTTGGAGTTCACTATGCATTTGCACGAAAGGAATGCAATAACACATATAGAATAGATACCAAAATTGCATACCTTATCTTTGCTTAACCTTCCTATTTGATTTTCCTCTAAAAGATGAGACTGATACTCAACTAGGCAATAACATGTTAGTCTCATAGCAATATAATCATATTAGAGGTTTGTCATTTGCTAAGCACTAAGTTAAGCATTTACTTAATTGCATAGATTGTCATTATGAGTGTTTGTCATTAATCACCAAAATAACATAAGTGCCTAGATGCACTTTCAATCTCCCCCTTTTTGGTGATTTATGACAAACCTATTATCAATTGCACCAAATGACAATATTAAGATATTTTAGCATTAAAACAAGCATAAAGATACAATAAGAGATCATACATACAAATCATCCCTTTTTGTCAATCGATTAGGGGACAATTGATAAATCCATAAATTCTCCCCCTTTTGTCATTAATCCCAAAAAGGTGCTTAAAAGATTCTTATTGTTTATTCAATAAAATCTGTTCTCCCCCTTGATTGCACACTCAATAAAAAGATTAGGGAGAAAATAAAATAAACATAAGGAGCTAGTAATAGTACAATAATATTAAGCTCCCCCTAAATCTAGGCAAGATATGATACCAATTATTTTCAAGATTTAGGTAATAGATTTTTCTAGTTATACCAAATTAAAGAAGTCATGATTCTTAGGATATAAGTGATGCTTAAACATGACACACGAATATGATTTCACATATTCTTTAAACATCAAGATCATATAGCAAATTTATATAATTTAAGCACATGCTCATGATCAAATTAAATTCTAACAATCAAGATCATATAAAGAAGATTACATAAGAAGGAATTGCTTATATGATCACAAGATGTATACAAGATCATGAATCAAAATTGTATAAGTAAGATGCACTTTCATGATCAAGAATTTCATAAACTTATCAAGGGTATACCTCTTTGCAATGTGTCACCCATATGTACCTTTTAGTTCTTGATAATGCCGAATGCAAGTTAGATGACACTTCAAAACAATTTAGGATTAGAGGATACCTCTTTAAAGATACCAATTAATCATACCAATTGAAAGATACAACACCATTTAGAATAACACAATTTAGCATAATGGTGTGCACAGACATTATTGAATATGGTCAGAAAAGAAACACGTCCCTTTGTCGATTCTTGTCCACTGCATGTTCGAATTGGTCATGATCACCGCGCCCGGTCTTAGATCCCTCGTACTATGGAGCTCCTCTCCATTTCCTTCATCCCACCGTCGAAGATGACCCCTTTTCCAATACCTTGAACATCAATAGACAAGCACATGATTTCTGGGAACAAATATCTTTTAATTTGACCCAAGTTAGTTTGATAATGTCTAAGTACAACATGCACGATATAGATGATATACAAGATAATACTCTTTGCATGCAATTTAAAACAATTCAAGATATCAATTAAAGATTTTATTACATCACTTTATAATGAAAATATTTGAAACTCATTCAAATTTAATCTTTACATCCACTTGTAAGAGAGACAATGGGTGAAACACATTCAACCTCACTCTTGAGCTTACAAGGGAAATTTTCTCTTTTCTATAATAAACTCCAAGTTATGCAAGAGAGGAAACATTTTGAGGCTAAGATACAATTAAATCTAATTTCCAAAAGAACTTAGCCAAAGATGCACTTTCATTGGAATGAAAACTTAAATAGATATACCCCATTTTGAAGCTTGGAGCAATTAATAAGTTCACTTGGTTTTCATCTTGAAAGGCTTGCCAAGATTCCAATTTAAAACTCTTAAAATCCCAAAAGATGCAAATAGCAGCACAAAATCAATTATAGCTTTTAAACCATTGCTCAAATAAAAAAATCATCAACGCGGAACAGATTCGTTTCGAAATCCTCTTCGAGGGCTATGAAGACTGAATATTGATTTGAGCAAAGGAGAAACCCCAAAAATAGGATGAACAAGATATTGCAAGAAAGTATAGATAGCAATTTAAGAATTTGGGCGAAGCAAAGTACAACCGGATACTCGGTGTTTCCAATAGCCATAAGATTTTGCGAAAATGATCCATGAACATCCAAGAGACTTTTTCCAAAAGGATTTTCTCAAACATCACTCTCCAATCAAAAATAGGTCATTAGAAGAATTGGAGGTTTAGTTTTGACACTAAGTCAAATAAAGTCAACAATCTTGCAAATGAGTTCAAATAAATTTGAAAATTTTCAGATATGAACTCCATATGTGAGAGAAGGTTTTCCAACAAGGATTTTCAATAAATAAATTTCATTTGAGAAATATGATGAAAGATGCATATGAAACACATAAAAGATTAAGATTTTCACCAAATCCTCAAAATGGAACCAAATGAGTTTTGAATGGTAATATGCACTTATATGGCTTCATATGATTTATAGAGATGTTTATAAGCCTATTTGCATAATCAAATCCATTCAAATCGTAAAATCCAACTTAATGCAAGAGTATGCCAAATAAGATCGAAAGAGAGAAAAGGCATAACTATTTCAAATTAAGTTGAAATTACTTGAAATTGTGCAGAAACATTCTTTAGACTCCCAAGAAACTTTTACAAAAGAATTTTCCAAAAGGAGTCTCCAATCAAAAGATATGCCAAATTTTGCTTTGTAGGCATGATTTTTACTCAAAGAGAAGAAAAGTCAAAACTTTTTCAAATTGAGTCCAAATGGTTTGAAACTTTCCAGAAATAAACATTGGACTATTTAGAAGGTTTCCCAACAAGAATTTCATTAAAAGGAATTTTCGTTCAAAAGATATGACAAAATGCGCTTTGTAGGTTTGAAAAAAATTGAATTTTCACCAAATGCTCAAAATGCATTCCGGATTGAAATTTATGGAGATTCGAACTTTCATAGCTTTGTATGAGTAGGAAATACCATTTCAATCCAAGATATACAAATAATTCCAATTCAAATAGCGAAATCCACAAAATGCAACAACGGATCATTTTGGGTCAAATGGATGATTTTGGCCAAATTCAAATGGCTATAACTTTTGAACGGTTGTTCGTTTGGAAAAACTTTGAACTAAAGAAATGCTTAAAATGACCAACGCTATGAGTTTTGTATTGACCACTTTTTCAAAAACTAAATAGATTTTAACTTATAAAAGTATTTCATTTAATTCAAAAACAAGATCATATAAGATCCATTTGAGGCCAAAGTTTGACTTTTAGCTTCTAGCCAAGGGTTAGATACTTGAAAACATTTGAAAACATTTCAGAAGACTATTTTCATAAGATTTTGTATTTCAAACAAATATTTTGCTTTTATCCCTTTTGAAGCAAGTTAAATAGGAAATAGTTTTTCATAAAAAGCCTCAAAATACAACTCAATTTGGATTTCATGCAATTTCAATTTCCATGGCTTAGAATTGATTATGAAGATGGTTTCTAGCCAACATTTATAATGAAATCCAACTTGAATGCTAAGATTTGAGCAATATGCTTAAATAAGCTATTTTAGTTCAAACCAAAAATTTTGGCCAATTTTGATTTCAATATAGAATTTTCATTTTGAAAGCTTGTAAAACATTTGAAATACATATTAGAATACTTTTACAAAGCTTTTTACAATTTTGGGCCTTTTAAACATAAGATTTGACTTTTGACCAAAATGGTCCTTTTGAAATAGCTATTTGTAAAACAAAGCCAAATATTTCAACACAAGATTCAAATGAAGAATAAGATGAGATATAGAGATTTGAATTTTGTGTATGAGTTTAAGATACCATTTTGAACCAAGATACTACACAAGATCCGGTCCAAACGGAGAAACTCACTAAGTGTAATAATAT
Source organism: Otatea glauca (assembly GCA_036346275.1). NCBI lineage: Eukaryota > Viridiplantae > Streptophyta > Magnoliopsida > Poales > Poaceae > Otatea > Otatea glauca. Next base: position 54,127,419 of record CM070715.1, on the reverse strand, counting down.
GATTATTATGGGTCAAATGTAGTTTTTCGGCGAGTTTCAAAATCGAATAACTTTCGCTAGGTTGGTCTTTTGAATGTCTTTTGAACACAAGAATTGTTAAGACTGACCAACTCTAAGATTTTCGTTTTGGAATTACTTTCAAATTCATTTTACATTTAATTCTATGAAAATTATAAGTTTAAATCCAAAACAAGATACTACTATCTAGATTTTGATCATTAAACTCATTTTCTCTTCAAAATAGATTTTGTGAAGCCAAAACCTTTGAAAACGTTTCAAATACATTTGTATACATTTTGCAACTAGTTTTTCACAAGAATACTAATGGTATACAAAATTTTGACTTTTGGCTAAATGGCTTGATTTTGAAAATATATATTTGCACTTATATAAATATGGGCATATGTAGGGATGTAATATACATGGATATGAATTAACACTCCCCCTTGATGTGCCACTACCCCAAACTTGCTCAAGATTTCAATCAAAACAATTAATCAAGCATGAGCAAGAATATAACAAGCAATCTAAATTGATTTTCATGAAAAATGCAATATAACCTACACAAGGCTATAAGCTAAATAGTAATCAAATTAGATACTTGTTACCCGAGATGACATTGGCTCAAGATTGAAGTGATCATCCTCATGCTTAGCTCCATTTTGCAAATGATTAAGTCATCTTCCCTTTTGAAGAAGCCAAACGTCAATCCATCTCATATTGCCTAAAAATGTTTTAGGCGATTTTGGTACCAATCCTTGTTGGGTCCAACAATGTTAGTCGCAATAGATTTTGGAACCCAAATGGGCCTAATTTGGATATTATTGAATTGACTAACATAATTAGAAATAAGTTTGTAATAATTATTCCTCCTAGGCAAATGATTGGCATTTTTATGAAAAGGCTTAGGAGGGCAATGATAGTTTGCAAAACCATTTCTAGTTTGATCTCTTCTAAGCATATGATAATTGAAATTATGCATTGGCTTAGAGGATCTAGCATATCTAGCAAATGCTTTGCTATCGTTATTTTCCTAAGCACATGATCAACATGATTTTTCTTGGTCTTAGGAAATCTAGCATTTTGAGCAAACACATTTCTAGATTTATATCTCCTAAGCAATTGATTGTCATTATTTTGCATGGTATTAGGAGAATTGACAAACTTGGTAAACACATTACCATATTTGTCCTTCCTAAGTGAATGATGATCATTGACAATAATAGGCTTAGGAAGATACCTTTGGACAATCCTTACCGATGTGTCCCTTTTTCCGACAATTGTAGCAAGTAGGCTTTGAGCGTCTCTTTTCTTGACTTGCTCTTTGCGGTTTGCCTCATTATTGATGGTTGTGGCTTGATCTCCACTTTATTAGGGCACACAGGCGGCGTGTCCTTCTTGTTGCAAGCAAAGCACTTGATAGTCTTCGTGTGACTTGCATTGTGCCTCATCTTGCTAGTCTCCTCTTGGAGATGTAGCCGAGTCCTCGCTTATTTTGAGGCGCCTTGGCTTGCTCAAGATCTCGTCGAGAACGGCTTTTCCCTTTACGCACTTCTTCAAGTCATTTTCTAATCTAATGACTTTGGCCTTGAGCTCATTGTTTTCCTCTACAAGATTAGTCTCAATATGCATAGAGGAAGTGGAAATATTTGAATTTGAGCAACAAGGTAAATCATTGCAAGAGGTGGATATGTCAAATTTTGATGAAGTATTAGGATTAACATTTAAGCAAGACATTTCATCAATTAAATCACATGAGATTCCTATGTCCACCTTAGGCTTATGAGTTTCTTTGAGAAGGAGGGATTCATGATTTTCTTGAAGCATATTATAATCATTTTGAAGTGATTCGTGTTCAGGCTTCAAAATTTTATATTTCTTTTTCTCCTTTCCAAGACATTTATTGAGCTCCTCAAGCAAATTCATAAGTTCATTATAAGTGAGCACATCATCGTCATTATCGTCACTTACCTCATTCTTACCTTTCGCCATGAAGCAACGGATTTGTGATGGAAGAGCATCTTCATCGTCACTTGAGGCGGAGGTTGAGGTTGATGGAGATGTCGGTTCTTCATCACTTGAGCTTGAGGTGGAGCTTGATGTTTCATCTCCCGACATCTCTTCCTTAGTGCAATCCTCAATAGAAGTGGATGATTCAAATAGTTCTTGAAGCTTTATCCACATTTCATGAGCGCTCTTGAGATTGCATATTCTATCAAAAATTTCATCGCTCACAACACAAAATAAAACATTAGTAGCTTGAGCGTCGAGATGTAGGCATTTCCTTTCTCCTTCAGTTGGAGCAACTTCATTCAATGGAGAGGAAAAGCCGACATTTACGATCCACCATATTTGGGGGCTCATGGATTTAAAATGAGAAGTCATAATTAATTTCCATGAAGCATAATTTTTGCCATCTAGCACAAGTGGATTATGTGAGTGCTCTAATCCTCTAGTCGACATCCTTTACTCTCTAGACGGTTAAGTCTAATGAAAAGAGAGACCTTGCTCTGATACCAATTGAAAGGACAGGGGATGTCGCCTAAAGGGGGGGTGGGGGTGAATAGGCGAATTAAAAACTTTGTAACTAAATGTAGCGGAATAAAAAATTTGCAGCTAAATAAAATCTCCTGAGGGTCTAAGTCCGGAGTGTCCGGGATTTTTATCCGGATACTCCGAAATATCCGAACTGTCCGGGTTCTGGAGTCCGGATTGGATCCGAGGGACTCAGGCCGGAGTGTCCGGGACTTATCTCCGGATACTCCGAAATGTCCGGACTATCCGGGTTCAGAAGTCCGGATACTCCGGATTTAAGACCTCGAAATGAGATTTTAAATCCCTGCAATTTTTCAACAATCTGCTTGAATACAAAAGATATAAAAGCTATCAGGTACCTGGGGAAATTGTAGATCTGGAGCCAAACACAACAAAAGAGTAGATCGGACAATTTCAAGATTCAAAATCAAATACTAAAGCATGAGTAAGAAGCAAACTTGGAGACGATGATTTTTCACCCGAAGTTCGGATCCTTGAGGGATCCTACGTCTCCGTTGAGGCGGCTCGGTCACACTTGAGCCGGGTCTCTTTCAACCCTCTTCCTCCCGGTGTTGCACAAATGCACTCGCCGGTCTTCACTCCTTTGATTCCTTCCCTTACGGAGGCGGAACCGGCCTTCACAAACTTCCCACGGCCAATCACACAAAGCTCCGGTGGCTCGTAGGCGACCTCCTAGCCGTCTAGGAGTCCTCAACCTCCAAGAGTAACAAATGCTCACGAAGAACAAGCTTGGAGATGAAATCAAGTGCTCAAACAACTCAAATCTCACTCAACCTAGCACCTCACTCCTCAAACTCTTCCCAACCCTTCTCACCAAGGGGATCACTTAGATCTAAGGGTAAAGAGGTGTTTTGGGGGCTCAAGAACAAGGGTATAACACCTCTAATCAGTGGGATAACGGCCACTTTGAAGTGAGGAAGAAGGGGGCTTTAAATAGAGGTCCCAAAAAAAACTAGCCGTTGGAAACAGCTGCCCACAACCCGGAGACTCCGGAAAAAACCCCGGATACTCCGGATTGACTGAGAGCAGCCACCGAGGGTGTCATCCCGTCCGGATTGAATATCCGGATACTCCGGATTGCACTGGCCAGCCCGACGAAAACGAGCATAACTTTTCACTCCGGACTCCGATTTCAGCGATTTTGGACTCTATCAAAAGCTAAGAACGAGGGCTACACAACTAACAAGGTCTCACTACCCAAAACTCAAAGGATAAATACAGATATCACAAAGAATCCAAGGGAGACCTACAACCCTCACTTTTTGGTACCACCAACACCACTCTCTTTCTAAGATTCACAAGGATGGATCACTTGAGCACTTGACACATCTAAAAGTCATTCGACATCGCATCCCTCTTAATAGTACGGCAATCCTTAGACTCAAATTAAATCAAAGATAATATAAGTCTAGAAATAGTCACTTGCCGTCTTCTTTCTTAATGTCGATGCATGAAGACTTTCACTATATAATTGATGACATCTTCGCCTTGTCCAAGTCGACTCGATTCACCTCATGAGACTCTCGTCCTATCAACCTTGACTTGATCATCCTCTCTGACGATCTCCACGCCAAGTCAATCTTTGACTTAGTCCTCAGCTCTTGGTGACACCGCCGTCTTGTTGACCTCGGCTTAATGATCATCCTCCAAGATACCTTGGTCATCATACGCAGACGGGACCTAATTCTTTCCAGACTACTCATGAAAGACATTAGTCCCAAAAGCTCAATAGATATGAACAAGTTGATATTTGTGAGCAATTGATTACAACAAGTGTTTCATAGGAAGAAGCACAATATAACTGGAAACACTTGACATAAGAAATGTTCTCTACTAAGTACATCATGATGAATGTGTAATTGATCTATGTGCACTAGAGAGATAATTGCCAATATGATGAATCAATTAAATCATGGCAAGGATCACAGTCTTTACTTAAATGAAGCACATGATAGAATATACACGAATTGTTCATGTGCAAATAATATTTGGAGTAAGAGTAAATATGTGATCCAACACTAGATAAACTTCACTAAGAGAATTGCATGAGAAGATATACAAATAAAGCATGCATGCACCAAGTCAATCTATAGCAATATGAAGTTTAACTCTAGTTAATACATGCATACCATAATGAACTCAAATGAATATATATGCACAAATAAATATGACATGAACCAATGTGCATATATAAAATCAACATGCTACTTGGAGTTCACTATGCATTTGCACGAAAGGAATGCAATAACACATATAGAATAGATACCAAAATTGCATACCTTATCTTTGCTTAACCTTCCTATTTGATTTTCCTCTAAAAGATGAGACTGATACTCAACTAGGCAATAACATGTTAGTCTCATAGCAATATAATCATATTAGAGGTTTGTCATTTGCTAAGCACTAAGTTAAGCATTTACTTAATTGCATAGATTGTCATTATGAGTGTTTGTCATTAATCACCAAAATAACATAAGTGCCTAGATGCACTTTCAATCTCCCCCTTTTTGGTGATTTATGACAAACCTATTATCAATTGCACCAAATGACAATATTAAGATATTTTAGCATTAAAACAAGCATAAAGATACAATAAGAGATCATACTTACAAATCATCCCTTTTGTCAATCGATTAGGGACAATTGATAAATCCATAAATTCTCCCCTTTTGTCATTAATCCCAAAAGGTGCTTAAAAGATTCTTATTGTTTATTCAATAAAATCTGTTCTCCCCTTGATTGCACACTCAATAAAAGATTAGGAGAAAATAAAATAAACATAAGGAGCTAGTAATAGTACAATAATATTAAGCTCCCCCTAAATCTAGGCAAGATATGATACCAATTATTTTCAAGATTTAGGTAATAGATTTTTCTAGTTATACCAAATTAAAGAAGTCATGATTCTTAGGATATAAGTGATGCTTAAACATGACACACGAATATGATTTCACATATTCTTTAAACATCAAGATCATATAGCAAATTTATATAATTTAAGCACATGCTCATGATCAAATTAAATTCTAACAATCAAGATCATATAAAGAAGATTACATAAGAAGGAATTGCTTATATGATCACAAGATGTATACAAGATCATGAATCAAAATTGTATAAGTAAGATGCACTTTCATGATCAAGAATTTCATAAACTTATCAAGGGTATACCTCTTTGCAATGTGTCACCCATATGTACCTTTTAGTTCTTGATAATGCCGAATGCAAGTTAGATGACACTTCAAAACAATTTAGGATTAGAGGATACCTCTTGAAAGATACCAATTAATCATACCAATTGAAAGATACAACACCATTTAGAATAACACAATTTAGCATAATGGTGTGCACAGACATTATTGAATATGGTCAGAAAAGAAACACGTCCCTTTGTCGATTCTTGTCCACCGCATGTTCGAATTGGTCATGATCACCGCGCCCGGTCTTAGATCCCTCGTACTATGGAGCTCCTCTCCATTTCCTTCATCCCACCGTCGAAGATGACCCCTTTTCCAATACCTTGAACATCAATAGACAAGCACACGATTTCTGGGAACAAATATCTTTTAATTTGACCCAAGTTAGTTTGATAATGTCTAAGTACAACATGCACGATATAGATGATATACAAGATAATACTCTTTGCATGCAATTTAAAACAATTCAAGATATCAATTAAAGATTTTATTACATCACTTTATAATGAAAATATTTGAAACTCATTCAAATTTAATCTTTACATCCACTTGTAAGAGAGACAATGGGTGAAACACATTCAACCTCACTCTTGAGCTTACAAGGGAAATTTTCTCTTTTCTATAATAAACTCCAAGTTATGCAAGAGAGGAAACATTTTGAGGCTAAGATACAATTAAATCCAATTTCCAAAAGAACTTAGCCAAAAGATGCACTTTCATTGGAATGAAAACTTAAATAGATATACCCCATTTTGAAGCTTGGAGCAATTAATAAGTTCACTTGGTTTTCATCTTGAAAGGCTTGCCAAGATTCCAATTTAAAAACTCTTAAAATCCCAAAAAGATGCAAATAGCAGCGCAAAATCAATTATAGCTTTTAAACCATTGCTCAAATAAAAAAATCATCAACGCGGAACAGATTCGTTTCGAAATCCTCTTCGAGGGCTATGAAGACTGAATATTGATTTGAGCAAAGGAGAAACCCCAAAAATAGGATGAACAAGATATTGCAAGAAAGTATAGATAGCAATTTAAGAATTTGGGCCGAGCAGTACAACCCGGATACTCCGGTGTTTCCAATAGCCATAAGATTTTGCGAAAATGATCCATGAACATCCAAGAGACTTTTTCCAAAAGGATTTTCTCAAACATCACTCTCCAATCAAAAATAGGTCATTAGAAGAATTGGAGGTTTAGTTTTGACACTAAGTCAAATAAAATCAACAATCTTGCAAATGAGTTCAAATAAATTTGAAAATTTTCAGATATGAACTCCATATGTGAGAGAAGGTTTTCCAACAAGGATTTTCAATAAATAAATTTCATTTCGAGAAATATGATGAAAGATGCATATGAAACACATAAAAGATTAAGATTTTCACCAAATCCTCAAAATGGAACCAAATGAGTTTTGAATGGTAATATGCACTTATATGGCTTCATATGATTTATAGAGATGTTTATAAGCCTATTTGCATAATCAAATCCATTCAAATCGTAAAATCCAACTTAATGCAAGAGTATGCCAAATAAGATCGAAAGAGAGAAAAAGGCATAACTATTTAAAATTAAGTTGAAATTACTTGAAATTGTGCAGAAACATTCTTTAGACTCCCAAGAAACTTTTACAAAAAGAATTTTCCAAAAAGGAGTCTCCAATCAAAAGATATGCCAAATTTTGCTTTGTAGGCATGATTTTTACTCAAAGAGAAGAAAAGTCAAAACTTTTTCAAATTGAGTCCAAATGGTTTGAAACTTTCCAGAAATAAACATTGGACTATTTAGAAGGTTTCCCAACAAGAATTTCACTAAAAGGAATTTTCGTTCAAAAGATATGACAAAATGCGCTTTGTAGGTTTGAAAAAAATTGAATTTTCACCAAATGCTCAAAATGCATTCCGGATTGAAATTTATGGAGATTCGAACTTTCATAGCTTTGTTTGAGTAGGAAATACCATTTCAATCCAAGATATACAAATAATTCCAATTCAAATAGCGAAATCCACAAAATGCAACAACGGATCATTTTGGGTCAAATGGATGATTTTGGCCAAATTCAAATGGCTATAACTTTTGAACGGTTGTTCGTTTGGAAAAACTTTGAACTAAAGAAATGCTTAAAATGACCAACGCTATGAGTTTTGTATTGACCACTTTTTCAAAAACTAAATAGATTTTAACTTATAAAAGTATTTCATTTAATTCAAAAACAAGATCATATAAGATCCATTTGAGGCCAAAGTTTGACTTTTAGCTTCTAGCCAAGGGTTAGATACTTGAAAACATTTGAAAACATTTCAGAAGACTATTTTCATAAGATTTTGTATTTCAAACAAATATTTTGCTTTTATCCCTTTTTGAAGCAAGTTAAATAGGAAATAGTTTTTCATAAAAAGCCTCAAAATACAACTCAATTTGGATTTCATGCAATTTCAATTTCCATGGCTTAGAATTGATTATCAAGATGGTTTCTAGCCAACATTTATAATGAAATCCAACTTGAATGCTAAGATTTGAGCAATATGCTTAAATAAGCTATTTTAGTTCAAACCAAAAATTTTGGCCAATTTTGATTTCAATATAGAATTTTCATTTTGAAAGCTTGTAAAACATTTGAAATACATATTAGAATACTTTTACAAAGCTTTTTACAATTTTGGGCCTTTTAAACATAAGATTTGACTTTTGACCAAAATGGTCCTTTTGAAATAGCTATTTGTAAAACAAAGCCAAATATTTCAACACAAGATTCAAATGAAGAATAAGATGAGATATAGAGATTTGAATTTTGTGTATGAGTTTAAGATACCATTTTGAACCAAGATACTACACAAGATCCGGTCCAAACGGAGAAACTCACTAAGTGTAATAATATGATTATTATGGGTCAAATGTAGTTTTTCGGCGAGTTTCAAAATCGAATAACTTTCGCTAGGTTGGTCTTTTGAATGTCTTTTGAACACAAGAATTGTTAAGACTGACCAACTCTAAGATTTTCGTTTTGGAATTACTTTCAAATTCATTTTACATTTAATTCTATGAAAATTATAAGTTTAAATCCAAAACAAGATACTACTATCTAGATTTTGATCATTAAACTCATTTTCTCTTCAAAATAGATTTTGTGAAGCCAAAACCTTTGAAAAACGTTTCAAATACATTTGTATACATTTTGCAACTAGTTTTTCACAAGAATACTAATGGTATACAAAATTTTGACTTTTGGCTAAATGGCTTGATTTTGAAAATATATATTTGCACTTATATAAATATGGGCATATGTAGGGATGTAATATACATGGATATGAATTAACACTCCCCCTTGATGTGCCACTACCCCAAACTTGCTCAAGATTTCAATCAAAACAATTAATCAAGCATGAGCAAGAATATAACAAGCAATCTAAATTGATTTTCATGAAAAATGCAATATAACCTACACAAGGCTATAAGCTAAATAGTAATCAAATTAGATACTTGTTACCCGAGATGACATTGGCTCAAGATTGAAGTGATCATCCTCATGCTTAGCTCCATTTTGCAAATGATTAAGTCATCTTCCCTTTTGAAGAAGCCAAACGTCCAATCCATCTCATATTGCCTAAAAATGTTTTAGGCGATTTTGGTACCAATCCTTGTTGGGTCCAACAATGTTAGTCATAATAGATTTTGGAACCCAAATGGGCCTAATTTGGATATTATTGAATTGACTAACATAATTAGAAATAAGTTTGTAATAATTATTCCTCCTAGGCAAATGATTGGCATTTTTATGAAAAGGCTTAGGAGGGCAATGATAGTTTGCAAAACCATTTCTAGTTTGATCTCTTCTAAGCATATGATAATTGAAATTATGCATTGGCTTAGAGGATCTAGCATATCTAGCAAATGCTTTGCTATCGTTATTTTTCCTAAGCACATGATCAACATGATTTTTCTTGGTCTTAGGAAATCTAGCATTTTGAGCAAACACATTTCTAGATTTATATCTCCTAAGCAATTGATTGTCATTATTTTGCATGGTATTAGGAGAATTGACAAACTTGGTAAACACATTACCATATTTGTCCTTCCTAAGTGAATGATGATCATTGACAATAATAGGCTTAGGAAGATACCTTTGGACAATCCTTACCGATGTGTCCCTTTTTCCGACAATTGTAGCAAGTAGGCTTTGAGCGTCTCTTTTTCTTGACTTGCTCTTTGCCGGTTTGCCTCATTATTGATGGTTGTGGCTTGATCTCCACTTTATTAGGGCACACGGAAGCGACGTGTCCCTTCTTGTTGCAAGCAAAGCACTTGATAGTCTTCGTGTGACTTGCATTGTGCCTCATCTTGCTAGTCTCCCTCTTGGAGATGTAGCCGAGTCCTCGCTTATTTTGAGGCGCCCTTGGCTTGCTCAAGATCTCGTCGAGAACGGCTTTTCCCTTTACGCACTTCTTCAAGTCATTTTCTAATCTAATGACTTTGGCCTTGAGCTCATTGTTTTCCTCTACAAGATTAGTCTCAATATGCATAGAGGAAGTGGAAATATTTGAATTTGAGCAACAAGGTAAATCATTGCAAGAGGTGGATATGTCAAATTTTGATGAAGTATTAGGATTAACATTTAAGCAAGACATTTCATCAATTAAATCACATGAGATTCCTATGTCCACCTTAGGCTTATGAGTTTCTTTGAGAAGGAGGGATTCATGATTTTCTTGAAGCATATTATAATCATTTTGAAGTGATTCGTGTTCAGGCTTCAAAATTTTATATTTCTTTTTCTCCTTTCCAAGACATTTATTGAGCTCCTCAAGCAAATTCATAAGTTCATTATAAGTGAGCACATCATCGTCATTATCGTCACTTACCTCATTCTTACCTTTCGCCATGAAGCAACGGATTTGTGATGGAAGAGCATCTTCATCGTCACTTGAGGCGGAGGTTGAGGTTGATGGAGATGTCGGTTCTTCATCACTTGAGCTTGAGGTGGAGCTTGATGTTTCATCTCCCGACATCTCTTCCTTAGTGCAATCCTCAATAGAAGTGGATGATTCAAATAGTTCTTGAAGCTTTATCCACATTTCATGAGCGCTCTTGAGATTGCATATTCTATCAAAAATTTCATCGCTCACAACACAAAATAAAACATTAGTAGCTTGAGCGTCGAGATGTAGGCATTTCCTTTCTCCTTCAGTTGGAGCAACTTCATTCAATGGAGAGGAAAAGCCGACATCTACGATCCACCATATTTGGGGGCTCATGGATTTAAAATGAGAAGTCATAATTAATTTCCATGAAGCATAATTTTTGCCATCTAGCACAAGTGGATTATGTGAGTGCTCTAATCCTCTAGTCGACATCCTTTACTCTCTAGACGGTTAAGTCTAATGAAAAGAGAGACCTTGCTCTGATACCAATTGAAAGGACAGGGGATGTCGCCAAGAGGGGGGGTGGGGGTGAATAGGCGAATTAAAAACTTTGTAAGTAAATGTAGCGGAATAAAAAATTTGCAGCTAAATAAAATCTCCTGAGGGTCTAAGTCCGGAGTGTCCGGGATTTTTATCTGGATACTCCGAAATATCCGAACTGTCCGGGTTCTGGAGTCCAGATACTCCGGATTGGATCCGAGGGACTCAGGCCGGAGTGTCCGGGACTTATCTCCGGATACTCCGAAATGTCCGGACTATCCGGGTTCAGAAGTCCGGATACTCCGGATTTAAGACCTCGAAATGAGATTTTAAATCCCTGCAATTTTTCAACAATCTACTTGAATACAAAAGATCTAAAAGCTATCAGGTACCTGGGGAAATTGTAGATCTGGAGCCAAACACAACAAAAGAGTAGATCGGACAATTTCAAGATTCAAAATCAAATACTAAAGCATGAGTAAGAAGCAAACTTGGAGACGATGATTTTTCACCCGAAGTTCGGATCCTTGAGGGGATCCTACGTCTCCGTTGAGGCGGCTCGGTCACACTTGAGACGGGGTCTCTTTCAACCCTCTTCCTCCCGGTGTTGCACAAATGCACTCGCCGGTCTTCACTCCTTTGATTCCTTCCCTTACGGAGGCGGAACCGGCCTTCACAAACTTCCCACGGCCAACCACACAAAGCTCGGTGGCCTGTAGGCGACCTCCTAGCCGTCTAGGAGTCCTCAACCTCCAAGAGTAACAAATGCTCACGAAGAACAAGCTTGGAGATGAAATCAAGTGCTCAAACAACTCAAATCTCACTCAACCTAGCACCTCACTCCTCAAACTCTTCCCAACCCTTCTCACCAAGGGGATCACTTAGATCTAAGGGTAAAGAGGTGTTTTGGGGGCTCAAGAACAAGGGTATAACACCTCTAATCAGTGGGATAACGGCCACTTTGAAGTGAGGAAGAAGGGGGCTTTAAATAGAGGTCCCAAAAAACTAGCCGTTGGAAACAATGCCCACAACCCAAGACTCGGAAAAAACCCGGATACTCGGATTGATCGAGAGCAGCCACCGAGGGTGTCAACCCGTCCGGATTGAATATCCGGATACTCGGATTGCACCGCCAGCCCGACGAAAACGAGCATACTTTTCACTCCGGACTCCGATTTCAGCGATTTTGGACTCTATCAAAAGCTAAGAACGAGGGCTACACAACTAACAAGGTCTCACTACCCAAAACTCAAAGGATAAATTCAGATATCACAAAGAATCCAAGGGAGACCTACAACCCTCACTTTTTGGCACCACCAACACCACTCTCTTTCTAAGATTCACAAGGATGGATCACTTGAGCACTTGACACATCTAAAAGTCATTCGACATTGCATCCCTCTTAATAGTACGGCAATCCTTAGACTCAAATTAAATCAATGATAATATAAGTCTAGAAATAGTCACTTGCCGTCTTCTTTCTTAATGTCGATGCATGAAGACTTTCACTATATAATTGATGACATCTTCACCTTGTCCAACTCGACTCGATTCACCTCATGAGACTCTCGTCCTATCAACCTTGACTTGATTGTCGGGACCCGAATTTGCAAATCCGGACCCTCTGTGTATACCGCACTAGTCCAGGATCACGCTAGTGCACACAGGCTCAACATAGATGCTATCATAGTCACACACAATAAATATAGCATAAACTTCATTAATTAATAATAACTGTTGTCTTACATGAATAATGCCTCACAGGGCTTAAAAGAGTATCAATGAGAAGCGGCGGAAATAGAATAAGCGCAGATGGCGCTCGATTCGCCACAGCAACCGAGCGAGGCTCGGACCCTAAGCATTCGCATCCAAATAATCCTCATCCATGATGGCGTAGATTCTTCCTCTTACAAGTTGTTGTTGATGGGGTGAGTACATAAAGCACTCAACAAGTTGTGCAAAATAATGCAAGTCTAATATTCTATATGTTTGGCTTAATCCAAAGGAATGGCTAGTAAGGGTATTTTTGCAATAAAGCGACATTTAACAAGAATACAATAAATAGATTGGAAAGCGATAAAACAAATACGATAATTAATAAATTCAAGATTTCGAAATACACCAAGTTTCCAATCCTAAATTAATTTTCCACTTTCCATGGCACCTTGCCATCCCAACAAGTTTTTGTTTAACAAAAGTCTAACCCTTAAGCTGTAATTCCGAGCATTGCCCAATACCGTGAGCACGGCTATTCGAATAGATTGTACACTCTGCAGAGGTTATGCACTTTACCCACACGATACAACCAAACACCACCAAGGCGAGTGATCATAACAAAGCCTTTACAATGCTACACCTAGACCCAAGATCGCTCGCTAAGGTTTCAACATGAAGGGTTAAACCACCACAACAGGCCCCCTCTTGCGCCATGTGAGTTAAACCGTAACCGGGACTCACTATTCACCACGACGATCGAAATCTAGGTTTCACAAATTATTCAGCTAATTTGTCCCATTCCGGACATGTGGTTGCAAGAGAGACTCGGTCAAAGGCTTGCAATGTTAAGTCCTTAAGGTGATTAAGGCAAGACTTCCACATACCCTGCCAAACTGGCCCACCTTGGCACACCGCCTTGCCACTTGCCTCAATCTAAAATCATTACCACCCAGCTTGATTACCAAGCCCCACATGCCATCAACATTTCAATCCCGATGTGTGACCTCCTCGCCACGACAACTTGATATCATTGTGTGACAACACATGACACACCAATTCATAAACATTGTTCCATATTCCATTAGTCAAGATTAAGTATCGACATTCGGACACATGTGATGACGTGGCATGGCTAAGCAATCTATGACGATCTAACTAGCCCATGTTGATTATCAACTATAATTCCACATCCTAGGGTGACAAATAGATCATGGCATATAATTGACAAGGTATGGTTTAATTCAAATAGGCATATTATCTAATTCCCAGATTAATTGAAATCATTTATACACATAAAATATCATGCATAAAGTTTAAAAGACAAAATAGTAATTTGGTGAAAATTAGGTGCAACATGATCAAAGCACAACTTGCCTTGGAGTAGGTGCTGGTCTTGATCTGAGCTTGGGTCTTGGAGCGACGAATCTTCTTCCGGATCACCGAAAGCGGTTCAACGTCTCACGCTAAACGATGCCAAAATAGCAAATAAACACCAAACCAGAGAGCAACCAAACTCCAAAAATAAAATAAAATTCACCAATAAATAGATCTTGATTTTACAAATTTTAGAAATTTGAAACACTCAAATCCGAGTTAAAATGCAAAAGATATAGCCTTTTGAAGTTTGAATAAATCAAAATACGAAAATAGAATTTCGATTTTTCGAATTATTTTCTATTGGAAAAGATTTTATTGCGCAATCTCGACGTCAATACGACTCGGACCAATCAGGCGCTGACACGTCGCCTGGTCCATGGACTCGGTCCACGGAACCGCCTCTGGTCCACCGTGGACGCGGCCCACGGCGCCTCGCACCACGCGCCCGACACGCGGCGCGCATCGATTGGCTGCGACGCCGCCCGTGCCGATGCTCGACACGCGGCGCGCATCTGCGCGACGATCTGACGGCTAACGCTCTACTGCACACGCGGCGCGATCTCACCCGAACAACCCTGATCCAACGGTCACGCTTACCCGAAGCTGTTTTACTGCAGACGAAGCGACGTGGCTCGATCTGGATGGTCCACTGGAGATCCGACGGTGTGTGCGGTTCAGCACTGCGGATGCCGCGCGGCGCTGAGTTCGGAGACGAGGACGACGACGACCCAGACGGCGTTCTGGCTCCTGCCGGCGACGAAGAGGTAGCTGCTCCGGTGCGGCTCGACGTGGCGAACCCGAAACTGGAACCCACACGTCGAACGGCGGCTTGACGACGGCGGAACGGCGAGAAAACGAGCGGCGGCGCTAGAAAACTACGGCGAGCTCTCGGGGCTAAACGGCGGTGACTCAACGGCGAAGGCTAGCACTGGCGGATGCGCTCTGGGATGAGGAACCTCGGTGTGCGGGCTGCGGCTTTTATAGCCTCGGCATGTGCGCTAAAACGGCAACCCTAAATCACGCGGCGGCGGCGGCAGCGGCGACGGATTCGAAAACCGAATCGAGGCGAAGGTCGATACCGTCCGACGGTAACGAGCGCCGAGATTAGATCCGGTGATACGATCCGATCCGCTCTTTCCAAAATCAACGGCGAGATCTAAACTTACCAAAACAACGCGAACGATCCCGACCGCTCGATCTCAATCCAACGGCCGAAGGCGCTAGGGTTTCGCGAAGGAGACACCGTCCGATCTTCATCCAACGGCCACGCGCAGGCGGCAAAAGCAGTGATCGGGCCGCACGTCGATGGTCCGACACGACGATCTTGGGCTTTGGCCCGAAGATTATTCACTCGATTTTCAAAAGCTTTTGATTTAAAATAATTCCGAAATTAGATTAATCTACTTTAAGCAATTAAAATATCGGGAAAAATCCCGAAAATTCTCATAAATACTTTGAGACATTACGAGCACAAATAAAATATTTTTGGTAAAACTTTATATTAACTTTATCTATATATATTTAATTTTCACAAAAGGTTCAATATACTTAATTAAATTCAATTCAATTAATTTCTGGAAAAAAAATCCAATAAATTCAGAAAATCACCAAAAAGCATATGAGCGAAATTATAAGCCAAATTTTTGGGATGTTACAAACCTCCCCCCTTTACAGAATCTCGACCCCGAGATTCAAGGTTAACTAGGAAATAGGTTTGGAAATTCTGACTTCAGATCCTTTTCACGCTCCCAGGTTGCTTCATTCTCAGAATGGTTGCTCCACTGAACTCTGCAAAAGCGAACTGACTTGGTCCTGGTCTTGCGGTCCATAACATCCAGGATTCTGATTGGTTGCTCCTTGTAGGTCAGATCTTTCTGCAATTCAATCTCTCCCAAAGCGTCTCGCTCATTGCACCAAGACACTTCTTGAGCTGTGACACATGGAACACATCATGCACGCCTGCTAGTGACTGCGGCAATTCTAACTGATAAGCAACCTCCCCTCGACGGCTCAAAATTTTGAACGGTCCAACATATCTTGGGGCAAGCTTCCCTTTAACATGGAACCTTTTAACTCCTTTCAGAGGGTAACCTAAGATATACGAAATCATCAGTTCAAGCTCAAATCACGGCGTCGATTATCTCGCATAACTTTTTGTCTTGATTGCGCGATTTTCAACTTTGTCTCTTATCATGGCAACTTGCTCTTGACTTCCTTGAGAATATTAGGGCCAAATATCATACGTTCTCTGTCTCATTCCAATTGGTGAGTACGAATGAGCACGACCATATAAAGCTTGAATGGCGACATCGCAAACTAGCTCAGTAATCTGTTGTTATAATCGAACTCGCATATGGCAAACACTTATCCCATGATGTAGTATAGGCTAATGCACAAGCCCTTAGCATATCCTCCGAATTTGATTTACCCTTCTGTTTGACCATCGATCTGCGGATGATATCTTTGTCTTTGAAGTTCAAACGCGTTCCCATAGCTTCATGCAATTTATCCCAAAATCTCGAGGTGAACTGGGTACCTCTATCTGACACTATTTTCTTTGGTACACCATGCAAACACACGACTCTGGCTATGTATAGTTCTGCTAACCGGTCTCCTGAGTAAGTGGTCATGACTGGAATGAAGTGAGCAACTTTGGTCAGTCGATCCACGATAACCCATATAGAATCATACCCATTTTGAGTTCTTGGCAATCCAAAGTGACGAAATCCATACCGATTTCTTCCCACTTCCATTCGGGACTTTTAGCGGTTGTAGCAAACTGCTGGTCTCGATGTATTGCCTTAACTCTCGGCATACATCGCACAAGGCAACGTGCTCGCGACTTCAGCGCTTCATATTCGCCACCAAAACCTCTCCTTTAAGTCTGGTACATCTTAGCGCTTCTGGATGAATTGAATACTTGGAATCATGAGCCTCTTCCAAAATCAAGCTGCTTAAGTTCTAGTCTGCTGGCACACAAATGCGACCCTTGAACCACATGGTACCTTGGTCGTCCACGGTAAAGTCCTTTGCTAATCCTTCATCCTTTTTAGCCTTGATTCGGTTGACTTTCTCATCATCTTTTGTCCTTCCCGAATTTGATCTTGAGCATTGGCTTCACTTCCAAAGCAGCTAGGAATCCTTCTAAAACTACTTCCAATTTTAAATTTTGCAATTCTCTGCGCACGCTCGATTGTCCTTCTGCACCATCATATTCGCCACGTAGCTCTTGCGACTTAAGGCATCGGCTACCACATTTGCTTTTCCGGATGGTAATGAATTCCCATGTTATAATCCTTGATTAATTCCAACCATCTCCTTTGCCTCATATTGAGATCGATTGAGTGAAAATATATTTCAAACTCTTATGGTCCGTATATATCTCACATCTATTTCCAATGAGATAATGACGCCACAATTTCAAGGCATGCACCACGACCAATTCCAAGTCATCGTAGGATAATTTCCTTCATGCGGTCTTAAGCGCCTTGACGCATATCGACCACTTTACCCTCTTGCATCAATACGCATCCAAGACCTGTCTTGACGCATCACAAGATATATATCAAGCTATTTCGAACATTAGGCAAAACCAACATCGGGCTGTTGTTAGCGCTTCTTTAATTCCTCAAAACTCTTATCACAATCTGGCGTCCATGAAAATTTCTTTTCCTTTTTCAATAACTGAGTAAGAGGTCTAGCAATCGTCGAAAATCCTTCTATGAACCGGCGATAATATCCTGCCATTCCCAGAAAACTTCGGACTTGAGTGACAGACTTTGGTTGCTCCCAATGCAACACCTGCCTCCACTTTGCTTGGGTCGACAACAACTCCTTCTGCGATCATGACATGACCGAGAAATTCCACCTTTTCCTTCCAAAAGTCGCATTCTTGAATTTAGCATACAATTTGTTGCTCACGCACTTTTCCAACACTAGCCTCGGATGATTTGCGTGCTCGCTTCGGTCTTGAATATACCAAAATATCATCTATGAACACAACAACAAACTTGTCCAAGTATTCCATGAAAATCTTATTCATCAAGTTCATGAAATAGGCTGGCGCATTGGTCAATCCAAAAGACATGACCGTGAACTCATAATGTCCGTATCTTGAAGAAAATGCGGTTTTTGGAACATCTTCCGTCCGAATCTTTAGTTGATGATATCCTAACGAAGGTCTATCTTGGAGAAAACTCCGGCTCCTCTCAAGCGGTCGAGCGGATCATCAATCCTTGGCAGCGGATACTTATTCTTAATCGTCACTTCATTAAGTGCACGGTAATCAATACACATTCTAAGGCTTCCATCCTTTTTCCGACAAACAAAGCGGCGCTCCCCATGGCGCGAACTTGGTCTTATAAAACCTTTCTCTAATAACTCGTCGATCTGTTTCTTCATCTCTACTAACTCATCGGTAGGCATCCGGTAAGGTCTTTTTGCTATTGGTGCTTTGTGCGGTACTAACTCAATGACAAACTCGATGTCACGGTGCAGCGGCATTCTGGCGAGATCCTCCGGAAATACATCTGGATATTCTTTGACCACTCGCACGTCCTCAATGCTGACGGCTTTCATGCTATTAACCATTAATTGACCCTTGCGAACTGAGGTCGCTCGGAATTCCACCTTTTCTCCTGTAGGGCTCTCAATGGATACAACCCTTCGACCACAATCCAATACCGTCTTATGCTTGGTTAACCAATCCATACCAAGGATAACATCTAAAACTTGGGCATCTAGAATAATTAAGTTCGCTAGAAACTCTACCCCGTTAATTATCAGCTTTACCCCCAAACATCCAATATTAGATCTTAACTCAGATCCTGGGGCTTGAACTAGCATCACACACTTGAGATTTTTCATGCTTAAACCATTTTTAGATGCAAAAGCTCGAGAGACAAATGAATGTGAAGCTCTGAATCAAATAATCTTAGGTGCAGTCTTGAGTTTACCAAAACTTACCCAAGACGACGCCCGATGCTTCACAGGCTCCATCGGCGGTGATGTGGTTGACTCGCCTCGAATAGTAGCTTGAGGCGTCACTCCTGCTGTCCGGCTCCTCGATTCGCTCCGTCATCGGTGCCTTAGCGGTGTCGTTCCAAGGTTGAAACGCATTTGGCGTGATTCCTCCTTTCGGGACATCTATTAGCATAATGCCTGACTCATTGCAATCGTAGCACCTTCGGCGCCGATTGCTTGCACTCCCCTTGAGCATTGTTACCTTGGGCGGCGTCGATAACCTTGTCACGATGGTCGCGGTGCGGTGTTGCGGCTTGTTAACGACTTGTGGTTGGAACCTAGCAAAGCTGTTGCGGGTCATCCTCATTCGTAGGTGGTTAGGCGTCCACAGGTTAGTCATCAGCGTTTGCGATTTTCCCCAAGCTCCTTGCGCTTATCCTCCGTAATCAAAGCCTTGTTTACCAATTCTTGGAAATCGGAAAAGTGTGGGTAATCGGCCCACTTGCACTACGAGTTTAGTCCTTTCATGAAGCGGACTGTCTAGCCTTGTCCGTCGCTACATCTTCGAGGAGCATAGCGTGCTAACGTGTGAATTTGTTCAAGTAATCACCACCGGTTGGCCTCCTTGCTTAAGCGCCTGAATTCTTCCTTTTCAGTCCATCATTCCCTGCAGTACGTGGTACTAGCGAAAGGCCGTTGCGAACTCTTCCCACGTGATTTCCATGGGTGCCTCATGAGTATACAAGAGTTCTCCCACCATTCTGCATTTGTTCCTCTAGGCGATGGGATGCGTAAAGAACCCTCTCATGCCCTTCACATTGTGTGATGTACAACTTCCTCTCAATGGTTCTCACCAATCATACGCTTCCAAGGGGTTGGCGTTGCCGAGAATGTTGGCGGTCGGGTCCTCATGAAGTCGACAACTTGGAGTAAGGACGAGGCCCGCCATTGTTGTTACGCTTTCGGTGGGTTGTTGATCGCAGCCATATTGGTCATCTGTTGCATCATAGTGCGCATCAAGCGAGTTTTTGCAATGAGAAAAGCTCCCAAGTTCTCGCATATCCTTTGGCGGTGCTTGCTGCGGTGGTACTCCTTCATTGGGATTGTTGCTGGCGTAGACCACTTCCCAAGCCCCATTGTTCTGCGAGTGTTCACCATCCGCTTGATTGCTTCTTGGGTTAGGAAAGATAGATGTAGCATAGATAAGATGCAAGAATTTCTAAGGCGGAAACAGGTTAAACCCAACTTAAATAATCTTTATTATTATTACTTGGTATGGTTGCTTACAATGCCTAAGGGCTTTGCAACACATCTCGCACACTCAACAAACAATTAAGAACCAACTAAACATGCAACTTTAACGTCTACTAAAGGGTAAAGGCTAACTTAAAACGCGACTCAACACTCGAGTCTCAACACAACTCTAAGATCGACTCTCACTCATCCAGCCACCCTGGCTGAGACTGATCCGGGGCATACACTGGTGGGTGGGCTGGCATGGGTGCGAACCTATCCTGGTGACCCTCTGCTGGCTCCTCGGGCTCCCACTCACGCTCTTCCGGTCTTCTTCTTCTTCTTCTTGGCGACCTCATCCGGCTCTGGGCGACTTGGTCCGCTATTTCCTCGGCTACTGCAAGGCCTCCTCGGCTCGCCGATGACTCTGGCCGCTGCGTCGCGGGTCTTTTGAAGCTCCCGCTCGCCACTCTCAACGCCTCACACGCTGTCTCCGGTTCTTGCGCAGTGTCCCTCAAGTGATCCTCCGGCGGTGGCGAACTCGGCAAGGTGTCTGCGAGCACACTCTCCTTCCACGATCCGTCGACGCCGCACTTTCGCCTTTGTCGGGTGAAGTCGAAATACGGTGTTGCGAAGCTCGTAGGCGTAGTCGTGGCAGATCCGTCGTAGAGCAAGTCTAGCAGCCTCCTGAACTCCAGCCTCGTAAGTGAACCTCAGGCGGTGATGTGGATCGGTGCGGTGGTCTCGTCGCACTCTCGGCGAAGATGATCGACTGCGTAAGAACCCCGATGCACACCGTTGGCGTTCGATTGCTTCCTCGGTAGAGCGGACGATCAAAGCCTCCAATCACTTGAAGAACTCTCCACGGCTCCATGGCATAGCCACCTGTCTTGACTCGAAGGATGAAGATCGGCATCTATTCAAAACAAAATTTTGAATAAGATCTCCACTCAAAGCAACAACGAAAAGAAGGTAATTTAGCAAGGATGAGAGTAGGAGGATGAGATAAGCCAAGAGTTTCATATTAGCCAATTTTACTGTTTTCTTTAGAAAATAATTTTGGACACTCCTAAGAGATACCAACTACCTAGGGCCAAGACCTATAGTCAGTATGGCTCTGATACCACCTCTGTCGGGACCCGAATTTGCAAATCCGGACCCTCTGTGTATACCGCACTAGTCCAGGATCACGCTAGTGCACACAGGCTCAACATAGATGCTATCATAGTCACACACAGTAAATATAGCATAAACTTCATTAATTAATAATAACTGTTGTCTTACATGAATAATGCCTCACGGGGCTTAAAAGAGTATTAATGAGAAGCGGCGGAAATAGAATAAACGCAGATGGCGCTCGATTCGCCACGAGCAACCGACGAGGCTCGGACCTAAGCATTCGCATCCAAATAATCCTCATCCATGGTAGCGTAGATTCTTCCTCTTCGAAGTTGTTGTTGATGGGGTGAGTACATAAAGCACTCAACAAGTTGTGCAAAATAATGCAAGTCTAATATTCTATATGTTTGGCTTAATCCAAAGGAATGGCTAGTAAGGGTATTTTTGCAATAAAGCGACATTTAACAAGAATACAATAAATAGATTGGAAAGCGATAAAACAAATACGATAATTAATAAATTGATATTTCGAAATACACCAAGTTTCCAATCCTAAATTAATTTTCCACTTTCCATGGCACCTTGCCATCCCAACAAGTTTTGTTTAACAAAAGTCTAACCCTTAAATGTAATTCCGAGCATTGCCCAATACCGTGAGCACGGCTATTCGAATAGATTGTACACTCTGCAGAGGTTATGCACTTTACCCACACGATACAAACAAACACCACCAAGGCGAGTGATCATAACAAAGCCTTTACAATGCTACACCTAGACCCAAGATCTTGCTCGCTAAGGTTTCAACATGAAGGTTAAACCACCACAACAGGCCCCCTCTTGCGCCATGTGAGTTAAACCGTAACGGGACTCACTATTCACCACGACAAGATCAAATCTAGGTTTCACAAATTATTCACTAAGGTGTCCCATTCGCACATGTGGTTGCAAGAGAGACTCAGTCAAAGGCTTGCAATGTTAAGTCCTTAAGGTGATTAAGGCAAGACTTCCACATACCCGCCAAACCCGCCCACCTTGGCACACTTGCCCTTGCCACTTGCCTCAATCTAAAATCATTACCACCCCGGTTGATTACCAAGCCCCACATGCCATCAACATTTCAATCCCGATGTGTGACCTCCTCGCCACGACAACTTGATATCATTGTGTGACAACACATGACACACCAATTCATAAACATTGTTCCATATTCCATTAGTCAAGATTAAGTATCGACATTCGGACACATGTGATGGCGTGGCATGGCTAAGCAATCTATGACGATCTAACTAGCCCATGTTGATTATCAACTATAATTCCACATCCTAGGGTGACAAATAGATCATGGCATATAATTGACAAGGTATGGTTTAATTCAAATAGGCATATTATCTAATTCCCAGATTAATTGAAATCATTTATACACATAAAATATCATGCATAAAGTTTAAAAGACAAAATAGTAATTTGGTGAAAATTAGGTGCAACATGATCAAAGCACAACTTGCCTTGGAGTAGGTGCTGGTCTTGATCTGAGCTTGGGTCTTGGGCGACGAATCTTCTTAGGATCACCGAAAGCGGTTCAACGTCTACGCTAAACGATGCCAAAATAGCAAATAAACACCAAACTAGAGAGCAACCAAACTCCAAAAATAAAATAAAATTCACCAATAAATAGATCTTGATTTTACAAATTTTAGAAATTTGAAACACTCAAATCCGAGTTAAAATGCAAAAGATATAGCCTTTTGAAGTTTGAATAAATCTGAAAATACGAAAATAGAATTTCGATTTTTCAATTATTTTCTATTGGAAAAGATTTTATTGCGCAACGCGGCGTCAATACGACTCGGACCAATCGGTGACGACCGTCGCTCGTCCATGGACTCGGTCCACGGAATCGCCTCTAGTCCACCGTGGGCCGCGCCCGGCGCCTCGCACCACGCCCGACACGCGGCGCGCGATCGATTGGCTGCGGCGCCGCCGTGCCGATGCTCGACACGCGGCGCGCATCTGCGCGACGATCGGCGGCTAACGCTCTCGCACACGCGGCGCGATCTCACCGAACAACCACGATCCAGCGGTCACGCTTACCCATTTGTTTTCTGCAGACGAAGCGGCGTGGCTCGATCTGGATGGTCCATTGGAGATCCGACGGTGTCGCGGCTTCAGCACGGCGATGTCGCGGCGGCGCTGAGTTCCGGAGCGAGGGCGGCGGACGACCAGACGGCGTTACGGCTCTGCCGGCGAGGAAGAGGTAGTCTGCTCCGTGCGGCTCGGCGTGGCGAACCCAGCTGGAACCCACACGTCGAGCGGCGCTTGACGACGGCGGAGCGAGAAAAGCAGCGGCGGCGCTAGAAAACTACGGCGAGCTCTCGGGGCTAAGCGGCGGTGACTCAACGGCGAAGGCTAGCATGGCGGATGCGCTGCGGGATGAGGAACCTCGGTGTGCGGGCTGCGGCTTTTATAGCCTCGGCATGCGCGCTAAAGCGGCAACCCTAAATCACGCGGCGGCGGCGGCAGGCGGCGGATTCGAAAACCGAATCGGAGGCGAAGGCGGCAACCGTCCGATTTAACGAGCGGCGAGATTAGATCCGGTGATACGAT
Organism: Otatea glauca; assembly: GCA_036346275.1. NCBI lineage: Eukaryota > Viridiplantae > Streptophyta > Magnoliopsida > Poales > Poaceae > Otatea > Otatea glauca. The sequence continues at coordinate 54,103,259 of CM070715.1, read as the reverse complement.
CCGATCCGCTCTTTCCAAAATCAGCGGCGAGATCTAAACTTACCAAAACAACGCGAAGCGATCCCGACCGCTCGATCTCAATCCAACGGCGAAGGCGCTAGGGTTTCGCGAAAGAGAGACACCGTCCGATCTTCATCCAACGCCACGCGCGGCGGCGGTGAAAGCGGTGATCGGGCCGCGCGTCGATGGGCGCACGCACGCGATCTTGGGCTTTGGCCCGATCGTTCACTCGATTTTCAAAAGCTTTTTGATTTAAAATAATTCCCGAAATTAGATTAATCTACTTTAAGCAATTAAAATATCAGGAAAAATCTCAGAAAATTCTCATAAATACTTTGAGACATTCTGAGCACAAATAAAATATTTTTGGTAAAACTTTATATTAACTTTATCTATATATATTTAGTTTTCACAAAAGGTTCAATATACTTAATTAAATTCAATTCAATTAATTTCTGGAAAAAAAATCCAATAAATTCAGAAAATCACCAAAAAGCATATGAGCGAAATTATAAGCCAAATTTTTGGGATGTTACATTGATCATCCTCTCTGACGATCTCCACGCCAAGTCAATCTTTGACTTAGTCCTCAGCTCTTGGTGACACCGCCGTCTTGTTGACCTCGGCTTAATGATCATCCTCCAAGATACCTTGGTCATCATACACAGACGGGACCTAATTCTTTCCAAACTACTCATGAAAGACATTAGTCCCAAAAGCTCAATAGATATGAACAAGTTGATATTTGTGAGCAATTGATTACAACAAGTGTTTCATAGGAAGAAGCACAATATAACTGGAAACACTTGACATAAGAAATGTTCTCTACTAAGTACATCATGATGAATGTGTAATTGATCTATGTGCACTAGAGAGATAATTGCCAATATGATGAATCAATTAAATCATGGCAAGGATCACAGTCTTTACTTAAATGAAGCACATGATAGAATATACACGAATTGTACATGTGCAAATAATATTTGGAGTAAGAGTAAATATGTGATCCAACACTAGATAAACTTCACTAAGAGAATTGCATGAGAAGATATACAAATAAAGCATGCATGCACCAAGTCAATCTATAGCAATATGAAGTTTAACTCTAGTTAATACATGCATACCATAATGAACTCAAATGAATATATATGCACAAATAAATATGACATGAACCAATGTGCATATATAAAATCAACATGCTACTTGGAGTTCACTATGCATTTGCACGAAAGGAATGCAATAACACATATAGAATAGATACCAAAATTGCATACCTTATCTTTGCTTAACCTTCCTATTTGATTTTCCTCTAAAAGATGAGACTGATACTCAACTAGGCAATAACATGTTAGTCTCATAGCAATATAATCATATTAGAGGTTTGTCATTTGCTAAGCACTAAGTTAAGCATTTACTTAATTGCATAGATTGTCATTATGAGTGTTTGTCATTAATCACCAAAATAACATAAGTGCCTAGATGCACTTTCAAAGTGGTGGAACATGTTGAGACTGGGCTAGATACCCAGATAAGCCTCACAAAGATGGACAAACACGTTGAGCATCGTGATTGAATTGGGGCTCAGGTGGAAAAGTTGGATTTGATAGAAGTCAAGAACCGAAAGCAAGAATAGAGAAGGGGGAAAGTTGAGTCCGCAGTGGAAGAAGGCTTCAAAAACGACGGTATCATCCTCATTCTCAGGGGTGTGGTACAGCTCACCTTGTGACGGCCTCCAATGGAAGAACTCCTATGGAGGAACGAAGGCATCTTTCTCCAGGTCGATAAGATGCTTCTTCGTCATCATTGATTTCTGCCACACCCTCTGGAGGGCCTCATCCTCAAAGACCGCTTTGGCAGTCTCGGGTCTCTTCTCTAATGGCGGAGCAACTCCGGTGCCAGTTGAAGGGTTGGATGCCATTGAGGAAAATGTGGGACAGATTCTTTGAAAATGGCGACGCTAGGGTTTAAGGGTTGTGATGGAGGCTTCGAGAGTAATATTGGAAGCAAAAGGGAGGAGAATGGCTACAGTTCCAGATCTGGAAATTTATAGGCCAAAATCTACTCTCCAGGCGAACGGTTCATTCCCTGTGGCATGGTGCTTCGATTAGCGTGAAGGGTGGAATGTTGGCGCTGCACCAATCTTGGAGTTGCAGACGAGAGCAATAAATGCTTAACTGCCCAACGTTTAGATTTTTTGAATTTTTTCTAACTCTGCTCAGAGTCAAGTCGATAGTCGACTTGAGTAACTTGTGGCTGCCCTAAGGACTTGAGTTGGGCTGATGGCAGGACACTCGACCCGGCAACATCCCTACTTGATACTTAGCGATTCCCAATCTACTCGAATCGTTCGACCACAAGCCGGTGTGGTATTACTCGACCAAGTCAGAACTTGGCATTAATCAACCAAGCACTTGAACAGGAAGGATATGTTCTAACGACATATAGAAACTCCGGATATCACGGGCCCGATTCTATGGGATAAGATATACCGGAGGGGACATTTCCATATTAGGAAGGACTCGATCGCTTTTCCCGTACGAGGAAACCGACTCGAGTATGCCTAGTATCCAGGGAAGTTTGGATATGCTGTGAAGATCACGCAGGATGGATTCTTGATCGATACGATCTGGTATACCAAACCGACTACAACTCAACCTGAGGCTGGGCTACCCCGACTATATAAGGCTAGAGGTAGGGGTCCTCAAGGCAAGCCTTCCAGACTAGGGAAGAAGAGAAGATTTTTTAGAGCTTTGAGAAAGCGTAAAGCAACTAGGAGCCGACGAACCAGGCTTCGCCAACCTCCAGCCATAGCTTAGCCCTTGCTTAGATCCAATCCTCATTGTAACTAGGGCTAGACACATTGCTTTGTACTCAAGATTCCAGATACATACATCATCAGCACAGGATGTAGGGTGTTACTCCTCTAGGGGGCCTGAACCTGTATACATAGTGTGTTGCTGTTTTTGTTCTTGACTTTGCTAAACTGAAGGTACCCATAAATATAAGTTTATTGTCGATTTCTAACCTTTGACAAATTCTCCATATTCTTGGGCTCATGGCCTTTAGATATTCTCCATACGTATTTTCCAATATACATAATTTGTGCCATCAAAGAAAGGTGCCTTTCCTATGGATACCTCGTCACTAGCCATCCTTTACTCTCTAAGCGGTAAAGCCCCAAAAGAGAGTCCAAGCTCTTATGCCACTTGTAGGATTACGGATAACCGACTAGTAGGGGGTGAATAGGAGGTTTCTATATTTTTGGGCTCTAATTGCAATAAATAAAATTACTAAGCTAGAATTGTAATTTTGATAATTCAATCTAAATTCTCTAGGGTTCACTAAGTGCTCCAACAAACTAAGTATAAGCAAGATATAATTCTAAACACAAGATCAATACGATTACGTTGCTAAAAATGTAAATTGAGCACAAGAATAGAAATTTCAAACCACAAGAGAATGAGACACAAATTTTTATCCCGTGGTCTCGGAGACTTGCCAGTCTCCCCTAATCCACGTTGAGGTGACTTGAACAACATCAAGCCGGCTCCAATCATTTGAGCCTTCCTCGATCACTTTGGTTGTTCTTCGCCGCTCCGGGTAGGCAAACTCCGGCCTTCACAAGCTTGCCAGGGCTTCTCATAACCTTCGTTTAGAAGCTCACCGCACACGATCACCTCCAAGCCGTCTAGGAGGCGGCAACCTCCAAGAATAAAAGTCTTGACGCTTGTTTGAGGTCGAATCAAGTGTCTAAAGGCTCAATCGCTAAAGTCATACCGGACTCCAAAAATTTATCCTCTGCCAAAAACAATGCTCTCTCGAAAAATCAAGCTGGATAGGGCTTGATCATACCACCGGCCGGTATGACCGGAGCTGGTCCGATCATACCGCCTACCTCAGCACAGAATGCAACTCGTTCTTACAAAACAGACCGGAGGACCTCCAGTCACACTGCCGGCTGGTATGACTGGAGTGGGCCCAATCATATCGGCCCCATTGCACCCAAAGGTGCTTTTTGCCAAATTTTGATTTTCTTTTCAATGAAATGCCATGAGAGTATTTAAAGACACATGCATTGAGCCTCTAAACATAATTCGACATCAAACGAGTATTCAAGATCCCTCTTAATAGTACAACGCCTATTCTATCAATCCAATCTTTTTCTCCAAACTCCGAGATCGGCAAAAGCTAAGAAAGGTCCTTAATTTTTATACCTTAGAAATCGTGTCTTCGACGCTCGCTTTTCTTTTTCACCATTTCCATGTTTCCATGATCGCCGAATTTGAGACCAACCTATTCTCAAAAATGCTCAAATTGAATATGTTAGTCCTTTAACAGCAATTGTCATTAATTACCAAAACTAAAGCGAATTAGGGGCCTAGATTCTTTCAGGAGCATGGGACATTCCTAGTGAGTTTTGAGGATTTGTTCCGTTTGTACAGCTTGAAAGCCATCAATATTTCTACTGTACGATCCTGGACACTGTGAGTATCGCACTATACAACATGAGCCTATGAATGTTATAGGATTTTGTATATGTTTTTTTACAATTGACACGAGTTGCAGGATAATGAGGCAGCGAGCCGTTACGGGTCAACACCTAGTTGGGTTTGTCAACCATGAGATGGTGTCTGCGACCATGGCTAGGCTTCAATCAGAGTTCCTTGTCAACTACATGAAGCAAGTATTGCAGCGTGAGGCGAAAAAGGACTTCATTATCTTCCCGTACAATGAGGAGTAAGTACTACTCTAATGACTTTACCCTTCAATTACTTGTACATACTTAAATAGTATATCAACTTATTTGCTTGCACTGCATACCATTTAATAAGCAACCTTTGGGTTCTACTCTTGGTCGCTCCGAGTGAAAACAAAGTCTACACTTTTAACTCGTTCGAGAAGAGACGAATGGCCTACGCGATCAAACCTGTTTTGCAGAAGTAAGTACATTCCTTTAACCTAACACTTTCTGTATTTAACTACGTTTATTTTTTTTTACCTCAATGGCATCTCTCCATTGTATGTAAGGCTTTCTTGTCTTACATTACTGAAGGAGGGCGACACGATGACAAACGAGGTGACTAGTTGGAGTGGAAGCGCTTCAAAGTACAAGTGTCTAGCATCAGATTTTTTTACATCTATTGTTTGTCTCCTAATTTGATTTTCTTTGTTCACAGTATCATCAACAGGGGTGCAACGACCTATTCGGCTTCTACACCATGCATCACATGCTGATCCTAGTCGACGGCGCACACCTTTTCCCTAAGGTATATGTACATGCATAATACAACCTTTTACATACAAATTTTAAAACTTAAATTAGTGCACTACTTTATATTTTGCAGGACCTCGATCAATATCCACCTCAAGAGCCTAGACAACATAGATCTCAACAAATTATGAAACCACATATGCCAGTGGTACTAGACAGAAGTTCTAGCGAAGGACGGTAGGTTTAGAGACCTGACAAGCACCTACTAGTCTATATGTTGTAAACAATATTATATCATGTAAATGTGATATGTGTACTGTGAAAGTGATATGCTTGTGTTGTGAATGTTATGTGCTATGTAAATAATATTATGTACTGTGAATGTTATGTCATATGTTTGTGTTCTATATATTGTGTTATATATTGTGAATGTGATATGTGTACTCTACAAATTGAACATCAAACACCCACATCACAATCGGTTCTAACCTAGAACCAATTGTGATGTGCCTTATCATCACAATCGGTTCTATCTCAGAACTGAATGTGATGTGCCCCGTCATCAAAATCGGTTCTAAGCTAGAACCGATTGTGATGATGGTGCACATCGTAATCGGTTCTAACGACTTTGTATATGGTACATCACAATCGGTTGAGGTCAGAACCGATTGTGATGTATCGGTTCTGAGCTTAGAACCAATTGTGATGATAATTTATCACTATCGGGCTTAAACCAACTGTGATAGCGCCTCCTCATCACTATCTAACGACTTTATATCGCCACGAAAACTGACTATGATGATGAAAAAGAACCGATTGAGATGTACATTCATGTAGTAGTTTTAGCATCTCCATCTATTTGACCATTACGTGCATGTGCATACATGAATTTGCTCTATGCTTTCCCATGCCATCAGTCAGCTTCACCATGCCCTAGCGTTGCTTGCCTGCTTGATGTGCGTTCCTACCACATGCACCTGCTTCTACCAAGCCTTTGTCTAGCACCACCGCTGACCTATGTCGTGCTGCCAGACCGTCGTGTCACTGCCGTCATGTCACTATCCAACTGTCAACACGGGTGTCACCAGAGTCGCATCAATCTTTGCCGGGGAGCACCACGCCGACAAAGCGACAAAGCGCACCCTAACCTACCATGACGCGCCCAAGGCACGACCACCGCTATCCCTTGACGTTTCTTCACATTCCTCATCAAACTGCATGTCCAATCTGAAATCTCTTTGAGTCACCATGTGTAGGGGTTGTCGAGGATCTTAGATGACATGGTGCGGGAGTTTTGAGAAGTGTGAAGGAGCTAGAAGGGAACACTAGGGATCACGAATGATCACCGACATTGTTGTTTTCAGTGAGACATTAGGACATAGGTTTAAACCCTAGATTGACGTTCATCATGTTGGTGTTGTAGTGGAGCAATGTTACAGTCTTATTAGTGGTAGATGGGGAAGTTAGAGAGCACCGGGATGGAGTTTGAGAGAGATTGGTATTTGTTTAATAGTGTTCTCTGTTTTCAGGGCGAGATTTGGGGTACCTACAGTCAGTTTCATGACCTATGAAAGTTATGAAAAATGTACATTACTATCTAAAGTTTTAGTAGAGCACAAGAATGGAAAATTTGGTTAAGCCGTTTGAACATTATGGCTTGTAGAAGCTTGCTGTTCAAACATTAGTCGCTGTTGAGAGTAATTGAGTTAATATGCTATTTAGGGCTAGTTAATGGCCGAATTAAATTTCGTCCACAACTAGGGAAAGTTAGATAATTTTCCATAGATTCTAGAGATGCTATGGTTTACTAAGTTTGTAGTTGTATAAAAATAGTTACGAAATTGAGAAGTCTGCTATCCAGTAAAACAATAGATCAGTTTTCAAGGCTGGAATCGAGGAATTAAATGAAAATTTTGGATAATTAGATATTGTAGGTAATCTTCTGTAGTTTTCAGAAAACATACGGTTTGCTATGTTTGGGCTCTTGAGCTAGAAGTTATGGTCTTCCGACCGATGGGACAGTAAAGGGTAAATTGTCTGGCGAGGGAGAAAGTTAGGTTCAGGGATGTGTGTAAGAGCGATGTTGCTATATTTGATGTATATACTATTATAGCATGTTTTTTAGATGGGTTTACTCACTGTAGGAGGTGTGACTTCAGGTTTGGCTTCAACCTCACACCATTCTATTCCCTGTGGGTAAAAAGACAAGTGTATGGTAGAATGATGATTTGTTTGAGATGAATTGTCATTTAAATTGATAATTGATATCTTGTTGTTTTATATGATTATTATCAATATTTGACATTGTTTATGATCGTGATCTTGTGAATGGTGATGAATGATGGAAAATGAATATCATAACTTGCATTGGTATTTTATGCATCATCTGGATAAGAGGTGACCTATGTGGCCCTCTAAGATCTAGTTTGTGTGGGTATGAAAGATCTACTAGGTAGACTCCTCCATGGAATAGGAGGGAATGAGAGAGTATGCCATCGACAGGTGTGCACTCAGCTATACCGGTATAAGCTATATGATGCGCATATGAGCATGTAGATAGAATACATCGCATGAATGAAAGAAAAAGAAAAAAATTGATGAGTTTTTGTGCATGTGATGTTATCATTCTATGATGTACTTTGCTAAGCCTTAGACTCATGCTTGTTTATTTAATGTTTTAGGTACAATAAGGCTGGCATGCATGGAAGGGAAGTAGCACAGCCACGTCACATGTCACTACACCATCCACCTATATGATATTTTGCATTTGTTACATTCATGGACACTACTACATGAATATACATCACAATCGGTTCTTTTTTATCATCACAATCGGTTCTGGTGGTGACACAAAGTCATGAAACAGAGATGAGGCAGCGCTATTACAGTCGGTTCTTGTTCAATAGAGATGAGTGTGTCATCTCTATCGATTCTTTACAAGAAGCGATAGAGATGAGTGTATCATCTCTATCGGTTCTTATAAGGAACCGATAGAGATGAGCATGTCATCTCTATCGCTTCTTCTAAAGAATCGATAGAGATGAGTGAATCATCTCTATCGGTTATTTAGAAGAAGGGCTAGAGATGGCATGCTCATCTCTATCAGTTGCTTATAAGAACCGATAGAGATGAGTGTATCATCTCTATCGCTTCTTCTAAATAACCGATAGAGATGATGCCCTCATCTCTATCGCTTCTTCTAAATAACCGATAGAGATGAGGTGATCATCTTTATCGCTTATTACAAAGAACCGATAGAGATGACCGCCTTATCTCTATCGTTTTCTTCTCAGAACCAATAGAGATGAGGGGGTGTGCTATTTTCCAATTCACTCTCCAATCAGCACATATTTCACACAGTATGCACATATCACATTTCCACAGTAATAGCACACATTATGCACATATCACATTCATAGAACACAAACATATTATTACAACACATATCACATTCGTTCACAAAATAGAACTCAAACATGCTTCACAGTCAGTACACATGCAATCACATTCACATATGTAATATTGTTCACATATGTACTAGTAAGAGCTTTCAAGATCTGTAAACCTACCCATCTGTGAGATAACTTCCATTAAGTACCACTGGCATAAGTGGTCTCGTAACTTGTTGAGTGCAGAGGTGTCTAAGCTCTTCTGGGGGATATTGATATGCTGCAAAATAGAAACAAGTGATCTAATTTAAGTTTTGAAATTTCTATGTGAAAGGCTAATTGTATTATTATGCATCTATATATACCTTAGAGAAAATGTCTGAGCTGCCGACCACGATCATCATGTGCTGCATGACGTACAAACCGCAGTGGTCGTCACTACCCTGTTGATGACACTGTGAAGAAAGAAAAAGAAATTAAGAGATGAATAATAGATGTCAGAAAATATTAATCTTATATATGGTAGGCACTTGTACCTTGAAGCGCACATACTCCAGCTTCGAGCCATTTTTGTAATCGTGTTTTCCTCCTTCAGCGACGTAGTTCGAGAAACCCCTATATACATCGGAGAGATGTCGTTGAGTCAAAAAAAATTAACGTAGTTAAATACATAAAGTGTTAGGTAAGAGTAGTGCACTTACTGGTCCAAAGGAGGCTTGATCGCGTAGGCCATCGGTCTCTTCTTGGTCGAGTTAAAAGTGTAGACTATGTTGTCACTCGGAAAGATCACGAGTAGAACCCAATGGTTGCTTTTTAAATGGTATGCAGCGAAGGAAATAAGTTCGCATATGGTTTAAGTGCGTACAAGTAATTGAAGGGTAAAGTAGTACTTACTCCTCATGATACGGGAGTAGAACGAAGTCCTTCTTCAACTCATCTCTCAATGCCCCCTTGATGTAGCCGGCAACCCATTCCAGTTGAAGCCTAGCTATGGCCGTGGACATAAGCTCAGGTTCGACGAACCCAACTGGTTGTCGATTCTTCATGACTCGCTGCCTCATTGTCCTGCAACTCGTGTTGAATGTTAAAAACATAATGCAAAATCCTATGGAAGTCATAAGCTTATGCTATATGGTGCGATACTCACAACGTCCAAGATCGTACAATAGAAATGTCGATGGCTATCAGTTGGTACAGATGGAACAGATCCTCAAAACTAACTAAGAATGTCCCATCCTCCTCATGGTGGAAATGTTCCTTTCTATATTTAACATTGAAGTCGACTCGCCGCTCGCCCTCTTTCACTTTGTCAACATACCATCCATAGAGCTGTCGAGTCCACTTGCCTAGAGGATTCAATTTGCTGGAAGGCAGAAGGGGCTTTCCATGTACGTAGGCCTTAAAATCATAAGGCCTCTCTATGGCCTATGCTGACTTTCCTTTCTGTGCAGAAGGAGTCTTCGAGGCCGGGGCTGTGGGCTTTTCATATACCTTTGGGGGCGCTGTGGCCTCTGTGAGCTTTGCCTTTTTAGCAGGAGTCCACGAGGCTTGCAGTGGTTCTGTGGTTGTCATGCTAGTCCTTTTACGCACCAAGTCTGTACTCTGTGCAGGACTCGTCATGGTCGTGGGAGCAGGCTCAGGTATGATAGGAACCTATGAAGCACGCGCATATGTAACTTGTTGCCGTACTACTGGAATGCTATAGAAGACGTGAGGGATTTTTACCTTGACCAATATGACGCCTGTCGTGGGCCACTTGATGAACGACATACGCGCTTGCTCGAGAGTGGTGATGCCTTCGTTGGGGGGAACTCGAGCACATATGATAAAAAGGCGATGTGGACGTAGTCCACCTGTACCCTCATGTAGCCCTTCCCCAAAGGTTGACCATGCACCATGTCAGTCTCCTTGCATGGAAATGCAACCCCACGTGCAGTCTCAACAGGAAATCCGTCTTCCGTTAGGGTGAGCTGGCACTTGGTAGGCGCTTGCAAAAAGTGCGCAACTTGAGAGAAAACATATGAAGAGTTACTGTCGCACCTTTTAGTTAGGAAAAATTAATTAGTACCTTCAGCTGGGGACTGGACTTATCATTTTTGGAACCGCAGCTACTTGGTCGGGGCACAGGTTTCTCTATAGTAGGCGAGGGCATTTGGCTCTGACTCTAGGAGATCATCGCCATCATCTCGGGCCTCAGGCGCTCCTCATGTGCCCTCATCTCCTCCTCACGTGCCATCATCTCCCCCCTCATCTCCTCCTTGATCTCCTCCCTCAGCTGCTCTCTGAGCGTGTCCTTGAGGCGCTCCTCACGTGCCTCCCATGATCTTGATCTGGCACTCGCAACGTCATCTTGGAAGTAGGACTTCTTCGTATGCCCCGCCCCTGCGGCAAGCACCCGTCCCTTATGGTCAGACTTTTCGATCACAGAGGATAGGATGTCCTTTGACCCTTGGCTCAGAAAGTCTCCCTGCTCTTTCTGCTGGCTTACCTCCTCCTGTAAGAAGCGAGTATGAATTAGATCTGAAATACAATAGGAATGGTCAACTGCAATGTACTAAGTTAGATATCTTATGATGGTGGAGACGACGCACACGGTAGCTTGGTTTGGTACTACGAGCTGCCCATCCGCGCTTTTCTTTGTCCTCACTAATACCCAATCACGTGCCCGCTCCTCACATATGTGCGAGTAAGGCATCACAATCCCAAAGGTCGCGCACTCCTCGGCTAGTCGCGCCCACTCTACCTTCTTCCCTTCATAGCCGCCTCCGCCTCTGCCTCTAGGTAGCAATGTTCTTCTATCTAAGCTCCTCCACCTTGGGCGTACTCTTAATCCTCATGAACTCCTCCCAAACACCAGGAGTCACAAACGGATACCTCTCGAACGGTGTACAACCTTTCAGCACGTACTCACTATGCATGAAGACCCTGAAGTGCCTCAGAGCAACACCCATCCTCTTCATGGCGTACCGCCTTGCATTGTTTTTATCTTCCTCTTCTATAATCCATTTGCCCTTAACCTCATCTAATAGCTGATTCTTCTGCTCGGCGCTAACTTCCTTTCTCCAATCCTTAACCTTATGAGGACTCTCTCCCTCACCAATTGGCCGAGGAATGAGCGGTATCGCCCCTAGTACTTGGGAGGACCCATGCAAACCCCCGTGACGTTGAAGTGGAGAACCTGCGGCGTTCTCCCTGTGGCCCCTTTGTTTGGTCCTCCGGCCTTCCTCACCTTACTCGGCCCCTCAACATTTGGAACTTGGCTCGACTCAACACTTGGAACTTTGCTCGCCCCCCTCAGGAGTACCTTCTACTCTATCTGGCGATGAGTCGATGCTCTCTAATTGTGACATTTTGAGTTTTCTTATCTGACATGGTCATATATTTGACATAAGAGAAAGTAGTACATAACTATTATGTGAACTTGACAATAAATCTTGTAAAGCAACAGCTGAATATTGTAGTAGAGTAACAGATGAACGAATGATCTTCAAAAAAAGTCTATCTATTGACCTTTACTCCATACGTACGAACGATAACTCCTAATCTCTAAATAGGTTTGGTCCTAATCCTATTCGAGGATATGTGGTTCGGGCAAATTCCTAAGCCGTTGTACAACTCTAGAGAAAATTTCGACAGCATCTCCCCGCTGTTCTCCAGATACACGTCTCGACAACACGTCAAGAGGGGTGTGTATCCGGAGAACACCAGGGAGACGCTACCAAAATCTACTCTGGAGTTGTACAACAGCTCAGGAACTTGCCTTAACCACATATCCTCGAACTGTCCAAAGAACATGGACAATTCGAGACTGCTTGCTTATAAATATGCCAAAATTGTATATTTATAAACAACAGTCTCGAACGAGAGATGTAAGTTATGCAGCCTAAACTCTAACATTGCTCACAGTAAAAAGTTAAAGTAGATATGCTCGACAAAAAAAAATAGTATTGTGAATGTGCACACTATTAAAGAATGTACCTTGAAGTAACTCAACAGCCCACCCCAGGTGTTATAGCAAAATAAAGAGCTCTTGAACTTCATATATCCCAATTTATGGCCTATTTCCTTTTATGATAATCTATTTAATCTTAATTAAGATCCAAGGCATTCTACAACTTTATCACCATAGCCCATATGCTTACTCAAAATCATGGTCCAGATAAAAATTAACACTGTTACTGGTATAGTGATCCAAGAATACTGTGTGGAATGCTATTATCTACGAATAATGCTTCTATGCTTTGAATTTCTAGGACCAAGATTGGAAATAATTTCAGCACCTGTATGGACATTAATTCTGAATGTTCACGCAGCTAATAACTAAGTTCAGAAGGAAAGAAAAGAGGGTTACAATGTGGAATATCATTCATAACTTTTTAAGCTTTACAGGCTCTTTTCTTGCAGTAATACAACAAACTTATGCTTTAACATAGCGACAATCCAGATTAAGAGTTTCAGTGTAATAATTCTTGGCCTCCTTAAATATAATGAATTTATTATAGCAAATATATGGCTAAACTGTGGAATATAAGAACCCGGGTACCCTCATGACAGGCCCAAGAGGGAGGCCCAGAAGATACTCCCCGCGTTAGGCCCCGCTGCCGTGCGCAAGGGGACATATCCTAAAGGAAATTGAACTTATATTTAGATATGATAGATACGGTTGTAATCCGAGTCATTAATAGGGTAGATGAAGATGTAAACTCTATCCTATAACCGACTAGAACCTTGTAATCGGTCGGAATCTCCAAACCGATCAGGACTCTGTAAGTCGCACCACCTCCAGTATATAAGGGGGAGGGCGAGCAACAACATAGGGATCCGATCATCCAAGCATAGAGCAGTCATGCCTTAGAACATAACACACCTTATATCGCCCAGAGCATATTGCGCTTTGGCGACCCAGATCAAGAGGTCGGCATAATTCCGGACACAGGATTAGGGTATTACCTCCATTCTTTGAGGGCTGAACACATCTAAAATCCATCTTGTGTGACCATCGAGTTTGAGATCCAGCGCCTACCCCATAATTTCATTGCCGACTACAAAAGTCGACAGCTAAACCAAAGAGGAACTACAGAAACATGTCTTCGAGGTTTTACAATCAAAATATAGTTACAGACCCAATAAGGTGAAGTGCCCCCAGCAATAAGCAGTTCAGGACTCAGGGATGACTGATAGATTTTGGTGCTATTGTGAATGATACCTCACTGTCCATGACATAAATTACTCTAGCCCAAGTTGACAATATTGAAATGAGATTGAGGAAGGCAACCTTCAGACGGATAGAGGTATGAAATCAACAATCAGTTTGAGACTAAAAAAACATGAATAGGTCCATGTAATATGAAAAGACATACCCAAAGAAACAAGCTTATTCACACTAATAAGTAGAACCATCTGTGTTCTCACCACTTAGATGGCAAACATGTAGAAACTGAAGAACAAGAACATAATGCATATATCATCACTATTCGAATATTCACCAAGACGAGCTGCGGCGGCGAGGTCGATGGGGGCAGGACGGTTGTGGTGGGGAGGTCGACGGGGGCAGAACGGCTGCGGCGGGGAGGTCGACGGGGGTAGGACGGCTGCGGTGGTGAGCTCCACGGGGGCACGACGGTAGTGGTGGCAAGCTCCCCGGGGGTGACGCGCGATGGCTGCGGGGAAGGGGCCCGTACGTAGGGTTTGCCAAGGTGGGGGGAGCGAGCGATGGGGCAGGCAGCGAGCGGCTTGGGAGGGAAGGAGGGGGTGTGGACGGCGTCGGCGGCATCGGAGGGGGTGTGGGCGGCATCGGAGGGGATGCGGGAGGCGTTGGCGGTGTCGGTGTCAAAGGGGGTGCGAAGGGCGGCAGGTGGGGGCGGTGCGGGCGACGTCGACGGCCTCGGAGGGGGTGCGATCGACGTCGAGGGCGTCGAAGGGGGTGCGGAGGGTGGCGGCACGTGGTGCGGAGGGCGGCAGCTGTGAGCTCGGGCACGAATGTGGCAAGCAAGGAGAGGCAACCCTAGTTTTAATTTTTCCCAAACACAACTCAGTCGAGGTTCAACTAAAAACCGACACAAATGCAACTAGTATCACTATTGGTTTTCCCTAAAAAAACCGACAAAAATGCAACAACTATCACTGTCGGTTTTCCCTAACAAACCAACACAAATGCACGCCACTGCTCAACCACATGTATAGATCAATATTTTTTAGAAATATCGACACAAATGTACAAGTATCTCTATCGGTTTTCTTTGTAAAACCGACACAAATAATTTCTTTATCACGATCTGTTTTCTATAGAAACCTGACACAAATATACTTCACTGCACAAGCACATGTATGATCAGCGCTATCAGTTTCTTCTAAAAAACCGACACAAATGAAACTACTATCACTATCGGTTTTTTATGCAACAACTATCACCATTGCTTTTCCCTAAAAAACCAACACAAATGCACGCCACTGCACAAGCACATGTATAGATCAGTACTCTTGTTTTTCAAGAAATATCGACACAAATGTACAATTATCGCTATCAGTTTTTTTATAAAACCGACACAAATGATTTCTTTATCACGATCGGTTTTCTATAAAAACCCGACACAAATATACTTCACCACACAAGCACATGTATGATCAGCACTATGGGTTTCCTCTAAAAAAACTAACACAAATGCAACTAGTATCACTATCGATTTTCCCTAAAAAACCGATACAAATGCAGCAACTATCACCTATCGGCTTTCCCTAAAAACCAAACACAAATGCACGCCACTGCACAACCACATGTATAGATCAGTACTATCAATTTTTTAGAAATATCGACACAAATGTACAAGTATTGCTATCGGTTTTCTTTATAAAACCGACACAAATGATTTCTTTATAACAATCGGTTTTCTATAAAAACTCGACAAAAATATACTTCACCACACAAGCACATGTATGATCAGCACTATCAGTTTCCTCTAAAAAACCGACACAAATGCAACTAGTATCACTATCGGTTTTCCCTAAAAAATCGACACAAATGCAACAACTATCACTATCGGCTTTCCCTAAAATCTGACACAAATGCACGCCACTGCACAACCACATGTATAGATCAGTACTATCGGTTTTTTTAGAAATATCGACACAAATGTACAAGTATCGCTATCGGTTTTCTTTATAAAACCAACACAAAAAATTTCTTTAACACAATCGGTTTTCTATAAAAACCCAACACAAATATACTTCACTGCACAAGCACATGTATGGTCAGCACTATCGGTTTCATCTAAAAAACCCGACACAAATGAAACTAGTATCACTATTCGTTTTTCCTAAAAAACCGCCACAAATGCAACAACTATCACCATCGGTTTTCCCTAAAAATCCGACACAAATGCACGTACAAGTCTCGCTATCGGTTTCTTTATAAAACCGACACAAATGATTTCTTTATCACTATCGGTTTTCAACGAGAAATCGACACAAATGTACAGATTATCACTATCGGTTGTTAAGAAAAGCCGACACAAATTATTTATTATCACTATCAGTTTTTCCTGAAAACCGACCCAAATATTGTTCACTGCACTATTTGTTTACCAGACAAAGCATGAAGTCTGAATTTTCAGAATTATCTGATCAAAGAGTGAAAAGGTCATAACTTTTGCAAATATAGTTGAAATTATTTGAAATTTTGCAGAAACATACTTTGTGATAATACAAATTTTTTCCAGAAAGAATTTTGGCAAATAGAATTAGCATTGAAAAAGTAAGCCAAAATTCACTTTGTAGGCATGATTTTCCTCAAATATTAGAAAAGTCAAAACCTTTTCAAATAAAGTGCAATTATTTTGAAAGTTTTCAGTATTGATTTGATGTAGAGTGCCTTCTTTTCTTGCAATAAAGCTACGCACCAGAATCCAATGAAAAACTTGTGAAAGTTTCTTACGTACATATAAATTTTTCAAACCCGAAACTACATTTCTGTACAATACAAAACATTTCAAATACATAGCAACTGATACAATGACGTACTCCTTTTATTTACAATACAACCCTTCTTGATGATTTGCACGCATGTAATTTCTTCCATGTTTGTCGTCGTCCTCGCTAAGACAGGCCCCATCCGCAAACGGAGTTATTTCATCGAATTGGTCGTACTCTTCTTCATCTATGACATTTTCGACACCAACAATCCACCGCTTGCCATAAAGGACGACGTGCAATCTCGGATTGGCCGGATCACTCACGTAGAAGACTTGATTTGCTTGCTTCACAAGGATGAATGGATCATCTTTGTAGGCGACTCGGTTTAGATCCACAAGAGTAAAACCTCTCTTGTCGACCTTCACTCCATGTGGAATTCCACCCACTTTGATGAGGACATCCCAACCAAGGATACAACCGCTGCCCCTTCTTCTACGACCGCTACTTCGTCCTCGACCATCGCTGTTTCGGCCGCTACTTCGTCTACGACGTCTGGAGGGTTTAATCCGGAAGCAAGTCCTTTCCATCCACCTTTGTTGGACCAGCACGCCAAGAACATCCACCGAGGATAGCCCACGCGCCAAGGAAGGCCCAAGATAAAGCCCAATTCGTCGACGAGTCCGGTTCGGCCATCCAGGAGCAGCAGTACTTCAAACGGACGCCACGGCCACATCCGAACTCCGTTTTCAACGTTCGACAACTCGTTTGAAAGGTATCGAGATAACCTTTCCAATGGATCTAATCCCGACGCCAAATTCCTTATGGAGCGAAGGGAAATCACAGAACAACCTCATGTGATAGAAATTCCAGGTGCTGCGCCACCTTTCTTTTGGGCCCAAGGCCCATGTACTTTTAGGGTTCCACCCCTCCTTTGGTCGGCGCCCCTTTCCTGGCTGTCGCACCCCTCTTGGGCGCCCCCCCCTTGTGTGGGTACCCCTTTATATTGGGTTCTCACCCCTGTTCTTCAGCTTTTAGGTTTTGTTGTGTTTTGGTAGACCCCGTGTGCGTCCCTCCTCATGTTTGCGCGTGTCGACTAGACCGCCCGAGCCGAGAAACAGAACCTCAACTTGTTCTCTTTGTTTGATTTCAATACTACCTTTTCGGTTTGCTTCATACTTTGTTCTTGCGGCTTCTCATTTTCTTGCAGGAACTACTGATCATTGGATCTGGTATCTGTGTGGATTTGGCATTGCGATTGCGAAGCTCCCAACCTGTTTGGTATGAAGCTCTAAATTCGGTGCCATCAACACCTCCAAATCGACGTATCATCATCTCATCGAAAGATCGGGATCGCCGTCCCCATCAAGTTGGTATCAGAGCTCAAGGTTGTTCGGTGAGATTTTCCATCATATTTCGTTTTCTACCTAGAGTCCAGAAAATTTGCCCTACAAAAAAAAAAGATTTGTCCCTTTGTCCAATCTAATTTGTGCCCTAACTTTTACTACTTGTTCTTGGTTTGTTGAATCGTCAGTTGCATATTCGTGTCTTTGCTGGTTTTAGAGTCTAGTCCCGTTAGAGTTTGGAGTTCGAGTCACGTTTTGGTCACAATTGCTTGCGCATTGGAGTCGATTCTGTTGGTTGATCGGATCGGGACTCTCGGTGGTTCTTTGGAGATCGAGAAGAGAAGAAAAAAACCGCCTGATTCAATTGCAAAAAAACAAAGTTCGAGAAAAGAAAAAAAAAGAGGAGAAAAAAATCCGAGAAGAGATCTCTTTCCCTAGTTGGGTTGGTTCGGTTGGCGGAGATAAGGTATCTGTTTGGTTTAAAAAGATCGAGAGAAGGAAAGTGTAGCCTTTTATTTTGCTTAGGTCTGGCTTTGAAAGGAAGGTATAGGCCGCCCCTCTCTGGTTTTGCATCCAACTTTCCTTTTGAAGTGGATTCGGATCCCCTCCGGACACCCTGCATGAAAACTGCCATAACTTTTGCATACGGCCTCCGATTGGGCTGTTCGAGTACTCAAAACGACCGGAACGAAAATCTACATCCTAAAATCGACAAGTCCAGCTCTAATTGGGTTCTCAAGGCCTCGAAAAATTTGTTCGACCCCAAAAAAACATCGTTTAGGGCCTCAAAACGCCCCCGGAAGTTCGGAAAAATTATGCTGGCTCCGTTTTGGCTGGAATTTTTGCTGTTGGTGATTAAGCTCGCGTCTCTGGTATGGTCTAGCCTAGGACCAACATTGTACTGATTTTGAACGACTTTTTAGCTTACTTTGGTTCAGTGGTACTAGTTCCTCCTTTGCTACATATTATTGCTTGTCCAAGCTCCACCATCTTCTAACCACATAGGTTCCGGACTTTGCAATCGCTTTCCACATCGAGAACTTGTAAGAACTTGGTAGAAGCGTGAGCGTGTGTGAGGCTTACCACTTCATACGACCTAGTAGTTTATAGGAGCTTTCATATCTGTGTGAATTTTCTTTGTTTCTACTAACTATGGCAGGTAGTCCAAGCAATCGTGGGAGTAACATCGGCAGTGGGAGTGAACATGAGGACTGCCTCACGCCAAAAGAACGGCGTTGGGTCACTCATTTCGAGAGGATGCAACATCAGCATGAGATGCGAACTCGTGACACTCTTGATGCGATTCAGGCGCAATTGGCACCCCTCACTGAGCTTCAAGCACAGCTAGCACAACTTTTTCAAGGTGCTGCCCCCAACAATGGTGCCACTGGTCATGCTTTGGGTCAACGCGGCGCTCCACCGGTTGTCCCTGTTACTTTAAACGGGGTGGCTCAAGAGGAGAACAACTACACCGCCGATACCGAGGACGACTACAGGGTAAATGTGAACAACGACCAACCTCATCGTCGACTCCGCAATAACAGGCAAGGTATGGCTAGAAATCAACATGATCAAAGGGAAGAACGTGATGATTCTATGGCAAAATGAAATTTACTATGCTTCCTTTTGATGGTGTTTATAATCCTGATGTCTATCTAGATTGGGAGTTGGCGGTAGATCAAAAATTTTCTTGCTATGACTTCTCTGAGCGTAGAAGGGTGAACGCTACCACTAGTGAATTTACTAGTTTTGCATCTATAGAAAGAACTTTGTAGAGCCAACCGTGATATACCTACAACTTGGGATGGGTTGAAGCATGTCATGAGGGCTAGATTTGTTCCTACATACTATGCTCGTGATTTATTGAATAAAATGCAGCGCTTTAATCAAGGTGATAAAACGGTTGAGGAATATTATCAGGCATTGCAAATTGGCATGTTCTTATTGTGGGTTAGAAGAGGGTGAAGATGCAAAAATGGCTAGGTTCTTGGGTGGGCTTAACCGAGAGATACATGATATACTTGACTATAAAGAATACAATTCTATCACTCGTTTGTACCATCTTGCTTTGAAAGCAGAAAGGGAAGTGCAGGGTCGACGATCGACAACGCGAGGTAATATTGGAGGCTCTTCCACATCCAAGTCAGTCCAGATCCATACCAAGGCATCATCTTCCATACCTGGACGTGTACCTACACCCGCTGTTCCAACTACTTCGACGTCATCACACACTCCGGAGGCAAACAAGTCAGTCACACTTCAGGCAC
Source organism: Otatea glauca (assembly GCA_036346275.1). Classification (NCBI taxonomy): domain Eukaryota; kingdom Viridiplantae; phylum Streptophyta; class Magnoliopsida; order Poales; family Poaceae; genus Otatea; species Otatea glauca. Next base: position 54,083,140 of record CM070715.1, on the reverse strand, counting down.
CCGCCAAGAGTGCTTCCTCAGTTGCCTCCACCGGTCAAACGCGGGAAACACAATGTTTTCGATGCAAAGGAATGGGGCACGTGATGCGAGACTGTCCTAATCAACATGCTCTAATAATCAGAGAAAATGGTGAGTACACTAGTGACAGTGACATTGATGAAATTGAATATGCTCTTGTTGCCACTAATACTGCAGAGCCAGCAGAAGAGATTATCACTTCTGCAGCATCCGATAAATATCCGGCTCTTGTTGTCGCACGTGTACTTAGTGCACAGCCTGCACACGATGAACAAAATCAACGCCATAATATCTTTCAGACAAGGTGTGTGGTGAATGAGCGCACTGTGCATGTCGTTGTTGATAGAGGTAGCTGCAACAATTTTGCGAGTGTAGACATGGTCGAGAAGCTTGGCTTGACCACAAATCCACTTCCTCAACAATATGAAATTGAATGGCTCAATTCCACTAGTAAGGTTCAGGTAACAAAAACCGTTCAAGTACCTATCTCGATTGGTTCTTATCATGATAATGTTGTTTGTGATGTTGTACCCATGGATGCTTGCTCTCTTTTATTGTGTAGACCGTGGATCTATGATATGGATGCTACACATCATGGTAGGACCAATGAGAATAATTTCTTGTATAAGGAAAAGAAAATTATTTTGAAACCCATGAGCCCTACAGAACTAAGAAACATTGATGTTAAAAGAGCTCAAAGAGAAAAAGAAGAGAGTGAAAGTAAAAGTGTAGCTAGTAAATCAACCCATTCAACTACACCAGTTGCTCAAAAACCTGATCTTAAGTTGAAGGGTAAGGTATTGTTGGCTGCAAAAGTTCTCTCACAAGATAACATGGATAGTATAGAACCATTGCCATTCTCTGTTGCTTTGTCTTCTGTTATTACTAATACTTTGAAGGATAATGAGATGGAGTCGAGGACGACTCCAATTCAAGAAGGGGAGGATGATGAGGACATCCCAACCAAGGATACAACCGCTGCCCCTTCTTCTTCTACGACCGCTACTTCGTCCCCGACCGTCGCTGTTTCGGCCGCTACTTCGTCTACGACGTTTGGAGGGCTTAATCTGGAAGCAAGTCGTTTCCATCCACCTTTGCTGGACCAGCACGCCAAGAACATCCACCGAGGACAGCCCACGCGCCAAGGAAGGCCCAAGATAAAGCCCAATTCGTCGCCGAGTCCGGTTCGGCCATCCAGGAGCAGCAGTATTTCAAACAGACGCCACGGCCACATCCAAACTCCGTTTTCGATGTTTGATAACTCGTTTGAAAAGTATCGAGATAAACTTTCCAATGGATCTAATACCAAGGCAAAATTCCTCCTGGATCAAAGGGAAATCACAGAACAATTTCACGTGATAGAAATTCCAAGTGCTGCGCCACCTTTCTTTTGGGCCCAAGGCCCATGTACTTTTAGGGTTCCACCCCTCCTTTGGCCGGCGCCCCTTTCGTGGCTGCCGCACCCCTCTTGGGCACCCCCCTTGTGTGGGTACCCCTTTATATTGGGTTCTCACCCCTGTTCTTCAGTTTTTAGGTTTTGTTGTGTTTTGGTAGACCCCGTGTGCGTCCCTCCTCGTGTTTGCGCGTGTCGACTAGACCGCCTTGAGCCGAAAGCAGAACCTCAACTTGTTCTCTTTGTTTGATTTCAATACTACCTTTTCGGTTTGCTTCATACTTTGTTCTTGCGGGTTCTCGTTTTCTTGCAGGAACTACTGATCATTGGATCTTGTATCTGTGTGGATTTGGCATTGTGATTGCGAAGCTCCCATCCTGTTTGGTAGGAAGCCCTTAATTCGGTGCCATCAACACCTCCAAATCGACGTATCATCATCTCACCGAAAGATCGGGATCGCCGTCCCCATCACACTTACATCAGAACAATGAAATTTGGTATATTCCGTAATCGAGCTCCCAAATTTCTTCAATCACCCCGTAGTAAGAGTTTATTGCCATTGAGGATCCTCCTTTCGAGTGGTGTTCACAGGCCAGGTGCTGTGACGACTGCTCATGTTACCAAAAGGATTCATTCCATTGGTACTCAACCCAAATCTTACGTTCCTCATTTCACCACCGAACTGGTCATGTTTCCAATCAATGTTTCTCCATTGAGCTGAATCAGCAGAGTGTCTCAGCTTGCCATCTTCCTTTCAAGACTCATAATGCCAACGCAACAATTTTGCGTCTTTGGGATTTGCAAACAACCACTCCAGATAGGGAATGATGGGCAAGTACCACAATACCTTAGTCGGTGCACCTTTAGTGACCTCTTCACCGTCATTGCCTCGGCTCTTACGCTTCTTGTCGTTACGCTTCTCCTTTTGTTTGTACCAGAGCACACTGCAAACCGGACAAATATGCAGCTCCTGAATTTGAGCTGAGTTGTTAAATCTCCTCAGATTGGTGCAATCAATGCAAGGAAAATATATGAAGTTTACACCCCTCTTCACCATGTCCTCTTCTGCAATTTTTTTGAACTCCTTAACACCCCTCTGAAATTCAGCACTCACACGACTTTTTTGATACATCCATCCCTCATGGTCCATCTGCAATTAGACTTCGCAAAATAAATTAAGGAAAAAAACTGGAGCGACAGCTAGCTAGCTATTTCAAATATTGAGATATCATTTCAATTATATTAATACCTTTGCAAAATAGAGGACAGGTTTCAAGATATATAAATATACTCCCGATCAATACCTAGCTTCTTCCCTAATTTAGAGCTTCCAATTCCCTAGTTAGGAGACATACATTACAAACATCAACAATGATATCGAATAAACTAATTATATAGTGCAGTAGCTTGCAAATCTTTTAACTTTATTGAAACAAAACAAGGGAACCAACGATGACTCCTAATCTCTAAATAGGTTAGGTTCTAATCCCATTCGAGGATATGTGGATCGGGCAAGTTCCTAAGCCGTTGTACAACTTTAGAGAAAATTTCAGCAGCATCAAGAGGGGTGTGTACTCGGAGAACACTACAAGGAGATGCCACCGAAATCTTCTCTGGAGTTGTACAACAGCTCAGGAACTTGCTAGAACAACATATCCTCGAACTATCCAAAGAACATGGACAATTCGAGACTGCCTGCTTATAAATATGCCATTTCGATCGGCATATTTATAAACAAGCACCCTCGAATGAGAGACGTAGGTTCCGCAGCCTAAACTCTAACATTCATCATATGACAGCTACAATTAATAATTCTAGATTAACACGAGAGCACTACAAATTAAGATAATTAAATACATGTGTGCTTGTCAAATAAAAAGTGCAAAATCTGATAGGATATACATAATACAAGTGTAACCTAAACATTTTTCACGACATGTCAAAATTACATAGTGCAAAATTGAAGGGGTTTGAAGGAATGCTCACATTTTGAAGAAAACCAAAAATTGTGCAAAATGAGGGGAAATCTCCTCAGGCTAGGCTTTAAATTTACCCTCTTAACACCCACCCTTGAGGATTTCAATTTTTCTCACCCAAGTATTGCTTCCAACCACAGAATATGAGCTACTTTTTCGGGTGGCGGCGGAGAAATATCCTCTGGAACAACAACAAAGGAGAGTTCATCCCAAGGGGTATAAATAACCTAGTGAGACACATCACAATCGGTTCTCACTTAAGAAGTGATTGTGATGTGCACACACATCACTATCGGTTCTCACTTAAAAAGCGATAGTGATGTGATCATGCACATCACTATCGGTTCTCACATAAGAAGCGATAGTGATGATTACATGCACATCACTATCAGTTCTCATGTGAAAAGCGATAGTGATGTGCATGCTCATCACTATCGCTTCTCACATAAGAAGTGATAGTGATGACGATGTCCGCATCACAATCGGTTCTTTTGTGAGAACCGATATTGATGTGCATTAACATCACTATCGCTTCTCACATAAGAACCGATTGTGATGTGCCCAGTGCTACATCACAATCACTTCTAACCTGAGAGCCGATAGTGATTATTATTAACACCTCTCCTAAGTCATCTATTACAATCGTTTTTTTCCTAAAAACTTAAGAACCGACCGAGATGAAGTGATAGTGATGTACCATTCTGTAGTAGTGGGAACAATAGATAATATAGATAGTTTTAATCATAGAATAACTTTAATGGAATCGGTCTGTGTGATCTTAGTCAGGTTTGTTAAATAATAATAATGGTTTTTGTTTATATCTTGGTTTCGTTCTCCATTTAGTGGCTTCATCAAAGGTAAGTAAATCGTAAGTTTTTTCCCAAATGCATGTGTTGTGGGTGTTCCCAAGCATGTGGATTTGAGCGCACTTGGGCGTGTGGTTCCAAGTTTATTATTGTTCTTATTTTGGTCATTGGCATTAGTTATGCCATCGGTTCATGTGGTTATTGCTTAGTTAGTGTTTAGCGGTTAAAAACGAGGTATTGTTGTTTCTGAAATTTATGTTTAAATGACTAAAAGTCAGCAAAAATGTATGATGAAGTGACATTCAGGACACGTGGAGTGCTAGGGTGTTACAGTTAGTATCAGAGCGGACGTTAGGTCCGTGGTGCATAAAATTAGTTAATTACTCTAGATAAACTAAAATTTTGACTTAAAAATAGAAACATGGCCTAGGTATTATTTCTCTAAAATTTTGCCATATGTTCATAACCCTAAAACCTAACATAGGTTGGTTAATTAACTTAAAACTTGACACACTCTAGTGCATAATAGAAAGGGTATGGGTAATCATAGCATTACGCTTTAACGTTATATTTGAGTTAATGATGATGAATGATGTTACAATGATGCATGATGTTATGATGACGCATGTTGCTATGATAATGAATGAGATAATTTAATGAATGTGTTTATGTAAAATCGTTATGCCAAAAAATTTTGGTCATTGTCATTTTCTGTGATATAGGCTGTGGTTGTCTGTGTGGCCAAATCGACCACCGTCTGAGGTTTAGGAACAACGAATCGGCCAATGTATGATCTTTAGACTTCGTTCATGAGTCACATGAAGGTGCTGGGTGCATTAGTCAAACCGAAGGGCATAAGTAACCACTCATATATACCGAACTTAGTCTTAAAAGTAGTCTTCCATTGATCCCCAAGTTTCATACGAATCTGATGATACCCACTCCTCAAATCGACTTTTGAGAAGATGGTCGATCCGCTCAATTCATCTAACATGTCATATAAGTTCTTGAACTTGACGTTGAATCTCTTTCGTCTCTTCTGGGTTTCTCCGATCGGCTGCTCGATTGGGTAGAGATGCTCTAGGGATCAGATCGATATGGTGTTCGATGCCTCAGATAGGTGGTAATCCTGGAGGAATCTCTTTAGGGAACACATCATGAAACTCCTGCAAGAGGTTAGTAATAGCCGATGGCAAAGAACGAGGCAATTGTTCAAGTGAAAACAATGCATCCTTGCAAACTAAAGCATAACATAAATTCTGGCTGGCTAAAACTTCCTTAAGATCAAGTTTGTTAGCAAGCATTACATGATATCTCAGTCTAATCTCTGATCGAGCGAGTGGCTAAGTAGCCGATGGTGTCTCAGTCAATGGTTGATTAGCCAATGGCTAGGCTTTGTAATTGTTCGATTTTCTAGCTCTTTCCCTTTTCTTACTCGATCAACGACTTCTTTATCATATTTGATTATTTCATTTGGTGTTAAAGGAAGCAAGGTGACCTTTTTCCCTTTGTGCATGAAAGTGTATCGGTTTGTTCGACCATAATGCACAGCATCATTATCAAATTCCCATGGATGTCCTAATAATAGCAAACATGCTTGCATCGACGCAACATCAAAGTCTAGTTCATCCTTATATGAGCTGATTGAAAGTTGTACTTGAGCAATTTGACTTACTTTAATCTTACCTTTGTTGTTGAACTATTGTACGTAGTAGGGGTGCGGATGATCTCGTGTAGTCAAACAAAGCTCCTTGACCATGTTGGCGTTGATCAGGTTGTTGCAGCTTCCATTGTCGATGATCATCCGTACTTTGTAATTCTGCACAATGAAAAGCGATGAAATAAATTGTGGTATTTGGGCTAAATCGACATTTTGTTTGGACACTCAGGACTCTTTTGACAATGTAGGTGCCAAAAGTATTAATGTCGTCGGCTCCAATGACATCTTCACTATCTTCTGGTTCTTCGGTGTTGTCGGCTAACAATGCATATTCTTCAACATCACTTGTACTGATGTAGCCTTCTTCGGTAGCAATGTAAGCCTTTTGACTAGGGCAATCTTTCTGAACATGGCCCATGCCTTTGCATCGATGGCATATGATGGCAGAAAATTTTCTAGTTGATGCAACTAATGATGAGCTTGGTGATGGAGCAGAAGCATTAGCCGATTTCGCTTTCTGCTCGATAACCAATTGGCTACCTGTTCGAGTCCCTGGCATGGCCGATCTAGTGGTCTGAGCTGGTTTTACAGATCGTTGCTAGCCATCCGAAGGTGTAGCAATCTTGCTAGTGGCTGATGTGGCTTGGCGAACTTGAAGTCTTGGCGCAGATGACCTTGTAAATTTCTTTTATTGTCGGCCTTCGAGTTCCTATTCTGCTAGCATGGCTAGGTGGAATAGCCGATTAAGAGTGGTATACTCCTTGTAGTCGATTATGTCTTGTATTTCTGGATGTAATCCTCCATAGAACCTTGCCATCTTGTCTTCTTCATCTTCTTCGACCTCAGCACATAACATGTTGATCTGTAGCTCCTGGTAGTAATCTTGAACCGATTTGGTTCCTTGGTTGAACCTCTTGAGCTTCTTTCTGAGATCTCTTTTGAATGAAGGAGAGGTGAACCGATGGCGCATAGCACGCTTCAATCCTTCCCATGTGTCGGCTTGAGTATCAGACTTAACCAATTCGTTCCACCACATGAGTGCAAAGCCTGTGAACTCACATGTGGCGAGTCGAACTTGGTGTCGGTCAGGAACCATGTGTGCGCTGAGTTTCTGCTCGACGACCATCTCCCAGTCGAGGTAGGCGTCAGCGTCATAGGCTCCGTCAAAGGAAGGGATTGAAAATTTTACCTTGTTGAAAGGATCATCTTCTTGCTGTGGTCGATCTCTTCCCATCCCTTGCCGATTCTGATTTAGCCGATGTCGAAATTGATCTTGAACAATATCTTCCTCTTCATCTGCATTGGATGCTTCTTGTTGATCAACTTGAGGGTTGGGTAGTCTTGTCTCCATGATGTTGATCCTGGAGGCCAGATCATCGAGTCTTGCCAATATCTGTTGGCCAATGTTGTTCTGCTCAAGTTTGAAATTCTTGAGTTCTTCCATGGTGACACACTCCTTGAAGTCTGATAGTTCTCCTATCATGGTTAGATGTAGAAAATATTCCTATCGACTAAAAATATGTGAAATTGTATACTCTCAACCTCACAAACAACTTACCGATAGTTCTTACAAGTGTTCACAATTGCATTGGCAGTACAAGTCAATTGCCAGGTTGGGTCAATGTCGATCAGAAATATTTGTAGACTTTGGACAAGTCTCTTTGGTAGCAAGGATTAGTAATAATTTGTAAACAGTAGCAAAGTTAAATAAGAATCCAAAGTACTTAGTCGATGTTGCTGGATCTAAACGTATCAAGACCTAGCAGAGGTGAAATCAAAGGACAAGTACATGGATTGCAAAAAGGACGATATAGAACTTTGCTAATGAAACCATATGATGTGATTTACAAAATCAGATGATACAAAACTTTATGACTTTAGTCGATCTGTCTTTGATCTGCTTTGAACTTTGGCAAGTCGACTAGATCTTTTTTTGTTTACTTCTTTGGCACTTCTTTTTCTGTTCTTGAGCCGATTTTGTACCTTGGCTCTTTCTTTGATCTTTTTGATCTCTCTCTTCTTCTTCTTTTTCTTTTTTTTAATCAAGTCGACTTGTTGCTACTTCAGATCTTGAATCGACAGATAGACTTATGCAAATTATAAGGTAGCGGCAAATCGACTAGATGGTATGATAGGTTTGCGGATGAACAATGGATGGTTGCGGTGCTGGGCGATTGACACAAGGCAGCTTGCCCGGAACTATGGCTTGCATAGTGAGAATTGACACAAGGCAGCTAGCGAGGCCAAGTCGATTGATGTGGTGGATCAACTTGTAGTTTGGATATCAGTGGAGATAGGTATGCGACGGAAGATAACTTGCACGGTGCGTCGGCTAGATCAAGACACAACTAGACTGCAACACAACGTGACAAAGGACTCAAACTTAACAATGCAGAACTGAAAACAAAAATTGCGATGGCACAAAGTGGTTTGGTCGATGGAAACAAAGATTTTTGTGCGGAATAAAACAATGGATAGAAACAAAGGGATATACCTGGAGCTCAACCTTGAGCTCTGATACCAGATGCTGCGACCACACCCGTCGGCCAAGAGCTAATATGACAGTTAGCCGATGGAGGTGTCTAATGTGTTTTCTGATCTTCATTTAGGTATAATAACTACTTGTCAATCCGGCGGTCAAAGAGCGACTGCGATAGTTTAACCGATGAATAGACAAGCTGATTTGGTGAAGTCTCGATGAGACAACTTCAAAGGTTTCTGAACAGACTGTTGAACTAAGAAACCTTGCAATCGCCTGCTTCAACTCCGATAGATCTTACTTGCGAAATCGTGAACACAAGCAAGAACCAGATAGTTGCAATCTCTCTTTATTGCAGATTTCTGATGAAGCTTACATGGTGGAGTTTTGAAACAATACGGCCGCTGGAACCCAGCCAGGCACAAGAGGAAATCTAAGTCGACGACTGTAGATATAATCTAATCAGAACCCGAGAAATTCCTGAGGCCTAGTGCCTTTATTTATAGGAGGAGTAACCCTTACCCACTACGAGTCGGTTACAAGTTCCTTTGTAAATTTAAGGAAACTAATCTAAGCGAGTTTGAGTTGGAGTCAAACTCAATGTCTTTTGAGTCATCCGGGGTCAATATCCTTTGGCGTCGTGACTGAATTGAATTCGTGTAGCCTTGGCCGATTCCGAGTCGAACTCGAAGTTGTTTTTGAGTCGGAGTCCTTTGGTCGATACCGAGTCATACTCGAGTTGGAGTTCTCGGTCAATTGTCGATGGGTCATGTCCGAGCAACCTTGGTTGGCTTCTTGAGATTCCGATTTAGCCGATCCTTCATACTTGAGTAGAAGCAAGTCATGGAAATTATTAGGCAGCATCCAATTCTGGCCAATATCAAATGGAATAGTTAGAAACGAACTCACCAAGTGATTTATCTGTCGGACTCGAGCTCTAGTTATTGGTCCTTGGTAAGCATCATCTATGGATGGATTAATGGTTGGGATGTCCTCATCACTTGGACAACCAATCCCTTCCAAGGATAACATCTAGGGTCTGAGTACCCAACATAATAAGATTCGCTTGGAACTCTATTCCATCAATAAGCAACTTAACTCCAGAATATCCTAGGTTAGATCGGAGTTCTAATCCAAGGGATTGGACTAATAACATATACTCAAGATGCATAACATCCAACCCATTTTCTTTAGCAAAATTCGAGAAACAAAAGAATGCAAAGCTCTAGAATCAAATAGAACCATTGCAGGTACTGAGCTTACTAGGAACTTCCCTAGTACGACGTCCGATGCCTCCTGAGCTCTATAAGATGTAATGTGGTTGACATGACCTCTCACTATTGCTTGGGGTATTGTTCCAGCTTGAATTGATCCATGATTCACTCCTGGTACAGGTGTCTTTACAAGTGTAGAGCCAAGATTGAAGCGGAGAAGTGTAATACCCAATCTCTTAGGACAGTTATTGAAAAAGTGCCCTGGCTTCTAACTACTATAACAGCACTTAACTGAAGTTTGTATATTTCCTCCTGACGTATGGATTGCTTGAGTAAGTGTCTGGAAATTCTAATTAGTTGAACGCGGTGCAGGAGATGGTATCTTGTTTACAGCCTGCGACTGAAATTTTTCAAACTGTTGAGGGGTTAGTCTTAACCTTAACTGATTTGGATGTCCTCCTTGTTGAGTCATCCAGCGCTTGTGATCTTCACCCAATTCCTTAAGCTTGTCTTCCAGAATTATGGCCTTGTTAACTAGCTCTTGAAAATAAAAAAATCATGGGTAATCAAACCCACTTGCAAACCAGACTTCAGTCCCTTCATGAAGCGAGACTGTCTTGCTTTATCTGTCGCAACATCTTTAGGAGCATAGCGTGCAAGCTATGTAAACTTATTTAGATAGTCAGCCATTGACTGGCTTCCTCGATTAAGAGCCCTAAATTCCTCTTTCTTTGACTCCATCATTCCTTTAGGTACGTGGTACTGACGAAAAGTAGTAGTAAACTCCTCCCATGTGATCTTTTGTGGGGCTTCATGGACAGCACAATAGTTCTTCCACCAATTAGCAGCAATTCCTTCAAACTGATGTGAAGCATAGAGAACCTTTTCATTACCCTCACATTGAGTTATTAGCAACTTCCACTCTATGGTTCTTGAAGGACCGAGATGGCGATTAGAGGGGGGTGAATGATCCCAAATAAAAATTTTCCCCATTCAAAATACTCCGAACAAGCCCTCAAGGAGAAACACTCAATGGAAGCAAGTGAAATGAGCTGGCTGTTCTGTATGGGCGGTGCTACCGCTAGGAGGCCGATAGCATCAGAAGTTGGTAGTACCGCACCAGGGGCGGTAGCACCTGGCTCAAGAACAGCTGAAGAACCATCACGACCTTTAAAAGCAAGTCTTGATGAATCTTTTGAACGGCTGGACAAAAACTCACGAAACTTGGTAGATGTGATCCTAAGGATGTCAGGAACTTATTCTAACCTTCAATCACAAGGCAAAGTTCTGACCTTTTTACCCGTGAAGGAAGAACACACTAAGTTTGAGCAAAAACTCAATAACTCGATATAAGACTTGCTCGTGGGGTTTTGATGATCAAGATGACCTTGGAGGACCTCCCACATGTCACAGCAAGAACTCAAGTCCAAAAACTCCGCAAACACGATCTTGAAGAATGATCCACTGAAGAACACAAGACCGGTTTCATGCAAGAAAGATGAATGGATTGCCTACATGATTGGGCTATGATCTGAAGAAGATTCATCCATCAATCAACATCCTCGGCATAAGAAGCAAAAGCATTTAGAAGGAGAGGGGGCAAATCCAAAAGCATGTAGAAGGAGGGGAGGCAAATCCAAATTACATGAATGTAAATTGCAAGAATTTAAGTGCAGAATTTAAATGCTAAATTTAAATGTGTATAGTAAATTCAAGCATAAGAGAAAATGATTTGCATTTTTGGAAGAGATGTTTACAAAGCCTCACAACAAAGTGGGCAAAGCTCAAAGGAGCACAAAACCTCTAAACCCTTTGTGGAATACAAGAACACGGGTACCCTCATGACAGGCCCAAGAGGAAGGCCCAGAAGATATTCTCCGCGTCAGGCCCCGCTGCCGTGCGCAAGGGGACATATCCTAAAGTAAGTTGAACTTATATTTAGATATGATAGATACGGTTGAAATTCGAGTCGTTAATAGGGTAGATAAAGATGTAAACTCTATCCTGTAATCGACTAGAATCTTGTAACCGATCGGAATCTCTTAACCGATCGGGACTTTGTAAGCCGCCCCCTCCCTGCTATATAATGGTGAGGACAGGCAGCAACAGGGGATGCCAATCATCCAAGCCTAGAGCAACCAAGCCATAGTGCATAGTACACCTAATATCGCCCAGAGCATATTGCGCTTTGAGCAATCTTAGATCAAAGAGATCTGCATAATCCCAGCACATAGACTAGGGTGTTATCTCCTCCGCGAGAGCCTGAACCTGTCTAAACCCCTTGTCTTGTGTGACCTTCGAGTTTGAGATCTAGCGCCTACCCCATAAATTTATTGCCGACTACAAAAGTCGACAGTTGGCGCGCCAGGTAGGGGAAGCGCTATAATCTTTTCCCACAGACTCGATGGCAGCAATTGGCGGATTCAACGCCACCTTGGTCTCCAGCCAGGCCTTTCGCTTGTCTGCCTGGTCCAAAACCAGATCCGATCTGGTGAAGATCAGGCCAACCCATCTCAGGTATGCCGCTCTGACTCACCCAGAAAACCAGTCGGCATTGTGAGGAACTGCTGTGATTTTCGCGATGTCTTCGCGATTGAGGAGCAGGAAACTGATCTCCATCAAAAAGAACAAGAAGCTGCGGGGGAAGATCGCCTTCGTAAGGGTAAGGAGGTATAGGTGCGATCGCTTCGATCTCGTGGTCGCAATGTCCGCGAGGACATCCTGTAATCCAGGTTGGGAGATCAAGTGGTCTTCCACACGCCAAAGCAGAACATCGTCGCCTCCAAGACGCTTCTCGACAAACTGGACCCGATGATTGCATCGGATAGCTCGGTGGCCCCGATGTGGCCCAGATCAAGGCCATGGTGACGGCGGCTGCAATTCAGCAAAATCAGGAAAAGCCGGTAGGTGAAGCGCACTCGCGCTCCCACGCGGCTTTCGGCACGGTCACGAGCCTACACTGCGCCACGGCGCCACCCGGCTGCGACCACGAGCCACGCTGCTCCCGGCGCCACCTTGGCCGACGGCCACGAGTCACGCCGCGCCCGGCGCCACCTTCCAGACCGCCATGAGCCTCGCTGCGCCGAGAGCACCACCTTGGACGGCCACGAGCCACGCCTGCGCGAAGCGCTGCCTACAGCTCATCTACAAGCCTACGCTGCGCCACGAGCAAAGATGGCATGATCGTCGACAACATATGGAGCATAAAGCGGCTAAGTCGCTTTTACTCAATTATGTCATTATAAATAAAATTGTTGACTTTCTGACTTGTTACTTAGTTGACCCACAACTAAGCGATGAAGTCGAGGCTACACCTAATAGTGTGCGCATGCGCATCTTTTTATTGTATTTTTCTTCTTTTGTAACAATTGCAAGTGAATCCGAGTGCGATAACTCCGAGTTGTGAAACTCGACCCCATGAGCAGCGAACTTTAGTCACCCAAATCACGTGGTTGGGAAAAGAGCCATGAGCCGACTCCCAGCGCTCGGGGCTAGACTAGTCGAGGCGAGTGCTTAAACAAAAGAGTCAAACCACTCGGATGAATTCAAAATCAATAAGGAAAAAGAGTAAAAACTCTAAAATTATATATACACCGATCGGACATCACATCAGGTGAATTGTTTTTACATTGCCTAAGTTACGCATATACATGATTTGAGGGCTACTAAATTTGGATCGACGTGTGTGAGCCAGCGCTTCAGCGGCGACATCAAGCAACTTCGGCTGACGAGCGAATTTAAAGGGAGTGGCTGAATTTTTCCTGAGTGGGAAAAGCGTTTTGACTTACGCATATCATTGGGATACGATATGTCCCAAGATGAGCCATTGCGAATTCCAATAATGGGGCTAGGAACCACTCGAAAAGTTTAGCAGCGTGGAGCTCTATTGAGTCCTTCACGATCTCTTTGCCTACAACAGGGCACTTTCGGCTATAAAGGAAAACTAGTCGGGAAGGCGCATCAAGAGCTGAAGCTTTTCGGCATGAAGCATGACTCGGTTGGGCTGCAACCGGGAAAGCGGCAACTTCGATCGCAAAGGACTCGGGGCTCTTGTGGAATATAAGAACCCGGTACCCTCATGGCAGGCCCAAGAGGAGGCCGGAAGATATTCCCAGCGTCGAGGCCTGCTGCCGTGCGCGAGGACATATCCTAAAGGAAGTTGAACTTATATTTAGATATGATAGATACAGTTGTAATCTGAGTCGTTAATAGGGTAGATAAAGATGTAAATTCTATCCTGTAATCGACTAGAATCTTGTAACTGATCGGAATCTCTTAACCGATCGGGACTCTGTAAGCCGCCCCCTCCCTGCTATATAAGGGTGAGGACAGGCAGCAACAGGGGATGCCAATCATCCAAGCCTAGAGCAACCAAGCCATAGTGCATAGTACACCTCATATCGCCCAGAGCATATTGCGCTTTGAGCAATCTTAGATCCAAGAGATCTGCATAATCCAAGCACACAGGACTAGGGTGTTATCTCCTCCGCGAGAACCTGAACATGTCTAAACCCCTTGTCTTGTGTGACCTTCGAGTTTGAGATCTAGCGCCTACCCTATAAATTTATTGCCGACTACAAAAGTCGACACCCTTCAAGAGGAGGAAGGCCACCCCTCCTCCTCTATTTATACTACTCTTGGGCCACCTATCACCCTTGGATGAGTCCCTCAACCGCACTCCATCAAGGGCTAGGATTGACCCACTCACATAGCCATGCAAGGGCTAACCCAGAACCCATCAAACAAACCGGGCTTTTTTGCACGGTTTTCAAAGCACACTAACTAGACCAACTATCCTATCAACTAGACTGCGATCCGACGGCCCTCCTTGATCCACGCAGCGTCTAGTTAGCATCTCATCCGTTCCTTGTCTTCTTGGCCTACACCGACTCTGTCTCCGGTCATCTTCCAATGATCCTTGATCGTCTAGACCTCTGACGCTCCTCACCTAGTCCCGGTCATCCTCTTACTCACCATGATAAAAACCCGATGTTGTACAACCATCAAAAACAAGGAAACACATCACATAGCAATGTCCAAAAAGGTCTGCACTTAAACTCCCAAAATCATAATTTTGGATCATTCACGCTCATCAGGGCTGATGCTACCACCCTTCATCCCAAAACCAAAAGAGATACTCTCTGGAATTTTCACACCGGCCAATTGGGCCAGTGCTATCGCTTGGCAGGTAGCACCGGGCTACCATGGCCAGTAGTATCAGCTTTCCTGATCCCCTAAAAACACCATCTCAGGATTTTTCACACCGCTCTAGGGTCTGGTGCTACCGCTCGGCCAGTAGCACTACGCTACCATGGCCGGTAGCACCAGGAAAAACAGACAGAGCTCAAATTGCTTCAAATTGAAAATCCAATTCAAATCAAACTCAAACCAGAGCATACAAAGCTCAGTTTTAATCAAATACTCATCACAAACATGGGTAGACCTCCACATGGTTTTTCAATCTCCCCCTTGATGAGTATATTGACAAACACCCAAAAGGCATAAAAATTTGAGTTTGAAGAAGGAAGAAAGCAATTTGGATGCAAAGCCGAACTAGTCCAAGAAGAGGAAATTGAGATCATGACCAAGTTGGCAAAATAGATTTTAGAGCAATTCCTAAGAAGGAGTAAGTTTTCCACATGTCAACGGTTAGAAATCGACAATAAACTTATACTTTCGGGTACCTTTGGGTTAGCAAAGTCAAGCACAAAATCGGAGGTAAACCATGTAGACAGGTTCGGGCCCCCGGCGGAGTAACACCCTACTTCCTGTATGGATGATATGTATATGGTGGATGAAATACAGAGCAATGTGTCTAGCCCTAGTTACAAGGAAGATCAAACTCAGGCTAAGGCTAAGCCAAGGATGGGGGTTGACGAAGCGTCGGGTCGTCGACTCCTGGTTGCTCTACGCAAAAGCTCTCAAAGTCTTCTCCTTGTCTAATCTGGAAGGCTATCTCCTTGAGGACCCCTACCCCTGGCAATATATAGTCGGGGTAGCCCAGCCTCAAGTCGAGTTGTAGTCGATTTGGTGTACCAGATCGTAGCCGATGAGGAATCCATCATCACATGATCTTCTTAGCATATTCAAACTTCCCTGAATATCAGGCGTACTCGAGTTGGTTTCCTCATAACAGGATCATGATCGAGTCCTTCCTAATATGGAATTATTCTTTACGCATATATCTTATCCCACATAATAGGGCCTGAGATGTCCGGAGTCTCTGTACGTCGTTAGTGAATATCCTTCGTGTATCCTGCACGTGCTCGTACCCCATATTTAGATATTCGATAGTAGCCCCCGAACTCTGTTCAGCAGAGGGTCCGCTTAAGCGCTTGGTCAATTACTGCCAAGGCCTTGCTTGGTCGAGTAATGCCTCGCCTGCTCGTGATTGAACGATTCAAGTAGATTGGGAATCACTGAGAATCGAGTAGGGATGTGCTGGGTCGAGCGCCTTGCCGATGCCCGTATCAAGTTCTCAGGGTACCACAAGTTACTCGATGTGAACTCATCGACTCGATTCTGAGCAGAGTTGGAAAAAATTCAAAAAATCTAAACATTGGGCAGTTGAGCATTTATTGCTCTCATGTGCAGCGCCAAGATGGGTGCAGCATTATCATTCTGACTTTCGCGCCGATCGAGATGCCGTGCCATAGGGAATGAACCATTCACCTGAAAAGAAGATGTTGGCCTATAAATCCCCAGATTTGGAACTGTAGCCATTCTCCTCCATTTTTGCCTTCAGCCTCACACTCGAAACCTCCGTCGAGCTCCTGAAGCCCTAGCTCCACCATCTTCAAAGAATTTATCCCACATTCTCCTCAATGGCATCCAACCCTTCAACCAACACCGGGGTTGCTCCACCACCAAAGAAGAATCCCGAGAAAACCAAGGCATCCTTCGAGTACAAGGCCCTCAAAAGGGTGTGGCAGAAGTCGATCATGATGGAGAAGCGTCTCGCTGATTTGGAGAAGGATGGCTTCGTTCCTCCTCAGGAGTTCTTCCAATGGAGGTCCTCACAAGGTTAACTCTACCCACCCCCAAGAATGAGGATGAGACCGTTGCGGACTCAGTTTTCCCCTTCTCTGTTTTTGCTTTCATTTCTAGAGCTCTACCATATTCAACTTTTCCACCTGAGCCCCAATTCTATTATGATGCTCAGTGTGTTCGTTCACCTTTGTGAGACTTTCCTGGGGATCAATCCAAGTCTCAACCTGTTCGGCCACTTCTACAATTTGAAGAGGACGACGAAGAACGCAACTGTTGGGGGTATCGGTTTTCACCTTCAACGGCGTGACAAACTCTTATATTTTTATCCCTGTTACTTCCTCCTGGCAGTCGGACTAGAAAAAATAGTGGTTTTACATCACCTCTGCAGACACCGTGAACTTCCCCATAGCTTATCGCCCACTCTTCATTCATCCGATTGACCTTTGGAAGAAAGTCCCTCCTTCGATCACCCGCAGTGCTTACTATGTCCGGAAGATCGAGGAACTGAGGAAAACTGGGCTGACTGGGTGGCACGTCGCTAGGGACTTCCTCACGCGTCGGTTGAGCCCGCTGAAGTGCTAGAACCACTTGACCTGGGACTACTCCGGAGTCGATGATGCCATCAGGGACAATCCTGGAAGTAAGTACTTATAATATCTTAATTTCTTTGTTTTAGTCAATGAATAGTGAGCTAACTTTCTTTTGCCAGATCTATCGGACTCGGACATCTCCTCTAGGCTGAGCAAGATGTTCCAGGGCTCGCAACCTGGCACTTGCGGCATCAAGGTGTATTCGCTTATCAAACCTCGGCCAGAGGTGAGTGCTTTGTCACAGCTCTCAATGCATCGTTCGTGCATCTGTTACCTGCTTTGACCTAGCATATCCTCAGGAGGCCAAGTTCGACGATGACTGTGGGGCGATCGAGGGAGTCATCGGCCTGGATGACGATGAGCCGATTCGAGATGATGATCAAGCACCAGGCTCTATCTCTGCCAATGCTGGCTCTCCTCTGAATGATCTGGCACCCACTACCACTCTGAATGATGGTGAAGTGGCCTTGGAACAAGCAGCGGTCGAACATCCTCGGGCGTGGAGGTCAGTGTCTACAACGCACCATCGACCAGCCAAACGGCCTCGGACCTTATCGTCATGGCCATCCGACCAGGTGATCTTCAATCGCTCCCTTGAATGTTACGAAATCTCTTCTGATGCAATCCAACAAATGTTGGATGATCAGCGAGCCACCATGGGGACCGATATGCAAAAGTTGGCAGCCCCTGCACAAATGTCTCCTCGAATGGGATCTCCATCGACCCAAGTGGTCGAGCAGGTAATGCCTCCATCGAGTAGCACTTATGTAGTTATTCTTTGACAAACTTCAACTCGTAGTAACTCCTTATTCATAGCTTCCACCGTTGGCCGGTGATTCATCGGTGCCAACTCCTCCACCGGCGGCATTGATAGAGAAGCCAGCTACTGGGACCAGATCGGTCCTGGCGAAAATAGCTACGCAAAAGAAGAACGTGAAAGCGAAGCTTCGGCTGGCGAAGTAAGTTAACTTTCCTTCTTAATGATTCTTTCTTCTTCTTTTGGAGATATCAAATAGAGAATCCCCTGCAGGAAAGCTATGCCTAGCGGCAGTGTTGATGACGTCACCATCGCGGCCTTATCGACCCTCAATCCGGTCGCCGTCGTCGCCATTCCTTCACCAGCAGCTCTAGCCCCGCCTCCTCCGACTTCTCAAGTTGCTTCAATATTTTTGGTCTGTCCTGAAGCCCCAATTTCAGGTACATGTCCCTGAATAACTCTGCCTTGTGCTTCGCTCTATTCCTTGCTTCGCTTCTTTGATGCCATTCGGTTTCTTTTCATAGCATGCAACATAAACCTTGTGCGAAGCTGAAGCCTTTTGTGAGCAAGATCATCAGAAAAATGAACGGCTCATTGCTTCCAATCAGCAAGTGATCGAGATGAAAAACGTTGAGCTGAAGGCACTCAGGGCCGACCTAGAAACTACCAAGGCTGAGGCCGAGAAGCAGAAGGGAGAGACAGAGAAGCTAAAGATTGAGAAAGCTGCTGCTGACACTACGTAGCTCAAGGCCAAGGCCAGTCGACACGAATTGGAGGCGAGCAAGAAGGCGGTCGAGGTCGAGAAGGCTGCAGTAGATGCGGCAATTACTAATTTGCAATCAGAGACCCTCGAGCACATGACCTCATCTGCACGTCTTGCAACCTCTTATGTGCTTGGCTAGATGAGGAGCCGCCATCTTGACCTGGACCTCTCAATTTTGGACGAAGGATTTGTGTGTGAGGCGAGCGAAGCCGCCGATCACATCGAGTCCTTCGGAGACCTTGCGGAGAGGTTAGTGGCCCAGCTGGAGCTATCTCTTGATGGTGATGATGATGATGCCAACCAGAACCCTTAGGCCAAGTCATGCTGATGTAAAAATCGAATGCTTGCTGTTACTATAGTCTTTTATGATAATGCCAATTAATTTTCTTGTCAATTGTGCTTTGCCTACTATTCCCTTATCGATGAAACAGAGTAGCACGAGTAGATGCAAATCTGACTTAGGCCCTATTTGGTACAGCTCCAGCTCCACTAGATTCATGGATCTGGTGGAGCTGGGTATTTGTAGCTCCACAGATTCGTGAAGCTGGATCTGTGGGTATATTAAGAGTGTTTAAGCAGGTCATATTATTTAATTTTAGACTAAAAATATAAACTTAATTATATTTATTTTAGCCTACAAGATTCAGATATAACGTGGAGCCAGAATCTGGAGCTCTACCAAACAGGGCCTTAGTATTTACAGACCCTCAGTAAAGCACATACCTAATTGTACCTGCACACAAGGCTAGAAAAAATGTTCATTAAATGCCTTAGCCCCTGAGCGAATACTCGGAGAGACCACATATAACATAAACGCTATATTAGTTACAGTAAAACTACATGGTTTTTGCAAGTCTTTATCGACCATATAACTTAGACTCTGTAGCAAACATGAACTTGCCGAGCAGCGCATGTAGAATCGACTAGAGGTCTCGTCTCTCGCCGTCCGCTGAGCGTTAGATGTCTGATAATCTAGTGCTCGTATGCGCGCAGGATATAATTGTTCATCATCGGGTTCAGGCATGGCCACGCATTGGTTTTGTTTGCTAACATGCTAAGTACGCAGTCGAGTAAATGCGTGCAAAATATCGCATGTAAAAGAGAGTAAAGAAATTATGCATGCAGCGCTTCGCTCGATAACAGCATCGACCAGGAAATAAAACAAAGGTACAGAGTTACCTATAGCCCTCAAATCCTTACTTAATGATATGTCATCGGGTAGGGAGTAGAGTTACATAAGAACAACGCCTAGATGTAGCCCTTGACTCTTTACTCGATAGCTGGATCGAGCAAAAAGAGTGAAGCGTTAGCATCATGGATACCTGCTGCGATTTTGAACCCCTTATTCGATAGATGTATCGACCCGAGAGTGGAACCAGGTAGAGAAAAGATTGAGCGATGTAGCCCCCGAACCTCTACTCGATGGGTGCATCGATTAGATGTTAGAGCATATGCGTCGAAAAATATATGATGTAGCCCCTAACTTTCCACTCGATTGCTGCATCGAGAAGAGAGCAAAGCATAAGCATTAGTAATAATAGCCCTCGACCATACACTCGGGCGCATGAGCCCCCAAGCATTTTTGTGAGACCCAAAAAGAAATCCAAATGGTCGGAGTAGATGAACAATATAACTTCATTGTAGTGATTGAATTTTGGTACAGTTTTCGCGGCCCTTTAGCTTCCACGTGGTACGTCATAGAGTAGCATCTCTTCGGTTTCCGCATTCATGTGGAAGTGCAAAAGATACCTCGTGGATTGGGATCAACGCGAATTTAAACAGATTTGTTGCTGCAGTATGACTTGTTCTTAGAGCTATAAATAGACGGGACCCGTAGTCGTACAGAGGGCACAAGCCCATCCCGGGGACCATCCTTTTCCAGTCCTATAAATAGACGGGACTCGTAGTCATACAGAGGAAGTAACACCCTACTTCCTGTATGGATGATATGTACATGGTGGATGAAATACAGAGCAATGTGTCTAGCCCTAGTTACAAGTAAGATCGAACTCAGGCTAAGGCTAAGCCAAGGATGGAGGTTGATGAAGCATCGGGTCATCGACTCCTGGTTGCTCTGTGCAAAAGCTCTCAAAGTCTTCTCCTTGTCTGGTCTGGACGGCTCTCTCCTTGAGGACACCTACCCCCAGCCTTATATATTCAGGGTACCCCGACCTCAAGTAGAGTTGTAGTTGGTTTGGAGTACTAGATCGTAGCCGATAAGAAATCCATCGTCACGTTATCTTCGTAGCATATCCAAACTTCCTTGAATATCAGGCGTACTCAAGTTGGTTTCCTCGTAACGGGAACATGATCGAGTCCTTCCTAATATGGAATTATTCTTTTCGCGTATATCTTATCCCACAGAATAGAGCCTGAGATATCCGGAGTCTCTGTACGTCATTAGGAAATATCCTTCGAGTATCCTGCATGTGTTCGTACCCCATATTTAGATATTCGACACCACAAAAGCTCTAAAAATTCTATGAAAATCTCAAATATACTTATGATCCTAAAAATTAGCAAGACTTCACAAAGATCATAAGAGACAAGATGCAATCACATTTTAATGATGCCTTCTCTACAATTTCTCCCCCTTTTCACATGTATGTATGATATGCATTTAAAGAGCTTTGAAGATTATCCAAGTGATCACAATGACAAGATATGACACAAAGCTTGTAAATGGCAAGATAGACTAAACTAAGACATGTGCAAGTGCAAATAACAAATTTTGCTAGCAAGCATAGTTTAAAAATGTCATTTTTAAAATGATTTGACAGGTGCACTACTTAGCATTAGTTTCAAGACTAGAAGCAAAGCCACTCATAGGATCAAATGGAAAACCTAGAGTTCAACCTACTCAACATTTTGGGGAATCTAGAAGTGCATACAAGGTCCTTCGAGCTCATTTTTCAATTAATGCAAATTTTGCTTTAAGACTTTTGAAAGACATAGCGGGGTGCAAATGTTTGACATTATTTGCATTATTTACCCACTTATGTTTTTTTTAAAAAAAATTGCATTGTTTTTAAAGCAATTGACTCAAGCCATATTCGACCATCTCAAGATGAACTCTTAAGATAATAGTTTTGGTCATACACGATACATTCCAAGTTCATCCCAAGTGCAATGGGACGCTGTCTTGAGAATGTAAGGTGTTAAGTCTAATGCGCACAAATAGAGTCATTTTTGCTTAATTTTCATTTTAGAATATTGATTTATGAGCAAAAGAAGGACTCGAGTATGCATCAAACAAGTTTCACCCAAGTTGCTATAGGGCCTCTAGAGAATTCCAAAATTTCACAAATCATGGGAAATACTCATAGAGGAGAAACTTAGCAAGTAAAAGCAACATGCTTCATCAAGTTTTCATTTAAAGTCTTAATTTTCAAAATTTAACAAGCTTAGTAAGATAAATGAACTTGGACATATCTATGCTAGCATTTTTTTTCATAAAAGAGTATGGTGCATAGCATGAATAATGGCTCATTTGCATAATAGACAAAGCTCATTAAATAGAAAATGAAGTCTATATGCAATGCATGAACAGATTCCCAAACTCCCCCTCAACAACTGAATCAATTTTAAGCACAAATCTGGTTAAAATGAGTTATTTGCAGAATTAGGTGCAAGGAAAACCCAAATGAACTCAATAAAAACCAGAAAGACAGAATAAGGAGAAGAAGTCGAGAAACTGCAAACTGAGTGGCTATAGAGCATAGAAAAGATAGTAGAGAACACTGTGGCTTAGACTCACTCTTATCTTCCCCAATGACTGACGTACGGAAGCTAACTCTAGATCCCAAGCTAAGGAGGGCACACAGACCCTGTTTACCCAGGGGCCCAACACCTGCTAGACTTATAAGACAGTGAAAGAACTCAACCAGAGAGAAGAGAGAACAGCTAATTGTGCATGATAGTGAAGGACCATGTTGAGGTCTACCCAGATTTGTGATGAGTATTTGACTAGATTTGAGCTTGGGTTGCTCTTGTTTAAGTTTTATTTGAAATGGATTTTCAATTGGAAGCAATTTGAGATCTTCTCTGTTTTCCCGGTGCTACCGGCCATGGTATCCCGGTGCTACCGGGCGAGCGGTAGCATCGGACCCGAGTGCGGTGTGGAAAATCCAGAGAAGGCATTTTTTCTGGGTTTTTGCTGGGCGGTGCTACCGGCCATGGTATCCTGGTGCTACCGGGCGAGTGGTAGCACCTGCCCAAGGAGCGATGTGAAAATTCCAGAGAGGGGTGTTTTCTGGTTTTGCACTGTGCGGTGCTACTTGGCCTAAGAGCGGTAGCACCGGTCCACCATGGGTGGTGCTCCAGCCAGAACGAGTAAAAATGAATTTTAATGAGCGAACTTCGATGAATTTATTGCACATTTTTGTGGGCATTGCTATGTGAGGAGTTTCCTTGTGTTTGATGGTTGAAGGACGATGATGCTAGATCATGGTGAGGCGAGGGATGACCGGGACTAGGCGAGGAGCGTCGGAGGACCAGACGGTCGGTGATCGCCGGAAGAAGATGATCAGAGACGGACTCATAGCAAGCCATGAAGACATGGAACATATGAGATGCTAGCTAGACACTACGTGGATCAATGAGGACCATTGGATCTTGGTCAAGTTGATAGGTTTGCGGGTCTAGTTAGTGTGCTTTGAGAACTGTGCAAAAAAACCTATTATGTGTTGTGGGTTTTGGGTGAACCCTTGCATGGCTGATTGAGTGGGTTAATCCTAGCCCTTGATGGATGCTCTAGGGTTTAGAGGCTCATCCAAGGGTGGTAGGTGGCCCAAGAGTTGTATAAATAGGGGTGGAGGGGTAGCCTTCCCCCTTGAAGGTTTTGAGGTTTTTTATGCTCCTTTGAGCTTTGCCCACATGAATGTGAGGCTTTGTAACCTCTCCTTCCAGAAATGAAATGTTCTTCATTTATGTTCATGTTTCATTTCCTTTACGCATTTACATTACGCATTTTAAATTCCGCATTTACTTTCTTGCAATTTACATTTACGCAATTTGGATTTGCCTCCCCTCCTTCTAATTGCTTAAGAATCTTTTGCTGAGGTTTATGATTGATTCTTTCTTGAAATCATGTTTCAATCATCTAGGCTATCCATGCGTTCTTGTTGCAAGAAGTTGATCTTTTGCGTTCTTGAATGCTTGATCTTGTAGATTGCATATCCTTGAGTTTCTTTGTGTTCTCTTGCTTGCTGGGATGTGTGGGAAGTCATTCAAGATCACCTTGATCATCAAAACCCCACGAGCAAGCCTTGATCGAAGTTCTTTCGATTTTTGTCGAAACTCGGTGCATTCTTCCTTCCTGAGAAAAAAGGTCGGAACTTTGACGTCAATCCCTTGGATTGAAGGTTGGAATAAGTTCCTAACATCTCGAGGACCTTATGTACCATGTTTCATTCGGTTTGGATCATTGGATCAAAAGATTCATCAATTTTCCTCTTGAACTGTCTTTGAAAACTTGTGCATATGCACGATTTTCTTGTAGCTCTGATGCCGGTAATCTTGGCCCCAGTGCGGTAGCACCAGCCTCAGGCTGATTTTTGTGAAAATTGACCCTTTCGCTTCAGGCCCCAGAGTGCTTTGGTCGGTTAATGAAGATTTTGAGCGACCTCCGAGCAGTCGGTTGCATATACCCTGACTCGGATAATGCTTGATATTTCTTGACTACACTCGATCTTCGAGTTTGGGAAATGAAAGTGACCACCATCAAGGACACTACCGACTTGTTGACCTTGACTCTTGATGGGCTTTACTCCGTCTCAAGACTCATTAGATCGGCGTCGTCTCGTAAGATGAAATCTGTCGATGGCCTTGGTCACGATCCCTTTGGATCTTCTCTTGATCTTTACGTTGGTTTCTCTCTTTCCGCCCTTTGTGAGCTAGCGATGACCAAGCTGGAAAAATTTCGAGAAAATGAGCTTGCTCTTCTTGCTCATAAATTTTCACATGCATACAAGAGAGTGAGAGAGAGAAGAGAGGTGGCATGATCACATGCTTGAGTGTAGTGGCCCCAACCACATTGGGCTAATTACTAAGCGGAGAAGGCAAAGAACGACAAGCGGTTTGGCAAAAACGACTACATCAACAAGAACGCAACAAAAGCCTCCGGTTCGTGAGCGGCTCGTGAGAACAAGTACATAACTTCTCCAAGAACAAGAAGCTCTTCCACCGCGTCCTCACCGCACTTGACGACATCAACCTCTCCGACACGGAGACATGGAGTGATGAGGGCGAGGATGAACCACAAGAGAAGAAGGGCGGAGACGACTTCTCCGGCATGTGCTTCATGACCGACACCAATGGCATCAACGACTCTGAGCTCTATAGTGACTCGGACGAGGTACCCTCCTATGACCAGCTCAATGAAGCTTTCTGCAAATTAGGAAAATTTCATGCTAGAGCTAGAGCTAGGTGTGTGGAGCTAGAGAAGGAAGTAGGTACCTTGACTCGAGAGTTAGCTTCTCTTAGATCTTCTCCCTCTTGAGTCACTGATGACTGTTCTTTGTGTGATGCACTTCTTGTGGAGTTGAAGAACCTAAGGACTATGCATGATAGTGTGTTATCTGAACTAGATAGTCTTAGGTTGAAGAATGCTAGTGATGATTCTGTTGATGCTATTCCACTAGATGCTAGTTTTCTTCATGCTCACTCTACTCAATCATGCTCTAATTGCCCGAAATTTCTTGCTAAAATTAATGCCATGAGCGATCACCTTAGGAAGCTTTCTTCTAGAAACGATGAACTTGAAATGCATGCTTCTAAGGACCAAGTCAGCTCATGTGAGGGCTGTAGGCAACTAAAACTTGACAATGAATCACTAAATATCAAGTGTGCTAAACTTGCTAAGGACTTACTAGATAAGTCACAAGAAAGTTGCTTGCGATGTAATGTGATTGAGGGGGACTTCGATAAAATCCATGTCGAACTTAGAAAAAATTAGAAGACCAAGCTCATAGGATTAGAAATGTATCTTGCATTTATTGTGAGGCCTTCAAGATTGAGGCAGCCGTGCTGAGGGAGAAAAATGCACGTGCTGAGAGAGCTCATCTTTCTGGTTCTTCTTCCTCTTCTTCCCCTTGTTCTTCTTGTGCCTCTTTCTCCCGAGATTGCCAGTATCTCATGAGTACTCTTGAGAAGTTTGTTGGAGGCAAGAAGAAGCTCAATCTTATTCTAGACCAATCCAAGATTAGTAGATTTAATCAAGGTCTAGGATCTGATCCCTTGGAGCACGCTCGGGCGCATCCTCCCACCATTATATGCGGCTCCAAGAGTGGTGAGATTGTGGTAGCTCCCAGAGTGAGTACCACCATATTTAGGTCTCCTGGGGTTGTCCATAGGACTTCTGACCAAAAGGGTGTTACTCCTGTTGCTTCTGCCTCTAGCAAGGCGAAGTACATATGCACCTTCTGTAAGAATGATGGTCACCTAGTAGATTTTTGCTTTAGGCGCGCCAAGAACACTCGGCGTGCGTGTTGCTACTCTTAGGGGTATTCAAGATCATCCCCAGATTCTGAGTGCTCCTAAGGCACACACTGCTTCTAGATAGGTTAGAGAGTCGCCTGTTTTTGGGCAGCGTCCAGGACTCGGTTTTCATGCTGTTTCTTCGAGTTTTAGTCCTGGAGCTGTTCGTAGTCAGTCTTTTCGCCGTCCTCTTGATATTCCTCATTTTTCCCATCGAGGTAGATATTAGCGGCGTGAGGTGTTTTCTGGTAGGAGATTTAGGCAGCCTCACTGGGATGGTCCAGCCTTTGCATTATGGTGGGCCAACCCAGTTCTAGCTTCTAGATCATCTACTAGAGTTGCTACTGATCGTGTTAGGGTTAAACGTCAGAGAGACACTCGAGTCCAATCTTCTCCTATGGTTGGTACTTTGAGACGTCATGTGGTTCAGTATTAGGTTCCCAAGTCTTCACTCTATCCTAGTACTGAATCATCTTTCTCTCTTGTGTCTTGATCAGGTTCGTCGGATGGGGAAGGGAGATGTTTGGATTATTGACTCTGGTTATTCACGTCATATGACCGGAGATTCTCGATGGTTCTCTTCCCTAGTCCAAGCCCCCAGTGATGAGTTGATCACTTTCGGGGATGCTTCTTCACGTAGAGTCATTGCTAAAGGTACCATCTGCATTAATGACAATTTCATTCTTAAAGATGTTGCCTTAGTGAGTAAGCTGCACTACAATTAACTTTCTGTTTCTCAGCTTATTGATGACTCTTTCGAGGTGAGTTTCAAGAGTAGCGCCTGTAGAATCTTCGATCGTTCAGGAGGGTTAGTTTGTAGGATTTCTAGATATGGGAGAGTCTTTCATACTGATTTTTCTGCTTCTTATGGAGACTCTCTCCGTTGTTTGATTGCTTCAGAGTCCCGTGATCTCTCCTTCTGGCATAGGGGACTTAGTCACATTGGATTTGATTATTTGACCCGAGTTAGCTGTCACGACCTCATTCGTGGTTTGCCTAAACTCAAAATGGTCAAAGACTTAGTTTGCTCTCCTTGCCGACATGGCAAGATGGTTGCTGCTTCTCATCCCCAGTCACTGTTGTGATGACTGATGCACCAGGATAACTTTTACATATGGACACTGTTGGTCTAGTGAGAGTGCAGTCAGTGGGTGGGAAGTGGTATGTTCTTGTCATTGTTGATGATTTTTTGAGGTACTCTTAGGTGTTTTTCATGTCCTCGAAGGATGAGACTTTGGCCAGCCATAACCAAGTTCATGGTGGCGAACCACTATGGCCACCGCTGCATGAAGCTCCCGAGACCCCTGGGCGTCATAACCGTCCGTGGCGACCTCAAGGTAGCACACTACTGCGAGGAGAAAGCTCTGACGGTCACTGGCGTGCTGCCCCAACATGGTCCCGAGGTGACTCCAAAGAACACCCACCGGAAGGCAGTGATCCAGCCCAGCGGCCCGACCAAAGCCGTGCAGCTCGAGGAGGGCAACCCAGACAAGTGCGTCCACATCGCCGCCCAGCTCAATCCGAAATAGGAGCTCGAGCTCGTCAGCTTCCTCTGCAGAAATAAGAGCGTATTCGCGTGGGAGCCGGCAGACATGCCAGGAGTCCCAAGGGAGGTGATCGAGCACAAATTGCAAACAAGGCCTGGCTGAAGGCCCGTGCGCCAGAAACTACGGCGTTTCTCCCCCAAAAAGGTGGCAATAATCAGGGAGCATCTCAACAAGCTCCTGAAGGCCGACTTCATTCGCGAGATTGACTACTCCGAATGGCTGGCCAACCTAGTGATTGTACAGAAAAAAGGCAGGAAGTGGAGGATGTGCGTCTACCACACGGGTTTGAATTCGGTGTGCCCGAAGGATAACTTCCCTCTTCCGCGTATAGACCAGATCGTAGACTCCACCGCCAATGCCAAGATGTTGAGCTTCCTCGATGCCTACTCCAGCTACCATCAGATCAAGCTCGCGGCAGGCGACGAAGACAAGACGACCTTCATCACACCGTTTGGGACGTTTTGCTTCACGACCAGTTGGTTCGATCTCCGCAATGCGGGGGCAACGTTCCAGCGACTGATGTCCAGGACCTTTGACCCCCAGATCGGGCGGAACCTCGAGGTCAATGTCGACAACATCATCATCAAGAGCTCTTCCGAGGTCGACCACGTTGACGATCTCGCGAAAACCTTCGCCAACTTGAAAAGGCATGGGATCAAGCTCAATCCCGAGAAGTGTCTCCGACGCGACCTCGGGCAAGATGCTCGGTTACATGATCGATGGCTCGGGTGTAGGGAAACGCGGTATGCTACACTAGCACAAAAAAAACTACAGCGCAACGAGCTACTGCAAGAAGGGATCATAGATAAGATTACCACTAGGCGCGCGATTGCGGAATCCTTCGCGCGTCGATGTAGTGGTTCGTCCTCGCCGCAGTCGTTGCGTCGATGTAGTGGATCGTCCTC
Source organism: Otatea glauca (assembly GCA_036346275.1). NCBI lineage: Eukaryota > Viridiplantae > Streptophyta > Magnoliopsida > Poales > Poaceae > Otatea > Otatea glauca. The sequence continues at coordinate 54,054,566 of CM070715.1, read as the reverse complement.
GCCTCGCCGTGGATCGTCCTCCCACGCCGCAGTCGTTGCGTCGATGTAGTGGATCGTCCTCGCCTCGCCGTGGATCGTCCTCCCACGCCTTGATCGCAGCAGCGTCACATGATGATCCACACGTCCGGAGATGGGCGCGTGCGTCGTGTGCAAGCACCTAGTCGCTCGGCAGGCGCGAGAGGAGGAGGCTAGGGTTTCAAGTGAATCAAACCTAAACCGTGGAAAGCACACTCTGCGCCCTCCCTCCTCCCCTCCTTATATAGCCACGAGATGAAACCCTAAACCAGGGCCCACCAGCATGCTAAGCCCACGAGGTTCATTAATTACGGATCCAATCCAAATTAATCGTCGGCCATTAAGTGTGTGACCTGCGGGTTCACATACGTTTGGACATGGATTCGGAAAACTCCTTTTCAATCCAATAGTTGGTAGCGGCTTCTTGCAAAGTATGCCAACTCCCAAACATCTTGTGATCAAATCGAGCAGAACCTATCAAAAGAACTCATGTAATAATCCTTTGCCAAGTATATGAAGATTGATCTCAAGGCGAGAAGCATGTCATCCTTTGATGATTCAATCCATCTCTCGTATCCGTGATATATTAATAAGTTGTGATTGACTCCTCAATCACGGCATGGCCATGCACTTTCTTAATCATATCACACGAGTGGCCTTGTCATATATCTCCGTTTCATTGGAGTGGCAAATTCCATCTTATTGCTCACTTCCCTCTGCACGTTTCATAGTAAACATGAAAGCTACCTTTATAACTATCCGGTTAGGAAGTAGTGTTTGATAGCCCCAAGGAAAACTATTACACATGTAGGGAATATGACAATCTCAGGTCTAAGGATCATACATCTTCTAGGTATGAGATACATCGATGACATATAAGAATGAAACATTCTCGCGATGTCCCATAGCGGGTCTATCTAACCCATGTTCTTCAACATGGTCCACAATGTAGAGATGATATCTCCATATCCCATGATCTATGAAGCATGATCATCGATCACTACATGTGCTGATCTATTCATCGTAGTCCTATACGATGATATCCGATCAGAGATATTTATCGAATTACATCATTAAGTAAAGAGCTTCATAATCAAGTCACATACTTGTTAATCAATACAATGATATACATTCATTGGACCAATAATCATATTATTATTCATAAACATAGTCATGTTACAATCATCTAAATGATTGCCTCAAGGGCATAACACTAACATCGGGAGTAGGCCCGAACCCAGAAAAGATCGAGGCGATCGAGAAGATGACCGCCCCAACATCAACAAAACAGGTCCAATGCCTCACTGGCCGTGTGGTCGCCCTCAACCGATTCATGTCGAGGCTCGGGGAGCGCAGGCTGCCATTCTTCAAAACCCTGCGCAAGCATGGGGGCTTCGAATGGACCCCCGAAGCCCAGCGGTCCTTTGACGAGCTGAAGTTGTATCTTTCGAGCCGTCCGCTGCTCACGACCCCGCAGCCAAGCAAGGCACTGCTACTCTACCTCGCGGCCATAGCCCAGGCTGTCAGTGCTATCCTGGTGGCCGAGCGAGATGGTTGGCAGCAGCCGATCTACTATGTCAGTGAAGTGCTTCATGGGTAGAAGGAGCATTACCCTCAGGTCCAGAAGCTACTCTACGCTCTTTTCATGGCCTCGCGCAAGCTTCAACATTACTTTCAGGCGCATGCTGTGATCGTTCCGAGCGGGTTCCCGCTCAACGAAATCCATAAGAACCTAGAAGCAGGAGGCCGTGTTGCCAAGTAGGCCATGGAACTGGCCGAGTGCGACATCCGCTTTGTAGCGCGCTCCACCATCAAGTCGCAGGCGCTCACCGACTTTGTGGTCGAGCAAACAGCGGAGCCCGCCTCTGAACCTGAGACCGTGGAAGAAGGCCTCTGGACCATGTTCTTTGACGGGTCAAGGTTGTTTAAACGCTCGGGGGCTAGGATTCTCATCATCACCCCAGGGGGATTATTTGAAGTATGTGATTCGCTTCAGCTTTCCCGCAACCAACAGTGTTGCGGAGTATGAAGCCCTGTTGGCCTGCTTCCGAGCGTGCAAGTCACTAGGCGTGCGCCGACTGGTCGTAAGGGGGGATTCCCAGCTCGTCGTCAACCATTACAACAAAGACTACCAGTGCTTGGAACCCTCAATGGCAAAATACCTCACCGAGGTGTGCAAGATGGAGAGGTGGTTTAAAAACCTGGAGGTCGGGTACGTACCCAGGAAGGACAACTCCGGTGCTGATCTCCTGTCCAAGCTCGGGTCTTCTGATGACGAGATTCCATCGAACGGCATCCTCGAAATCTTGCCGGCACCATCTGTCGCCGACCAGGAAGACTCGGTAGCCCTCCTCGAGAGTGTTCCCCCGTGGATGGACCCGATCGTCAAGTTCCTCGACCTCGGCGAGCTCCCGCTTGACCCAGCCGAAAGCAGCAGAATCAAGCACCGTGCGAGCTCGTACAGGCTCGTAAACGGGCAATTGTATCGGCGGGGCACCTTGGGTGTCCTGGCTAACTGCGTCACTCTGGAGGAAGGTAAATACATACTCAATGACATCCATTCGGGCCTCTACGGCGCTCACTCTTCTTTCAGGACCATGGTCGGGAAAGCATTCCGAATGGGCTTCTATTGGCCGACGGCACTCCAGGACGCTCGGGACATCGTCCGCGCCTGTCGATCCTGCTAGTTCCACGCTCAGAAGGCACACCAACTGGCTTATGCCCTCCAGACCATTCCCCTCGCCTGGCCGTTCTTGACTTGGGGCCTCGACATCCTCGGCCCTTTCCTTCGGGCGGTCGGGGGAAAGAAGTTCCTATTCGTCGCCATCGACACCTTCACAAAATGGGTCGAGGCCGAGCCAGTCTCAGCTATCACGACTCAAGCAGCGGTAAGATTTTTCCGCTCATTTGTTGTTACGAGGTATAGGGTCCCTTGCAGGATCATCACCGACAACGGGACGCAGTTCACCTGTGAACTGTTCCAAGAATACTGCGAAGATCGGGGAACCATGGTATGCTATGCCTCGGTAAGCCATCCCCAGAACAACAGAGCAATCGAGTGTGCCAACAGACAAATCTTCCAAACCGTTAAGAGGCGAGTCTTCGACGAGCTCAAGCGACGGGGCTGGACCTGGGTGGATGAGCTTCCCACTGACCTCTGGTCCATCTACACCACACCGAGCCGAGCAACGAGGGCAACCCCCTTTAAGCTCATTTTCGGTGTTGAGGCCGTCCTACCCCCGATGTCACGCTGGGCTCCGCCAAGGTTAGCTCGGTCGACCAGGTCGACCTCGAGCGAGAACAGTCCCTTGACCTCGCCCACGCGGAAGAAGTAAGGTGTTGTGCGCTGCTACAGTGGCGCATTACCTGCAAGCGCTTCGCAGACATGCCTCTCGATCGGTGCGACCCAGGGAGCTCCTTGTTGGGGATCTGGTCTTAAGAAAGATTCAGGACTGGTCCAACACCAACAAGCTATCCCCGCAGCGGGAGGGCCCCTACAGCGTCATTGTAGTAGATCGCATGGGTACTTACCGCCTGCCCATGCCCGATGGTAGAGAGCTCGCAAACTCGTGGAACATTGACCAGCTCTGGAAATTTTATGCCTGATGCTCTGTCTTCTTATTTTACGATAAAATTGATTCTGCTTTATCGTTTATGCTTGTGCCGTTCTTTATGCCCCTTCGTGTCTCGAGCGAGCGCGACTCCGGGTCGTGGTCCTAGGGTTCACCCCCGGAGGGTCAAGCCAGCAGTAAGCCGATTCTTATTGCATCACGGCTTCCCTCCGTGGTAAGGCTCGTCCTAGCGACTATGCCCATAAGTTCCTCAACCTCGAGATACCTAGGCTTCGGTCTGGCTGCCCCATTGCTCGAACAAGTATCGTGGTCTCGAGGTACGCCTCCAGGGGCCACGTCCGCAGTAAGTCGACTCTCATCGAGGTAAGTCGACTATCCCCTGTAGCAGGACTCATACCCAGGACCGCCCTCAGTAAGTGTTTCGAGCTGGGGAGCCGACCTAGTATTAGTTTGCTAAAGCAAGTTTGCTTTATCATTCATGTTTATAACGCTCTGTTTGTCTCCTTGCATCCGGAGGGCCGCAACCTCAAGCAGCGCGGTCCTTGCTCACGCGCCACAGGGATCGAGCCCGGCATAAGCATTAACCCACAATGAAATATTCTAATTCTCTACCTGTAGTAACACCTCTCTTGCATCTCAGGGGACGCGACGTCAGGTCAAGTTTTCAAGGTCCGCCTCCGGGGAGTCAAATCAGCAATAAGCCGACTCTCGTCGCGGTAAGTCGACTACTCCCCTGCGTCAGGGCCTGGGTCAAAGGCTTCGCTCGGTAAACGCCTGTAACACCCTAATTTTTGCTCTAACTTAAGTTTTGGAGTATTTTTATTTTTGTGATTTTTTTGGGAATTTATTTAAATTTAATTGGATTTATTCAAATAGGGCTTTTCTTGAAAACAATTGAATAATGGAAAAGTTTTTGCAAAGTTTTATTGCAAATATTTTAATTGAGTTCCAAATATCTCAAAGTAATTTCTGGAATTTTCTAGAATTTTTACGCTATTTTAAAAGCTCCAAATGATTTAATTGAATTTCTAGAATTATTTTAAATGTGAAATGATTTTAAAATCAGTTGAGCGAGAATGGGCCGAGCCCATTATCGCAGTGCGTCGCTCGCCCAACCGCCGAAACCCTAGCGTCGCCGGTCCGAGCCGTTCGATCTGATCGGATGCGTGAGTGAGCCACGTCGTCGCGTGCGTGTGCCTTGGATCATCGCCGCGCGAGCGGTGGGAGAGGGCCACGTCGGTCGTCTTCGCAAGATCACGGAGCTAATGCCGCCGGCCGTTTCCGCTCGTTTACGCCGCTGTAGCGCTGCGTCGAGGCTCCTTAAAGTGCACCGAGTAAGCGCGTCGTGAGCTCCTTTCGCTCGTCTTTTGACTCTCGCACGCAGCGTCGAGGCGCTCTAGAGACCACGGAGAGCTCGCCGTAGTTGTTCCTCTGCGCGCCCATTGTTCTCCGCCATTTGCTTCGCCGTCGGTCCATTTTCGCCGTCGCCGAGGTCACCAATGCTCTGCCCGAGTCAAGCCTCGTCGAATCGCTAGATCTTCTCGCCGGGAACCACCGAACGCCGTCGACTCGTCGTCTTCCTCATCTCCGCAAGCTTGCACCGCCGACGCCATCGCCGGACTCAGTACCGATTGACCGTCGGACCGCAAGGAGGGTAAGGATCGTGCCACGTCGCCCTTCTCTGTTTTCTTTTAGTTTGTTTCGTGCGTTAGATCATTATGGACGGTGCGGTTTAACCCTAAGGTTTACCGTTAGTTGATCTTGATCGTTAGATCTAGAGCGAACGGCTTGGATTAGATCTAGTTTCTGCGATATGTTTTGTCTTAGCCGTTGGATCGTTAGTGAGCGCGTGAGATTGTGCCGCGTAGCGGTTGAATAATAAACAACTCGGTACCGTGGGCCATTGGATTTAGATCGAACGGCGGCCGTGAGTAGATCGGTGGCGCGCGCGGATCCGCGTTCAAATTTGAGCGACGGCGGAGATGACGCCGCACCACCATCGAATCACGTGCGGACGCGTGTGAGCGTTGACTAAGGGTGAGACCAGATCAGACCGTTGAGTTCGGGCGCACCGTTGGATGCGTGACGCGTGGGGGCGTGGAGTGCGAAGCGTCGCCGAACCGCGCGGTGGTGAGATCCGACCGTTGGATGAGCGGCGGTGCGGATCTGCCGCGTGTCGCGTCGGATTGGTGCGATCGTCGCCCGACGCCACGGCTGCATCACCGGTGCATGAGCGCAGTCTTTGCCAGATCCACGGTGGACCAGAGCCGAACCGTGGACCCAGCCCATGAACCGAAGCAACGTGGCGGCACTAGAGGCTGCCACGTGTCGTGCTGACGTCATCGCTGACGTCATAAATATGTTTTATATAAAAATATTTTGACCAAAATTCTTTTATGTGCTGACGTCATCATGATGCAATGCTGACGTCATAAATGCGAATTTTCAGTATAAAAATAATTGGGAAAAATCGGATTTCTTAATTTCTGTATTTTCAGATTTAATTCAAACTTCAAATGACTATAACTTTTGCATTTTAACTCGGATTTGGGTGATTAAAATTTCTAAAAATTCATAAAATTATGATCTATTTAATGATGAATTTTATTTGAATTTTTGAGGCCATTTAGTCCTCTGTATTAGATTTTTATTGTATATTTTTGAAGGACCGAAATGGCGAACAGAGGGGGGGTGAATGGTCGCAAATAAAAATTCCCCCAAAATACTCCAACAAAAACCTCGACAAGATCGCTCAAAAGGAATTGTGAAAAACCCGAAAAACTAGACAACTATGTGTACCCCAAGCTTGCATGGATAAGTACCATAAAATATGTGGGGATTTTTTAGTCACAATCCTGGTTGTCTAGTGTCCAAGATAAAGAGGAATCAATTCAAACTCTTGCTTTTAGAAAGGACATCAATTCAAATCACAAAAGTCACTTTCAGAAAAGCAAAAGCAGAATTCCCAGAACTTGTCCTCAATTTGCACAGGAGGTTGGTGGGTTTCTGTAGCTCACAAAATTTTGAGACTTTTTCTCCTGTGAGCATCAGAGTCTTGAAGAACTCCACCAAATTTCTCCTCAAAAACCTTACAGAAAAAACACGAAAAATCGAAGAACACAGTCTGGTCAAGAACTTCGAGCAGAACGTTTGGGGCTCGGTTTTCACCTCATGGCGCCCAAACGGTACAACAAGTGAACTCCAAAATTTTTCTGCAAGCGGATATCAGAGTCCCGCACCTCCTCCAACAAGAATCACTCAAAAGGATTTTTCTATATTTTTACAAAATCAAACACTGACTGCTGCGAAGAACAAGTTCAGAACAAAGTTGGAACTTGAAAGAAAAGATGTTCTCTACTCAATCCAAGAGTGCAAAAGAGATGTAAAACCATATGAACACACTCAAAACATCCAAGAACAGCAGCATTTAGAAGGAGGAGGCAAATCCAAATTACTTGAAAGTAAATTGCGGGAATGTAATTGCGGGAAAGTAAATGCTGAATTTAAATTGCGTAAAGTAAAGACATAATGTAAATCATAAAATAAATTCAGAGGTGGATGAATAAAACTTTCATTTCTGGAAGGAGGTTACAAAGCCTCACATTCATGTGGGCAAAGCTCAAATGAGCATCAAAACCTCAACACCTTCAAGGGAAGGAGGCTACCCTCCACCCCTATTTATACTACTCTTGGGCCACCTACCACCCTTGGATGAGTCCTCAACCCTAGAGCACTCATCTAAGGGCTAGGATTAACCACACACACAGCCATGCAAGGGCTAACCCAAAACCCACACACATACCGGGTTTTCTTGCAGTTTCAAAGCATACTACCTAGACCCGCTAACCTATCAACTAGACCTCAATCCGACGGCCCTCATTGATCCACGCGGCATCTAGCTAGCATCATCTCCTTTCCTTGTCTTCTTGACTTGCCGGACTCCGTCTCCGATCATCTTCGGCGATCTCCCAACCGTCTGGACCTCCGCGCTCCTCGCCTAGTCCCGGTCATCCTTCGCCTCACCATGACCTAGCACCGTCGTCCTGCAACCATCAAAAACAAGGAAACTCCTCACATAGCAATGCCCACAAAGATGTGCAATAAACCATGCAACTCATCACTACCGCGTCCATACGACCAGTCGCCACTCTGGCAAAGACAACTCAAATTGCTTCATTTTGAAAATCAATCCAAATCAAACTCAAACTTGAGCACACCTTGCTCAAATAAAGTCAAATACTCATCACAAACATGGATGGACCTCCACATGGTCCTTCAATCTCCCCTTGATGAGTATATTGACAAACCACACAAAAGGCATAAATTTGAGTTTGAAGAAAATGAAGAAGAAAGCAATTTTAGTTGCAAAGTCAAACTTGGTCCAAAGATAGAAATTAGAACCATGACCAAGTTGTGAAGAGGAATTCAGATTTTAGAGTTAAATTTAAGAAAGAGCAAGTTTTCAACAAAAACTCTAAAATCCAACTAAACATGTCAAATGTGATTATGAGATTATGATCCAACAGTAGTAGCATAGTTTTACAAAGATCATAATAACCAAATAAGCATTCACATTTTTATCTTTTAGTGATGCCTTTTCTACGTTATCTCCCCTTTTGGCAATATAGGCATCAATTTTTTTATGTATGCATGAAATGCAATCGAAAAAGCTTTGAGGATTATCAATTGATCAAAATGGAAGGATATTACACCAAGCTTGTCAATTTGAGAAGATGACTAAACTAAGACATGTCCAAGTGCAAATACGAGCTTAGTTTTGAATATTTCATTTTAGCAAGATTTGACAAGTGCAACACTTAGCTTTAGTTTCAAAAATAGAAGAATAGCCACTCTAAGGATCAAAAGGAAAACCTAGAGTTCAACCTACTCAACACGTTGGGGAATCTAGAAGAGCATACAAGGTCCTTGGGCTCATTTATCACTTAATGCAAATTTTGATTTATCATCATACAAGACATAGCGGGTGCAAATGTTTGACATTATTTGCATTCTTTACCCACATATGTCTTTGTTTTTAATTTATTTGCATTTTCTTTTGACAACCAATTGACTCAAGCCGTATCGACCATCTCAAGATGAGCTCTTAAGAGGATGGTCTAGGTCAAACACGATGTATTCCAAGTTCATCCCAAGTGCAATGGGAAGCGGTCTTGTGAATACAAGGTGTTGAGTCGTATGTGCACAAGAAGAGTCAATTTTGTTTAATTTTCATTTTTAGCACAACGATTCATGAGCAATTGAAGGACTCTGCATGGATCAAACTAGTTTCACCCAAGTTGCTATAGGGACTCTAGAGAACTCCTAAATTTCTCAAATTATGGCACAAACCTCTAGAGAAGAAACCTAGCAAGTAAAAGCAACAAGTTTCATCAAGTTTTTCATTTAAGGCTTATTTCATTTTTAAGCTTAGCAAGTTAAATGAACTTGGACATACCTAAGCTAGTGATTTTCTTCAAATGATGTAGCATGGTGTATAGCATGAAGAAGAAATCAATTGCATAATAGACAAAGCTCATAAAGCAGAAAATGCAGTCTAAATGCAATGCATGAACAGATTCCCAAACTCCCCTCAACAAATGAATCAATTTTAAGCTCAAATCTGGTTAAAGTTGAGTTATTATCAAGATTAGGCATAAAGAAAACCGAATGAACTCAATAATAACGAGAAAAACAGAATGAGGAGAAGAAGTCGAGAAACGCAAAACTGGATGGCTATAGAGCATAGAAAGATAGAAGAGACTCACTACGGCTCGGACTCGCTCTTATCTTCCCAGTGGTGACATAGGAAGCGACTCTAGATCCCAACTAAGGAGTGCACACAGACCTGTCTACCCGGAGGCCCAATACCGCTAGACTTATAAGGCGTGAGGGAACTCAACCTAGAGAGAAGAGAGAACGACTAATCACGCATGATAGCAACCTAAAGCACAAGATAAGAGGTCAATGCAAGGCATGCGGAAGTCTAAGTGAGTGAACTCAACTCAAGAAAACAAGCCCAAAGTCACCCGGAAGAAACACAAAGAAAAGAAAAGTGGAAGAAAACATATAATACATAATATACAAACCAGCTCCCCTCACGAAGGCCGTAAGGGCTCACGACTCAAGCTCACTCCTCAAGGCAACAAATCTGGAGCTATCCAAAGGCTTGGTGAAAATATCGCTAGCGAAGGTCACTCTACGAATCAAGCGCGATATCTCCCTTCTCCACATGGTCTCTAAGGAAGTGATATCTAATATCAATGTGCTTGGTCAGGGAATGTTGCATGGGTTTTTAGCAATGCAAATAGCTGAAGTGTTGTCACGAGAAAAGTGGCACACTCTCTATCTCTAACCCATAGTCCGTAAGGTCGATCTCATCCAGAGCACACAGCTACGAGAACTAGTCTGCAACAACATACTCGGCCTCGTGTGGATGTGCAACTCGGATCGCTTCCTAGATGACCAAGAAACAAGAGAAGTGCCAATGAATTGGCAAGTGCAGAAGTGCTCTTCCTATCTATCCTCTGACCCACCAAAGTCGGCATCGAAAAGGCTCTAAGAGATAGACAAGAAGGCGAAGAGTACCAAATACCATAATCGGTGGTAGCACGAAGGTACTGAAGATGCGCTTGACCTTTGGCGGTGAGAGGCGTGAGGAGAAGCTTGAAATCGAGCGCCTGGACACACACAAAATGTATGTCGGCCTCGAAGCGGTGAGGTACAAGAGGAGCCGATCATGCTCAAACTCCTTTTGATCGCAGGCTCACCATCCTCATCGGGCTCGAGGACAGCGGTGGTGGCCATAGGAGTCATCACGGCTTCCCATCGGACATGTCGAAGCGCCTCGGGAGGTCACGGGTATATTTGCCTTGATGCAAGAAAGTACCCTCCAGTGCGCTTGATTTGGAAGCCAAGAAAGTAGCTCAACTCGCCCATCATACTCATCTCAAACTCTGTGCTCATCACCTCGTAAAAGCTGAGACACAAGCGAATGAGATGAGCCACCAAAATTATATCGTCCACATAAATCGGACAAGAAGAAAATGAGACTCATGGTGTCGATGAGCGAGTTTTGTCTACTATGCCCATTTTGAAGTCATGGTGAGAAGATAAGACTTGAGCCTCTCATACCATGCTCTGGGGCTGCTTGAGTCCATACAAAGCTTTGGAGAGCTTGTATACATGACTCGAAACTTGGGGTTCTCGAATCTCGGAGGTTGTTTGACATAAACCTCTTCCTCAATATAGCCATTGAGGAATGCACTCTTGACATCCATTTGATAGAGCTTGAAGCCCGGGATGCAGAGAATGCAAGCGGGATCCTAATAGCCTCTAGTCTAGCTACGAGGGCAAAGGTCTCCTCAAAGTCAAGACCCTCAACTTGAAAAAGCCTGTGCAACTAGCCTAGCCTTGTTGCGAATGACAACCCCATCCTCACTCTGCTTGTTTTGAACACCCACTTGGTCCCAATGACATTATGACCGGATGGGGCTCGACAAGTCGCCATACCTTATTCCTCTCAAAGTTCTCAAGTTCCTCATGCATAGCATTAATCCACGATTCATCGGATAATGCATGAGAAACATCTTCGGCTCAAAGGAGGCAACGAAGGCGAGTGGAGGCGGCTGGACAAACGATTTTGAGCGAGTGGCGCTCAAGCAGATCACCAATGATCGATCGGTGGATGAGCTTCTGGATATGACGGGAGGACCCGAGCGAAGTGGCCTCTACCTCATGCACGAGAAGAGGTAGGAGCGAGCCACTCTTGAAGGAGAGTCGGAAGGCAAGGGTGGTCACTCGAGGTGCAGAAATGGAAACAGGAGGCACCTCGGTATAGAGGAACTGGATCGGTGGAACACCATCATCTCCATCATCCTCATCTTCTACAAAGATGGTCTCGGAGGGATAAGAAGAGCTCAAACATCGGGTCTAGCTCTGGCTAGCCTCATCGAAGGTCACATCACGGTCTCTATGATCCTATGCGCATCAACACTCTGGACCCTATAGCTACGAGAAGAAGTCGAGTAACCTAGAAAGATACCATCGGAAGAGCGAGACTCAAACTTATCTAGGTTACGGACTTCAAGATAAAACACTTGCAACCAAAACGCGAAAATGAGACACACTGGGCTTTCGCCCATACCTCAACTCATAAGAAGTGCGATGCAAATGTGCTCTCAAAAACAGCGATTAGAAACATGGCAGCGGTAGCTATAGCCTCACCCAAAACTTCCTAGAGTCTTGTACTCGTCTAGCATCGTCACGCCATCTCAACGAGGTCCTGTTCTTCCTTTCCACTCGCCATTCTCACGAGGGCGAGGGAGAAGAGAAGCGATGCTCTAAACCGGACTCACACAAAAACTCTCAAAGTAGGAATTCTTGAACTCAGTGCCATTATCACTGCAGATAGCTCGTAATGCACAGGGAGCTCAATAGACAACCTCTTGATCAAACCCTGAAGTGAGAAAAGTCTCATCCTTGAGGCCATGAAGAATACCCAAGAGTATCTAGAAAAATCATCAACGATGACAAGAACATACCACTTCCCCCTGTGATTGCACTCTATTTGGACCAACAAAGTGTCCATATGTAAAAGCTGTCTGGTGCATCAGTCATCACTACGGATCGGAGGATGAGAAGCGATAACCATCTTGCCATGTCGGCAAGGAGAGCAAACTAAGTCTTTGACCATCTTGAGTTTGGGCAAACCCGAATGAGATCATGGTCGCTAACTCGGGTCAAATGATCAAAACCAATGTGACCAAGTCTCCTATGCCGGAAGGAGAGATCACGGGACTCGAAGCAATCAAACATCAAGAGAGTCTCGGAAGAAGCGAAAAATCAGCACGAAAGACTCTCCCAAATCTAGAAATCCATAAACTAACCCTCCGATGAATCAAGGATTCTCGGGCATTACTCTTGAAGCTTACCTCGAAAGAGTCATCGATAAGTCGAGAAACAGAGAGCAGATTGTATTGCGACTTACTTACTAAGGCAACATCTTTAAGAATGAAATTTTGGTTAATGCGGATGGTACCTTTAGCAATGACTCTACACAAGATGCATCCCCAAAAGTGATTAACTCATCAGGGGCTCGGACTAGGAAGAGAACCAACGAGAATCTCCGGTCATATGGCGAGAACAACCGAGTCAACAATCCAAACATCGCCCTTCCCCATCCGAGCGAACTGATCAAGACACAAGAGAGAAAGATGACTCGATCTTGGGATAGAGTGAAGACTTAGGAACCCAATCTTGAACCATCGACACCTCAGTACGACCACGAAGAAGATCGGACTCGAGTGTCTCTCGACGCTCAACTCTCACACGATCGGGAGCAACTCGGTAGATAATCTAGGAGTCAAAGCTGGGTTGGCACGCAGTGGTGCAAAAGCGGACCATCCCGAAGAAGGTGCTGGATCTCCTACGAGAAAACACCTCACGCCGATATCTACCTCGATGGGAAAAGCGAGGAATATCAAGAGGACGGCGGAAAGATCGACTACTGAACAGCTCGGGACTAAAACTCGAAGAACTAGCATGAAAACCAAGTCTGGGACGCCGCCCAAAAACAGCGACTCTCTAACTTTGTCTAGAAGCGGTGTGTGTCTTAGGAGCACTCAAAGTGCGGGATGACCACGAATACCCCTAAGAGCGACAACACGCTCACGCCGAGTGATCTTGGCGCTCAAGCAAAAATCTACTAGGTGACCATCCTTCTTACGGAAGGTGCATGTGTACCGCCTTGCTAGAGGCGAAGCAATAGGAGTAACACCCTTACAGTCAAGTCCTATGGACAACCCCAGAGACCTAAACACGGTGGTACTCACTCAGGGAGCTACCACAATCTCACCACTCTTGGAGCCGCGCACTATGGTGGGAGGATGCGCCGAGCGTGCTCAAGGGATCAAATCCTAGACCTTGATTGAATCTACTAATCTTGGATTGGTCTAGAATAAGATTGAGCTTCTTCTTGCCTCCAACAAACTTCTCGAGAGTGCTCATAAGATCTTGGCAATCTCGGAAGAAAGAAGCACAAGAAGAACAGGGGAAGGAGAGGAAGAAGAACCGGAAAGATGAGCTCTCTCAAGACGTGCATTTTCTCCCTCGGACGGCTGCCTCAATCTTGAGGGCCTCACAAGAAACGCAAGGAGCATCTCTAATTCTATGGGCTTGGTCTTCTAATTTCTTCCTAAGCTCGACATGGATTTTATCCAAGTCCCCACAATCTCGATACATCATAAGCAATATTTTTGTGACTTATCTAGTAAGTCCTTAGCAAGTTTAGCACACTTGACATTCAGTGGTTTCATTGTCAAGTTTTAATTGCTCTGACCCTCACATGAGCCGATTGGGTCCTTAGAAGCATGTGATTCAAGTTCATTGTTTCTAAAAGCTTCCTAAGGTGTTCGCTCATGGCATCAATTTGGCAAGCAATTTAGGGCAATTAGAGCATGATGGAGTGGAGTGAGCATGAAGAAAACTAGCCTCAACAGAATAGCATCAATGAACTAGTGCTAGCATTCTTCAACCTAAGACCATCAAGTTCAACAAGCACACTATCATGTATGGTCCTTAGGTTCTCCAACTCCACAAGAATAGCATCACACAAAGAGCAATCATCGGTGACTCGGGAGGAGAAGATCTAAGTGAAGCTAACTCCGAGTCAAGGTACCTACTTCCTTCTCAAGCTCCGTACACCTAGCTCTAGCTCTAGCATGAAATTTTCCTAATTTGCAGAAAGCTTCGTTGAGCTGGTCATAGGAGGGTACCTCGTCCGAGTCATTGTAGAGCTGAGTCGCTGATGTCGTTGTGTCGGCCATGAAGCACATCTTGGGAGAAGTCGTCGCCGCCTTTCTTCTCTTGCGGATCATCCTCGCCCTCGTCGCTCCATGTCTCCGTGTCGGAGAGGTTGATGTCGTCAAGCGCGGCAAGGACGCGGTGGAAGAGCTTCTTGTTCTTGGAGAAGTTGCGGTACTTCTTCTCGTGCGCTGGTTCACGAACTGGAGGCTTCTTGTTGCGGTTCTTGTCGGTGTAGTCGTTCTTGCCCGAACCGCCAACGTCATTCTTGCCCTTCTCCAGCTTGGGACAGTTCGCCCGAATGTGGTTGGGGCCACTACACTCAAGCGGTGATCATGCCACCTCTCTTCCTCTCTCTCACCCTCTTGTATGCATGAGAAAACTTGCGGCGAGAAGAGCAAGCTCATTTTCCGAAATTTTTCCAGTTGGTCATCGCTTAGCTCGCAAAGGCGGAAAGAGAGAAACCAATAGAAGGATCGGAAGAAGAAGATCCAATGGGATCGGTGACCAAAGCCATCGGTGAGATTTCGTCTTCCGAGAGACGACATCGATCTCATGAGTCTTGAGGCGGGAATAAAGCCCGTCAAGAGTCAGAGTCGATAAGTCGGTGGTGTCCTTGATGGTGGTCACCTTCATCTCCCAAACCCGAAGGTCGAGTGCGGTCAAGAAATGCCGAGCATTGTCCGAGTCGAGGTATATGCAACCAACCGCCGGAGGTCGCTCAAAATCTTTGTAAACCGACCAAAACACTCGTCGAGACTCTCACCGGTAGCGTTGATCAAACTTGTTGTACTCGCGCTTGAACTGGTCTGCCTCACGTCTTGATTTGAGTAGAGCCCTCATGGTAAGCATCGAGGTTACCCAAATCTCGTGAGCGGAGCGAAGGTGAGAAATCTATCATACTCACGCGGCTAAGACCCTGTATGAGAATGTTCCTTGCCTTAGCATTCGCCTCAACGTCAACCATATTGATGGCCGTGACATTTTCATCGCCAGGAACCTCATACGGAGTTTCACCTTACGCCATATCAAGTAGCCACAGGCGTGATGTATGACTCCATCAGGGACTTCCAAAAGGAAAATCAACTCCA
Organism: Otatea glauca; assembly: GCA_036346275.1. Classification (NCBI taxonomy): domain Eukaryota; kingdom Viridiplantae; phylum Streptophyta; class Magnoliopsida; order Poales; family Poaceae; genus Otatea; species Otatea glauca. Next base: position 54,039,088 of record CM070715.1, on the reverse strand, counting down.
TTAAAGATTGGAGGCTTGGTGGAATATTTGTCCGTCGCCATGGCTCTTGAGACCGGTCAAGATCTATGGAAGAGCAAACCGCTCGATACCAATTGAAGGACCGAAATGGCGAGCAGAGGGGGTGAATGGTCGCAAATAAAAATTCCCCAAAATACTCCAACAAAAACCTCGACAAGATCGCTCAAAAGGAATTGTGAAAAACCGAAAAACTAGACAACTATGTGTACCCCAAGCTTGCATGGATAAGTACCATAAAATATGTGGGGATTTTGAGTCACAATCCTGGTTGTCTAGTGTCCAAGATAAAGAGGAATCAATTCAAACTCTTGCTTTTAGAAAGGACATCAATTCAAATCACAAAAGTCACTTTCAGAAAAGCAAAAGCAGAATTCCCAGAACTTGCCTCAATTTGCACAGGAGGTTGGTGGGTTTCTGTAGCTCACAAAATTTTGAAACTTTTTCTGCCTGTGAGCATCAGAGTCTTGAAGAACTCCACCAAATTTCTCCTCAAAAATCCTTACAAAAAAAAACACGAAAAATCGAAGAACACAGTCTGGTCAAGAACTTCGAGCAGAACGTTTGGGGCTCGGTTTTCACCTCATGGCGCCCAAACGGTACAACAAGTGAACTCCAAAATTTTTCTGCAAGCGGATATCAGAGTCCCCACCTCCTCCAACAAGAATCACTCAAAAAGGATTTTTCTATATTTTTACAAAAATCAAACACTGACTGCTGCGCGAAGAACAAGTTCAGAACAAAGTTGGAACTTGAAAGAAAAGATGTTCTCTACTCAATCCAAGAGTGCAAAAGAGATGTAAAACCATATGAACACACTCAAAACATCCAAGAACAGCAGCATTTAGAAGGAGGAGGCAAATCCAAATTACTTGAAAGTAAATTGCGGGAATGTAATTGCGGGAAAGTAAATGCTGAATTTAAATTGCGTAAAGTAAAGACATAATGTAAATGCATAAAATAAATTCAGAGGTGGATGAATAAAACTTTCATTTCTGGAAGGAGGTTACAAAGCCTCACATTCATGTGGGCAAAGCTCAAATGAGCATCAAAACCTCAACACCTTCAAGGGAAGGAGGCTACCCTCCACCCCTATTTATACTACTCTTGGGCCACCTACCACCCTTGGATGAGTCCCTCAACCTAGAGCACTCATCTAAGGGCTAGGATTAACCCACACACACAGCCATGCAAGGGCTAACCCAAAACCCACACACATACCGGGTTTTCTTGCACGGTTTCAAAGCATACTACCTAGACCCGCTAACCTATCAACTAGACCTCAATCAAGCGGCCCTCATTGATCCACGCGGCATCTAGCTAGCATCATCTCCTTTCCTTGTCTTCTTGACTTGCCGGACTCCGTCTCCGATCATCTTCCGGCGATCTCCCAACCGTCTGCGGACCTCCGGCGCTCCTCGCCTAGTCCGGTCATCCTTCGCCTCACCATGACCTAGCACCGTCGTCCTGCAACCATCAAAAACAAGGAAACTCCTCACATAGCAATGCCCACAAAGATGTGCAATAAACCATGCAACTCATCACTACGCGTCCATCGACCGACGCCACTCTGGCAAAGACAACTCAAATTGCTTCATTTTGAAAATCAAACCAAATCAAACTCAAACTTGAGCACACCTTGCTCAAATAAAGTCAAATACTCATCACAAACATGGGTGGACCTCCACATGGTCCTTCAATTTTGTTGTCCGCGTAGACGCAAATTTGCCAGAAAGTTTCGATTGTATGCCCATTTTGTTATGCCACCTTGAATTATTAATTGTATGCCCTAAATCATTGTCACCCTAAGTTTGATTATATTAGTTGGATGTTAATATTGTGCCAACACGGGAGGCTAGACCGTGAGTAGATGCTTAGCCTTGCAACGAGTCATGAATGATCTTTCAGAAAAATGCTACAAAATTGACTAATGGAATATTGAATGTATTTTGGAAGTGGTGTGATGATGCCACATGATGATATGGAAGTATGGTGACCTGTGTGGTTCCATACTGATGTTGAGTTATTGCTGGCATGTGTTGCACAATAATCAATCTGGGTGGGAAATGATTTAGGCCGGGGCAAGTGGCAAGAGGTGTGTGCCAGGTGGGCCTGTGTGGCATTGGGTTGATGAGTGTTGTGAGTCTGTGTGCCAAATGGGCTGTGTGCCACTGTTGAGTGTTGGAAGTCTTGCCTTGGTTAGTTAAGGACTTCACCTTGCAAGCCTTTGATCCGAGTCACCCGTACAACCACATGTGCGATATGGGGCGGACCTAGTTGACTAGGGTTACGATATCTTTCCTCGATACCTCGGGGTGACGGTACATGTGGGTGTATCTATATGGGGGCGTGCACGTGCTACGGCTTGGTGCCCATCCAACGGTGATTGGCGGTCCTATACTTGGCTCGTGAGGGAAGTGATAGTGAAGGCAATCTGGGAGAGGTTTTTGGTTAAGGTAGAGGTTCTGAAAAGCTTTGTTGCGGACAATCACTGTGTGGTGGCGGTGTATCTTGTGGGTAAAGTGTACAACCTCCGCAGAGTGTCAAAACTATTCGAATAGCCGCTCACGGTATTGAGCATTGCTCGGGTATTACAGATCAAGGGTAGATTTTCATAAACAAAATGTGGGAAGGGTGGCTGTGTGCCAAGTGTTAAAAATGCTATTAAGGCAGTGTGCCGAGAATCTTGAGGAAAAACCATTTGAAGAAATTAGTATTACTTATAACTGTTCCAATGCTTTAATCTAATTAAGATCTTTGGTTTAAAAATGTTGTTGATGCAAAAGGACCATTTAAGCCCAACCTTTGGAATAAGCTTTGCATATAGTAATAGCGTTGCATCTGTGCATTACAGTTGAGTGCCTTGTGTACTCACCCCACCTTGCTTATCAACCCCAACATCGGTGGATGAGACTACACCGGCTTGGGAGGAGGAGTACATCGAGGATTCGAACAACTAGGGGCAAGCCCGATCGGTTGCTGTGGCGGATGAAGGCTTCCACGACCTTTTCTTATGTTCATTGCTATTTCTTTACTTTGAATAATGTAAGCCCTGTGTGGCTGACTTATCTGTAAGGAGACCATAAGGTCGTACAACTCGGTTTATATACATGTTGGCACTAATTATTCTTATATCTTCGTGAATGTCTGTGATGTGCAACCCTGTATGACTGTGTGTGCTAGCGTGATCCTGGACTGGCACAGAATACACAGAGGGTCCGGATCTGCAGGTTCGGGGCCCGACAACGCCCCACGCTCGGTGCCTGACCTGGTACTTTTTCCCAATAAAAGTTCTTCCTTATTGCCTGCGCTCATGTCTCCTCGCAGCTCGAGTAACACGAACTCGAGGCGTGACCATAAGGACCACCTTCAGGGGGTCGAGTCAGTTGTAAGCTGATTCTCATCACGTTACGACCCCCCTGTAGTATGGCTTGGACTAGAGGTTACATCAAGAGCTCCTTGGCCTCAAGACGCTTGGATGCTCGAGGTTGCAGCCCAAGGCGTGACCATAAGGACCACCTCAAGGGGTTGAGTCAGTTGTAAGCCGATTCTCATCACATCACGGCTCCCTCCTGTAGCAGGACTTGGACCAGAAGTCACGCCGAGGGCCCCTTGACCTCGAGGTGCTTAGGGGCTTTCCTTTATTGTCTATATCTGCATATGTTTTCTCTGCACTCCGCGTGCCTTGACCTCGGGTCGCGGTCTCTAGGTTTGCCTCAGGGATGCTTCGATCACCGTAAATCGATCTTTATCGGGGTAAGCCGACCATTCCCCCGTAGATAGCAAACCAGAGGGCATCCTCAGAGGGCACCCCAAGCTTGAAGCATTCCCAAGCTCGGAGGACATGGCCTCTAGATTCACCTCCGGGGATGCTTCGGCCACAGTAATTCAATCCTTATCGTAGTAAGCCGACTATTCCCCAGCAGAAGGTTTCGAATTAGAGACCGCCCTCAGAGGGAGCCCCGGACTCGAAGCATTTCCAAGTTTAGTTGCCTCGACCTGACGCCCAAAACTTGGCCCAAGCCCGAGTGTTTCCGGGTTTGGCCATCTTGACCTAACACCGAGCCTGAAACATTCCCAGGCTCGGAGGTCATGGATTTCTAAATTCTCCTCCGGGGATGCTTTGACCGCAGTAAGCCGATCCCTATTGCAGTATGCCGACTATTCCCCCGTTGCAGGATTCGAATTGGAGGTCGCCCGCTGAGGGGGCCCCGAGCTCGAGTGTTTCTGAGCTCGGCTGATTGGCCATCTCGACATAATGCCACGGTCAGGGCTTGTCTTCGATCAAAAGCATGTCCAATGGCACTGACTCCACCTTGAGCCCTTTTTCAGGTCGTCGATTTCTAAATTCTCCTCCAGGGATGCTCTGATCACAGTAAGCCAATCCTTATCGCAGTAAGCCGACTATTCCCCCGTCAAAGGATTCGAATTGGAGGCCGCCCGCTGAGGGGGCCCCGAGCTCGAGTGTTTCTGAGCTCGGATGCTTGGCCACATCGATCTAACGCCACGATTAAGGTTTAACCTCGATCAAAGGAATGTCTAGTGACCTGGCTCTGTCGTGAGCCCTTTTTTTCAGGTCGAGAATGTTGGCTAGCCCTCGAACCCCAGCAACTAACTCCTGCACCCCGGGCCGGTGACAAGGATGGGGCGATAAGGCAAAGGCCAATGTCTCCAGCTAAGATTTCTGGCTAAGTCTTGAGAAGTCGCATTCAATTTCGAACATGAAGGGAATTTTATTTCTTCTAATCGAAATTTACATAACTAACATTTACAAGAGGGGTCGAGTTGCCCTCGCCCCTTTTTCTACCTACTGTCCTATCTACAGGTCGACCATCTCCCGAGCAAGCTTCTCCTGCTCGAGTACGGCAACACTCGCCCTCAGGGCCAGCGTCTCGGCCTCTGCGTTGGCGACACGACTCCGCTCCTCTTGAAGCTGGGCTAGAGCGTTCCTCCCCGTCCGGGTCGCTCGCCCTAGCTTCTTCTCTAGCTCAGCCAGCTTTGCCTCGAACTCTGCAGGGGCCTTAGCGAGGGCGGCAGAGAGCTCTACGACTTGTTTGCGGAGCGTCTCCACCTCTACGTGAGTGGTCTCGATGATCTCCCCAGCCATCGAGCGGTTGGCCTCGAGGGTCTTCTCGGCCTTCTCGCGGACGTTCGCGAGGGCCTCGGCCGACCGCTTCTGTTAGGCCTTGATGGCCTTCGAGAGCTCGAAGGCATGCTTGACCTTCAACTATCGAATCTCCTCCTGCACCCGTGCCGCACTCTCCTCAAGGCTGAGGATGTACTCGCCGTGATCCTTGACGAAGGAGCACAGCACCCGAAACTAGTTGGCGTGGGTGCGCATGGTCCCGAGCCCCCTCGCAACCAGGCCCAGGCCCTGCAGAAGAATGGGAAGGGTCACAACGACCATATGTATGTGAAAAGAAAGAAAAGAGGGGGAAGATAGGCTCGAGCTCGACTAACCTCCTGGAGACGAGTTTCAAGCTTCACGCGGTCGTCACCGAGGGACGATGTGCTCCCCTCAGTGGCCCCCTCCAGCGCGGGTCGGTGATGCCGGGAGGAGCATCGGTCTGGGCTACCTCGTGCAGGGCGCAAGGCGCATGCAGAACCGAGCCTACCGAGGGAGACAGAAGTTATGAAGAAAACAAGAACCCCTCGCAAAGATGTGAGAAGATGGAAAAGGAGAGAATGGAGTTCGGCACCAGATTGACGAGCTTGATCTCGCATTGCGCAAGAACGGCTGCCAAGAAGTCGCTCTCCGAGGTCCGTAGCCCGAAGAGCGTGTACTGCTCCGTGCTTACGATTTCATCCTCCTGGGGATGCGGCTCGGCCTCCGCGGCCGGGAGCTGCTAGGTCACTGGATCCAAGAGTCCCAGCACCTCCAGCTCCTTCATCCTCTCCATGGTCAGGGTGCTCTTTCTGGACATGGCCATGGCGCTCAGAGAAAGGGAGTCAGGTCGGGAGAAGAAAGAGGCAGCAAGCAAGAATGTTAGAGCACGGCGCAAGAGTGGGGAATTTCTAAAATGCGCGTCGGCTTCAAATTTTAAAGAAACTCGATCTCTTACAACTGGCGTCGGTTATTCCTCAAAAGGTGCACCGACACTTTCGAGCAGGGAACACGAAGCGCCACGATCGCGCCTCCTCGACTTTTCCCCTCTGAAAGCCCGAGGCATCGCGTCCCGTGTCCGCCGCCCTCTCGGTCAGGATACGAAGCATCGTGAACAGCCTCCTTGACTCCTCCGTAGGAGAACAAAGCAGCAGAGCCCGGGAGTCCCTTGGCACGATTTCCGATTCGAAGACAGAACGGCAAAAGCCACAACGTTCCCCGGCACAACCGCGTCGAAGGCCTTTTTAGGGGTTCTCGCATGCAAGGTCAGGCTCGATGGCTTCCGAGATTGACCAAGGGGCGTCCCGAACATCAGGGTCGCCCCTTGAGCCTCGGGGGCTGGCTGTCGGGGATCGGCACCCTCGCCACGTGTAAGCATCCCCCGGGTCTCGTGGTAGCTTCCCATGAGCTCGGGGGCTTGTCTCTAACCTAGGAGGCACTCTCCTCAAGCCCGGGCTCGGGTCCAGAGAGCTCGGGCTCGAACGCAAGAGCGGATACCCTGCTCGACCTCGACGCCTTGACCTCTACACCTCCCAGAGTAAAAGGTATCTATAACAATTTATTTATCTCATGTAAAAACTCTCCCCTGCGTGGGAATTATTGCCATACCTGCCCCTGCACGGGAACTAGGGCCTAGCAACTCCCGTCAACTCCCAACAGCTACCGTCAGCCCCCGGCGACTATCGACACCTCTCAACAACCCCCGTCGACTCGCCACGGGCACATGACGTCAACCTCGGGACCAAGCAGTGAAGCCCTCTTAGGGGCTACAAAGACCGGTGGACTCCCCAGACACAGACCAGGATCCTTTTTTCTAACCCCTCAGACTCAAACACTCCCTAGCAGCTTCACTTCTGGGCGGCTCCCAACTCAGGCCCCACTTGTATTCTCCCACGGAGCTTCATTTTACCTTTCGCCTCAGGGCAAGACTGGAGTAGAGCTGTTACCTGACCTAGGGTCCTCGAACCAGTATAAACCTCATGTTCATTGCTTCTTCCCCGCGACGTGCACCATTCCCAAACGAGCATGACTTCGGGCCTCGCCCTCACACGATCTACTCATATCCCCCTTCTGCGGTCGACGGTCCCGATCGTCGACACTAGCATTCTTCAACCTAAGACTATCTAGTTCACTTCAACCTAAGACTATCTAGTTCAGACAACACACTATCATGCATAGTCCTTAGGTTCTCTAGCTCCACAAGTAGGGCATCACACAAAGCATTAACAGATTCATTGTATGCATGAGAGAATTTTCAAGCTAAAAGAGTAAGCTCAATTTCTGGAAATTTTTTCAGTTGGTCATCGCTTAGCTCGCAAAGGGTAGAGAGGGAAAAACCAATAGAAGAATCAGAAGTGGATCCAGTGGGATCGGTGACCAAGGCCATCAGCTGAGATTTTGTCTTGCAAGAGACGACGTCAATCTAATGAGTCTTGAGTCAGGAATAAAGCCCGTTAAGAGTCAGAGTCGACAAGTCGGTAGTGTCCCTGATGGTGGTCACCTTCATCTCCTAAACTCGAAAATCGAGTGCGATAAAGAAATGTTGAGTATTATCCGAGTCAGGGTATATGCAACCGACTGCTCGGAGGTCGCTCAATATCTTCGTAAATGACCAAAGCACTCATCAAGACTCTCACCAGTGTGTTGTTCAAACTGTTGTACTCACACTTCAATTGGTCCTATCTCACTGTTTTGATCTGAGTGGTGCCCTCATGGTAAGCATCGAGGGTCACCCAAATCTTATGAGCAAAACGGAGGTGAGAAATCCTATCGTACTCACTGCGGCTAAGACCTTGTATGAGAATGTTCCTTACCTTAGCATTCGCCTCAACGTCAGCCATATTGTCGGCCGTGATGTTTTCATCGCCATGAACCTCATACGGGAGCTTCACCTTCTGCCATATTAGGAAGCCCTAGGCAGTGATGTATGACTCCATTCAATACTTCCAAAATAGAAAATCAACTCCAGAGAAAATGGGAGGCTTGGTGGAATACTTGTAACAGCCCAAAAATTTTTGCCCAAACATTATTTTAATATCAGGTGTGCATTTTGTATTTTCTGGAATTTATTGGATTTTCCTGGAATTTAGTTGAGCCTATTTTAAATAATGTTTATTGACATTTTTGTGAAAACAAATTAAATATATATAAAGTGTATATAAAGTTTTGCCGAAAATATTTTATTTGGATCCAGAATGTCTCAAAGCATTTCTGAGAATTTTCTGCGATTTTTCCTGATATTTTTATAGCCTAAGACGAATTAAAAAAATTTGTAATTATTTTAAAAGTTAAATTGAGAAAAATCATAGAGAACAGTACTGGGCCGAAGCCCAGTACTATGCGCGTGTGCGGCCCGTTCGGTCTGTTCCGGTTAGGGTTAGCGTCGGCCGTTGGATCTTCATCGCGCGGTCTTCATCAAGCCACGTCGTGTGCGTGGGATCGGCCGTTGGATTGCGAAAGAACGCTGGTGATGGGAGGCTGAGGCCGGAAACCCTAGCGCCTGCGAGCCGTCGGATCAAGATCAGACGATGGAAGCCACTCCGCGTTAGTTTCGGAAAGGTTAGATCGTATCTGTTGGATTTGGAAGGTGACGATCAGATCGTATCGTCTCGGTTGGAATCTCAACCGTTGATCATAAATCGGGTGGTCCTCATTCATCGTCTCCGATTCGGTTTCTGAATCCGCCGCCGCCACGTGATTTAGGATTTCCTTTTTCGTGCGCATGCCGAGGCTATTTAAAGCATGGACCGCACCCCAAGAACGACCGTCCCAGTGCGCATCCGTAGCCCCAGCCGCCGTCGTTGTGCCGTCGCCGTTCGTGCGCTAGAGCTCGCCGGAGTTCCCAGAGCGCCACCGTTCGTCTTCTTCGTTTTAGCCGTCGTTGAGACGTCTTCCACCGCACCGGTTCCAGATCCAGACTCGTCGCGTCAAGCCGCATCGAAGCTACCACTTCATCACGCCGGAGTCGCGCCGAAACGTCGTTCCGGTGGTCTTCTTCCTCGCGTCCGGTGAAGCTCTGCCGCCGCGTCGCCATCTACGCCTCGGAGCTTCGCTCAGCCGCCGGATCTTCATCAAACCATCCAGATCGCACCGCGTCATCTTCATCAGCAGTGAACATCTCCGGTAAGATGGACCGTTAGATCTAAGATGAGCGGTCAGGATAGTGCCGCGTAGGAGTAGATCGGTGGCCGTCGGATCGTTGCGCGGATGTGCGACGCGTGTCGGCACAGAAGCCGAGGCGTCGTGCGCCGGGTGCACGGTGAATAGGTGTTGTGCTGTTGACATGGTCCGTACACTGAGCAACATGGCGCAATCCAACTGGTCCACGTGTTGCGATGACATCATGCTGACATCAGCTGGTCCACAAACACAATACCTCAGTTCGTGGTGGACCAGCGAAGTTTCGTGGACTAAGTCCATGCGCTGAAGCCACGTGTCAGCCTCTGGTTGTTCCACATGTCGCTTGCGCAATAATGCGGTTTTTCTTTATAAAAATAATTAGAAAAATTCGGAATTTCTATTTTCAGTATTTTCAGAATTTATTCAAACTTTGAATAGCTATAACTTTTGCATATGAACTCGGATTTGAGTGATTCAAATTTCTAAAAATTTGTAAAATCAAGATATATTTAATGGTGAATTTTATTTTATTTTTGGAGTTTTTATACTCTCTATTTTGGTGTTTACTTGTCATTCTTACCTCGATTCGCGTAGACGTTGCTTTGTTCGATAATCTGGAGGAGAATTCGATGCTTCAAGACCCAAGTCCAGAGCAAGATCAGAACCTATTCCAAGGCAAGTTGGGCTTTGATCATGTTGTACCTAGTTTTACAAATTTGCTATATTGTCTTTAAACTATTGCATATTATTTTATGTGTACAAATAATTTCTATTACTTTGGGATCTAGCTATTATGCCTAAAGTTGAATTATTTACCCTACCTTGTCAATTGTATGCCATAATCTAATTGTCGTCCTAGGAATGTTAAATGACTAGTTGGTTAATATTAGCAATCAACATGGGTTGGTTAGACTGTGTTAGTCTGCTTAGCCATGCCACGTACCTGTCACACATTTGAAATGCTGAAAGTTAATTTTGACTAATGGAATATGGAACAATGTTTTGAACTTGTGTGTCATGTGTGGTCACACAGTGATGTCGAGTTGTAGTGGCGAGGAGGTCACACAACGAGATCGAATTGTTGATGGCACGTGGTGCTTGGTAATCAACTGGGGTGGGAATGTTTTAGATTAGGGCAAGTGGAGAGGGGCAGTGTGCCAAGGTGGGCCAGGAATGGCAGGGGGTATGTCGAAGTCTTGTCTTAGTCACCCTAAGGACTTAACCTTGCAAGCCTTTGACCTGAGTCTTTTTTACAACCACATGTCTGGAATGGGACAGCCTAGCTGACTAATTTGTGATGTTTAGATTTTGGTACTGTCGTGGTGATCAGTGAGTCCCGGGTTTACGGATTAACTCACATGGCGCAAGAGGGGGCCCTGTTGTGGTGGTTTAACCCTTCAGTGTTGAAACCTTAGCGAGCAGTACTGGGTCTAAATGGAGCATTGTAAAGGCTTTGTTACAATATATCACTCGCCTTGGTGGTGTTTGGTTGTATCGTGTGGATAAAGTGCATAACCTCTGCAGAGTGTATAATCTATTCGAATAGCCATGTTCACGGTATTGAGCAATGCTCGGGAATTACAGTCAAAGGTTAAACTTTTGTTTAATAAAACCTGGAGGGGATGGCGGTTCGCCATTGGAGATTGAAAGAAAGAATAGGAGTTAAACCATGTTACTTGAGAAATGTTGCAAGTTATTTATATTGATAGTTGTTTTACCGATTTCAATCTAATTACTGTATTCTTTATTAAATGCTGCTTTGCTGCAAATTAGCCTTGTTAGTCATTCCTTTGGAACAAGCCTTGCATATAGTTATGGTAGAATTGCATATTGTGCACAACTTGTTGAGTGCTTTATGTACTCACCCCAACATCAATAACCTCAGAAGATGAAGAGGTTATCCTTGCAACGGAGGAGGAGTACTAAGATGATGTGAATGCTTAGGGTTCGAACCTCGTCAGTTGCCTGTGGTGAACTGGAGAGCTTCTACGCTTATTTTTATTTCCGCTGCTGCATATTTCTATTTCTAGTCTAAGCCCTGCGTGGCAATAATCATGTAAGACAAAACAGTTATTACTAAATAATGGAACTATTATCCTATTCCACTGTGTATGATTGTGATAACATCTATGTTGAGCCTGTGTGCACTAGTGTGACCCTGGACTAGTGCGGTATAAACAGAGGGTCCGAATTTGCATATTCGGGTCCTAACAATACTTGTCCATCGCCATGGCTCTTTAAGACCGGTCAAGATCTATGGAAGAGCAAAACCGGCTCTGATACCAATTGAAGGACAGAGATGGCGATCAGAGGGGAGTGAATAATCCCAAATAAAATTTTCCCCCATTCAAAATACACCAAACAAGCCCTCAAAGAGAAACACTCAAAAGAAGCAAGTGAAATGAGGTGGCTGTTCTGTATGAGCGGTGCTATCGCTGGGAGGCCGATAGCACCAGAAGTTGGAGGTACCGCACCAGGGGCGGTAGCACCTGGCTCAAGAACAGCTGAAGAACCAGCACGACCTTTAAAAGGAAAGTCTTGATGAATCTTTTGAACTACTGGACAAAAACTAACAAAACTTGGTAGATGTGATCCTAAGGATGTCAGGAACTCATTCCAACCTTCCATCACAAGGATTGACATCAAAGTTCAGACCTTTTTACCCATGAATGAAGAACACACTAAGTTTGAGCAAAAACTCAATAACTCGATCTAAGACTTGCTCGTGGGGTTTTGATGATTAAGATGACCTTGGAGGACCTCCCACATGTCACAGCAAGAACTAAAGTCCAAAAACTCCGCAAACACGATCTTGAAGAATGATCCACTCAAGAACACAAGACCAGTTTCTTACAAGAAAGATGCATAGATTGCCTAGATGATTGGGATATGATTTGAAGAAGATTCATCCATCAATCAACATCCTCGGCATAAGAAGCAAAAGCATTTTGAAGGAGAGGGGGCAAATCCAAAAGCATGTAGAAGGAGGGGAGGCAAATCCAAATTACATGAATGTAAATTGCATGAATTTAAATGTGTAAAGTAAATTCAAGCATAAGAGAAAATAATTTACATTTCTAGAAGGGAGGATTACAAAGCCTCACAACAAAGTGGACAAAGCTCAAAAGAGCACAAAACCTCTAAAACCTTCAAGAGGAAGGCCACCCCTCCCTCTCTATTTATTCTACTCTTGAGCCACCTACCACCCTTGGTGAGTCCCTCAACCCAAGGGCACTCCATCAAGGGCTAGGATTGACCCACTCACACAACCATACAATGGCTAACCCAGAACCCATCAAACAAACTGGGTTTTCTTGCACGGTTTTCAAAGCACACTAATTAGACCCGCTATCCTGTCAACTAGACCGCGATCCGACGACCCTCCTTGATCCACACAGCGTCTAGCTAGTATCTCGTCCATTCCTTGTCTTCTTCGCTTGCACCGACTCCGTCTCCGATCATCTTCTGGCGATCCTCGATCATCTGGACCTCTGACGCTCCTCGCCTAGTCCCAGTCATACTCCGCCTCACTATGATTAAAAACCCGACGTCCTGCAACCATCAAAAACAAGGAAACACATCACATAGCAATGTCCGAAATGATCTGCACTTAAACTCCCAAAATCATAATTTTTCGATCATTCACGCTCATCAGGGCCGGTGCTACCGCCCCTCGACCGGTAGCACCGGGCTACCATGGCCTGTAGCACCGGCTTGCCTGATCCCCTAGAAACACCCTCTCGGAATTTTTCACACCGCTCTGGGGTTCGCTGCTACCGCTCGATCAGTAGCACCGCGCTACCATGGCCGGTAGCACTGGGAAATAGACAAAGCTCAAATTGCTTCAAATTGAAAATCCAATTCAAATCAAACTCAAACCAGAGCATACCAAGCTCAATTTTAATGAAATACTCATCACAAACATGGGTAGAACTCCACATGGTCTTTCAGTTCTGAGCCAATCATCAGTCTCTAAAGGATTGACATTCCCAGAGAATATTGGTGGACTTGTCCTCATAAAGTCTGACAGCTTGGAATAAGGACAAGATCCATTTTTGTTAGCTTTAGTTGCATTGTTAATGGCAGCTCGAGTTGTCATATTCTACATCTGCTGCATCATGACGCCGATACCAACAGGAGGCAACTCGTCAAACTAATTGTATTCTTCCTCATCTACCATATTATCGACTCTGACAATCCTCTTTTTTCCCTGAAGAACAACGTGCCGCTTCTTGTTGGATTGGTCGGTTACATAGAAGACTTGAACAACTTGGTTAGCGAGAACAAATGGTTCTTGGTATCCAACACGTTCGAAGTCCACAATTGTGACGTCATCGTTGTCAACCTCCACGTGCTACAGATTAACCCAACAACACCGAAATAAGGGGATCTTGAAGAGTACGTAGTCGAGCCCCCAAATTTCCTCAATGAACCCATAGTACGAGCTCCTCGTCGATACAACTGTATTCAGCGCATCATTGCGAACACCGCTGTGCGTACCCATTTAAGTCGTATCCTTTCCATGTTACAACCGTAAATGCTGGCCCTTTTGCCAACCATGTCAGCCTATCACCTGAAGAGCTTCCAATGATGGGTTGTTGCTTCTTGAACCATCTGTTGAACTAGAGGTTATGCTGTCTGATCATCTAGTACTCCTGCCGCGACGGATTCTCTTGCTGTAGCCAGTTCTTGTGCTCATCGATATACGGGGCCACAACAGCCATGTGTTGCAAAATTGTGAAATGGGCTTTAGCGCACGCAACCAGATCAGGCGTGATTGCTTTTCTTCCGATGGTCCCGATGACCTGGAGCCTCCCCTCATGGTGGGATCGAGGCACACCTATCAGTTCGACCGGAGCCATGTAATCCATGCAGAATTAGATGACCTCTTCGATTGCATAACCTTCGATAATGCTACCCTCCGGTCAAGATCGATTCCGTACGTATGACTTGAGAATTCCCATGTACCTCTCGAACGGGTACATGCTACGTAGGAACACAAGCCCGCACATCTTTATCTCGCTCACAAGGTGAACAATGAGATGGACCATGATATCGAAAAATGACGGAGGAAAATACATCTCAAGATTACATAAAGTTATGACCACCTCGGCATACAGAGCATCTATTCCTTCGGGATCGATGACCTTCTGAGCAATTGTGTTAAAGAAAAAAAACAGCCTTGTGATTGTCTCCCAGACCTTACTTAGTAAAATACTTCTAATTACCACAGGGAGCATCTGTGTCATAAGCACATGGCAATCATGGGACTTCATGCCAGTTGAACTCAAATCTTGCATCGAAACAAGTCTCTTCATGTTGGACGAGTAACCGGACGGAACTTTCACACCATGCAAGCACTGGCACAGTTCGGTTCTCTCAGCCTTGAAAATAGTGTAACAAGCAGATTCGCAGTATGTTCGGCCTTTATCGGTCTCTTTCGGTGCTAACTCAGGTCTGATGCCCATATCGACCAAGTCAAGCCGTGCGTTGATACCGTCCTTTGTTTTACCCTTAATGTTCATTAAGAGACCAATCAAGCTATCACAGACATTCTTCTCTACGTGCATCACGTCGATGCAGTGTCGAACTTCTAGGTGCTCCCAATAAGGTAGGTCCCAAAATATTGATCTCTAATTCCACATGCTCTTCTCACAGGTCCTCGATTTATGTCTCTTTCCTAGCGCAACATCCAAGTTCTTAACCATGTCGTGAACGCCTATCCTGCTTAAAGGCTTTGGAGCTAAAGTGTCTTCGGTCGTACCGTCGAATTGTTTCTTCATCTTGCGGTATGGGTGATTCCTACGAAGGAACCTACGATGACGCATGTACACGGTTTTGCGCGAGTGATTCAGCCACACACTCCCGGTATTATCCAAGCAGTGAGTACATGCTTTAGCTCCTTTTGTACTCTGCCCCGAAAGGTTAGCAAGGGCAGGATAATCATTTATGGTGCAGAACAACAAGCAGCACAGAGTGAAGTACTCTCATTTGTGAGCATCCCATACCTGCACGCTAGGAGCCCACAATGTGTTCAATCTTCTACCAATGGTTCTAGGTACACGTCAATATTGTTCCCAGGTTGCTTCGGGCCTTGGATGCGTATAGACATCAATATGTACTTCCGCTTCATAGACAACCAAGGAGGAAAGTTGTACACACAGAGATTCACGGGCCAAGTGCTATGAAGGTTGATCATGTTACTGAAAGGATTCATTCTATCCGTACTCAATCTGAACCTTATATTCCTCGGATCCGCTATGAATTCTTCAAACCTCCTATCGATGTTTCTCCATTGTGTGGAATCAGCAGGGTGCCTAATCATTCCATCATTCTTACGTTCATCCGAGTGCCACCGAAGCAATTTTGCCTCTTTTGGGTTAGCAAACAAACACTTCAAACAGGGAATTATAGGCAGATACCACGCTACCTTAGCGGGAGGTCCTTTCTTCAACTCCATGCCCTCATCGTCATCATTCGATCTATCTCTACGCTTGTACCGGGATGCGTTGCACACCGAACATACATGCAAGTTTGCATACTCTTTGCAGTAGAGGATACAGTCGTTCGGACAGGCATGTATTCTTTATACTTCCATTCCCAAGGGACAAAGAACCTTTTTGGCTTTGTAGGTGGTTGTCGGCAACTCGTTTCTCTCCAGAAGCATATCCGCTAACAAACCTAACAGCGCCATAAAACTCTTGTCGGACCAACCGTTGCTTGCCTTTAATTTCAGCAGTTCCAGCACGGATGACAACCTTGTGTATTTGAACTTGCAACCCGGGAACAAAGGTTTCTCTCGGTAGTCCATCAAGCCTCGGAATTTTACATGCTCTAGCTCATCACGGTTCCCTTCTGCATCCCGTAGCATCTGATCCAGATTGTCATCGTGAAACCTATCCTCATCGAAAGCACAATCGATATGTACTTCATCGACGATGGAACTACTACTTGGTCCCTGCGTAATCTACTCTTCACCGTGATTGGTCCAACATGTATACCCCCTTTTGAAACCCTGTAGAATCAAGTGTGCTTCGATCTGCGCTGGGTTTCGAAACATCCTCAGATTCTCGCAGTCAATGTATGGACAAGGCATAAATTCCACCCCTTTGTTCAACATATCTTCCTCTACAGCTCTTCTAAAAGCGAAGACACCGTTAATGTACTCGGCGCTCGCATGGTTCTTAGTGTACATCCAGCTTCGGTCCATCTACACTACATATGTAACAATAGGTGTTAAATGATGAATTAAGTATGCTAGGAGTGCACATGAGCACATATGCTACATATAGGCTACATTTCAACTTGTTGATCAACTTATATAGCTCCTAACATCAAAAAGAACGAATGGATATGTAAACATATGCATGTAAGCTATGTCTTCAGTGTAATGCAATTAGAACCAATTAATAGTTTAGATGAAAAAGAACAAATTACTATTTTACATCATAGAGAACAAATGGATCTACACCTAGATGTAGAACCCAGCTTTATTTCCCACTTTACCAAGATAGATCTAAAATATAATGCAATTTTGAAGCAATTACTAACCTTAGATGACCTGGAGCACAAGGATCTACAATTACACCTCCAAATCTAGGATCTCTTTCATCAGAACGCCTCTCAATCGCAGCCACCTCGAAAATATCTAGGAAACCCTAAAAATATAGAGGATGTTGAGGCTCTCTGTTTGTATATATGTCAGAAATGATTATCACAGACGGTTTGTGGATAAAACCGTCTGTGATATTTGCAAATCGCAGACGGTTTTATCCACAAACCGTCTATGATGTTCTCTGTCATCACAAACGGTTGGCTGCCTAAAACCTTCTGTGATGATACCTTTCATCTTCAAGCTCACGCGGTTCCGAGGAAGACCACCGCCTTCTAGGCTTGCGCGGTTCCGAGGAAGACCTTTCGTCTTCCAGGCGTTTCATTTCCCCAACGAAGTTCGTATTTAATTGCACTTCCGCAACCTCGCACTATACATGGTAGCGCTAGAGTCCAAAATGTACTCGATCGATCGCATTCCACAGAACACAATGAGCAACTCAAACTCCTCTGTCGGCTCCACCGCCCCACTGCCTCACTCTATGCTAGCTTCGCCACCGCCACCACTTACGCCACCGCCTTCGCCTCCATTGTCGACTTCCCCTCCACCACCGCCATCGTCTTCGCCTCCTTGGCCCCTGCAGCAAAGGCTGCGGCACCGCCACGGCGCCATATCCATGAATCCATCAGTCGTGGCTTATCGACGGTCCCCTCCGCCGGCCACCTTGGGCACCACTCCGTCCTCCTCAGCAAGCATCGGAAACAAGCGTCCGGCGTCGCCAATACTAATCTCCTCCGACGACGATGATAGCTACGACTCGTCGGAGGGCTATCGCGATGGCCGGGAGCTGGAGGATGACCCAGACAGAGCGGGTTCGAGTGAGGACCCCGACAGTCGCACCGACGACCACTCCGACGACGACGACTCCGGCGATGACGAGGAGATTGACTAGGCATAGCTAGTAGCTAGGGATCGAAATTTTTGTATATATGTGATGCATGCAAGCTAGCTAGTTCTATATATATATATATATGAAATTAATGCATGTTTTCTTTAACCGTATTAAGTTCATTTAATCATCTGAGACGGTTTTATCCACAAACCGTCTGTGAAGTTCCCCGCATCATCACAAACGGTTTGTGGATAAAACCGTATGTGATGTATGTCTCATGATAGACGGTTTTATCCACAAACCGTCTAAGATGTACCACGTAATATCAGAGACGGTTTGTGGATAAAATCGTCTGTGATGTGGCACCGTCGGCGATGTGCGCAAGTCTCTTCCCAGATGGTTTTCTTAAAAAACAGTCAATGATGACGTGTTTAATATAACCTCTTTTGTAATAGTGTAACAAACAAAACAAAGTCCATAAGAGGATGCAAAACATGCTGCGATATTAGCACTCAACTGATAGTATACCTCACGAAAACCATAAAACAAAATTTGCATAGCTGCTAGCACACACCCTCCTGACACACTCATTCATCCATATTTCCACCACGCCATACTATGTTGCCTTCTTCACAAAGTGAATGCGTTAATTATAATCTTTTACTCTTCTTCAACACTTCAATTTACTCGGTTACTCCATTTTCTCCACTAAGGCAAGCAGCAACCATCAGCAACCAAAACTATAGTACAGAATCGAAGCTTTTACATGCAGATGTGCATTGGTTGGTGTTTTCCATCTCCGCCGCTTTGGGGTAATGATCATACACCTCTACTTGTATACTTCACATTCTACCTCGTACGGCTCAGAAATTGCTATCTTAGGGTGTGTTTGGTTGGTGGGATAAGGTTGAATGGAATGGGACAGTCCTGTATCATTTGGTTCCATTGTTTTGGGTGAATGGAATGCTTCAGTATCTATAAGAAATATTCTTCAAATTTGTATATCATCATCCAGGATGGGATGATTCCATTCAACTACTTAGTACAAGCAACCAAATACACCCTTAATTTCCCCTGTCTTAACTGAATTCGATTTCTCAAAAATCAATCCAATTTCTTCTAAAGTTGCAATTATATTAAAAGATTTATCAATTTTCATTAAATCTTATAGAAAAAGGTAGAATTTCATTCTTTTTTCAGGGATTTTAGGAAAAATAAGGCTCTTATCATTTTTTAATTTAGGTTGAAGAGGGTCTTTATGTAAGCAAAAATGCGGAAGCTATAAGATCATTTAGCACAATTTGATTCAACCGAATAAGCAACCTTTATATGTGCAAAAGCACAAATCATCCTTTATATGTGCAAAAGCACAAACCCACCTTGCGACGTGTTAGCAACATCTTGCATGTCAATTTTTTCTCTCCTCTCTTTCTTTTTAATCTTTATACTTCCCTCAATGGTCAGAGAAGTTTCTGTTCTTTTCTTTGATGTGTGTACTATTCCTTTCTGTGCTTCGTTCTTTCCCTCAATTCATTTGATGCACAGGAGGCTTCCTCCTTTTTATAGCCAACGAGAGAAGGAGAGAGTTACAGCAAAAGAACGTCAGTTTCCTGGAAAATCCTCGGACTAAATACGTCAGTTTCCTTCATTTAAATACGTCAGTTTCCTTCATTTAATATCCATTAATGAATGAAATCGAAGCTTTAATATCTATTCAATGGCTGAAACTCATGCATGCATCAATATGCGTAGCACCAACTCTTTCATACTACAGCCTTTAATTTTTAGCACATATGAAACTGAAGAACCAAGCAAAGCACTACGACTATAATATATTATTAGCACACAAATTGTTTGTTACATTTTTGAAGAGAGAGGAGAGGGAATTACACCCATAGGTTCTCAATACTTTTAGTCTAGCAACCATCACACTTAGACCTTTTAATTATAAGAACCTTTCTGTAATTTACATGGGCCATATTATGTTAAAATAATTTAACAATCTCCCACTTGGCCCTTGTAAAAACTTGACGATTCAAAAACTTTTAGGTGTACACCTTTCATCGAATATATCAAGTCATCGTTAAATTGAATTGTGACGATAGAATCATGGCGGTCACAAGTCATACAGTGACAAGATCCCTTCCATGTATCACAATTGACACAATTCAAACTGACGTTAATGGGAAACTCTCATTATTATCAATCACTACTATAATTGTATACGCGATAATATGGATAACTAGCAAAACAATACTATTATTGAATTCATAAGTTCATAAAAAGCACGAGCAACTCAAAGTCATGTATATTATACTCATCATGCTAATAGGGATTTATTTGTAATGCCCATCCTCTCAACATGGCTACTAAAAGTCTTGGGCGGTAGTCCCTTAGTTAGCGGACCTGCTATCATCAGATCTGTACCAATATGCTCGATTGATACCTTTCACTTTTGCACTTCTTCTTTTACCATTAAGTACTTCAAATTCATATGTTTTGCTCCTTTTGAGTACTTGTCATTTTTGCAGAAGAAGACTGCAGTGGAATTATCACAATAAATCCTTAAGGGCTTTTCAATATTATCAACAATATGAAAGCCAGACATAAAATTCCGCAGCCACAGTGATTGAATAATGGCCTCAAAGCATGCCACAAATTCAGCCTCCATAGTGGAAGTAGCAATGACAGACTGCTTTCCACTCTTCCATGAAATTGCTCCTCCAGCAAAAAGGAACAAATAATCGAATGTAGACTTCCTTGAGTCTATACATCTGGCATAATCTGAATCTGAATAGCCAATCACCTCAAGATGGCTCGATCTCTTATATGTGAGCATATGATCCTTGGTGCCTTGCAAATACCGAAGAATCTTCTTCGTAGCTTTCCAATGATCTATTCCAGGATTACTTTGATACCAACCAAGCATTCCAACAGCAAAGCTGATATCTGACCGAGTGCATGTCGAAGCATACATTAAGCTCCCAACAACTGATGCGTATGGAATAGGTTCCAATTCCTTCTATTCTAAATCATCATTCAGAAAAGCGGTCTTCACATCCATCTTGTGAAGCTCCAAATCATAATGTGCTACCAAAGCCAAAATAATTCTCAAAGAGTCCTTTGAAACTGGAGAGAAGGTTTCCTTGTAGTCAATACCTTCTTTTTGAGTGTAACCTTTGGTGACAAGTCTAGCCTTATATTTTTCGATGTTGCCTTTTGAGTCGCATTTGGTCTTAAAGACCCATTTACACCCGACTTGTTTTGGACTTTGCGGCAATTCGACTAGTTCCCAAACTGCATTGTCATCCATTGATTTCAACTCTTCTTTCATGGCATCAAAACACTTTTCAGAATTATCACATTCCATGACCTGCTTAAATGAGACTGGGTCATTTTCAATACTCAAGTCACATTAATGTTCAAGTCAATAAACCGTAATCATCTGAAATAGCTAGTCTTTTATTCCGTACAGACCTTCGCAATATCCTTTCATATGGAATTTCCTTTTCAGTTCTGCTTGGACAATAGTAGCTGGTTCAATAGTTGTATTTTCTGCAGTGTTGTGTAACGGTGATACAACAATGCTAGAGTAGGGTTGGACTGAATTTCTTTGATATTCACATTTCGTGGATCACTACTCCCACTGATTTCACCATTCTCAATGAATCGAGTATTTCCAGACTCAACTATTCTTGTACTATGGTTAGGACAGTAAAATCTGTACCCTTTTGATTTTTCAGGATAGCCGATGAAGTAGCCACTAATGGTCTTTTCATCGAGCTTCTTTTCATGTGGATTGAATATTCTTACTTTTGCTGGGTAGCCCCAAACATGCAGGTGCCTCAAACTAGGTTTCCTTCCCGTCCACCGCTCATAAGGAGTCTTAGGAACTGACTTACTAGGAACCCTATTCAGCATGTACACAGCAGTCCTTTATGTGTGCATCCTTAAAGATAAGGGCACATCACTGTAACTTAACATGCTCCTAACCATTTCCATGAGAGTAATGCATCGGCTTTCAAGAAACTTTGCAAATGGACCTAGATATTGTCCACTTTCATCAAACTTTCCAAAATATTCACCACCTCTATTCGACCTCACTACCTTCACTTTCCTATCGAGCTGCCTTTCCACCTCATTAACAACCCCTCTAGGATTCTCGTAGCTTGAGACTTTTCATGCAGCAAGTATAGGTAACAATAACGTGAGAAGTCATCAATAAAGGTGATAAAATATTTTTCACCGCCCCAGGAAGGAACATCAAATGGACCACAAATATCAGTGTGTATTAACTGTAACAGTTCAGTACTTTTTGTAGCTGAGTGCTTTGATATGTGTGTGGTTTGCTTGCCCTTGATGTAATCCACACACACATTCCAGTCAACAAAATCCAACTGAGGTAAAATCTCAATTTTCACTAACCTGAAAACTCTTTCTTTGGATATGTGACCCAATCTTTTATGCCACAAGAAAGCAGAACGCTCATTATGTGCACTACGTTTGTTACCAATAATATGTTCAACATTAAACAGGGATTCAGAAAAATCAGTATTAAGATTGAAGCGGTATAAACCATCAATTAAAGTGTCAGAACCATAATAGTACTTATTCTTATATAACGAAAATATACCATCTCCAACCATGAACTTAAAACTTATCATATCTAACTCCCATGGATACTAAATTTCTAGTACATTCGGGAACAAAAAGACACTCTTTTAGGTCTAAATGTAGACCGGTATCAAGGATTATTCTATAAGTCCCGATCCCTTCAATTCGTGTCTTCATTCCGTTCCCCATGTACAAAAACTTTTCAGATCAGCTTATGGGTTGGATTGAAAGGTATCCCTGTGTAACATGTGAAACATGAGTAGTAGCACCATAATCTAACCACCAGGTATGGCTAGAAACTTCAACAAAATTTGATCCAAAGCATACAAAAACATAATGTATACCATTTTGTTCGAACCATTTCTTTCTCTTAGGGCAATCCTTCTTGAAATGACCAACCTTCTTGCAGAAGTGGCATCTCAGCTTTTTATGGATTTGTCCATCACTAACTTGATGTGGAGCCTTGTCCTTACCCTTCTTCCCTGGTTTTTCCTTGTTGCTACTTGCACAGCCGTGCATTGAGAGATGAATAGAATGATCTCTTATTTTCTTTAATTTCCCTTCTTCTTGAACCAATTGGGCTTTGCATTCTCGAAGGTTCCATTTTTCTTTTATGGTGTTATAATGCACCTGGAACGAGCCGAATTCAGGAGGTAGGGAGTTCACAATGAATTGGACCAGAAATGATTCATTTACGTCCATTCCCATGGATGTTAACTTTGCAGCAATGGTTGCCATGCTAATAACATGATCATGCACGGGAATAGACCAATCAAATTTCTTGGTCGTTAGTTCATTCATAAGACTCCCAACCATAGACTTGTCTGTAATGTCTGATTGGGAATACGCTTTTAGCTTCGCCATGAATTCCATTGCATTATAAGTTTTAGTCAATGATGGTTTGACGTTTTTAGCAATCGCTAAGCGCATCAAATTCAAGCTTAGCCTGTTAGACCGTTCCCAGGCTTCATAAAGGGAACGATCCTCAGCAGTACTTTCATCTGTAATGGCTACAGGCTTTTCATCAAGAACTAATGCTAGATCGTCTAAATCCATGACACCCAGTTGAAACCGGATCTGTTCAGTCCAGTCAACATAGTTCAGCCCATTAAACTTGACAAGCCCAAAACCCTGACTCATTAAATTAATGGATGCTGCAAAATTTAATATGTTCACAGATTAATACTTTGAGTAGACAAAATAGATTCATGCAATAACAAACTTTAAGTGTGCATCTAAAAACATCTTTGGATGAAATTTGGATACACGGCTGAAATCAATAATGATGCTAAAACAAACACCTTTAATAGATAATCAACTATACTCAAGCCAATGTGCATGCTATCTTTGGATAAACTAACATATTGACCAAGAATATTGATTAACCTCTTTCATATCACCGATTGTAAGCAATGGTCCACCTTTGGGCGACCTCCTAGCGTTACAATTCGTGAACTCAATTGTCTATTATTTTTTTCAATTAATAGCATCAAATAGAATATGAACAATTGAAATGCTCAACTAAATATCTATGATCCTTTTTAAGCAAGGCCACTTTGGTGACAAACATGCTTTCAATAATATAAATATTTAATTGGCATGTCACTTTTAATTATGCTCATAAGAATAAACTACGATCTTATGAACAAAAGAAAAAATCCGTCCTTAAATATTACAGACAGATGCAAACATATTTCTTGCATATTGTCCAAATAACAATACTGGATAATAAATAGCATTTTACTGCTCTAAATAACATTACTATGATGAATCACGCAATTGCATAAGGAAAAACTATGAACAAATGCAATTTCACTTATGCGCTTACACCATACTACAAAAGAACAACTTTAATGGTGAATCAAAAGTGCTAAAACCATTGCTCTGATACCAAATGTAAGCAGAAATGCGGAAGCTATAAGATCATTTAGCACAATTTGATTCAACCGAATAAGCAACCTTTATATGTGCAAAAGCACAAATCATCCTTTATATGTGCAAAAGCACAAACCCACCTTGCGACGTGTTAGCAACACCTTGCATGTCAATTTTTCTCTCCTCTCTTTCTTTTTAATCTTTATACTTCTCTCAATGGTCAGAGAAGTTTCTGTTCTTTTTCTTTGATGTGTGTACTATTCCTTTCTGTGTTTCGTTCTTTCCCTCAATTCACTTGATGCACAGGAGGCTTCCTCCTTTTTATAGCCAACGAGAGGAGAGAGTTACAGGAAAAGAACGTTAGTTTCCTGAAAACTCCTCGCATTAAATACGTCAGTTTCCTTCATTTAATATCCATTAATGAATGAAACCGAAGCTTTAATATCTATTCAATGGCTAAAACTCATGCATGCATCAATATGCGCAACCCCAACTCTTTCATGCTACAGCCTTTAATTTTCAGCACATATTAAACTGAAGCACCAAGCAAAGCACTACAACTATAATATATTATTAGCACAAATTATTTGTTACATTTTTGAAGAGAGAGGAGAGGGAATTACACCCGTAGGTTCTCAATACTTTTATCTAGCAACCATCACACTTAGACCTTTTAATTATAAGAACCTTTCTGTAATTTACATGAACCATACCATGTTAAAATAATTGAACACTTTATCCTTGTCGTATCCTTTATATGGAAATCTGGGCCAGGGGATCATTCCTTTGACTCCAAAGGAGCTGGGGCTACATTTTTTTCAATTTACATTCAAAAGTTTCTATATGTTTTCACTTCTTTTTTTTTAGACCTCCAAACATGAAATAGACAAATTCCTTCTCTCAGGAACACATACAAGAAAAAAAAATGGGATAGTGAGAGAGGGGAAGAGAAGAGATGGCCAGCGAGCGAACAGAAATCGTGGGCGATGCAATGGAAATCGCAATCTACAAAGGGCCGCATGTCAACGTAGATTTGTTAGGAACGGAATAGAGGAAACGAATGAAGTTATTTTTGAGTAGTAAAGATCATCTAGGTATATATATAATTTTCAGCAATATTATACTAAATAGTAATCTATCGGGCAATTTTTCGCATTAATAATTTATAATTCAACATATTTTTGGCATGAGTAATCTATAATTCGACATAATCAGCAGCAAGCATTGGCAAATACGTTTTCACAATTTTTATGGCTTAAAACTAGTACTAGCTTCAAAAAATTACTTGTCATTGTATCTTAACGTTGTACTAAATAGTAATTTGTCCAATAATTTTTCGCATCAGTAATTTATAATTCAACATATTTTTAGGCAGTAGTAATTTTTAATTTGACATAATCGACAGCAAGCATCGGAAAATACGTTTACACAGCTTTCTTAGCTTAAAGCTAGTACTAGCTTCAAAAAATTACTTGATATTGTATCTCAACTAGTCAAATACTCAAATCGTAAGCTTGGTTGGTTACTCGCAAAAAAGAAAAAATAAAGAAAGCTTGGTTGGTTACATCACGTTAATTTTGCCTCCAATTTGCCGTTTGCGTTGCCACTAGTGTATTCCTAAAACCACATTGAAACCCTAATACATAATTTCACAAACACAATCAAATTGAATCCCTACCCTGCAAGTTTAGTCCCTGTGCTCGAAACAAATCGAAAGAATTTAAAGCAAAGCAAACACCGTATGCCGATTCACGACTCGGGCCCCTCTACTGCCGTCGGTTGCTATGTCTCGGTTACGCGCTGGCGCAAGACCGAGGGGCACGGCGGCTAGGGGGCGAGATGGAAGGCGAGGACGGTGGACAATTTCTCGGGCGAGGCCGTGACTGGGGCGTATTTTGATTTTGCACAAGGATTAAGGTTGTGGTGAAATTGAGAAAGGCATGAGAGGAAATGATTTACATATCCTTCTTAATTGTTTTGGAAGATGAGAGATATTGAATAAATGCATATGGTTGAGAGAGAATAAATAGGGGTATATTTTTCAACATGATCATTCAAACTATAGGTCTTATATTTATCAACGAAGGGAGTAGTAAACTAAAAACCAGCTTATACAACAATTGTTTCTAAAGACGTTAATAGTAAGCTAAAAGCCAGCTTGTATAACTTATGAAATAACTATCTTTTTTTTCTTATATATAAATCATTTATTTATTTTCCGGTGCAAAGCTGGCTCACGTGCATGCGCATGGGCCGTGATGGCGTCTTGGCTCGCCTGGGCTGAGCACAAGTCCGGGCTAAGGCTACTAGCTAACGTCGTCGGACTGATGGGTTCACAGTTTTTGGGCTGAGGCACGCATCAATTCCCAGCTTCCTCGCTACTTGGATCGGATGCGAACATCCGCAAATTAGCATTTTCTTATAGATATGTTGTGAATAAAATTAGAGTAATGCTACCGAATATGCTTGTTTCATTAGGTTTGAAGACGTTCCATCTACATTTCATAGATTTTATAAGAGTTTCAAACGGGTTTTATTAATGTTTCAGCATGTCTCAATAGATTTCAATGAGTTTCTAATATGAAACTATAAATTTTGTCGAGTTTCAACTCTAAAACTTGATTTAAAACGATATTCAAAAGGATTTTAATTGTCCTTCTCTCTTTTTTTTCTCCTTACGCTTTCCTCTTTTCCTCTCTTTTATTTTCTTTTTTTTTTCTCTTTCTTCCCTCCTTCCCTAAGTTTCTCCCTGCTAGGCCCGTATTCTATTTTAACCTTTTTAATATCATCATTGTAGGAGCTTCTCCTACCTTCTTTCGTGTTAAAAAAAAGGATTTTAACTGAGTTTCAATAGGCTAACTTCAAAGTTTCAGAGCATGTTCTATAGGTTTCAAAAAAGTTTCAAACTAATTTCACAAGTTTTTAGCCAATTTAAACAGATTTTGATGGGTTTCAAATGATTTGAAGCTTGATTAAAAAAACAGTTTTAGAATAATTTCAACTAAGCCTCAAAAAGGCAAACTCTAAAGTTTTAGACCATGTTTCACAGGTTTCAACATATTTTTTAAAAAAATCAATGGGTTTCAATCTAAAAATATAAGTTATGTAAAGTTTCAATCTGAAACTTGATTAAAGATGAGTTTAAGAAGAATCTCAATTGAGTTTCAAAAAACAAACTTCAAAAGTTTTAGAGAAATCCAACGAGTTTAGAAACTCAATGAAATCTATTAAAACTTAGTCATAAGAGCTATTAAGAGCATATGAAAAAAAATTATGTTGATAGAACACTATGAAACCAAATGAAACTTATCTGTAAAATATCATGAAACTTATCCGTAAAATATCATAAAACATATCTGTGAACCTCTTAAGTATAAAGAAACCTGATAAAACCTAGTCATGAAACCTATTTGAGAACGTTATGTGACTTAGCCACGAAGAAAGCGAGGTTACTAGAGGCGGCCGACCACCACGTCGGCAGCGATGCCAAGAAGGTGTCTGTGAGGCGCCTTGAAGGCCCGCCGCGGCGATGGCAATGTCCGGGAGCGCGCATGGCGGGGAAGAGGAGTTCTAGGCGTGAGGAGGGAATAGAAGTAGAGTTGTAGGTGGGAGGAGAAGGAACAAACAGGAGGAGAGGAGACGAGGCTGTACCATTGGAAAACCGGGAACGATGTAGTTTTTCTTTTTACCAAAACCTATGAGGAATTTCAGAAAAGATCTCGCAGGAGTTGGGTGAAAAACCTTTCGTCAGAGAATTCGCGTGGCATGCCTGAAAGACTGAAATTGGATGGCAATGTGGCCTGTGCTTACGCTAATTATGCACCGGTATGCCGCAACGCGTGGCGAGTTCAACTGGTGGTTCTGCAACGCGCGCGTGGTGGCATACACAGGGCACCAAGGACACGGCACGGGGTGTACCATCGGAAAGTTAGGGAATAATATATCATTCCTTAGTATTTCTGATAAAATTAATGGTTAACTATGCTGTGATCGTAAGAAATTTAAAATACTACTCCTATTTTTTAAATATAAGTTGTTTATGATATTCATATCGTTTTCAAGGTGACACTTTGACCAGTAATTTCTATAAAAATCAGCGTTTTAAATAGTTAGCTATAGCTACACTATAATTAAGTTATAGCTTTTTTATACCTCAAATGTGAAGTTAGAGTCAATATTTCGCTATATTAGCTACAAGAGCTATAACTAGAAATAGCTTTGCTATATATCATAGCTTGTAGATAGCGATAGCTCTGCTATCCTATATAGGTAACCACGGGCCAAAATATTATGCCCATTTTGAAATCCAACATTACTAGAAGGCTTAAATACATCTCTTATAAGACTAAACTATGAAAAAACCAAATAAAACACCTCATCTCACCCTTTTTCAATAATCCAGTATTTATATTTCTTAGTGATAAAGTACTTGTTGTTAAGAACATTATGATATAGTAATCGGTTATCGTCTTTGATATATATTATTAGCATATTTGTTGATTCCGGACTTAACTCATATTCTTATTATAAAATTTTTAATACCTTCTAAAATACCATGGTTTAATGATCTGTTTGGAAGTAACTAATATTATATACATATTTAATTTTACTACTGAAAACACAACGAATGATAACTACGGCAATAGCTACTGTAGCTTTTTGGGACCTTGCCATGGAGCCACAAAAATCGTGATTTAAAACCTTGATAAAAATAAGTGTACATTATAAATGTATATTTCGTGATGTATCTAGTGACATCAATTTCTTATTGTCAATCTAGGTAATTCTTTATATATTAATCATCAAAAATAAAAAACGTTTAACCAACGTGACAATGTATATTTTGACTCAGAGATAGGACCAAATCTGAGTTGTCTCCTTTGCATCGGAGCCTGCAAGGGCTGCAATAAAGGTGAACAGTGCCCAAAATATCTCACAAGCTCTTTTTATCACAGGTGAAGATTTTAAGAATGAAATGTACGAATTTCACATGAATTTCGAAGGATCCTAGAAAAATTATTGTGTTACAAACGATGTTTTGTTGTGTTGTGATTAGGATTACCACAGAAAAAAGGCAATGAATGACACCTTTTATTCCTTGTAGCAGAGAGTCTAGATTTATTAAGAACTGAAAACAAAAACAAAAATAAAACACCTCAGCCACTTACACGGTTACACCCTCCCTCCAAAGTCCAAACCGATCAAATTCACACAACACCACCACAGAAGCACACGAGACCTGCATTAAACCATCACAGCAGCTGGACCGGGAGCAGCGACCGCCCGTACCAGCGTTGCTGAAGCGCTCGGGAGGACAGCAGCTGACACGGCCGGCGACGGCCTTCCCCTCCCCATGGTGAACCCTCGCGTGCCGTCGGGCATCCTCGGCCCCTGCGGCGCGTGCCGGGGGCTCATTAGGGATTCGAATTGCCCCGCCGCGCCGGTGTGCGCTGAATGCGGTGTCTGTGGCGCTGTGGCGGCGTGCTGCCTGCCCCGCCCTCTTCCCCACGGTTTCTTGCCCCCACTATGGTGGTCTTCCTGTTGTCAAGGTAAAAGGTAACGTCACATTAGTAGACCTGTTGAAGTCTGAGTAGCATAAGCTGTTGCTCTGTAACAAGTCAGCGTCAGGCTTATGCTTACATGATGTTCAGCCAAGTGTTCCGCCGTCGGTGAGTCCAACGACACCTGAGACTGCGGTGAGCGCTCGTCATCGGAGATCATGAGGTGGTCGAAGTCGGGCCGCTTCAGCCGTATCACCGATTTTGGCTATGGAAAATGGAATGAGAAATGGCTACTGAACGTTTCTGAAAAATTACTGCTGAATGGCTACTCTGGTTTGGCAGCTGAATTGCCAACTGGTTTGTATACAGAAGAGATTCAATTACCAATCGTCGTAGCACTATGCGCACGCGGAGCCCCTTCCTCCAGTTGCGTTGGTCGTTCAACTTGTCGACCTGATAATATAGTTAAAATTTTGACGCTATAAGTAACCGGAGAAAACGATTCATCATGTTTCAAGCCAAAAGGTTAAATGGTGAGCAATAACTTACTGCCTTCTCGGCTTGCTGTGATGTTTCATACTCTACAAGTGCATGCAACTTTGTAAGAAGAAAAGGAACACAAAAGAAGATCAGGAACAAGATTCAGAAGTAAGCCAGGCTGCAAATTTGGGACAAAAAGTACAGTTTGTATTCATGCCTTCATCAACTGAGTACGTAAGTACCTTGTTACTCACTATCGCGTCAGATGACTTTGAAGGCCGTGCAGAGTTTGGCTCTTGTGGATGGCATATTCTAATGTTCTTCACGCTATTTGGTACGCAATTACAGTTATTAGATGTTGTATCACAAATTTATATGTCACAAGGAAATCCAAGTAATTGTCTTCTGACCTTCCGATGGTACCGAAGATCTTCTCAAGGCTGTTTCTGGTTGAATCCTCCGGCAAATTCTCCGCGATGATCATTCGAGACTGCGATTTTTAAAATGCTACACTTATAAACAGTTAAATCTCACAAATGAAAATTGTGGTCGGACTTAAATTTACTAGATTACTACTGACCTGTAACTCTTCTTTATGTCGGTCGGTGAATGGCTGTGCACGCCGCACTTTCTTGCCGCTGTCACTGACAACCTGCAGCGAAGAAACTCGTGAAATTTCAGGAATCAAGCAATATCATTCGGTACAAGAAGCACAGGTAGCAGTGGCTTACTAGCTTTGACGATGTCCGAAGAGCATTGACCAGCAGTTGGCTTGTTACCCCCATAGCCTTAATTTTCTTCCAGGATGAAATAACAGGCATAGGAACTGTCCAAAACATTAATATAAATGTAATTCTGCTACAAATTTTCCTCAAAGATCAACTATTCTTTTATGAAGATTTTTCTAATGGTACTACGTATGTACATATGTTCCTTATAGGCAATAGATGCCTGATCTCAAACTGTGTTGACTAGTGTAAAATGTTATAGTATTACTTACGGGATTGAAGAACTAATAATTCTTTTCACTCACCATAGCCCTCAGGATCTTTGTTCATGATCTTCATCAAGAAATCATTAGCAATCAAGTTCGTGTCGCTGAATTGGTACTCAACCTAAACAACGGAAGAACGTCAGAAGACTCCAAGAAACGGAAGAACAAGAGAAAAAAAAAACTATTTCAACAATATGATCAACAAAGTCCACAATTGTAAAGGATAGAATGATAAATTAATACAGAAAACTTCATTATAGCTGTACTATATATTAGGACGATAGCAACAGTCTATCGGCTGGAATTAAGATTTATAAGATCAACACTCGGATTTTATTAGAATTGATATTTCGAACACCAGATTCCGCAATTTCAAGGTCTACAAGACTATAGCTTGTAACTTTCTTTTTCCATTCGTGATTATGCATAAAATTAAGGACGGACAAGACTAGATTGTAACTCTTTTTCTACTCGTGATTATGCATAAACAAGATAGCCGTACAACAAAGAGTAGTACTTTTATGCATCATCTCTTAATACAAGTTGCACAAATCTTGAAGCAAACGAATGGATAAGTAATCACCGTCTACTTTATATTCTTGCTTTAATATTTGTGCAACTTTCAAATACGAACCTTTGCATGTGATTTTACAAATGCTGATGATTTTTAAAGCACTATAACAAATTTAGATTTGTCACGCTTGCAGAAGAAAATTTCTAATGGATGTTATTAATAGTAGCATCGATCCAACTGAAATGAAACGATGTAGTGTACTGTGCAAAGATAAAGACATCCTCTCATTGATCTGCAAACCTGCGTGACAATCTTCTGTGCAATGTCGGCCGGACTGGCCCCCTTTGGCTGCCCATTGCCACCTGCGGCGCCACCAATCTTGGCATGCCCGAAATCCGGCATGAAGAACGTCGGCTCCGGATCGGCGAACAAGCTCCAGTCCGTGTCCAACCCAGTGCCGGCACCACCGTTGGACAGCTGCAAGAACGGCAAGTAGTAGCCGGCAGCCGGCGGCGGACTAGCCATCGGGCTGGCAGCTGGCGACCTTGGCACAAACTCGGGGGCGTGCACATTGAACTTGAACGGCGTCGAGCAGTCACTGCTGCTCGCTGCCGCGGACGCCTTGCCGTAGCCGTAGCCGCTCTCTTGCTCCATGGTTGTTTGATCGATCTATCGTCGTTTTTTTTTTCTCGCGTAAGACAGAAACGTTTTCAGATCAGAAATAGGAAATATTTTCAGATCAGAAAGGGGAGTGTGAATTAGTGCACAAGTGTGTGTATGATATGCAGTATCTGGCGCCTTTGACCACTTCTTTCTGAGCACTTTGTGAGACGAGAGTGTTTCTTGGGCAGTTTTTTTCGCGCCAGTATATGTGTGGCCCTCAGACCGTTAGAGACTTAGAGGGAGGGGGAGGCCGCTGACCGCCAGGGGCAGAACTGGGATTTAACCTTCCAGGTGGAATAGCCGGAAAAAATGAATTTGGAGAATAAATACCACTTTAGTGCATTCTTTTTGGATCAGGTTCAAAAATTATCATACATTCAAAAATGGCATCATAATTTTGAACCAGTAGTATGTTTAAATGTTTAATAGAGCATCCGATTCATGATTAGTTTAAACTATCATCTTTCTTGTGATGAGACCCACAAAACAAGGCTCGTGTTGAATATATTTTGGTTTTATTTCATAGCATTTTTTAAAACAAATGAAGCATATTTGTTGGCACCGAAAAATACGACGAAGGATTGATCGGCTCAAACACACGTAAACGCCGTGTTCAATTCCGATTCGAGGCGTGCCATCCAATTTGATCCTGCAATCAGTAAGATTGATGAAAAATACGCTCAAAGCCAATCTAATATGATGATTGGCAAGGATCTGAACAACTATTCAAAGCCGATTAAGTCGAAAGTAATGGTAAGTCTAAACAGCTTGTTACAGCTGATTATATGGTCGATAAAGGTAGATTTTTCCGAAAAAGGCGATGCGCAACAAGATCAGAGAAAACCAAATCTGGCGTAACCGGAGAAGATCAACAATCAGCAATACACAACTTTATTGATCAAAAACGAATTACAAGAGATCTAAATTACAAGACTACTCCTAATTGACAGGAAAAATTAGATGCGAGTTGTTTGATTGATTGTGTTATTCTTCTTAGCTCACCTTTAATCCTTTTTTGTAACACGCAGGCCGATCGTAGCATTTTCCGATGTGTTACCAAGCTTGATTCGTATCAGCCTTAATCTCTTGCAAATAGAATTGATATCGGCTACTATTCCAATTTTACCTCAACTTGCCCTTTTTAACCGAAAACATCCAATTTTATCTTTAGCATACCAAATTGGTCATTCCTTGCGAAATTTTGGTGCCAACATATGCCCCTATTGATGAGGACATCCCAACCGAGGATACAACCGCTGCCCCTTCTTCCTCTACGACCGCTACTTTGTCTACGACGTTTGGAGGGCTTAATCCGGAAGCAAGTCCTTTCCATCCACCTTTGCTGGACCAGCACGTCAAGAACATCCACCGAGGACAGCCCACGCGCCAAGGAAGGCCCAAGATAAAGCCCAATTCGTCGTCGAATCCAGTTCGGCCATCCAGGAGCAGCAGTACTTCAAATGGACGCCACGGCCACATCCGAACTCCATTTTCAACGTTCGACAACTCGTTTGAAAGGTATCGAGATAACCTTTCCAATGGATCTGACCCCGATGCAAAATTCCTCCTGAAGCAAAGGAAAATTACAGAACAATCTCACAGGACAGAAATTCTAGGTGCTGTGCCACCTTTCTTTTGGGCCCAAGGCCCATGTACTTTTAGGGTTCCACCCCTCCTTTGGCCGGCGCCCCTCTCCTCACTGCCGCACCCCTCTTGGGCGCCCCCCTTGTGTGGGTACCCCTTTATATTGGGTTCTCACCCTGTTCTTCATTTTTTAGGTTTTGTTGTGTTTTGGAGACCCCGTGTGCGTCCCTCCTCAATCTTACGTGTGTCGACTAGACCACCCGAGTTGAGAAACAGAATCTCAATCTTTTTTCCTTGAGATTATTGGATTGAATTGCTATCACCTTGTTCTTGCATGTTCTTGGTCGCAGCAGGTACAAGGATCGATCGGGTCTTTGATTCGGTTGCTCGCCTCGTGTGTTGACGTTGCGATTGTTTGGTTGCTGATCTCGTGGTTCATCATATCGTTCTCATCAGAAGATCGGGACAACCCTAGTGCACATCAGGTGGTATCAGAGCGACATTGCCTGGTGAGAACACCCTTATCCTTGTTTAGTTCAATTGTTCGTCCTAGAGTCCAGAACAACAGCCCAAAAAATATATATATGTTTGTCGTGTTTTCGATCTAATCCGAGCCCCCTTTTAGCCTTTACTATTACTACCTAGTTTATTTCTTGTTGAATTTGTGTTGCATCGTTGTGTCATTGCTGGTCTTAGTGTGTGATCTTTAGAGTTTCGAGTTCTATTCACGTTTTTGTCACAGCATCGTGTTGTTCGTGAGGCTATTTGTGCTGCTATCTCCCTTCCGCAAAACCGAGAGCCTTTCACCAGAACGACCCAAACTCCATCACGCAAGATCAAAACCGAGCAGCTCACATTTTCCCCAACCAACTCGGTTCCTTCCTTCCAATTCGTGTTCCACCAAAACTCACCGAAGTTTTCCATATATAGCCAAACGCATCCTCCTTTTCCCTCCAAATATAGCGCGCATCCAGTGGTATCCAAACAGAGAAGGAATTGAGATCCTCCTGGCCATATCTACAGTTTCCCTCCAAATATAGCGCGCATCCAGTGGTCATTGCCATATCCATATCAAACCGCAGCCTCTCTGATTTTGAATCAAGCTTTCCTTTTGAAGTGGATTCGGAACCCCTCCGGACACCCTGCACGAAAACTGCCATAACTTTTGCATACGACCTCCGATTGGGCTGTTCGAGTACTCAAAACGACCGGAACGAAAAGTTGCATCCAAAAATTAACAAGTTCAGGATTGGGTTCCCGAGGCTTTGAAAAATTCGTTCGACCCCAAAAAAACATCGTTTAGGGCCTCAAAACGCCCCCGGAAGTTCGGCAAAATTTAACCTTTCCTGTTTTGCCTAGAAATATTTGCTCTTGTGTCCTGGATTTGTGTAAATCACTTCCTCACAGCCCCACCCCCCTTTCTGAGCCTTTCTGCTTTCCAGTCTAGGGTTCCCACAAAAAATTGGAAAAGAAATTAAAAAAAAATCAGCAAAAAAAAAAGAGGGAAGAAAGGAGCCCTAACTGTTGCTTGTACGTTCTCCTGGTTGTTGTTCTGTGACTTCTTTAGTGTCTAGGCTCGTGTCTCTAGTACGGTCTAGCCTAGGACCAGCACGTACCGCCGTTGAACATTCTTTCAACTTGTTTTGACTAGTGTGGTTCTAGTTTTTCCTTTGCTACAAATAATACCTGTCCAAACTCTACTTACTATTAACCACAGGAAAAGTACCTTGCAATCGCTTTGTCACCTCTGAGTGCAGGTTACCATCATTATCCGATCAGACCTTGACAAGCTGTAGGGTAAGAACCGGTAAGAACTTTGTGTTAGCTTGAGTGCGTAAGATCATCCACGGCCCTTATATTAGTAGTCCATAGGAACTAACCCTCTTGTGAGTTCTCTGTTTTGTTGCTCCTAACCATGGGAGGTAGTCCAAGCAATCGTGGGAGTAACGTCGGTAGTGGAAGTGAACATGAGGACCGCCTCACACCAAAAGAATGGCGTTGGGTCACTCATTTCGAGAGGATGCACAATCAGCATGAGATGCGAACTCGTGACACTCTTGATGCGATTCAGGCGCAATTGGCACCCCTCACTGAGCTTCAAGCACAGCTAGCACAACTTCTTCAAGGTGTTGCCCCCCAACAATGGTGCCGCTGGTCATGTTTTGGGCCAACGCGGCGCTCCACCGGTTATCCCTGTTACTTTAAACGGGGTGGATCAAGAGGAGAACAACTACGCCGCCGATACCGAGGACGACTACAGGGTAAATGTGAACAACGACCGACCTCATCGTCGACTACGCAATAACAGGCAAGGTATGGCTAGAAATCAACATGATCAAAGCGAAGAACGTGATGACTCTATGGCAAAAATGAAATTTACTATGCTTCCTTTTAATGGTACTTATAATCCTGATGTTTATCTAGATTGGGAGTTGGCGGTAGATCAAAAATTTTCTTGCTATGACTTCTCTGAGCGTAGAAGGGTTCATACTGCCACTAGTGAATTTACTGGTTTTGCATCTATTTGGTGGAAAGAACTTTGTAGAGTCAACCGTGATGTACCTACAACTTGGGATGGGTTGAAGCGTGTCATGAGGGCTAGATTTGTTCCTACATACTATACTCGTGATTTATTGAATAAAATGCAGCGCTTTAATCAAGGTGATAAAACGGTTGAGGAATATTATCGGGAATTGCAAATTGGCATGTTTACTGTGGGTTAGAAGAGAGTGAAGATGCAAAAATGGCTAGGTTCTTGGGTGGGCTTAACCGAGAGATACAGGATATACTTGACTATAAAGAATACAATTCTATCACCCGTTTGTACCATCTTGCTTTGAAAGCAGAAAGGGAAGTGTAGGGTCAACGATCGACAACGCGAGGTAATATTGGAGGCTCTTCCACATCCAAGTCGGTCTAGATCCATACCAAGGCATCATCTTCCACACCTGGACGTGTACCTACACCCGCTATTCCATCTACTTCGACGTCATCACGCATTCCGGAGGCAAACAAGTCAGTCACACTTCAAGCACCCACCAAGAGTGCTTCCTCAGTTGTCTCCACCGGTCGAACGCGGGAAACACAATGCTTTCGATGCAAAGGAATGGGGCACGTGATGCGAGACTGTCCTAATCAACATGCTCTAATAATCAGAGAAAATGGTGAGTATACTAGTGATAGTGACATTGATGAAACTGAATATGCTCTTGTTGCCACTAACACTCTGAGCCAAAGATAAGAGATTATCACTTGCAAGACATCAGAAATATCTGGCTCTTGTTGTCGCACGTGTACTTAGTGCACAGCCTGCACGCGATGAACAAAATCAACGCCATAATATCTTTCAGACAAGGTGTGTGGTGAATGAGCGCGCTGTGCATGTCGTTGTTGATGGAGGTAGCTGCAACAATTTTGCGAGTGTAGACATGGTCGAGCAGCTTGGCTTGACCACAAATCCACTTCCTCAACAATATGAAATTGAATGGCTCAATTCCACTGGTAAGGTTCAAGTAACAAAAACCGTTCGAGTACCGATCTCGATTGGTTCTTATCATGATAATGTTGTTTGCGATGTTGTAGCCATGGATGCTTGCTCTCTTTTATTGGGTAGACCTTGGATCTATGATATGGATGCTACACATCATGATAGGACCAATGAGTATAGTTTCTTGTATAAGGAAAAAAATATATTTTGAAACCCATGAGCCCTAGAGAACTAAGAAACATTGATGTTAAAAGAGCTCAATGAGAAAAAGAAGAGAGTGGAATTAAAAGTGTAGCTAGTAGTAAATCAACCCATTCAACTACACCAGTTGCTCAAAAACCTGATCTTAAGTTGAAGGGTAAAGTATTGTTGGCTGCAAAAGTTCTCTCACAAGATAACATTGATAGTATAGAACCATTGCATTCTCTGTTACTTTGTCTTCTGTTATTACTAATACTTTGAAGGATAATGAGATGGAGTCGAGGACGACTCCAATTCAAGAAGGGGAGGATGATGAGGACATCCCAACCAAGGATACAACCGCTGCCCCTTCTTCCTCTACGATCGCTACTTCGTCTACGACGTCTGGAGGGCTTAATCCGGAAGCAAGTCCTTTCCATCCACCTTTGCTGGACCAGCAAGTCAAGAACATCCACCGAGGATAGCCCACGCGCCAAGGAAGGCCCAAGATAAAGCCCAATTCGTCGTCGAGTCCGGTTCGGCCATCCAGGAGCAGCAGTACTTCAAACGGACGCCACAGCCACATCCGAACTCCATTTTCAACGTTCGACAGCTAGTTTGAAAGGTATCGAGATAACCTTTCCAATGGATCTGATCTCGATGCTAAATTCCTCCTGGAGCGAAGGGAAATCATAGAACAATCTCACAGGACAGAAATTCTAGGTGCTGCGCCACCTTTCTTTTGGGCCCAAGGCCCATGTACTTTTAGGGTTCCACCCCTCCTTTAGCCGGCGCCCCTCTCCTGGCTGCCGCACCCCTCTTGGGTGCCTCCCTTGTGTGGGTACCCCTTTATATTGGGTTCTCACCCCTGTTCTTCATTTTTTAGGTTTTGTTGTGTTTTGGTAGACCCCGTGTGCGTCTCTCCTCAATCTTGCGTGTGTCGACTAGACCACCCGAGTTGAGAAATAAAACCTCACCTTGTTCTTGCATGTTCTTGGTCGCAGCAGGTACAAGGATCGATCGGGTCTTTGATTCGGTTGCTCGCCTCGTGTGGTGACGTTGCGATTGTTTGGTTGCTGATCTCGTGGTTCATCATATCGTTCTCATCAGAAGATCGGGACAACCCTAGTGCACATCACCTATTTTTGGGAGAGAACATGTTATCTTCCAAAAATTATCTCCATTGGCTTAACCACGATCAGCTTAACACTATTTTGCCACCATCCTTAGCTATTGCTCCACTAATCATGCTGCAATCCTTAAAAGCGCACTATCTTTACCATAATTGTACCGGCCGCTTCAGGAAATTTTCCCACCATGTACTTTTCCTTTTATCCCCTCTATAAATATGGGGTCCATCCTCCTGTCATTTTCATGTGCACAAGCTCTCAATCCTCCAGCCATCGTCTTCATCCTCAATTCCAAACTTCAAGCTTCTCGTTCTCTCATCTCCTCCGTCTTCCATCTGCTTGACATCCTCCAATTGGCTTCAAGGAAATGGACCCTTAGAAGGTATTCATCCCCATTCCCAATAACAATGACCAGTACTACTTAGGACTGGTAGGATATCTTGATCCATCTGTTGTTATAGAGCAAGAGATTACTCGCATTCCTTTATCGGCTCCTGAATACAATATAGAAGGATAGAGCAAAAGTTTTAGGGCTTGGCCGATGCCGCTGAAAGGCTAGAAAGATTGGTATAATCGGATAGCAACCCAAAAATTGCAGCTGTGGGAAAGGATTGGAATAGCCAAGTGTCTCACTCTATCTTTAGACGATTCAGAGGCCAACGAGCCCTTAGTGGCCACAGCCTGTTACTTTTGGTCAGACACATTTACTGCTTTTATGATCAGAACCGGCCCTATCGGACCAACACTCTTAGATGTGGCACAGCTTTGTTGCCTCCGACCTGATGGAGACCAAATATCGGCTTTCAGCACCAAACCCCAGCATAAGTTGATCTATTCCAAGGGAGAGGATGGGAACAAGTGTCTGATATGGAACACATTGCTTTCCTAAATATGTGGTTTGACCGATTCCTTTTCTACGGGGCATCACTCGGGCCGACACAAGTACATCAAGTTGTAGCATAGCAGCTAGTTGAGGGTCATTGGCTACCATTGGGGAAGCTTTTCTTAGGGGCAGTATACCAAATGATGCATGGAATCCGTAGTTTGCTTTTTACAGAAATGGGCAAGTATTCAATTGGTAATGTTGGTGGTCCGCTATGGTTCATACAATTCTGGCTCTATTGCATTTTTAGCCGATTCTTGAAAATTGACTCGGCTGGAATCACTTCTTACCCTCGAGAAGAAACTCCAGAAGACCAAGAGCCAGAATTCAGAAATAGCCGATTGTTTGGCGAAAAGTTCATTCTTTGCTCCTGCACTAAACCCAGACTTACTCTCATTGGAGCAAGAAAATTTCTGGCTTTCTTTTTTTAGCTTAACCATATAGACTTTTGCCAGAATGACTTTTTTATCTATACCGAAGCCAACAGCTTTCCTTGCCCATCATTTCTACATTTGACAGTTGACATCAATGACATGCTCGAAGAAACTTTGGATCTGTATAAGCTTTTCCTGTCTCCAAGCGTGCTATTTGTCGGCTTACATACAAGAAATTGGACTTATCATCCATCCTACGAATTATATCATCCATCTATTTACTCAAGACAGTTGGGATTTGCTCAAGTTCTGCCAAGCTTTCAACTTTTTGATCGGATTTACCCAAGAGATCGGCTTTGGAGTGCATCAGGTGCTGCTATCGCTCTGCACACAGCCGATAATCTTCAACTCCAAACTCTGTCGTGCTTTTTCTTGCATACTCGGAGAGCAAGCATCTTTACTACTTGGTGGTCGGCTATCAATGAGGCGCTATATCCTGTGGAGCGAACCGTATTGGCCATAGTTGCCTAGTTTTTTTAGATCTCCTTGTAGAGCCGACGATTACTAACTCCACCAGTAGTTGCTCGAGTTCTAGTAGTGATGCTAGTTCATCGGGCTATACTAACACGAGTATAGTTAACATCACCGGCGATGTATTGGCTAAAGTAGATTTTTCCTCTCTCTGAATATCCTTTAAATATCCTTGAATTTTACTTAATCGATCCTCTTTTATTTTGTAGACCAAAGTAGTAGGGAAGAAACCTGTCGACCCTTCACGTGTTGGCCAACCTAGAAAACTGCCACGCCCCGTAGTCGCTCTCACGGGCTATTCTTCTGGAACTTTGGGAGTTCAATCTCCTTCACTCTCCGATTACGAAAAATAACATCCAAGTAAATATACATTTATCGGCTATAACTTAGCTTCTCCATAGCTTTGTTTATAAACAATTATAGTCGATTTCTTAATAGAAAAGAAACGTGGCTGACCCAATAAGAAGGTGTTGGCCAGTAGGGGTAGCAAGCCTCAAGAGCAGTTGGGTGAGAGCTCTCCACATGCTTCCAGCACGAGCTAGGTAAAACTTCTACCTGTGAACCAATTCTAAGTCGAAGTCTGATGCCATCAAATTGGCAAACAGAATTAGTGATATTTCTTGCAGCCTGCTTTCTCCCCATTGGCATCCATGGCCGATCTCCCGACATAAGCAGATTTGTCTCCTCCTCCATCACAGCTAACTCCTCAGGCCATCGCTGCCTCTACACAGCTGACCGACAAGCCAGTCGAATCCATTACAAGTGTAACACCCCGGCACACCCTGTGCCCCGGATGCTACACCCTCAACATACGAACCACCACCAAGACACAAAACAAAATAAAAAAAATTTCGGCAGAACCTTCCCTAAATCTAGGACATCCACACAGCAGACAAAAAGGACACAATATATCATCTAGTAACAACAGCAAGTAAGATTCACAAAGGGGTCATGACATCAATCAACCTCATGCTCCTAAGTACATAAGCAATTTAAGCATAACTTCAAGAGGAATAACAACATTCAAAGGGTAACCAATATCACAAATTAGGGGGCCAAACACTGGGACACACATAATCCCATTAATTACTTACAACCTAACTAGACAAAAGCATGTTCTACCACTAACACCTGACCAAAAGAAAGGTATCCCAACAGTTTGAGCTACAGTGAGAATGACGTGAGTGAAGTTCTAGCCCAAACCCCATGACGTCGCTCGGGAGGAACCTAAAATAAAACAACAAGCAACAAGAGTGAGTTCGATACTCAGCAAGGTGAAGTGACAGGGCAAATAGCAACATAGCTAAATTTTTGCAATACTACAATAAACAATTTGAACATGTAAGTAATAACTCACAACTCATCATTTTAACTCATTTCATACAACTCTTTCTCAAACTATGTCAATGATATGCACATGCATGCCTTTTTATGGAGCTCATACCGGTATTGCCGGGTGCACACCCGTCGGTGTGCACCCTCATCCCCTCCATCCCGTGGAGGGTGCCTACACTTACTGACTCGCTCCCATACTCTAAAGGTATGGAACTACGAGGTAGGTCTTTTGTGTTCACAACGCGTGAACACCGAGGCCCGCATCAAAATGGGACACCTCTTCTTTTATGAAGGCATAAATGCAAATCGCATAAATAATTTGCATCACTTTAACTTACTTATTGCATTAATTCAAGCTTATTCATTGCACCAATTATGTCTCTGTTTAAATCAACCATTCAAAAGAGAAAGAGAAAGAAGAGGCGACACCCGGCATCGAGCCGGGATGCCGCTTCACACTTGCCTCTACCCGCGAGGAGCGGGGTGATGCGACGAGGAAGCCGCACCCGAGGCTACTCCACCTGCAAGGAAAACACATTTGCAAATACGACTCAAACATGCAACAATCTTACTTCAAAAAATACGCAAAGACACTCTATACTCAAAACTGCCCAATCTGCCCAAGAATTCAGTATGGGACAGCGACCGCTAAAACTAGCGTAACTTTAATTTGGCTAATCCAAAATTCATGTTATTATACTTTAAATGAGCATAAGAGACCCATCTAGAGATATCTTACAGCCCCTTAAATAGGAGCTAGGGCTTAAGCCCTCAACAAGCCCTTTAAACACAGCCCACAAACCTGGACTTCCAGAAAACATCACTCCCTGGACAGCAAGATGGAATAATCATAACTTTTGATTCCTAACTCCAAATCACACAAACAAGTACATATTCAGAAACTACAGGAAATTTCCTACATTTCTTTAGGCAACAAGAAGAGCTCAATCGGCCTGCAGCTAAGCCTAATAAGCAGTTGAACATAACAGCTCACAGAACAATCCACTCGGGACAGCAGATACTAAAAATAGCATAACTTTCAATTGGCACCATGGATTTTAGTGTTCTTGCTCTTAAATTAAACCTAAGGACACAAGCTACAACTTTAATTACTACCAAACCTCAAGAAAAAACCCATAAGGACTCTAAAACCTCAACTGAACCGACTCTCAATTCTGGAACTCCCAGAAAAAAAGATGAAACTTGACTGATGTTCAACCGGGGATAACTTTAGCTATACAAGTCCAAATCAAGTAAACAAGTACATTCTCGGGAACTACAGGAGATGCTCTACACTTCTCTAGGCAACCCCAAAAATTAATTCGGCTTGAACATGGCTCGAAAACACAGATCAATCTTCCTGCTCCCAGATTCACCCATTTTGGACAGCAGGTAGAAGAATACCCATAACTTTTAATTGGCTTAATGGATTTTCGAGTTCTTGTACTCAAATTAAAGAGGGGAGGAAGATCTACAACAACCTCTACTGCCGGCCAAGCACTAGACCAGCGCAAGAACTCCAAACACGCGCTTCAAGACAGACCACAAATCTGCCCGAAAACAGGAAATAACCTTCCCTCCAATAGAACTAGTTTCCCTCCAAAATTTTCAACCCTATGACCCTAGAACCACCTCTATCCTTCCTAGGAGACTCAGATCTGAGCTCACAAGCAAAAATCCATGGGGGACAAACTCTTACCAAAGAGGGAAGAAGGAAGAAGAGGAGGTGCTGCTGCAGCCGAGTGGAGGAGCTGAGCTGCTGCTGGCCAAGGGAGGAAGAGGGCTCCTTCACCAAGCTTGGAGGAGGAGGAGGCCAAGGCACCACCCAAGGTGCTGCTGCTGCTTCCTTGGACGTGGGAGCAAGAGAGGGAGGAGAAATGAAGAATGGGGAGGAGTTTCCAAGAAGCATTCGGCTGAAATGGGAGGGCTGCCGAATGAAAGGAAATGAGAGGGGGATTAGGTAGGGGGTTAGGTGATTAGGGGATTAAGCCAAGAAAAATGGATAAGCGCTCCATTCTTTCCTCCCACACCAATAGAATTGTGACCTACAATTCCACTTATCGCCCTCCCAAAACACGGATGAAGAAAGTTGATCTTGAGAGAAAAACACAAATGTTACACTCTTCCCACTTAATGTAATTCGACCCGAATTCTCCGAACGATGACAAGTCGAAAAGAATAATTCGCAGAAGATAAACACATCACAAACCTGCTAGAAATAAATTGGGAAACTTCTCACGCATGTGAGACTCCAGCTCCCAAGTTGCTTCTCGCTCAGATTGATTCGACCACAAGACTTTGACAAACTTCAGCGTCTTGTTCTTCAATACCCGCTCTGATTCTCCCGAATCGGACGGTCGAGACTCGAAGGTGAGATCCTGATCAATCACCAATGACTCAAGCGGAACAACCAGATCTGGGTCATGAAGGTACTTTCGCAACATAGAGACATGAAAGACATTATGCACTCCTTGCATAGAATCCGGAAGATGCAACCGATAGGCTACCTTCCCTACTCGGGCAATAATAGGAAACGGCCCAACAAACCTTGGGCTAAGCTTCCCTTTCAGACCAAATCGAACCACGCCCTTAGTGGGAGAAACTCTCAACAGGACATTGTCCCCCACCTCAAACTCCAGATCCCGCCTCCTCACATCAGCATAACTTTTCTGTCTACTCTGAGCTGCAAGGAGGTTTTGCCGCACCTCTGCCACTCGATCAACCGTCTCATTGCCCTAACTGGACCAAGAATTGATCTTTCCCCATCGCATCCCAAAGATAGGGCGAGCGGCACTTACGCCCATAAAGTACCTCATAGGA
This sequence comes from Otatea glauca, assembly GCA_036346275.1. Taxonomy (NCBI): domain Eukaryota; kingdom Viridiplantae; phylum Streptophyta; class Magnoliopsida; order Poales; family Poaceae; genus Otatea; species Otatea glauca. The sequence continues at coordinate 53,994,441 of CM070715.1, read as the reverse complement.
GCTGCTCGGATACTTGCATGGAAGCTATTGTTATAAGCAAACTCAGAAAGAGCCAGATGATCTTCCCAGCTACCTTTCCAAGCTAGCACACAAGATCTAAGCATGTCCTCCAAGGTCTGAATGGTACGCTCAGATTGCCCATCGGTTTGTGGATGGAAAGCGGTGCTAAAGCGGTTGCGTGCCTAAAGCACTCTGCAGACTCTCCCGAACTTGGAGACAAACTTGGCATCACGATCGAGATGATGGTCTTGGGCACGCCGTGAAGTCTCACTACTTCCCGCACATAAATAGGAGCCAAGTCACTTGGTGAATTTGTTGTGCGAATGGGAAGGAAGTGAGCGGACTTCTTGAGACGGTCCACAATAACCCAGATAGCATCCTTTCCTCGTCGAGTACGAGGTAGGCCAACCACGAAATCCATGGATATGTCATCCCAGGGCCAAACAGGAATCTCCAAAGGTTGGAGCAATCCAGCGGGTCGCTTATGTTCAGCCTTCACCTTCTGACATATCCCACAAGCTGCTACATACTGAGCAATGTCGACCCTCATTCTTTTCCACCAGAAATTCTTTTTCAGATCCCGATACATTTTAGTCTCACCAGGGTGAACCGTATACGAGTACGATGAGCTTCCTTTAGGATGTCACCCTTGACTAGAGACTTTGGGGTACACAAAGCGGCCCTTAAATCGCGATGCACCATCCACATCCAAACTGAAATCCCGGACTTGCCCTCGGCAATGCGCTTAATCACTGTGAAGCAAGCGATCATGCATTGTGCCTCACGCACATGCTCGGGAATGGTGATTTCGAATAAGTTGGGTTTCAGCGTGCATAGCGCCGCAAAACCAAACGAGATTCCCATATGCTCAAGATCAGCAATAAGACAATCGAGAGCCGAGGCGATGCTTTTCGATCGAGAGCATCCGCCACAACATTTGCCTTGCCGGATGATCTTGAATTGAAAGATCATAATCTTTGATCAATTCCACCACCTTCTTTGCCTTAAATTCAAATCTTTACGAGTGAAGATATACTTGAGGCTTTTATGATCTGTGAAGATATCACATGACTCGCCATACAAGTAATGCCGCCAAATCTTCAAGGCGAAGACCACTGCGGCAAGCTCAAGATCATGAGTTGGGTAATTCTGCTCATGCTTTTTCAACTGCCTTGATGCATAAGCAATGACTTTGCCCCCTTGCATAAGCACACAGCCGAGGCCCACCAGAGAAGCATCAGAATACACAGTGAAACGCTCTCCTGGCTCGGGAAGGGTGAGAACAGGAGCAGATACCAGTTTTTCCTTCAAGGACAGAAAACTGCTCTCACACTGAGCAGTCCACTGGAATTTGACCCCTTTCTGAGTCAACTGAGATAATGGCTTGGCAATGATTGAGAAATCCTGAACGAAACGCCGGTAGTAACCAGCTAACCCAAGGAAACTGCGCACTTCTTTGACATTAGAAGGTCTCTCCCAGTCCACAACTGTAGAGATCTTCCTAGGATCAACAGAGATGCCTTCCTGATTAATAATATGACCAAGAAAACCCACTTCTGATATCCAAAACTCACACTTCTTCAGTTTGGCAAAGAGTCGATTCTCCCTCAACATACAGAGTACAAGTCTCAAGTGATGAGCATGATCCTCTTCTGACTTGGAATAGATGAGTATATCATCGATGAACACTACCACGAAATCATCAAGGTACTCATGCAACAACCTGTTCATCGTTTCCATGAAGACAGCAGGGGCATTGGTTAGTCCAAAAGACATAACCTTAAACTCATAATGCCCATACCTAGTGGAGAAAGCAGTCTTCTCAATATCTTGCTCCCTCACACGAATTTGATTATACCCGATTGAAGATCAATCTTAGAGAACACCTTTGCTCCCTTTAATTGGTCAAACAAGTCTTCAATCCGAGGTAGAGGGTACTTATTCTTGATCGTCACCAAATTAAGAGCGCGGTAGTCAATACACAACGCCAACCCCATCCTTTTAGCAACAAAAGAACGGCGCTCCCCAAGGTGACACACTTCATTGGATCAACCCCTTAGCTAGCAGATCATCCAATTGCTTCTTGGTTCCTCTTGAAAAGGACGAGCCAAGCGATACGGAGACAAAGATATGGGCGAGTGCAGGAATAAGATCAATTCGAAAATCCACATCTCTCTTTGGTGGCAAACCGCAACTCCTCCGGGAACACATCAACAAATTCCCTCACCACAGGATCTCTCGATGACCAACACAGAACTTGAATTTTCTAATAGTGCCCAAAGCACACCTGACTTCAACATACGACGGTTAGGAAACAAACTAGACAACACGAAGAGAGAGCTTGATGGAACACTACCGAAGACCAATTCCACTCCCGAGGAGCACAGTAAAGCATCGTCTTCCAAGAACAACAAATCTTAGCACGATATTGATGTAGCAAATCCATACCCAGGATGACATCAAACGGGGCCATTTGAATAACTGTCAGATTAGCACAGAAGTCTTCATCATCAATGGTGATAACACAACCCGGGCATACCATCGAACTCGAAATAAGCCCACCCGGAGAAGTAACCACCACAGACTTGGCAATACATCATCCCCAATTTAGCCCTTCCGCAAACTCGATCGACACAAAAGAATAGGATGCACTGAATCAAAGAGAACAAAAGCATCAATGAATCCACAAGTAAAGTACTGTGACCAAACGGGCGTCCGGTCGACTCGGTGATCGGCAGGCGTAAACTCTGGTGGTGCTTGGGCGGTGGGAGTCCCAAACCTGGCGAGGTGGCGCCAGAACAGGAGGTGGTGCGACCACCAAAGGAGGAGCCGATGGTGAGAATGCCGATGGCGGGGCGGTGCCCACACAGAGGTCGAGGAAGCGGGAGCTGCAGCCATCATCTGGGTGACCCTCTGGGACGAGGCGATGCAGGTCGGAGGAGGAATGGTCGACTCCCACTTGATCATCTTTGTTGGGGTTCGGCCGGCAAACGCGTCCCATATGGCCAGAACGACCACAATGGTGGCACTCGCCCACCCAAGAACACTCTGCAGCACGATGCCCAGCACCGCACTTGAAGCACATGAGGCCTTGCCTAACAGGCGAGAGGCCACTCATTTGGGTGGACAAAGGCGACAACCGAGATTGCTTTGCTTTGGCCCCGAGGAGGAACCTTGTCCCCCGAACTTCTTGGAAGCGGTCGTTGGAAAGACCCACCTCCTCCACCGAAACTCCTCTTACGCCACCACCGCCACAGGAGCTCAGACCCACTGCACTGAGCTTCTCTTTTGAGAGCTCCATTTCGAGCTCCATGCCCCTAGCTTGCTCAACCACGGAGGCAAAGCTACGGGGGACTGTGGCCCCCATGACCACCCTAAATTCCTGATTGAGGCCCCTTCTGAACCTTCGAGCCTTCTCTCGATCATTTTCTGCCACAGCGGGTATGAAGCGGACAATACCATTGAATTCCGCCTCATACTCAGTCACCGACCTCTTCCCTTGAGAGAGAGTGGTCAAGGAAGACTCCATCCTCTCCAGGAAGGACTCCGGGTAATACTTAGCTTGAAAATGCCTGGTGAAGTCCTCCCAAGTGACTACCCCTTCGGTGGGGGTCCTCGCAGCAAGGACGCCCTCCCACCAAATATCAGCCTGGCCCTTCAGCTGGAAGGCCACAAACTGAACCTTCTGGAGGGAAGTCATCTCCAAGACTCCGAATTGTCTTTCCATATAACGCAACCAGTCCGCCGCCTGGACTGGCGTACCCGCACCATCAAAGGTGTCGAGTCGAAGAGACATCCACTCCCGTAGGCTCATCCTGACATCCGGCACAACCGAGCACAACTGAGGACTCTGCAGGGGAGGCACACCGCGGGGCCGTCTGAACCTGGCGACGTAGCTCTGGACCTCTCTGCAAAGCTTGGAGCGAGCCGCGATCGCGGCATCTACCCCTACACCACCGCCCATCCGGCACCGAGATGAATCGAATGAGGGCATTGAGCGAGCCGCCCCCTCGGGCCGACTCAACGTCCACACGAGATGGGTGCCTCCCACCCCGCCACGGCCACCACGACCACGGCCTCTACCCCTTGGCATAGCTACAACAACCACACAAAAGAACCACTCAAGCCTCAGAATAGCAATGACAATAAGTTAGCGACTGCAAATAGCAATATCAATAAGCACATAGAACATACAAGCGCGATGCAATGCATTACCATACCCTCCCTACTGTGCTCCAATGTGTGTCAAAATTTTAATTACTTCACCAACCTATGTCAAGTTTTAGTTTACTCTAGAGTAATTTGCTAAATTCATAAACCACGGACCTAAAACCTGGCTCTGATACCAACTGTAACACCCCGGCACACCCTGTGCCCCGGATGCTACACCCTCAACATACGAACCACCACCAAGACACAAAACAAAATAAAAAAAATTTCGGCAGAACCTTCCCTAAATCTAGGACATCCACACAGCAGACAAAAAGGACACAATATATCATCTAGTAACAACAGCAAGTAAGATTCACAAAGGGGTCATGACATCAATAAACCTCATGCTCCTAAGTACATAAGCAATTTAAGCATAACTTCAAGAGGAATAACAACATTCAAAGGGTAACCAATATCACAAATTAGGGGGCCAAACACTGGGACACACATAATCCCATTAATTACTTACAACCTAACTAGACAAAAACATGTTCTACCACTAACACCTGACCAAAAGAAAGGTATCCCAACAGTTTGAGCTACGGTGAGAATGGCGTGAGTGAAGTTCTAGCCCAAACCCCATGGCGTCGCTCGGGAGGAACCTAAAATAAAACAACAAGCAACAAGAGTGAGTTCGATACTCAAGAAGGTGAAGTGACAGGGCAAATAGCAACATAGCTAAATTTTTGCAATACTACAATAAACAATTTGAACATGTAAGTAATAACTCACAACTCATCATTTTAACTCATTTCATACAACTCTTTCTCAAACTATGTCAATGATATGCACATGCATGCCTTTTATGGAGCTCATATCGGTATTGCGGGTGCACACCGTCGGTGTGCACCTCATCCCTCCATCCCGTGGAGGGTGCCTACACTATTGACTCGCTCCCATACTCTAAAGGTATGGAACTACGAGGTAGGTCTTTTGTGTTCACAAGCGCGTGAACACCGAGGCCCGCATCAAAATGGGACACCTCTTCTTTTATGAAGGCATAAATGCAAATCGCATAAATAATTTGCATCACTTTAACTTACTTATTGCATTAATTCAAGCTTATTCATTGCACCAATTATGTCTCTGTTTAAATCAACCATTCAAAAGAGAAAGAGAAAGAAGAGGCGACACCCGCATCGAGCCGGGATGCCGCTCACACTTGCCTCTACCGCGAGGAGCGGGTGATGCGACGAGGAAGCCGCACCGAGGCTACTCCACCTGCAAGGAAAACACATTTGCAAATCGACTCAAACATGCAACAATCTTACTTCAAAAAATACGCAAAGACACTCTATACTCAAAACTGCCCAATCTGCCCAAGAATTCAGTATGGGACAGCGACCGCTAAAACTAGCGTAACTTTAATTTGGCTAATCCAAAATTCATGTTATTATACTTTAAATGAGCATAAGAGACCCATCTAGAGATATCTTACAGCCCTTAAATAGGAGCTAGGGCTTAAGCCCTCAACAAGCCCTTTAAACACAGCCCACAAACCTGGACTTCCAGAAAACATCACTCCCTGGACAGCAAGATGGAATAATCATAACTTTTGATTCCTAACTCCAAATCACACAAACAAGTACATATTCAGAAACTACAGGAAATTTCCTACATTTCTTTAGGCAACAAGAAGAGCTCAATCGGCCTGCAGCTAAGCCTAATAAGCAGTTGAACATAACAGCTCACAGAACAATCCACTCGGGACAGCAGATACTAAAAATAGCATAACTTTCAATTGGCACCATGGATTTTAGTGTTCTTGCTCTTAAATTAAACCTAAGGACACAAGCTACAACTTTAATTACTACCAAACCTCAAGAAAAAACCCATAAGGACTCTAAAACCTCAACTGAACCGACTCTCAATTCTGGAACTCCCAGAAAAAAAGATGAAACTTGACTGATGTTCAACCGGGGATAACTTTAGCTATACAAGTCCAAATCAAGTAAACAAGTACATTCTCGGGAACTACAGGAGATGCTCTACACTTCTCTAGGCAACCCCAAAAATTAATTCGGCTTGAACATGGCTCGAAAACACAGATCAATCTTCCTGCTCCCAGATTCACCCATTTTGGACAGCAGGTAGAAGAATACCCATAACTTTTAATTGGCTTAATGGATTTTCGAGTTCTTGTACTCAAATTAAAGAGGGGAGGAAGATCTACAACAACCTCTACTGCCGGCCAAGCACTAGACCAGCGCAAGAACTCCAAACACGCGCTTCAAGACAGACCACAAATCTGCCCGAAAACAGGAAATAACCTTCCCTCCAATAGAACTAGTTTCCTCCAAAATTTTCAACCCTATGACCCTAGAACCACCTCTATCCTTCCTAGGAGACTCAGATCTGAGCTCACAAGCAAAAATCCATGGGGACAAACTCTTACCAAAGAGGGAAGAAGGAAGAAGAGGGAGGTGCTGCTGCAGCCAGTGGAGGAGCTGAGCTGCTGCTGGCCAAGGGAGGAAGAGGGCTCCTTCACCAAGCTTGGAGGAGGAGGAGGCCAAGGCACCACCCAAGGTGCTGCTGCTGCTTCCTTGGACGTGGGAGCAAGAGAGGAGGAGAAATGAAGAATGGGAGGAGTTTCAAGAAGCATTCGGCTGAAATGGGAGGGCTGCCGAATGAAAGGAAATGAGAGGGGGATTAGGTAGGGGGTTAGGTGATTAGGGGATTAAGCCAAGAAAAATGGATAAGCGCTCCATTCTTTCCTCCCACACCAATAGAATTGACAGCCTACAATTCCACTTACTGGCCCTCCCCAAAACACAGATGAAGAAAGTTCATACTGAGAGAAAAACACAAATGTTACAACAAGTATGCTAGGGTTTGACTTGTCGGATTTGGATGAACCAAAAATAGGCATGGAGTCCTTTCCTGAGGCAATCAAAACATCATCACTACTTCCAAGGGCGCATCGTCTACCATTGCGTCAGCTCTAGATGTTAAAGAAAAACTCAGGCATCTTTCCAAGTTGCTTCATTCCCCATCGGCTTCACTCCTGGAAAACTCCCAACCAATACGCGAGGCAATGAACGCAGTCAAAGCCGAGCTACCAGAGGAGGCTATTGCAGCCTTACTTGATGTCTATTTTTTAGACGATAAGAAAGAAGCAGCAGAAGCAACCACAGCCAGGATGCAGCTCCGATCAGTCCAAAGAGAAGACAAAAAACTTTTAGATAAGCTGATAGCTGACGCTAAAGCTCAAAAAGCAAAATATGATGCTGAGGTGAAGGAGCTAAAGGACATTTAACTCCTACAGCAAGCTAGAGTTGGCTAAGAAATCATTGGAGGAGAAACTAATCAAGGTGAACGCTGAGCTTGCCGACGCCCAAAAGCAGCTGGCAGATGGAGCATAAGCCCTTAAGACCCAGAAGATTTCTATTGCCTCGTCAATAGAAGCTGTTAAGAAGCAGTCGACCAAGACCGTTCAGTTGCTTGGAACCGAAGAAGTCGATCAAAAGATATTGGTTGATATCCAAGCTACCATCGCCAAGGCAATAACTGCTTTCTTTGGTTTGGTTCAAGACATCCGACGCGCCTGGCACAACCTTGTTGATCTTAAATGCTTGATCTATAATCAGCTAATTCTCCTAGAGACAATATTTGATGTTTGTAATGGGCTGATGTGGCGACCCGCATAATTAGCCCAGGGTAACGACAGTCGCACTGCCATCACTCTGAGATAATTATGCGAATCTCAGCATACTAGCTAATCAAAACATCGAGTGCACTCGATATTTTATCAGTTAGTGCACCGTGTTTAGAGTGTTGCAACAGAACAATAATTAGAGACTGAATGTAAATATATTACAAACCAAGCCACACAGGGCTATATGTCCATTACATAATTATACTTCTGATCCCTTTACAACAAAAGGACATAATATAGATACTATTACACCAAAAGACTGACGAAGCCCTTGCACGGCTACTCCTCCCCTCTATTCCTCCTGGTAGAACTCTACTGCCTCGTCCACCCAATCATCTGCTTGAACACCAGAGCCAAACTCTAGAAAAGAGGGATTTAACAAGAGTGAGTACAAAAGTACTCAGCAAGCATTAATAACAAATGCATATATGAATTTTTCTCTCAAATCCAGCCATTTTCTTACCTTCTCTCAAAATCCCTTTTTACAGAATATAGATTTTTGGTTTTCTTTAAGGGTTGGATATTTTAAAATATGAAAACAGCTATTGCACTCGTATATGAGGCAGACTTAGCTTTCGTAGCCTCCAATCTAGGAGACAGGCTTGAATTCAAGATTTTAACCCTGCGCAGGTTCGTATCACTTTACCCATAATGGCCTCCACCACAGAGGCTCCAGAACGTTTATCGCTAATTCAGTATTAGATCTCCAACCCTGGTAGCCAACGAGTAGTGGTGTCCTCAACTGTTCCCCACTTACCCTCAGCATACCAGTTGTACCATGCTACCGCAGCAGCATTGATACTCCTCTAGGCTTTAAATATAGCGCCTGATCAATCGCAGCTGATATTGTGTCCCTCACTGGGACTCCCGACATACCCAGCTTCACACTCCTAATTATCTACTTATTTCCCAATGTGGAGATTATGATACCTTCATAGGATAACCTTTTCTGACAGCGATTTATCTCGCTATGGTTGATACTAAAATACGGCTCATTGCCCAAGTACAATTGGTTGATCTTATATTATAGCCTATGTAGAGGACCCTGCTGGCCATTCCCTTCTCATCGGCGCCCTCTACCCACCATATATACATATACGCACATCCATGGCTCCATTCGTTTGACGAGCCAAACATCAATTCCATAATCTCAATTACCAACTCATCATCACATCATCTCATCACAAACCATCTTTCCATCCGAATCCAATTTAAGGTTTTCAATTGCAATATAATATTTTCCATGCAGTAATGATATAGATATTTATAGAAAAGCATTCAAAACATTTCGTAAAGATGGTCAATAGAGATCTTGCCTGGGATATAAGCGAAAGGATCGTCCTCGCCAGAAGATTGGTTCTGATTGGCTGGGATGCTCAGGTCTGATCCTGAAAGCACACAACATTAAATAGGGCAATTAAGGTGAATAAATTATTCTGGCGTCCAACCAGCTTTTTTGATCTATTATATATATTTATCTTGGCACTACTTAAGTAATACACGTTTTCGATTTTTAAGCGATCCGCAAGTTGATTACAGAAACCAACGCGGTTCGCGGCGCGCATTATTTTTCTACCTTTTTCCCCCTCACTTTTTCTCTCTTCCCTTTCTTTCTTTTCTTTCTTCTTTTCTTTCTTTTCTTCCTTTCCCTCTACCTTTTCTTGCTTCTGGTCGAAGCCTTGGCTGCATCGCTGCTTCCTTCTCCCCTTTCTTATCTCTCTGCTCTGGCCGATTTGGCCGAAGGCCTTCGGACCTGCGCCTTCTCCCTCCTCTCGCGCAGCTAGCTCCCCACGGCACCGTCTCTCCTCCCCTACCACCGGCGCCTTCTCCTGCGCCCGGTCATCACCTCCGCCTCCTCGGCCACGCACACGGCTCTAGCCCGGCTCGACCATGGCTCCACCCCACCACTCCACTCCGGCCGCGCGCACGGCTTCGGCTGACTCCACTACTGCGGCCTCCCCCCCAGCTCTTCCTCTCCACCAGCCGACTACTCCGCCTGCTCCTCCTCTACTGTGCGACGCTGGCCCGAGGCTCGCGCCTCTCCTCCACACGGTGCACTGGCCCGTGCTGCTCGGCCCACGGCTTGGCTGCGCCTTGGGCCGCCAGAGCTGCTTCGCCGAACTCCTCTCCCCTCTGGCCGACGGTGGCATAGCTCCTCCAAGAGGCGCCTACATCACTCGCAGCTCTCCCTCCTCTACTGATCCACTGGTTCTAGGGTTCTATCCATCTTTTATTTTCCTGCATATTTGATTTACATTTTCTATTGATGAATGCTTGAATGAGGTCTATGATGATTGTTGGATTTGTTGATCTATTCATGAAATATAGATACTACACTAGCCTAAGGCTATCCTAACTACTGAGACCACGAGGGAACAACCTGATCCACCACTACTCTTCTGGTGAATGTACCTGGGGTTTTGGTTGGATGAAGCTAGCTGAAGAGGAGTTGATGTTGGGGAAGAGGAAGCCAAGCTACTCTTCTTGCTTCAGGCAGCGTCCTCCTTGCCTCCTCTTCTGGATGGCTTTTGGATGGCCTCCGAACCACCTCTTCTGGGTGATCTCCTCTCCTTATCTTCTGGAAGACTGCTGGATCGCCTCCCTCTTTTGGATGATCTCCCTCCTGGCCTCCTTCTTCTGGATGGCTCCTCCTCCTTTTGCTTCGACTGCTTGCTCTTGGTTTGGGTGAAGGAGGAATGGGAAATAAACTGGCTGCTGGCTGTGCTCTTGGCTGGCAAGAGGCTGGCTTTATTGATTGGGAAAATGTCAAATGACCATTTTGCCCTTGGGCTTTTACTGCTGGCTATTGATCCTAAGGGCATTACAGTCATATCTCGCTCAAAACACTAACGGTACCCACAACCGCACCAGGTAAGCTACTAAACATCGAATGATGAACCCGAAACTAGCGAGAGGGGCTGGCCTGGGTCTCGGACAGGTCGGGTACCTCGATGAGTGATACCTTCACTGTGGGACAGACAGCACCTCTCAAATCCTTACATTTTAATTTTTCTTGCCTAATCATGTTTTTATTGTTTAATTAATCATTTAATTAAACTGATAACCCCTTGGGTTATCACAGCTGACCCTGAAATACTATTTTGAATGTTGTGTAAGATATTTATAATCGACTGTTTAACTGATTATTATTTATGCTTTATTTCTTTCAAGTATTATGTTTGTAGTCGGCTATAATCCACCTATCACTGTAGTTCATAGCCAGAATTAACTACAACGAGTTAATTTGGCTTTCACAACCGATAGTCACCCTTAACCGATCAAGAGCCAACCCAAATACTCGGGTGATACTTTTTTAAGTATTTACCATTGATCACTTTAGGAAATACCATTCCTTCTAGTGTTTCCAAAACATAAGAATTTCCATCCACAAGCCGATGAATCCTATATGGTCCTTCCCACGTTGGAGACCATTTGCCAAATCGGTTATCCCTGAAGCTTAGACTTCATGGTGACAAGCATGAGACAGCTAACATCAATAGAATTAGTGCAATGCTTTTCATACTCATTTTCTTCAAATCGAGTGGCATTCCCAGCCGGTTAATCGGGGTACATTTTCTCTAGAACATATTCCTTCTTTTATTGTTTGAGGACGATTCTCAGATTGCGATACCAGTCGATAAAGTTTGTTCCATTCAGTTTATCCTTTTCAAGAACCGAACACAAGCTAAAACTGGGTGCAGAGGTAGTAGTAGGTGCTATTTAATCTACAACACAAATATGCAACAAATAAGCACTATTTTTGTGCATGATCTTCTATTAAACAATTTAATAAAAGATATTCTCACTATATGAAATTATGTTCCCTCTAACAACATATAGTGAGTCCAGATCCAAATTTCATTAAGTCCTAGTGAGTTTTGGCATCACTGCTAGAAACCTAATGTCATTTGGTAAGCAACACCTTGCTAATTACATCTTATGTAATTCTTGCTTGTTGAGTGACATCTCATGTTATCGACTCAACACCATGCTCCTAGGCCCAAAACCATTTTGATAGCCTAGTTAAGTTAATCAATGTTCACGTGTACGTGTCCGACACATACCCTACCATGTCAAGATAGGTAACCGCACTCTGCTTTGGTAGACGCACCAGTCAACGATCAAGACTCGATAGTTGCAACAATTTGGAAAAGCGTCAAATTAACTTATTTTTCTTTGAAGGATTCTACCCTAACATGATCTAATTATCTAGTGTAATCATATGTAAAGCAGTGTAGCAGGAAAATAAATCACAGATAATCATATTAAGTTATGAAATAGTATGGCCCTTGACATAGTAATCTCTATTGCCACGCTACCTATTCACCGAGGCATCATGCTAGAGATCTTCATCCTACCTAGCTATTACTCCTAATAGCTATTAATGAATTTGAAAGATCGGAATGGCGATCAGAGGGGGGGTGAATGATCACAAAATAAATTTTCCCACCTCTTGGATAAATACCACCCAAACAAAGCACTACTTGAAAAGAACAGAGACTAGAGAGAACAAAAAGCAGTAAAAACTGTGTTCAGAAAACAACACGACTTCAAAAGCAAAATCAATGGGATTTTGAATCTAATGATCCAGTGACCATGCAACTTGGTAGATGTGATCCTTAGAATGTTAGAAACCTATTCCAACCATCAATTTGAAGAATCAACGTCAAAGTCGCCCTTTTTCCCTAAGAAGGAAAATCCACCAAGAACAAGCAAAAAGCAAATATGTGATCTAGGCTTGCTCGTGAGATTCTAATGATCAAGATAGACTTGAATGCCTTCTCACAAGTCACAGCAAGCAAGGGATCACAAGAATAAACACACCAAAACTCGATCAATCAATAATTCATCATGAATGGACAAAAGATAGATTTCTTGCAGAACTTGAACCAAGATTGCCTAGAGGATTGGGATATGATCTGAGTGAAGATTCATCCAATCAATCTCTCATCCTTGGCAACAAGAACCAGAAGTAAGTAGAAGGAGAGGAGGCAAATCCAACTTGCATAAGGTAAAAGCGAGAATGTAAATACTGACTTTAAATTGCAAGAAGTAAAGACATAATGTAAGTGCAGAATTTAAATTCAGAATTGAGAGAAATATCTTTGTAATTTCTGGATGGAAGTTTTACAAAGCCTCACAACATGTGGGCAAAGCTCATGAGAGCAATAACAATTTCTCTGAAAACTTCCACATAGGGGAGGCTACCCCTTCCCCTCTATTTATAGTGTACTGGGATCAATTCCCACCCTTGGATGTCTTGCTTCAATCCTAAGCCAACTTCCAAGAGCCAGGATTTGTTCCCACACTGTCACTCTAACCCACTCTCAACTACTCTCAGGTACTCTCAGGTAAACCCGAAACCCACTACCATACAGGATTTTGCACATATTTCAAAGCAAGCTACACTTATCCACTACTCTATCTTCCAGAACTACAACCCAACAGCTCTCCTTGATCCAAGTATTGATAAGCTAGCTTCTCCACTGATCTCTTGTCTCTTGGGACTACACCAACTTCATCTCCGGCCATCTTCCGGCGAACATCCAGCCAACTTGAACCTCCGGCCATCCCATGCCTAGTTCCAGCCTCCCTTCGCCTCACCATGACCACCAAATGAAGTCCTACATCCACAAAGACAAAAAACCCTTCTTGGTTCCACCATGAACCCAGCGCATCAATTCAATCACGAATTGGGGTTAGAACAGACCAAAACAGACCAAAACACTTCATCCTGTTTTCAAAACAACAGTAATCTTCTCAATTTTTTATGATTTTTTATGTTGCTCAGATGAAAAACTTGTAACCATGAAAAAGTTGCATCTCGAAATTCACCACAACTTTCATGTAGACTAAATAATTTTTTGAGCAAGCGAAGACTTTCAAAAACGCTAATTACTGCCGGTTGTCAAAACCGGTCCGGCGTAAACATGAAACTCACCGTGACTTGGTCCGGCGCAAAAAAATCAATCTGTGTCGTGCAGCATCTGATTTAGATTATCTTCCTGCAACCTATCCTCATCGGAACCACAATCAATATGATCATCTGGTATATCATTGACTTCGTCGACGATGTTAATACTATCTGCTTCCTATATATCCTGCTCTTCACCATGACTGGTCCAACATGTATACCCCCTTTTGAATCCCCTCATAATCAAGTGTGCTTCGATCTGCGCAGAGTTTCAAAACATCTTCAGATTCTCATAGTCAATGCACGGACAAGGTATAAGCTGCTCCCCCTTATTAAATATATCCTCCTCTGCAGCTCTTCTAAAAGCGATGACTCCATTAATGTACTCAGCACTCGCATGGTTCTCAGTGTACATCCAGCTTCGGTCCATCTACGCTAAGCATATAACATTTAGTGTTAAATATTAAAGTACACTAGGTGTCTGTATGCACACATTAGCTAAATTATAACCAATTACTACCTTCGAACAAAACGAACAATTGGATCTACAAGCTAGATATCTAAACACAATCGTTAAATTAATTCTCTCTTCACCAAACTAGCTACCTAAATCTTATATATAATAATGCAGTTAGATTTAACCAATACTAACCTTTGATCACTAAGAACTTGCACATGCATGGAACTACAAGCTAGATCTAAATTACAATCTTCAAATTCTCTCCTTACCAAGCTAGATCTTAAATATAATATAATTACCCATTACTAAACCTTAGATCAACAAGATCACACATGGATGTAAGTTCAAGCTTCATTAGTTTTGGTGATTGGTTTTAGACTAATGTTTAATCTTTGTGAGTGTGAAGCTTCTCGACGAAGGTTGTGAGAAGCCCCGGCAAATTTGTGAAGGTTGGTGCTCGCCTACCCGGTGGGGGAAAGAGCAACTACTAGTGGATTCGAGGTAGGTGCTCAATTCGTGGAGCCTGTCCAATTCGTTTGGGCTAACCTCAACGTAGACTAAGGGAGACCAGCATCTCTCCGAACACCACGGTAAAAAGTATTGTGTCTCTTGTGCTTTCTTTCAATTCATTATTTTTATTCAAGCAATTTACATTCATAGAATTAAATTGATTGATTGCTTGTCTTTAGGACTGCAATTTATTGTTAGAGACATAATTAGTTAGTGCACATAGTGACCCTAGTTGATTTAGGCTTTGATTGTCAAAACCTTAGTTTATCGCTTCCGCATTAATTATTGTTAAGGTTTTGACATAAGGGTAACTAGGGGTGATTTGATTTGTAGAAATTAGCAGGGAAATTTTAAAAGCCGCATATTCACCCCCTCTAGTCGGCATCCTCAATCTCACAATGGATCTACAAGCTAGGTCTAAACAATCTTCAAATTCTCTTCTAAGTAATATCTTCAATATAAAGCGATTAATTAGTACCCCAGACATTACTAACCTTAAATCACCAAGAACACATGGATCTACAAGCTAGATCTATATACAATCTCTTCAAATTCTCTCCTTACCAAGCTATAATCATGAATATAATGCAATTAGAACCCATTACTACCCTTATATACAAAAGAACACATGGATCTACAAGCTAGATCTAAAAAATCATCAAATTCTCTCCTTACCAAGCTAGATCTTAAATATACTGCAATTAGACACAATTACTAACCTTAGATCAACAAAATCAAATGGATCCTCAATCACCCTTCAAAATCAATTGTCTTCTTTTACCAAATCGCCTCACAACCGCAGCCAAATGAAAAATAGATCCCAAAACCCTAAAATGCACCAAGTGGCTCGGATCTCTGTATTATATATCGCTGAGAGATATCACAGACGATGCTATTCATAAACCATCATTGATAAATATAGAATCCCAAACGGTTTTATAATAAAATCGCTAGTGATCTATCACAGATGGTTTTATTATAAAACCGTCTAGGATATAGACGGTTTTATAATAAAACCACCTATGATACTATCAAAGACGATTATTAACTAAAAACGTCTGTGATATTGATATATATCACTGACGGTTTTTGAAGAGTACCGTCTGTGAAGATGTCACTGACGATTTCAATATAGAACCGTCAGTGATGTTCATCGTCATAGACGGTTTTGAGAAACCGTCTGTGATGAGGCGTCTAATATAAGTCTTTCTGTAGTAGTGTTTTGTTCATAACTTTCGCATACGAGCTCGAATTCTAGTGTTTCTGCACTTTCTTGAAACCTTGGAATGAGCTCTAAATAAACCTAGTTGGGTACGGACTCTAATTCCGAATTCAAGTTTGTTTAATCTGGGCGTCAAAGTTGGTGAGGCAAGTTGTACTTCCAATCCAGATCAGTTCAGTATTTTGATCATGATTGTCACGTCCGAACTCCGATTGAGAAGTTTTTGTTCTTTCCTGAATCCTTAAAGAGTCATGTACAAAAACGTTTTTGGGTGTCCTTTGTGATTTGGATTCTTTCAAACCGAATTTGATTCGGATTCGGATTTGGTCAGATCAGCTGAATTTAGGCAAATCTGTGCATCTCGGTGTTTTAGCTATAACTTCTATATACTAGCTCCAAATTGTGTGTTCGTATACTTGATTTAAAGCATAGAACACTACCTTGGATTTGCTACATTGTGAGCAAACTAGATTCGGTCAATTTCATACTTTAATTGTAACGACAAGTTTGGTGCACTATTGTGGCCGAATTTGGGTTTCTTGCTTCAAATTGTGTTCTAGCTTTGTTCCTTTGAGTTGGATGAGTCCAGTAGCATCCACAAACCATTAACCCCAAAAATATCAGTATACATACCTTTCAGGAACCGATTCATCCTTTGCGAATACTTTGATCCCAATTGAGACTAGCTATTTGATATTGCTTAGGCTACTCTACTTGATACATTGCATAATCCTAAATTATCATATGTGACATCAAGTTAGGAATTCCAAAACTTTGCTCATACTAGTGTTGGCCGAAAGCCACTCAAAGAAAGAAAAGAGAAAGAGCCAAAAAGGCAAAAAAAGAGAAGAAAAAAAAGAAAAGAAAATAGTGGCCGGTCGCACTACATTGAGCAAAACCCTAATTTGTGTTCATTATTTCTAGATTGTGCAAATGTATTAATTACTGAGCAATCTTGTGCCCTTTTACCTTTTCTGAAGCAATTAGCTAGTGTATCTCCATAACTTATGCAACACAAGCTTTGGTGCTGAAATTATTCTTATTTAGCTCATTACATTGGTTGCATTAAGTTCCATCATCTTTGCACGTGAGTTGCTTTGAAATTCACTTATATCCTTGAGATCGGCAACTAGGACTTGTGAATTCTAGTTTGGGTCATTACTTATCATTACAATAACTAGAATTATCAGATTGCATAGTAAATAAGTATAGCCTACCTAGCTCCATATATTCTACCTCGTATGTTTGTTTGGTCCCTTGGCAATCGCTTTATCCAAGCTTCGAAGAATTTTTGACACCGCCAACGGCCAACATGAAGGATCAAGATGGAGATCAGAGTGGGGTGAATGATCCCAAAATAAAATTTCCGAACACCAATACTCCAACCAACAGCCTCACAACATCAAAGAGCAGTGGAGATAGCGAAAAACACAAAAATATAAGCTAGAGATCGGCACTACTGCTCACAGGCCTGGTAGTGCCGGATAAAAACTAGCTCGGCACTATCGGGGGTACTGTAGCAGTACTGCCGGCTGAACTGTAGCTACACGGAAATCAGAACTATGAACAGTAATTTCAGCCCGCGCTCAAAAACAAAAATTGAGGAATATTTTGATCGGCAAATCCAAATTTATTGAAACTTTGTGGACACCTTTCTATAGATGTCAGGAACCTATTCCAACCAGCGATTGCAAGAATCGACATCAAAATTCTGACCTTTTTCAAATTTACGGAAGGATGCACAAAAACGGGTTCAAGAACGAAAACTTTGCCCTTAGCTAGCTCGTGGGTTCTTGATGATCAAGATGATATTGGATGGCTTGCCACATGTTATAGCAAGCTAGAACACAAGTTAAGAACACCAAAAACCCGATCTTCCAAGAATCATCCACTCAAGAACAAAAATTGGTTTCTTGCAAAGAAGAACATAAGATTCGCCTAGATGATTGGGATATGGTCTGAAGAAGACTCATCCTGTTAGTGTTATACCCTTGAGGAAATCATTTAGATGATTGTAACATGACTATGTTTATGAATAATAATATGATTATTGGTCCAATGAATGTATATCATTGTATTGATTAACAAGTATGTGACTTGCTTATGAAGCTCTTTACTTATTGATGTAATTCGATAAATATCTCTGATCGGATATCATCGTATAGGACAACAATGAATAGATCAGCACATGTAGTGATCGATGATCATGCTTCATAGATCATGGGATATGGAGATATCATCTATACATTGTGGACGCATGTTGAAGAACATGAGTTAGATAGACCCACAATGGGACACTACGAGAATGTTTCATTCTTATGTGTCATCAGTGTATCTCATACATAGTAGATGTATGATCCTTAGACCTGAGATTGTCATATTCCCTACATGTGTAATAGTTTTCCTTGGGGCTATCAAACACTACTTCCTAACCGGATAGTTATAAAGGTAGCTTTCATGTTTACTATAAAACGTGCAGAGGGAAGTGAGCAGTCAAGATGAAATTTGCCACTCCAATGAAACGGAGATATATGATAAGGCCACTCGTGTGATATGATTAAGGAAGTGCATAGCCATACCGTGATTGAGGAGTCAATCACAACTTATTAATATATCACAGATACGAGAAATGGATTGAATCATCAAAGGATGACATGCTTCTCGCCTTGAGTTCAATCTTCATATGCTTGGCAAAGGGATTATTACATGAGTACTTTTGATAGGTTCTGTCCGATTTGATCATAGTATGTTTGGGAGTTGGCATACTTTGCAAGGAGCCGCTACCAACTATTGGATTGAAAAAGAGTTTTCCGAATCCATGTCCAAACGTACGTGAACCTGCAGGGTCACACACTTAATGGGCTGGGACGCATTAATTTGGATTGGATCCGTAATTATTGGACCTCGTGGGCTTAGCACGCTGATGGGCCCTAGTTTAGGGTTTCATCTCGTGGCTATATAAGGAGGGGAGGAGGGTGGGCGCAGGGGGTGCTTCTCCACGGTTTAGAAGTGATTCACCCGAAACCCTAGCCTCCTCCTCTCGCTGCCATTGCCGAGCGACCAGGTGCTTGCACACCGACGCACGGCGTTCCATCCCTGGACGTGTGGACTGCTGCGGTGACGTTGCTGCGACTGCGGCGTGGGAGGACGATCCACGGCGAGGCGAGGACGATCCACTCCATCGACGCAACGACTGCGGCGAGGACGATCCACTACATCGACGCGTGAAGGATTCCGCAACTGCGCGTCTAGTGGTAATCTAATCTGTGATCCCCTTCTTGCGAGTAGCTTCCTGGTTATGCGGTAGTTTTTTCTGTGCTAGTGTAGCATACCGCGTTCCTCTTCACATCCATCAATCATACATCCTCAGCAAAAGATCCAAAAGCATTTAGCAAGAGAGGAGGCAAATCCAAATTGCGTAAATGTAAATTACAAGAAAGTAAATGCGGAATTTAAATGCGTAATGTAATGCGGAAAGGAAAGAAATGATTTGAGGAAACATTTTCATTTCTGGAATGAGAGGTTTACAAAGCCTCACAAACAAGTGGGCAAAGCTCAAAGAGCACAAAACCATCAAAACCTTCAAGTGAGGGAGGGCTACCCCTACCCCTCTATTTATACTACCTTTGGGCAACCTACCACCCTTGGATGAGCTTCTAAACCCTAGAGCACTCATCAAGGGCTAGGATTAGCCCACTCAACCAGCCATGCAAGGGTTCACCCAAACCCCACAACGCATAATGGGTTTTCTTGCACGGTTTTCAAAGCACACTAACTAGACCCGCTAACCTATCAACTAGACAAAGATCCAATGGCCCTCATTGATCCATGCAGCACCTAGCTTGCATCTCAACCGTTCCTTGTCTTCACGGCTTGCCACGACTCCATCTCCGATCATCTTCCAGCGATCCCCGACCATCTGGACCTCTGACGCTCCTCGCCTAGTCCCGGTCATCCTTCGCCTCACCATGATCTAGCATCGTCGACCTGCAACCATCAAATATAAGGAAACACATCACATAGTAATGTTCAAATTCATATGTAGTAAAATCATCAAAAATCTCATTTCAATTTCGCTCAAGGTCGGCACTACCGCCCTCTGGGGCCGGTAGTACCGCTCGGCCGGCACTACCGCTCCCACATGGCCGGTAGTGCCGCTCACCTATAACCCCAGCGAACACCTCTCTCTGGAATATAACTACCGCTCCCCTCTGTCGGTACTACCACTCGGCTGGCACTACCGCTCCAACATGGCCGGTAGTGCCGTTCTTGGCAGAGACAGTTCAAATTGCTTCATTTTGAAAATCTAATTCAAATCAAACTCAAACCAGAGCAAATCAAGCTCAAATACAGTCAATAGCTCATCACCAACAAGGATAGACCTCCACATGGTCTTTCAATCTCCCCCTTGATGAGTATATTGACAAACATCATAAAAGGCATAAATTTGAGTTTGAATGAGAGAAGAAAAAAGCAATTTGATTTGTAAAACCAAAAATGGTCCAGAGAGAATAGACTGAGAACAAGACCAAGTTGGTACGACATATTTTAGAGCAAGGCAATAGAAAGAACAATTTTTCCACAAAAAGCTCTAAAAGTCCAATAAACACTCATAACAGTTTATGATTCCTAAGATTTGCAAGTTTTCAATAAAATCATAAGATCCAAGACATTCTTCATGTTTATATTTTTAATGATGCCTTTTCTTTAATTTCTCCCCCTTTTGGCAATATAGGCATCAAGATTGCATATTGTCTCCCCCTTTCTCAACATGTATGCATGAAATGCATCTAAAGAGCTTTGAAAAGTATCCAATTGATTATTGTGACAAGATATGACACCAAGCTCATCAATGTCAGAATAGACTAGTCTACGACATATCCAAGTGCAAATAACAAATTTTGCTCATAAGCTTAGTTTTGAAAATGTGTCATTTTTAGCAAGATTTGACAAGTGCAACACTTAGCAAAAGTTTCAAAGCTAGAAGAAAACCACTCTAAGGATCTAAAGGAAAACCTAGAGTTTGACCTACTCAACACTTTGGGGAATCTAGAAGAGCATACAAGGTCCTTCGAGCTCATTTATCACTTAATGCAAATTTTTCTTTATCATCTTACAAGACATAGCGGGGTGCAAATGTTTGACATTATTTGCATTCTTTACCCATTTATGTCTTTATTTTTATTTATTTGCATTTTCTTTTGACAAGCAATTGACTCAAGCCATATGCGACCATCTCAAGATGAACTCTTAAGAGGATGGTCTAGGTCATATATGATGCATTCCAAGTTCATCCCAAGTGCAATGGGAAGCTGTCTTGTGAATGCGATGTGTGCAGTCTTATGCGCACAAGAAAAGTCAATTTTGCTTAATTTTCATTTTTAGCACAATGATTCATGAGCGATTGAAGGACTCTAGCATGGATCAAACTAGTCTGACCCAAGTTGCTATAGGGACTCTAGAGAATTCCAATTTTTCACAAATCATGGAAAATACTTCTAGAGAAGAAACTTTAGCAAGTAAAAGCAACATGTTTCATCAAGTTTTTCGTTTAAAGCTTTAATTTTCAAATTTTAACAAGCTTAGCAAAGCAAATGAACCCAAAATCTAACCTAGAGATTTTTTTCATATGAAGTACATGGTGTATAGCATGAAGAAAAAATCAATTGCTTAATAGACAAAGCTCATTAAACAGAAAATGCAGTCTATATGCAATGCATGAACAGATCCCCAAACTCCCCCTCAACATATGAATGAATGTTAAACACAAATCTGGTTCAAGTTGAGTTATTAGCAGAATTAAGCACAAGAAAGAAACAAATGAACCCAATCAAAACCAGAAACACGGAATGAGGAGAGGAAGCAAGAAACTGCAAACTGGATGGCTATTGAGCACAGAAAAGATTGAAGAAACTCACTATGGCTCAGACTCGCTCTTATCTTCCCCAGTGACTGACTTAGGGAAGTTGACTCTAGATCCCAACTAAGGAGTGCACATAGACCCTGTCTACCCAGGAGGCCCAACACCTGCTAGACTTATAAGACTGTGAGAGAACTCAACGTAGAGAGAAGAGAGAACAACTAATCACGCATGATAGCAACCTAAAGCACAAGATAAGAGGTCTATGCAAAGCATGCCAGAAGTCTAAGTAAGTGAACTCAACTAAAGAAAAAAAATAAGCCCAAAATCACCCAAAAGAAACACAAAGAAAAGAAAAGCAAAGCTGAAAGATAACATATTATACATAATATACAAACCAGCTCCTCCTCACGAAAGGCCATAAGGGCTCACGACTCCAAGCTCACTCAAGGCAACAAATCTGGAGCTATCCAAAGTCTTGGTGAATATATCGGCTAACTGGAGGTTACTCTCTACAAACTGAAGCACGATATCCCCCTTCTCCATATGGTCTCTAAGGAAGTGATATCTAATATCAATATGCTTGGTCCTGAAATGCTGCAGTGGGTTTTTAGCAATGCAAATAGCAAAAATGTTGTCACAGAAAAGTGGCACACTCTTTATTTCTAACCCAAAGTCCCGCAAGGTCGATCTTATCTAGAGCACCTGGCTACAGCAACTGGCTGCAGCAACATACTCGGCCTCAGCGGTGGA
The DNA here is from genome assembly GCA_036346275.1 of Otatea glauca. Taxonomy (NCBI): domain Eukaryota; kingdom Viridiplantae; phylum Streptophyta; class Magnoliopsida; order Poales; family Poaceae; genus Otatea; species Otatea glauca. The sequence continues at coordinate 53,971,855 of CM070715.1, read as the reverse complement.
CTGTGCAACTCCGGACTGCTTCCTAGATGACTAAGAAATAAGAGAAGTGCCAATGAAAATGCAAGTGCCAGAAATGCTCTTTCTATCTATCCTACAGCCAGCAAAGTCGGCATCGGAAAAGGCTCTCAGGGACAGACAAGAAGAGGAAGAGTACCAAATACCATAATCAGTGGTAGCACGAAGGTACTTGAAGATGCGCTTCACCGCCTGGTGGTGAGAGGCCCAAGGAGTGACAGACACACAGCGAAATGTATGTCCGGCCTCGAAGCAGTGAGGTACAAGAGGGAGCCGATCATGCTCCAAACTCCTTTTGATCAGCAGGCTCACCATCCTCATCCGGCTCGAGGACAGCAGTGGTGGCCATAGGAGTCATCACCGGCTTCCCGTCAAACATGTCGAAGTGCCTCAAGAGGTCCCGGATGTACTTGCCTTGATGCAAGAAAGTGCCCTCCCGAGCCTGCTTGATCTGGAAGCCAAGGAAGTAACTCAACTCGCCCATCATACTCATCTCAAGCTCTGTGCTCATCACCTAAAAAAACTGAGACACAAGCGAATGAGATGAGCCACCAAAAATGATATCGTTCACATAAATCTGGACGAGAAGAAAATGAGACTCATGGTGTCTAATGAATAGAGTCTTGTCTACTACGCCCATTTTGATGTCATGGCTAAGAAGATAACACTTGAGCCTCTCATACCATGCTCTGGGGGCCTGCTTGAGTCCATACAAGGCTTTAGAAAGCTTGTATACATGACTCGAAAACCTGGGGTTCTCAAATCCTAGAGGTTGTTTGACATAAACCTCTTCCCCAATATAGCCATTGAGGAATGCACTCTTGACATCCATTTCATAGAGCTTGAAGCCCCGGGATGCAGAAAATGCAAGTAGGATCCTAATAGCCTCTAATCTAGCTACAGGGGCAAAGGTCTCCTCAAAGTCAAGACCCTCAACCTGAGAAAAGTCTTGCGCAACTAGCCTAGCCTTGTTGCGAATGACAACCCCATCCTCACTCTGCTTGTTCTTGAACACCCACTTGATCCTAATGACATTATGACCATATGGATGTTCTACAAGCTCCCAGACTTTGTTCCTCTCGAAGTTTCCAAGTTCCTCATGCATAGCATTAGTCCAAGACTCGTTAGATAATGCATGAGTCACATCCTTCGACTCAAACGAGGCAACAAAGGCAGAGTGAAGGCAGAAACTGGATAAACCTGATTTTGAGTGAGTGACCCGCTCAAACAGATCGCCGATGATCTGATCAGGTGGATGAGAATGCTGAATATGACGAGGAGGTCCAGAGGCAGAAGTGGCCTCTACCTCATGCATAGAAGAGGTAGGAGCATAGCCACTAGCTGCATTAGAGTCAGAAGGCAAGGGCTGGCCTTCCTAAGGTGCAGAAATGGAAACAGGTGGCACCTCAGGTGTAGAGGGGAGTGGATCAGGTGGAACACCATCATCTCCATCATCCTCATCCTCTATAAAGATGGTCTCGGAGGTGGAAGAAGAGCCTGAAATGTCAGGTCTAGCTCTTGGGCTAGCCTCATCAAAAGTCACCTCACAGGTCTCTATGATCCTATGCACAACGCAACTCCAGACCCTATAGCTACGAGAGGAAGTCGAATAACCCAGAAAGATACCATCAAAAGAGTGAGACTCAAACTTATCCAGGTTACCAGACTTCAAAATGAAACACTTACAACCAAACACACGAAAATGAGAAACACAAGGCTTTCGCCCATACCTCAACTCGTAAGAAGTGCGGTGCAATTGTGCTCTCAAGATTACGCGATTTGAAACATGGCAAGCAGTGGCTATAGCCTCAACCCAAAACTTTCTGAGAGTACTCTACTCGTCTAGCATTGTCCTGGCCATCTCTACTAGGGTCATGTTCTTCCTTTCCACTACGTCATTTTGCTGAGGGATGCAGGGAGAGGAGAACTTATGTTGTAAACCAGACTCCATACAGAAACTCTCAAAATAGGAGTTCTTGAACTCCGTGCCATTATCACTAGTATAGCTCGTAGGGCACCAGGGAGCTCAAAAGACAACCTATGAACCAAACCCCTAAAATGGGTAAAAGTCTCATCCTTCGAGACCATGAAAAACACCCAAGAGTACCTCGAAAACTCATCAACAATGACAAAAACATCTCACTTCCCACCCACTGACTGCACTCTAACTGGACCAACAGTGTCCATATGTAAAAGCTGTCCTGGTGCATCAGTCATCACAACAGTGACTGGGGGATGAGAAGCAGCAACCATCTTTCCATGTCGGCAGGGAGAGCAAACTAAGTCTTTGACCATTTTGAGTTTGGGAAAACCATGAATGAGGTCGTGGCTGCTAACTCGGGTCAAATGATCAAATCTAATGTGACCAAGTCTCCTATGCCAGAAGGAGAGATCACAGGAATCTGAAGCAATCAAACAATGAAGGGAGTCTCCAGAAGAAACAGAAAAATCAGCACGGAAGACTCCCAAATCTAGAAATCCCGCAAACTAACCCTCCTGATGAATCGAGGATTCTACAGGCATTACTCTTAAACCTCACCTCGAAAGAGTCATCGATAAGCTGAGAAACAGAGAGCAAGTTATACTGCAGCTTACTTACTAAGGCAACATCTTTAAGAATAAAATTTTATTTATGCAGATGGTACCTTTAGCAATGACTCTACACTACTACAGAAAGGCTTATATTAGACGCCTCATCACAGACGATTCCTCAAAACCGTCTGTGATGATAAACATCACTGACGGTTTTATATTGAAACCGTCAGTGACATTATCATAGATGGTACTCTACAAAAACCGTTAGTGATATACATCAATGTCACATATGGTTTTAGTTCAAAACCGTCTGTGAAGATATCACAGACGGTTTTTTTTTTTATAAAACCATCTGTAATATCAGGTATTGTCCCAGACGGTTTTATAATAAAACTGTCTGTCATATATCACAGATGGTTTTATTATAAAACTGTCTGGAATACTATGTTTATCATTGACGGGGTTTTTTATAAAATCGTCTGTGATATCTCTCAGCGATATATAATACAGAGGCCCGATCCACTTAGTGCATTTTAGGGTTTCGGGATCTATTTTCATTTGGCTGTGGCTGTGCGGCTGTGAGGCGATTTGGTAAAAGAAGACCGTTGATTTTGAAGGGTGATTGAGGATCCATTTGATTTTGGTGATCTAAGGTTAGTAATGGTGTCTAATTGCAGTATGTTCAAGATCTAGCTTGGTAAGGATAGAATTTGATGATTTTTTAGATTTAGCTTGTAGATTCATGTGTTCTTTCTATATAAGGGTAGTAATGGGTTTTAATTGCATTATATTCATGATCTAGCTTAGTAAGGAGATAATTTGAAGAGAGATTAATTGTATATAGATGTAGCTTGTAGATCCATGTACTATTCTTTTCTATATTTAAGCAGGTTAATTAGTATATAATTTCTTAGATTCTAATTAATTGCTTTATATTCAAGATATTACTTAGAAGAGAAATTTGAAGGTTGTTTAGATCTAGCTAGCTTGTAGATCCATGTGTGATCTTGTTGATCTAAGGTTAATTTAGTAATGGGTAATTATATTATATTCAAGATCTAGCTTGGTAAGGAGAATTTGAAGATTGTTTAGATGTAGCTAGTTTGTAGGTCCATGCATGTGCAAGTTCTTTGTGATCAAAGGTTAGGAATTGGTTAAATCTAACTGCATTATTATATATATATATATAAGATTTAGGTAGCTAGTTTGGTAAAGAGAGAATTAATTTAAAGATTGTGTTTAATTAGATATGTAGCTTGTAGATGAATTTGTTTATTTTGTTTGAAGGTAGTAATTGGTTATAATTTAGCAATGTGTGCATAAGGACACCTAGTGTACTTTAATATTTAACACTAAATGCTATATGCTTGGCGTAGATGGATCGAAGCTGGATGTACACTAAGAACCGTGTGAGTGCCGAGTACATTAATGGCGTCTCCGCTTTTAGAAGAGCTGTAGAAGAGGATATGTTTAATAAGGGGGTGCAGTTTATGTCTTGTCCGTGCATTGACTGTGAGAATCTGATGATGTTTCGAAACTTTACGCAGATCGAAGCACACTTGGTTATGAGGGGTTTCAAAAGGGGGTATACATGTTGGACCAGTCACGGTGAAGAGCAGGAGATACAGGAAGCAGGTAGTATTAACATGGTCGACGAAGTCAATGATATGTCGGATGATCATATCGATTGTGGTTCCGATGAGGATAGGTTACAGGAAGATAATCTGAATCAGATGCTGCGCGATGTAGAAGGGAACCATGATGATAGAGAATATGGTAAATTCTGGGGCTTCATGAAGGACTCGGAGAAACCTTTGTTCCCAGGTTGCAAGTCGAAATACACAAGGTTGTCATCCGTGCTTGAACTACTAAAATTGAAAGCAAGCAACGGTTGGTTCGACAAGAGTTTCACAGCGCTGTTACGTTTATTGGCGGACATGCTTCCTGAGGGAAACAAGTTGCCGACAACCACCTACAAAGCTAAGAAGGTTCTTTGTCCCTTGGGAATGGAAGTAGAAAGAATACATGCATGTCCGAACGACTGTATCCTGTACCGCCAAAAGTACGCGAACTTGAACATATGTGATGGGGGCGGCAATCCCGATCTTTCGGTGAGATGATGATATGTCGATTTGGAGGTGTTGATGGCACCAAATTTAGAGCTTCCTACCAAACAGGTTGGGAGCTTCGCAATCACAATGCCAAATCCACACAGATACAAGATCCAATGATCAGTAGTTCCTGCAAGAAAACGAGAACCCGTAAGAACAAAGTATGAAGCAAACCGAAAAGGTAGTATTGAAATCAAACAAAGAGAACAAGTTGAGGTTCCGTTTCTCGGCTCGGGCGGTCTAGTCAACACGCGCAAACACGAGGAGGGACGCACACGGGGTCTACCAAAACACAACAAAACCTAGAAACTGAAGAACAGGGGTGAGAACCCAATATAAAGGGGTACCCACACAAGGGGGGGCGCCCAAGAGGGGTGCGGAAGCCAGGAAAGGGGCGCCGGCCAAAGGAGGGGTGGAACCCTAAAAGTACATGGGCCTTGGGCCCAAAAGAAAGGTGGCACAGCACCTGGAATTTCTATCCCGTGAGATTGTTCTATGATTTTCCTTCTCTCCAGGAGGAATTTGGCCCCGGGATTAGATCCATTGGAAAGGTTATCTCGATACCTTTCAAACGAGTTGTCGAACGTCGAAAACGGAGTTCGGATGTGGCCGTGGCGTCCGTTTGAAGTACTGCTGCTCCTGGATGGCCGAACCGGACTCGGCGACGAATTAGGTTTTATCTTGGGCCTTCCTTGGCATGTGGGCTGTCCTCGGTGGATGTTCTTGGCGTGCTGGTCCAGCAAAGGTGGATGGAAAGGACTTGCTTCCGGATTAAGCCCTCCAGACGTCGTAGACGAAGTAGCGGTCGTAGAAGAAGAAGGGGCAGCGGTTGTATCCTTGGTTGGGATGTCCTCATCAATATGTCCTGTGTGCAACGCATCCCGGTATAAGCGTAAGAGTCATTCAGATGATGACAGCGAGGGCATCCAAGTGATGAAAGAACCTCCTGCTAAGGTGACATGGTATCTGCCTATAATTCCTCGTTTGAAGCGTTTGTTTGCGAACCCAAATGAGGCAAAACTGTTGCGTTGGCACTCGGAGGAGAGTAAGAACGATGGAATGCTAAGGCACCCTACTGATTCCAACCAGCGGAGAAACATCGATAGGAGGTTTCAAGAATTCCGTGAGGATCCGAGGAATATAAGGTTTGGATTGAGTACAGATGGAATGAATCCTTTCGGTAACATGAGCAGCCGACATAGCACTTGGCCCGTGAATCTCTGTATCTACAACCTTCGTCCTTGGTTGTGTATGAAGCGGAAGTACATTTTATTGTCTATACTTATCCAAGGAACGAAACAACCTGGGAATGATATTGATGTGTGATGCGCACAAGACGGCCTGATCTTCCGGTGAGGGGATAATTTCGATTAGGCAGAGGATGACTTTGACGATCCGGCTACGAACCACACAAGGATAAGCGCCCGCAATCGCTAAACAACACTCCTAATTGTTATCAACCATGCCGAAGCCCGAAGGACCTGACCACGAAGGTCTATTCTTGCAAGCAATTGAAGAACTAGCAAGAACAAGGATAAAGCAAATACACGAACTGAGGTTATGAATTTGTTTACTGCTACTCTAGCCGAGTCAGGAGAACAAGGTTAAAGTTCCACACATGGGGCAACTAAACTTAACAAAACCTAAGGAGATAGATAGGGGGCTTGTCCAATATATATAGCTAAGGATGGCTACTAGGAGTTTGTCTTACGCCACTTTAATTACATGGGAACTCAGCCCAAAATTATGGTGGCACAGCACCATAAAAGACTAAGACCGTCATACCGTTTTGACTGCTGTGGCTAGTTCAAGTGGAACTTGATGATGAGGCCAGATCCATTGGAAAGAGCACGAATTTATCTTTCAATCAAGTACTCACTCATCCCGAATGAACTCCGTATGCAAAAGTTATGGCCAGTTGAAGGTGGAATACTCCTGGGTGGACGTTTTGGCTTCCTTCTCGGGAATACCTTGTACTCTACTTGTAGTGATGAGGAATGACGTCCTTGCAGCTCTAAGACATGATTCCTAAGCACAAGCATATTATTATGCAGTGGTATATCCTCTAAAATATAAATATGCCACCCGAGAAACGAGTTCACCTGTTGATTTAGCTGCCGTGCACGTGCCCTTGTGATAGGACCTTGCATAGGAGGTGGTGGAGGTGAGGTCATGGGTGTATCCGACATAGTGATGTCCTCATCATCCTCCCCTTCTTGCATTTGAGTCGTCCTCGACTCAAGCTCATCATTCTTTCCAAAATATGGCTTCAAGTGTGAAATGTTAAAAGTGGGACTAACCCCAAAATCTGCAAGTAACTCAAGTTTATAAGCATTATCATTAATTCGTTCAAGCACTTTGAAAGGACCATCAGATCTAGGCATTAATTTAGACTTTCGCAAGTTAGGAAATCTTTCTTTCCACAAATGCAACCAAACAAGGTCACCAGGTTCAAATGTCAATTCCTTTCTACCATGGTTACCAGCAACCCTATATTTCTCAGTCATGCGCTCTATATTTTCTTTTGTGGTCTTATGCAATTTAAGAACAAATTCAGCACGTCTCTTTGCATCAAAGTTTACCTTCTCCGAAGATGGCAAAAGCAATAGATCAATTGGAGCACGAGGGTTAAAGCCATACACAACCTGAAATGGAGTCATTTTTGTGGTAGAGTGCAATGTACAATTATAAGCAAACTCCACATGAGGTAGGCACTCTTCCCACATTTTCAAATTCTTCTTTAGAACATCCCTCAACATGGTTGACAAGGTTCGATTCACCACTTCAGTTTGGCCATCGGTTTGATGGTGACATGTGGTAGAGAACACTAGCTTTGTCCCTAATTTGCTCCATAAAGTTCTCCAAAAATGGCTCAAGAACTTGGCATCACGATCTGAAACAATAGTACAAGGCATACCATGCAAGCGAACAATTTCTTTGAAGAATAAATCAGCAATATGAGTGGCATCATCGCTCTTGTGCCATGGAATGAAATGTGCCATTTTAGAGAATCGATCCACAACAACAAAAATACTATCCCTCCCCTTCTTTGTTCTAGGCAATCCTAAAACAAAGTCCATAGATATATCTTCCCAAGGAACACTAGGAACAGGAAGCGGCATGTACAAGCCATGTGGGTTTAGATGAGACTTAACTTTTTGGCATGTAATGCAGCGTGCAACAAAGCGATTGACATCACGTCTCAGCTTTGGCCAAAAGAAATGTTCAGCCAGTACATCCTCCGTCTTTTTAGCTCCAAAGTGTCCCATCAATCCTCCTCCATGTGCCTCCTGTAACAACAAAAGACGAACGGAGTTAGCTAGAATGCATAGCTTGTTAGCTCTAAACAAGAATCCATCATTGTTAACAAATTTGTGCCAACTTTTTCCATTTTTACAATTTAGCAAGACATCTTTGAAATCATTATCCTGAGCATAGAGATCTTTTATGGTTTCTAAGCCAAAAATTCTACAATCAAGTTGAGACATCAAGTCAATTTGATGTTCAATTCCCCTCAAAGGTGCCAGTCCCGGGGGTATCTCATTCGGAAACACATCTTCATATTCCTGCAAAAGGTTAGCAATAGCAAGAGGCAAACAAGCAGGCATATTCTCCAATGAAAACAAAGTCTCTTTGCAAATCAAAGCATAGCATCCAGCATTGCATTCTTTTATGTCAATTAAATCAGATTTTGTAGCTAGCATGACAGCACCCTTTAACTTGATTTCAGCTTTCTTAGAATTGGATTCTGTCTTCTTTGGTTGTGCTAACTCTTTTGTTCTATCTTGATTTTCAATTTTAGCACTCTCCTTCTCTCTTTCAGCTTTCTCTAAGTCATCTTTCAGAATTGCAGCGTGGGACATGGGAAGCAAAAAAAATTTCTTTCCTTTATGCATAAAAGTGTATTGGTTAGTTCTACCATCATGAGAAGCATCTTTATCACATTGCCAAGGTCTACCTAACAGCAAAGAGCATGCTTGAATAGGTACAACATCGCAATCAGCATGATCATGATAAGAACCAAGATAAAAGTGCAATCTCACAATTCTTGTTACCTTCAATTTTCCACTTGAGTTGAACCATTGAATATGATAGGGATGTGGGTGTAGTGTTGTGGTCAAGCTAAGCTTCTCAACCATCTCCATGATTGCAAGATTATTGCAACTCCCTCCATCAATGATAACTCGTACTGAACGCTCATTGATGACAAATTTTGTTTGGAACAAGTTATGGCATTGATTCTATTCAGCACTCTCTATTTGCATACTAAGGACACGCTTCACAATGATGCTCATGTATCTTTCTGAAATTTCAGCACCCAAATGCTCCTCCTCATGTTCACCCCCTTGATCTTCACCTACGAGGTCAGTAACAACTAAAGCAAAATCTTCTTCAACATCACTAGCAGAAGTGTACTCACCATCTTCCCGAACAATTAAAGCACGCTGACTTGGACAATCACGCATCATGTGTTCAAATCCTTTGCATCGATGGCATTGCACGTCGCGTGTACGACCTGTGGATGCAATTGAAGAAGAACTCTTTGTGGAAGCTTGTACCGTGGTTGTTTTTGTGTCAGAGACATGTGATGGAGTGGAAGTAGAGGCAGCAGGGTGCCCACGGTTGGAGGGTGGAAGTGCTCGTCCCGAAGTAGTGGATGGAGCCTTTACTTGCACTTGGCTTGGTCATGACGAAGAAGAGCCTCCAAAGTTCCCTCTCAACATGGAATGTCGTCTCTGTACTTCCCTTTCAGCTTTGCAAGCAAGATGAAATAAACGAGTGACAGAATTGTATTCTTTATAATTAAGTATGTCCTAAATTTCACGGTTAAGTCCACCTAGAAATCTAGCTATCTTAGCATCTTCATTATCTTCCAAACCATACCGCAACTCACAAATTTGCATTTCTTGATAATACTCCTCTACAGATTTATTTCCTTGATTTAAACGTTGTAATTTATTGAGCAAGTCACGAGCATAGTAAGAAGGAACAAACCTAGCTCTCATCATTCTTTTAAAGGCATTACATGTTCTTGGTGCATTTCCATAATTCCTACAAGTCTCACTCCACCAAATGGAGGCAAAAGTAGTGAACTCACTAGTGGCAGCCCTAACTTTTCTATCTTCAGGGAAGTTATAGCATGCAAATTTTTGTTCTACCGCTAGCTCCCAATCAAGATAAGCATCAGGGTTATATTTTCCATCAAATGAAGGTATTGTAAACTTAACCTTTCCCATGGGATCATTACGTACCTCTCGTGGTTCTCGCTGATTCCTACCCATACCTTGCCGATTATGTCGAAGTCGTCGATGATCTCGTTCATTGTTGGCGTTAAAATCATCGTCATCCTCAGTGTCAGCAATATAATTGTTCTCTTCCTCTTCCACCTCATTTGCCCAAGCATGGGCAGCATGCCGCGGTTGGCATCCATGTGCTCCATTTTGTTCTTGTCCATTGTTGGCCATATTTTCAACAAGTGGTGGTTGTTGTCCCTCAAGGCGATCTACTCGGTCACGGAGGGCTGCGATGTTGTTGTTGATTTCAGCCAAGATCTCATCATGGTTGGTAGCATGCACGTTCAATAAACGTGTGAAGTGTTGTATGATTCCTCTTGAGCGAGGTGTGAGAATTTCAGCTTGGTTTTCTTCATTGCTTCCATTGTCATCTGCCATGGTTAGCATTAAACTGGAAAACACACAAATGTATGTAATTCCCTATCACTACTACTTGCTGAAATGATTGGGTGTCACTCTCTCTTGCTCTTACCAAGCTCTTACAAATTCTTACGAATGCAGCAAGTGGTGCAACCGGTTGGTGGCTGATTCGTGATAAATCAAACTCAACTGTGAACAAAGCGATTGCAAGGCTTATCACCTGTATGGTTAGTAGAAAATGGAGCTCGAAAAAGCTTTATAATGAGTAGCAAAGGAAAACAATCAGCCAATTTCAAAATTTGCATAGAATTGAATAAGTGTTCGAAACTAGCAATTAGCCTATGTTGCTGATCAAATAAAGATGGATATTAGGCTAAAACAAAATATATGGAAATGGATACAAGTGGTAAACACAATAAAATTCAAGCAATGCAATTTGCAACTTGGGAGCACAAGATGGATCCAACTTTGTATTTTGCTGATTTCTGTCCACCAGACAGCAGGTCGGTATTTTGGCTGTATCTTTTAGTCAGGTGCCTTTTTTTCAATGATTCTTTTTTTTTGGTTTTCTTCCTGGCGGCTTTTGCAACAACTTTTCTTTTGGACAAACTTTCTGAAATTCAACCGAGAATTTTGCACGAATTTTACAATTGCACACAGATGCAGATTTCAGGACAGCAATTAGGTCTTATTGAGACATTCACAGATTTCTCGTGCTTGCAAGTATGGATGTGAAAATTGGCATCAACATAGAATACTAAGTCATGGATCTACTCCTTTTGGTTTTACTCAAAAAAGATAAGGGAATTGAGTTTTATGGCGTTTTTGGTGGCGGATGCAGAAAGGTGATCTTTCAGGCCGAGAGGGGGTTGTTTGTTTTTGGGTTTTAGGGATGGATTTTGACGTGGGGAGATGAACAGCAACAAGACAATACTAGAATGGACGCAAACTCAATTTAGCAAAAACAAAATTAACCAATTGAAAGTCACAACAGGGTTTGGACAGCGGACAAAACAAACCTTTTGTGGGGCAAATTTTCTGGACTTTATGAAGAACACAATCAAACAACTAAACAATATACAAGAACTCACCGGTCAACTGTTGCTCTGATACCAAATGATGCGCACAAGACGGCCCAATCTTCCGGCGAGGGGATAATTTCGATTAGGCAGAGGATGACTTTGACGATCCGGCTACGAACCACACAAGGATAAGCGCCCGCAATCGCTAAACTACACTCCTAGTTGTCATCAACCGTGCCAAAGCCCGGATGACCTGACCATGAAGGTCTATTCTTGCAAGCAATCGAAGAACCAGCAAGAACAAGGATAAAGCAAACACACGAACTGAGGTTATGAACTTGTTTACTGCTACTCTAGCCGAGTCAGGAGAACAAGGTTAAAGTTCCACACATGGGGCAACTAAACTTAACAAAACCTAAGGAGATAGATAGGGGGCTTGTCCAATATATATAGCCAAGGATGGCTGCTAGGAGTTGGTCTCACGCCACTTTAATTACATGGGAACTCAGCCCAAAATTATGGTGGCACAGCACCCTAAAAGACTGAGACCATCGCACCGTTTTGACTGCTGTGGCCAGGTTAAGTGGAATTTGATAAGGAGGCCAGATCCGTTGGAAAGAGCACGAATTTATATTTTAATCAAGTACTCACTCATCCCGAACGGACTCCGTATGCAAAAGTTATGGCCAGTTGAAGGTAGACTGCTCCTGGGTGTACGTTTTGGCTTCCTTCTCGGGAATACCTTGTACTCTAGCTTGTAGTGATGTGGAATGACATCCTTGCAGCTCTAAGCCATGATTCCTAAGCACAAGTACATTATTATGCAGTGGTCTATCCTCTAAAATATAATTATGCCACCCGAGAAACGAGTTCACCTGTTGATTTAGCTGCCGTGCGCATGCCCTTGTGATAGGACCTTGCATAGGAGGTGGTGGAGGTGAGGTCATGGGTTTTTCCGACATAGTGATGTCCTCATCAATGTGTACCTAGCACCATTGGTGGAAGATCTGAAAACACTATGGGTTCCCGGGGTATAGGTATGGGATGCGTACAAACAAGAGAACTTCACTTTGCACTGCCTTTTGTTCTGCACCATAAATGATTACCCTGCCCTTAGTAACCTATCAGGCCAGAGTACAAAAGGAACCAAAGCCTTTACTCATTTCTTAGACAATACCGAGAGTGTGTGGCTGAATCACTCGTGCAAAACCGTTTACATGCATCACCGTAGGTTCCTTCGGAGGAATCACCCATACCGCAAAATGAAAAAACAATTCGATGGAACGAACGAAGACGGTTCAGCTCCAAAGCCTTTAAGTGGGATAGATGTCCATGATATGGTTAAGAACTTGGATGTTGCGTTTGGAAAGGGGCGTAAATCGAGGTCCCGTGAGAAGAGCACGTGTGAAGGACCGAGATGGCGAACAGAGGGGGGGGGTGAATGGTCGCAAATAAAAATTCCCCCAAAATACTCCAACAAAAACCTCGACAAGATCGCTCAAAGGAAATTGTGAAAAAACCAAAAAACTAGACAACTATGTGTACCGCAAGCTTGCATGGATAAGTACCATAAAATATGTGGAGATTTTTGAGTCACAATCCTGGTTGTCTAGTGTCCAAGATAAAGAGGAATCAATTCAAACTCTTGCTTTTAGAAAGGACATCAATTCAAATCACAAAAGTCACTTTCAGAAAAGCAAAAGCAGAATTTCCAGAACATGTCCTCAATTTGCACAGGAGGTTGGTGGGTTTCTGCAGCTCACAAAATTCTGAGAATTTTTCTCCCTATGAGCATCAGAGTCGTGAAGAACTCCACCAAAGTTCTCCTCAAAAATCTTTAAAGAAAACAAAGGAAAAATCTAAGAACACAGTATGCTCAAGAACTTCGAGCAGAAAGTTTAGGGCTCGGTTTTCACCTCATGGCGCCCAAACGGTGCGACAAGTGAACTCCAAAATTTTTATGAAGGTGTATATCAGAGTCCCGCACCTCCTCCCGCAAGAATCACTCAAAAAGGATTTTTCTATATTTTTACAAAAATCAAACACTGACTGCTGCACGAAGAACAAGTTCTGAACAAAGTTGGAACTTGAAAGAAAAGATGTTCTCTACTCAATCCAAGAGTGCAAAAGAGATGTAAAACCATATGAACACACTCAAAACATCCAAGATCAGCAGTATTTAGAAGGAGGGGAGGCAAACCCAAATTACTTGAAAGTAAATTGCGGGAATGTAATTGCGGGAAAGTAAATGCTGAATTTAAATTGCGTAAAGTAAAGACATAATGTAAATGCGCAAAATAAATTCAGAGGTGGATAAAACTTTCATTTCTGGAAGGGGAGGTTACAAAGCCTCACATTCATGTGGGCAAAGCTCAAATGAGCATCAAAAACCTCAACACCTTCAAGGGAAGGAGGCTACCCCTCCACCCCTATTTATACTACTCTTGGGCCACCTACCACCCTTGGATGAGTCCCTCAACCCTAGAGCACTCATCTAAGGGCTAGGATTAACCCCCACACACAGCTATGCAAGGGCTAACCCAAAACCCACACACATACCGGGTTTTCTTGCACGGTTTTCAAAGCATACTACCTAGACCCGCTAACCTATCAACTAGACCTCAATCCGACGGCCCTCATTGATCCACGCGGCATCTAGCTAGCATCAACTCCTTTCCTTGTCCTCTTGACTTGCCCGAACTCCGTCTCCGATCATCTTTGGCGATCTCCCAACCGTCTGGACCTCCGCGCTCCTCGCCTAGTCCGGTCATCCTTCGCCTCACCATGACCTAGCACCGTCGCCTGCAACCATCAAAGACAAGGAAACTCCTCACATAGCAATGCCCACAAAGATGTGCAATAAACCATCCAACTCATCACTACGCGTCCATACGACGGCCAGATCGCCACTCTGGCGCAGAGACAACTCAAATTGCTTCATTTTGAAAATCAATCCAAATCAAACTCAAACTTGAGCACATCTTGCTCAAATAAAGTCAAATACTCATCACAAACATGGATGGACCTCCACATGGTCCTTCAATCTCCCCCTTGATGAGTATATTGACAAACCACACAAAAGGCATAACTTTAGTTTGAAGAAAATGAAGAAGAAAGTAATTTTTAGTTGCAAAGTCAAACTTGGTCCAAAGATAGAAATTAGAACCATGACCAAGTTGACGAAGAGGAATTCAGATTTTAGAAGTTTTCAACAAAAACTCTAAAATCCAACTAAACATGTCAAATGTGATTATGAGATTATGATCCAACAGAAGTAGTAGCATAGTTTTACAAAGATCATAATAACCAAATAAGCATTCACATTTTTATCATTTTAGTGACGCCTTTTCTACGTTTTCTCCCCCTTTTGGCAATATAGGCATCAATTTTTTTTATGTATGCATGAAATGCAATCGAAAGAGCTTTGAAGATTATCCAATTGATCAAAATGGAAGGATATTACACCAAGCTTGTCGATTTCAGAAGATGACTAAACTAAGACATGTCCAAGTGCAAATCGAGCTTAGTTTTGAATATTTCATTTTAGCAAGATTAGACAAGTGCAACACTTAGCTTTAGTTTCAAAAATAGAAGAATAGCCACTCTAAGGATCAAAAGGAAAACCTAGAGTTCAACCTACTCAACACTTTGGGAATCTAGAAGAGCATACAAGGTCCTTGGGCTCATTTATCACTTAATGCAAATTTTGATTTATCATCATACAAGACATAGCGGGTGCAAATGTTTGACATTATTTGCATTCTTTACCCACATATGTCTTTGTTTTTAATTTATTTGCATTTTCTTTTGACAACCAATTGACTCAAGCCGTATGCGACCATCTCAAGATGAACTCTTAAGAGGATGGTCTAGGTCAAACACGATGTATTCCAAGTTCATCCCAAGTGCAATGGGAAGCGGTCTTGTGAATGCAAGGTGTTGAGTCATATGTGCACAAGAAGAGTCAATTTTGTTTAATTTTCATTTTTTTTTGCACAATGATTCACGAGCAATTGAAGGACTCTAGTATGGATCAAACTAGTTTCACCCAAGTTGCTATAGGGACTCTAGAGAACTCCTAAATTTCTCAAATTATGGCACAAACCTCTAGAGAAGAAACCTAGCAAGTAAAAGCAACATGTTTCATCAAGTTTTTCATTTAAGGCTTATTTCATTTTTAAGCTTAGCAAGTTAAATGAACTTGGACATACCTAAGCTAGTGATTTTCTTCAAATGATGAGCATGGTGTATAGCACGAAGAAGAAATCAATTGCATAATAGACAAAGCTCATAAAACAGAAAATGCAGTCTAAATGCAATGCATGAACAGATTCCCAAACTCCCCCTCAACAAATGAATCAATTTTAAGCTCAAATCTGGTTAAAGTTGAGTTATTATCAAGATTAGGCATAAAGAAAACCGAATGAACTCAATAACAACGAGAAAAAATGAACGAGGAGAAGAAGCGAGAAGCGCAAAGCTGGATGGCTATTGAGCATAGATAAGATAGAAGAGACTCACTACGGCTTAGACTCGCTCTTATCTTCCCAATGGATGACATTGTAAGTCGACTCTAGATCCCAACTAAGGAGTGCACATGACCTGTCTACCCGGAGGCCCAATACGCAAGACTTATAAGGCGTGAGGGAACTCAACCTAGAGAGAAGAGAGAACGACTAATCACGCATGATAGCAACCTAAAGCACAAGATAAGAGGTCCATGGAAGGCATGTCAAGTCTAAGTGAGTGAACTCAACTCAAGAAAACAAGCCCAAAGTCACCCAAAAGAAACACAAAGAAAAGAAAAGCTAAGCTGGAAGAAAACATATAATACATAATATACAAACCAGCTCCCCCTCACGAAAGGCCGTAAGGGCTCACGACTCAAGCTCACTCCTCAAGGCAACAAACTGGAGCTATCCAAAGGCTTGGTGAAGATATCGCTAATCAAGGTCACTCTCTGAATCAAGCGCGATATCTCCCTTCTCCACATGGTCTCTAAGGAAGTGATATCTAATATCAATGTGCTTGGTCCGGGAAAGTTTCACTGGGTTTTTAGCAATGCAAATAGCTGAAGTGTTGTCACAGAAAAGTGGCACACTCTCTATCTCTAACCCATAGTCCCGTAAGGTCGATCTCATCCAGAGCACTGCTCTGACAAAGAATCGGTTGCGACAACATACTCGGCCTCGTGGTGGGTGTGCAACCCTGCATCGCTTCCTAGATGACCAAGAAACAAGAGAAGTGCCAATGAATTGGCAAGTGCCGAAGTGCTCTTCCTATCTATCCTCTGACACCAAACAAAGTCGGCATCGAAAAGGCTCTAAGAGATAGACAAGAAGGCGAAGAGTACCAAATACCATAATAAGTGGTAGCACGAAGGTACTGAAGATGCGCTTGACCTTTGGCGGTGAGAGGCGAGGAGAAGCTTGAAATCGAGCGCCTGCACACACACGACAAAATGTATGTCGGCCTCGAAGCGGTGAGGTACAAGAGGAGCCGATCATGCTCAAACTCCTTTTGATCGCGAGCTCACCATCCTCATCGGGCTCGAGGACGTAGTGGTGGCCATAGGAGCCATCATCGGCTTCCCATCGGACATGTCAAGCGCCTCGGGAGGTCATGGGTATATTTTCCTTGATGCAAGAAAGTACCCTCCTAGTCCGCTTGATTTGGAAGCCAAGAAAGTAGCTCAACTCGCCCATCATACTCATCTCAAACTCAGTGCTCATCACCTCGTAAAACCGAGACACAAGCGAATGAGACGAGCCACCAAAAATGATATCGTCCACATAAACCGGACAAGAAGAAAATTAGACTCATGGTGTCGATGAGCGAGTTTTGTCTACTATGCCCATTTTGAAGTCATGGTGAGAAGATAAGACTTGAGCCTCTCATACCATGCTCTGGGGGCTGCTTGAGTCCATACAAAGCTTTGGAGAGCTTGTATACATGACTCGAAACTTGGGGTTCTCGAATCTCGGAGGTTGTTTGACATAAACCTCTTCCTCAATATAGCCATTGAGGAATGCACTCTTGACATCCATTTGATAGAGCTTGAAGCCACGGGATGCGAGAGAATGCAAGCAGGATCCTAATAGCCTCTAGTCTAGCTACGAGGGCAAAGGTCTCCTCAAAGTCAAGACCCTCAACCCGAGAAAAGCCCCTGCAACTAGCCTAGCCTTGTTGCGAATGACAACCCCATCCTCACTCTGCTTGTTTTGAACACCCACTTGGTCCCAATGATATTATGACCGATGGGGCTCGACAAGCTGCCATACCTTGTTCCTCTCAAAGTTCTCAAGTTCCTCATGCATAGCATTAATCCACGATTCATCGGATAATGCATGAGAAACATCCTTCGGCTCAAAGGAGGCAACAAAGGCGAGTGGAGGCAGAATGGACAAACGATTTTGAGCGAGTGACCGCTCAAGCAGATCACCAATGATCGATCGGTGGATGAGCTTCTGGATATGACGGGAGGACTGAGAAGCGAGTGGCCTCTACCTCATTCACAGAAGAGGTAGGAGCAGAGCCACTCGCTGAAGGAGAGTCGGAAGGCAAGGGCTGGTCTCCCTGAGGTGCAGAAATGGAAACAGGAGGCACCTCAGGTGTAGAGGGGACTGGATCCGTTGGAACACCATCATCTCCATCATCCTCATCTTCTACAAAGATGATCTCGGAGGGATAAGAAGAGCCTGAAACATCAGGTCTAGCTCCTGGGCTAGCCTCATCAAAGGTCACATCACAGGTCTCCATGATCCTATGCGCATCAACACTCCAGACCCTATAGCTACGAGAAGAAGTCGAGTAACCTAGAAAGATACCATCAGAAGAGCGAGACTCAAATTTATCTAGGTTACCAGACTTCAAGATAAAACACTTACAACCGAAAATGCGAAAATGAGACACACTGGGCTTTCGCCCATACCTCAACTCATAAGAAGTGCGATGCAGATGTGCTCTCAAAAACACGCGATTAGAAACATGGCAAGCAGTAGCTATAGCCTCAGCCCAAAACTTCCTAGGAGTATTGTACTCGTTTAGCATCGTCCTGGCCATTTCTACCAGGGTCCTGTTCTTCCTTTCCACTACGCAATCCCGCAAACTAACCCTCCTGATGAATCAAGGATTCTACAGGCATTACTCTTGAAGCTTACCTCGAAAGAGTCATCGATAAGCTGAGAAACAGAGAGCAGATTGTATTGCAGCTTACTTACTAAGGCAACATCTTTAAGAATGAAATTTTGGTTAATGCAGATGGTACCTTTAGCAATGACTCTACCAGAAGATGCATCCGCAAAAGTGATTAACTCATCACCGGGGGCTCGGACTAGGGAAGAGAACCAACGAGAATCTCCGGTCATATGACGAGAACAACCGGAGTCAACAATCTAAACATCTCCCTTCCCCATCCGACGAACCTGATCAAGACACAAGAGAGAAAGATGACTCAGTACTGGGATATAGTGAAGACTTAGGAACCCAATACTGAACCATACGACACCTCAGAGTACCGACCACAAAGAAGATCGGACTCGAGTGTCTCTCTGACGCTCAACTCTCACGATCGGGAGCAACTCGTAGATAATCTAGGAGTTAAAGCTGGGTTGGCACGCCGTGGTGCAAAAGTCGGACCATCCCAAAGAAGGTCTGCTGGATCTCCTAGGAAAACACCTCACGCCACCGATATCTACCTCGATGGGAAAAGCGAGGAATATCAAGAGGATGGCGGAAAAGGCGACTACGAACAGCTCGGGACTAAAACTCGAAGAACTAGCATGAAAACCAAGTCCCGGACGCTGCCCAAAACAGCGACTCTCTAACTTTGTCTAGAAGCGGTGTGTGTCTTAGGAGCACTCAAAGTGCGGGATTACCCCGAATGCCCCTAAGAGCAAAGACAACACGCTCACGCCGAGTGATCTTGGCGCGCTCAAGCGTAAATCTACTAGGTGACCATCCTTCTTACGGAAGGTGCATGTGTACTTCGCCTTGCTAGAGGCAGAAGCAATAGGAGTAACACCCTTCTGATCAGAAGTCCTATGGACAACCCCAGCAAATCTAAACACGGTGGTACTCACTCTGGGAGCTACCACAATCTCACCACTCTTGGAGCCGCACACAATGGTGGGAGGATGCGCCCGAGTGTGCTCCAAGGGATCAAATCCTAGACCTTGGTTGAATCTACTAATGTTGGATTGGTCTAGAATAAGATTGAGCTTCTTCTTGTCTCCAACAAACTTCTCGAGAGTGCTCATAAGATACTGGCAATCTCGGAAGAAAGAAGCACAAGAAGAAAAGGGGAAGGAGAGGAAGAAGAAGAACCAGAAAGAGAAGATCTCTCAGCACGTGCTTTTTGTTCCCTTAGTACGGCTGCCTCAATCTTGAGGGCCTCACAAGAAACGCAAGGAGCATCTCTAATCCTAAGGGTTTGGTCTTTTAACTTCTTCTTAAGCTCGACATGGATTTGATCCACATCATCCTTAACCCCAACACACAGCAAGCAACCAGTTTGTGACTTAACTAGTAAATCCTTAGCAAGTTGATCACACTTGACATTCAAAACATCATTGTCAAGTTTTAGTTGCTTACTGACCCTCACATGAGTTATTGGGTCCTTAGAAGCATGCAATTCAAGTTCATCATTTCTAGCGAAAGCTTTCTAAGGTGTTCGCTCATGGCATCAATTTGGCAAGCAATTTAGGGCAATTAGCACATGATGGAGTGGAGTGAGCATGAAGAAAACTAGCCTCAACAGAATAGCATCAATAGAACTAGTGCTAGCATTCTTCAACCTAAGACCATCAAGTTCAAGCAAGCACACTATCATGTATGGTCCTTAGGTTCTCTAACTCCACAAGAATAGCATCACACAAAGAGCAATCATCGGTGACTCGGGAGGAGAAGATCTAAGTGAAGCTAACTCCGAGTCAAGGTACCTACTTCCTTCTCAAGCTCCGTACACCTAGCTCTAGCTCTAGCATGAAATTTTCCTAATTTGCGTAAAGCTTCGTTGAGCAGGTCATAGGAGGGTACCTCATCAATTATTTGTAGAGCTCGGAGTCGCGATGTCGTTGGTGTCGGCCATGAAGCACATCTTGGAGAAGTCGTCGCCGCCCTTCTTCTCTTGCGGATCATCCTCGCCCTCGTCGCTCCATGTCTCCGTGTCGGAGAGGTTGATGTCGTCAAGCCGGCGAGGACGCGGTGGAAAAACTTCTTGTTCTTGGAGAAGTTGCGGTACTTCTTCTCGTCGCGCGGTTCGCGAACTGGAGGCTTCTTGTTGTGGTTCTTGTCGGTGTAGTCGTTCTTGTCCGAACCGCCAACGTCGTTCTTGCCCTTCTCCGGCTTGGGACAGTTCGCGAATGTGGTTGGGGCCACCACACTCAAGCGGTGATCATGCCACCTCTCTTCCTCTCTCTCACCCTCTTGTATGCATGAGAAAACTTGCGGCGAGAAGAGTAAGCTTATTTTTCGAAATTTTTCTAGTTGGTCATCGCTTAGCTCGCAAAGGCGGAAGAGAGAAACCAATAGAAGGATCGGAAGAAGAAGATCCAATGGGATTGGTGACCAAAGCCATCGATCGAGATTTCGTCTTCGAGAGGCGACATCGATCTCATGAGTCTTGAGGCGGGAATAAAGCCCGTCAAGAGTCGAGTCGATAAGTCGGTGGTGTCCTTGATGGTGGTCACCTTCATCTCCCAAACCCGAAGGTCGAGTGCGGTCAAGAAATGCCGAGCATTGTCCGAGTCAGGGTATATGCAACCAACTGCTCGGAGGTCGCTCAAAATCTTTGTAAACCGACCAAAACACTCGTCGAGACTCTCACCAGCGCGTTGATCAAACTTGTTGTACTCGCGCTTGAACTGGTCCTGCCTCACAGTCTTGATTTGAGTAGAGCCCTCATGGTAAGCATTGAGGGTAACCCAAATCTCGTGAGCGGAGCGAAGGTGAGACATCCTATCATACTCACCGCGGCTAAGACCCTGTATGAGAGTATTCCTTGCTTAAGCATTCGCCTCAACGTCAAAAATATTGATGGCCGTGACATTTTCATCAGCAGGAACCTCATACGGGAGTTTCACCTTCTGCCATATCAGGTTGCCCTAGGCAGTGATGTATGACTCCATCCGGGACTTCCAAAAAGGAAAATCAACTCCATTAAAGATGGGAGACTTGGTGCAATGTTTGTCCGTCGCGATGGCTCTTGAGACCGGTCAAGATCTAGAAAGAGCAGAACCGGCTCTGATACCAATTGAAGGACCGAGATGGCGAACAGAGGGGGGGTGAATGGTCGCAAATAAAAATTCTCCCAAAATACTGCAACAAAAACCTCGACAAGATCGCTCAAAGGAAATTGTGAAAAACCCGAAAAACTAGACAACTATGTGTACCCCAAGCTTGCATGGATAAGTACCATAAAATATGTGGAGATTTTTGAGTCACAATCCTGGTTGTCTAGTGTCCAAGATAAAGAGGAATCAATTCAAACTCTTGCTTTTAGAAAGGACATCAATTCAAATCACAAAAGTCACTTTCAGAAAAAGCAAAAGCAGAATTTCCAGAACTTGTCCTCAATTTGCACAGGAGGTTGGTGGGTTTCTGCAGCTCACAAAATTCTGAGAATTTTTCTCCCTATGAGAATCAGAGTCGTGAAGAAGGCCACCAAATTTCTCCTCAAAAATCCTTACAGAAAAAACAGGAAAAATCTAAGAACACAGTATGCTCAAGAACTTCGAGCAGAAAGTTTGGGGCTCGGTTTTCACCTCATGGCACCCAAACGGTGCAACAAGTGAACTCCAAAATTTTTCTTCAGGTGTATATCAGAGGCCTCACCTCCTCCAACAAGAAACACTCAAAAAGGATTTTTCCATATTTTTACAAAAATCAAACACTGACTGCTGCACGAAGAACAAGTTCTGAACAAAGTTGGAACTTGAAAGAAAAGATGTTCTCTACTCAATCCAAGAGTGCAAAAGAGATGTAAAACCATATGAACACACTCAAAAAATCCAAGATCAGCAGAATTTAGAATGAGGGGAGGCAAATCCAAATTACTTGAAAGTAAATTGCGGGAATGTAATTGCGGGAAAGTAAATGCTGAATTTAAATTGCGTAAAGTAAAGACATAATGTAAATGCGCAAAATAAATTCAGAGGTGGATGGATAAAACTTTCATTTCTGGAAGGAGGTTACAAAGCCTCACATTCATGTGGGCAAAGCTCAAATGAGCATCAAAAACCTCAACACCTTCAAGGGAAGGAGGCTACCCCTCCACCCCTATTTATACTACTCTTGGGCCACCTACCACCCTTGGATGAGTCCCTCAACCCTAGAGCACTCATCTAAGGGCTAGGATTAACCCACACACACAGCCATGCAAGGGCTAACCCAAAACCCACACACATACCGGGTTTTCTTGCACGGTTTTCAAAGCATACTACCTAGACCCGCTAACCTATCAACTAGACCTCAATCCGACGGCCCTCATTGATCCACGCGGCATCTAGCTAGCATCAACTCCTTTCCTTGTCCTCTTGACTTGCCCGAACTCCGTCTCCGATCATCTTCCGGCGATCTCCCAACCGTCTGGACCTCCGACGCTCCTCGCCTAGTCCCGGTCATCCTTCGCCTCACCATGACCTAGCACCGTCGCCCTGCAACCATCAAAGACAAGGAAACTCCTCACATAGCAATGCCCACAAAGATGTGCAATAAACCATCCAACTCATCACTACCGCGTCCATACGACCGGTACTGCCACTCCTGGCAGAGACAACTCAAATTGCTTCATTTTGAAAATCAATCCAAATCAAACTCAAACTTGAGCACACCTTGCTCAAATAAAGTCAAATACTCATCACAAACATGGATGGACCTCCACATGGTCCTTCAACGTGGAAGAAGAGATCAATATTTTGGGACCTACCTTATTGGGAGCACCTAGAAGTTCGGCACTGCATCGACGTGATGCACGTGGAGAAGAATGTATGTGATAGCTTGATTGGTCTCTTATTGAATATTAATGGCAAATCAAAGGACAGTATCAATGCATGGCTTGACTTGGTCGATATGGGCATAAGACCTGAGTTAGCATCGAAAGAGACATATACAGGCCGTACATACTGCGAACCTGCTTGTTACACTTTGTCTAAGGCTGAGAGAACTGAACTGTGCCAGTGCTTGCATGGTGTGAAAGTTCAGTCCGGTTACTCCTCTAAGATGAAGAGACTTGTTTCGATGCAAGATTTGAAATTAGTTGGCATGAAGTCTCGTGATTGTCATGTGCTGATGACACAAATGCTCCCTGTGGCAATTAGAAGTATTTTGCCAGTCAAGGTCCGGGAGACAATCACGAGGCTGTGTTATTTTTTTTAACACAATTGCTTAGAAGGTCATCGATCCCGAAGCACTAGATGCACTGCAGGCTGAGGTGGTGATGATTCTATGTAATCTTGAGATGTATTTCCTTCCGTCGTTTTTCGATATCATGGTCCATCTCGTTGTTCACCTTGTGATAGAAATAAATATATGTGGGCCCGTGTTCCTACGTAGCATGTACCCATTCGAGAGGTATATGGGAATTCTCAAGTCCTACATACGGAATCGATCTCGGCCGAAGGGTAGCATTGTCGAAGGTTATGCAACCGAAGAAGTCGTAGAGTTTTGCGTCGATTACATGGCTCAGGTCGAACCAATAGGTGTACCTCGATCTCGCCATGAGGGAAGACTCTAAGGCATCAGGACCATCGGTAGGAAAGCAATCACGCCTGATCCGTCTTCCTATGCTCAAGCTCATTTCATGGTTTTGCAACACATGGCTGTAGTGTCCCCGTACATCGACGAGCATAAGCACTAGCTACGGCAAGAGTCTTGGATCACAAGACAGCATAACCTTCGGTTTAACAGATGGCTGAAGGAGCGACCCATCACTAGGACCTCGTCAGGTGATACGCTCACATGGTTGGCAAAAGGGCCAACATTTACAGTTGTAACATGGAAAGGATATGACTTAAATGGGTACACATTTTACACGAGAGATCAGGATATGAAGATCACAAACCAGAAGAACGGTGTACGCATAGATGCATTCAACACCGTTGGGTCAACAAGGAGCTCCTACTATGGGTTCATAGAGGAGATTTGGGAGCTCGACTATGTACTATTCAAGATCCCCTTATTTCGGTGTCGTTGGGTCCACCTCCAGCACGTGAGGGTTGATAAGTACGGTGTCACTACTGTCGACCTCGCACGTGTCGGATACCAAGATGAACGATTCATACTCGCTAACCAAGCTATTCAGGTATTCTATGTAATCGACCCGTCCAACAAGAAGAGACATGTAGTTCTTCAGGGAAAAAGGAGGATTGTCAGAGTAGAGAATGTAGTAGATGAGGAAGAATACAATCAATTTGAAGAGTTGCCTCCTATCGGGAAGAGCATCACAGTCCAGGAAGAACAACCCGAAGAAGCTAGCTACACACGCGTCGATCATCATGAAGGGCTAATTTTTATACAAAAGAATAAGCAAGTGGAGTTATGATTTTAAGTGTACTCTAGAAGATAATAGAGTTGTTTGTAATGAGATGCTCGAAATTCAAAACAAATTTGTGTATATATGCATCTGATTTATTTAATATAGTTTCCTTTCCTTTACTGATATTGCTTCATCTACAATTTCATATACATTATACATTATCCACTATCGATTGTATGTCAAGAAGGCCAAACTCTGGATTTACCTTAGCAATGAAGGTCTATGTCAAGCTTCATCACAGACGGTTCTATAATAGGCAAATCGGTATATTTTATATCACGACGGTTCTAATACAAAGCGGTTGCGATAAAATACTATCACGAGCGGTTCTATTTAAGAACAAATGCAGCGATGTTATTATAATGACGGTTCTAAACTAGAACCGTCTGTGATATGGGAGACCTATAAAAAGGCCACTCTTGCAGAACATTCATTCTCCACTCACACGCTCAAAACCCTAGCTATAGCTTTGTCTCCCGAGCCCACCCGCTTCATCTCCTATTCTGACGCCGCCCCCTCATCGACGCCTCCCCATCGCCGACGTCGCCCCCTCGCCGACGCCGCCCCTCTTGGACCTGCCTCATCCCCGTCGCGCCGCCGACCGCCTCATCCCCGTTGCCGAGTCGCGGTATGGCTCCCTTCTCCTCCCTCTCTCCCGAAACCCCTCTCTTCATCTATATACTGAGAGTATTGTGTGATTGTGCGGTTGTGTGTGAGAATTTTTACATTTGGGCATTTAGGGTTAGATCTGTTGATGCCAGAGTATGCTAAATTCATGCTGAGGCTTAAGTTTCATAGCTTTTGGAATTCTACAGTAGTGTAACTGAAGCTACTAGTGATGTGCTCTACATCAAGGTTGCTCAAGCAGCAGATGAACTCGCTCAAGCATTAGTGGTAGTACCACTGCTCCGTTTTGCATCTCGACCATTTTTGTGTTGGTGTTGTTGAGATTGAGCATATAGTGGCCACTATCCTAATCACATGTTGCACAGCTCATTTGCAAGTTGTTTAGTATAATTGTAAGCGGTAGAACAAAAAAATATATAGAAGATTAATTGGGTGGAATGGCAGATTTCCATGAGAACCTACATGTGTTCTTTGCCTTCCTGTTTTTATGAACCGTGTACCAATTACTTTAACTAAATAGTTCGGCAGCAAAATATGATAACATTTCTTCCGTAGATTTGTATTTCCCTAGTACTTTTAGGTTGCTTTGTAGCTTTGTTCCTTCATAGGCTTCACTGCTTTTCTACGTTTCTACGTACTAATTGCTAAGCAATACTGATTACTGAGTTGAAGGAAACTCACATTTTAAAAATTAGAAACCTAGAAGATTTGCAATGCACTCATACCGTTGTCTAGTAGCACTGCCCTTTCTTTCTTTTTCCCTAACTGCTAATTCTTATCAATAGATGTCGCTGGTAGCATTTTAAGCTAGCTCATTTGGTGATAGGGTGTAAATAACTAATATGCATAATTTTTAAGCTAGCTCATTTGATGATGACTCTATTGCTGTCATTGTCATTTGAGGTCTCTTGCTTGTGCTTGACATTTCGGATTAACATTGCAGTAATGACCACTTCAAGCAGTATTAATTCTGTTGAGAACTTATAACTAAAATATCATGAATTGTTTTGTATGTTGTCACTTGTAAGCAGTATTAATTCTCTTCACTTACCTTCTCTTAAATTGGCTTCTCTGAACTTACCTTCTCTTAACCTTGCATCACACAATTTGAACATAATTTGAGTTTGTGTCTCAACTCTAAAGATTTACACACGAATAAGCTTAAGGGTCTAATATATATACTACCTTTGTACCCATTAAATAAAAGCAGCCATCAATTGGTAGCCTTCCATGTTTGATTACTTTTCTTTCCTGTTGAGCCATGACAACCAGCCTAGATTGCAAGATGGTGTCCCCTCATTCGCCGTCTCAAGGAAGTGATGAGTCATCGAAAAGAAAACCTCCTCGAGGTCCAAGAGGAGCAAATAAAAGGCCCACAGAACGATATATCATCACGGCGATTGATCGAAAGGATGGGGCCCCCACCAAACCAAGAAAGGCGGTGAATGCATTTAGGACATTGTGCGAGATAGTCGCACGGGAACGGGTCCCCATCACCTGTCCATCCTGGAAGTCGCTGACTGATGAGAGCCGCAATGACTTGGTGACAGAAATTATGTCTTCGTTTGATATCCCAGAAGACTTTGTGAGCTTAGTGCGACAGTATGCACTACTAGTGGTTGGAAAGGCGTGGAAGAATTTCAAGAGCACGCTTGTCAAGGAATATGTCGATAAGGACAGGACTCCCTTCTCTAAGTACGGGTTCATTGCTGAGGACGTATGGCAAAATTTTGTTGAGGCGAAGACGACGGATGAATTCGTGCGGCAAAGTGAAGCCCACAAGGCCCTGCAGGCAAGGAGCACCCACCCCCACAAACTTGGCACCGCTGGGTATGCAGGGAAGAGGGACCAATGGGAGAGGGAGGACGAGGAGGCCTGTGTGCCATTTGCATGTATCGTTGACCGACGCGCCAGAGACTGGCTGAGAGCAAGGTCAAGTGCCACGTCTTCCGGCACCGTCTCCTTTACAAACCCCGCGGACGAGTAAGTCTGCCAACGCCTGGTAAGATATCGAACTTCCAATTATGTACGTAATTAGTCCGTAATTTCGTAAGTGAAATAACTTTTCGGGATCATGCAGGTAGCGTTGAGTACACAATCTTCCGAGGGCACTTTTTTTGCCAGACAGGGAGAAAGATGTACTCTCCACAGCCTTGGGAAACAAGGAACACCCTGGTCGCACACGAGGCATGGGGTTTTTTGTTCCCTAGAAGTCAGGATTTCCAGATGACTCAGACAAATACCGGAGTAGGAAGAGAACCAAAGCAGAGCGAGAGGAACGACTGGTACAAAGGATTGAGGAAAGACTAAGAGAAGAATTCAACAATAAGATAAGAAGCCTCGAGGAAAGGCTCAATAATCAGCCTTCGCAAGTCCCGGATGTATGTGGGCAAATCAGCCCCACTACCAAAAAGAGCAACTGTGCGTCCGCCACTCCCACAGATGAACATGGCAAATTTCCTGTCTGTGACATCAAGGTACTTATATATATGTCTTGAATGCTTCATACAAATAGCTGTTGGATGCAGTAGCTAATTGTGTACCGTTATGTAGGTGGCCACGCGGTGCACTCTCCAAGTGAGACTTGTCCATGGTGCCATTCTTATTCCGGCTGCTTCGGGGGTCGTGTATCCGTTTATTAAAGGGGCGCTGGTGCACGGCACTCTTGTGGCACCGGGATTCATGAAGGTTATTGTGGACGGTGTAAATGATAATTTCAAGACCGTCACACTACCGATGCCCCCAAATGACGACATTTTGACACTGGGGGACGCCATTCGCACTTTTATCCAGTGGCCCAGCAGCGGCATCTCCCTGGACGCCCGTCCTCCATCACCGGAGCTTCCCCAACTGCCTGAGTCATCTGCTGCAGCTCAACAGGGCACCAAATCAGCTCCTGTGCCCCTGCATCAAAGGACTTTCAGTGGGATGGTGCCCACTCGTCAAGGTGACGGCTAATTCATCTCAGGTATGTCTTTCTGACTCAGCCAGTAAACCAGTCAGTGTCGCGAGGAATTGTTGCGATCTTCGTAGCATCTTCGTAATAGAAGAGCAGAAGACCGATCTCCAACACCAACAAGAGATTCAAGAAGCTGCGGAGGAAGATCGCCTTCTTTCGTAAGACCAAGGAGGCGCCGCCGCGATCGCTTCGATCTCACGGCCGTAATGTCCACGAGGACATCCTGCAATCGAAATTGGGAGACCAAGTTGTCTTTCATACACCGATGCAGAACGTCGTCACCTCCAAGACGCTTCTCGACACGCTAGACACGATGATTGCATCGGACAGCCCGGCAACCCCAATCGTGGCCCAGATCAAGGCCATGGTGACGGCGGCAGCAATTCAGCAAAATTAGGAGAAGCTGGTAGGAGAAGCGTGTTCATGTTCCCATGTGGCTACTCGCGTCGCTAGCAGTTGAACTCCAGCCAGTCGGAGTATCAGTAGTTGGCGCACCATGCAACTAGTCGGAGACGTCCGCCGGAACCTCAACCGCGACCTTCGCCAAGACATCACCACCAGACGAAAAGAGCGGGATGAGGAAGAATGACGATGGCACCACGACGACCACGAACGTTTCGGCACCGGCCACGATCGACGAGGTAATCAACGGCGCGACGACAGCAATGACCATAGAGACCATCATCGCCGGGGTTGGAGTGACAATGACAATCGCCGGGGTCGGAGCGACAACGACGATCGCCGAGTCATGTGCTCGCCGCGCCGAACTCCACCCCGACCGTTGATGACGATCGCCGAGCCCGAGGCTTGCCACGCCGGACTCCCCCTCATCACGATGACAGATCCATCGATGGAATCCGAGCGTTCACTTCTCGGTTACGCCGAGTGGTTTGGCCCGAAGGCTTCAACCCCAAGGGCATCGTTAAGTTTGACGGGGAGCGAGATCCAGAAGCTTGGCTGCAGGTCTATGCCCTGGCAGTCAAAGCGGCTGGGGGCAATCAAAACGTTATGGCAAATTATCTGCCAGTCAATCTCACCCCCTCGACTCAAGCATGGCTCATAGGACTTCCTGCGAACTCGGTGGACTCCTGGAGCGACCTTTGAGATCAATTTATCGCGAACTTCCAGGGAACCTATGAGAGGCCTGCCACCCCATGGGATCTGTATCAGCTTCACCAGAAGAATGACGAAAAGCTGAGAGATTTCATCCGGCGCTTCATGCAGAAGAAAAACACCATCAGGGATGTATCTGATGCGGTGGTGGTGGCGGCCTTTCAGAAAGGGGTCAGCGATCCTGATCTGATCAAGAAGATGTCCAGGAAACCACCGGCCTCCGTAAAGGAGATGTTTGCATTGACTGACCGGTATGCCACGGCCTCCGACGCCATGGCCGAGCGGCAAGAAGATCGCCCGTAACAGAAGAACAAAGGCGATAGGGCCGAGTCCTCCAAGAACAAAGACAAAAAGCGGAAAGGCGAGGAGCTAGTTGCGGTAACAGAACACAACCGACCCCAAGTCACACGAAGGGAGGCACCTGACTACAATACCGTCATGGAGGCGATCTGTCCTTTCCACCCTAAAGGTAAACATGCCGCTAAAGACTGCTTTACTCTGAAGCGTTTTGCGCGCGAAAGCAACAAGCCGGCTCGGTGAAGGAGGCGGCCAAGAAGAAGGACATTCTGGTGAGGCGACTACCAAGAGCCCGAGCACGAGTGAACTACATATACGGGGCTCCACGGATCGAGTCAAGCGAAACAAAGCTTACCGCTCGGGAGATCAATGCGGTGGAACCGGCAATCTCCCAGTATCTAAAGTGGTTTGAAGTCCCGATCACCTTCGATCGCTCGGATCACCCCAACTGAGTTCTACATCCGGGTAAGTACCCTCTAGTGCTTGACCCTGTCATTCGCAGTGTAAAGCTCAAGAAGGTCTTGATTGATGGAGGGAGCGGACTCAACATCTTGTTCGCCAAAACCCTCGACGACATGAACATCCCCCGCTCCGAGCTAAGGCCGAGCTCACAGCCGTTACACGGGGTGATCCCTGTGGCGTCTTCGTTTCCTCTCGGGCAGATTTCTTTGCCTGTCACCTTCGGTACCAAAAGCAACTATCGGACCAAGTATGTAAATTTCGAGGTAGCGGATTTCGAGACAACGTATCACGCTATCTTGGGAAGACCCGGTCTGGCTTAGTTCATGGCCGTCCCACACTACACCTATTTGATGATGAAGATGCCGGGACCCGAAGGCGTCATCACGATTCGCAGCGACATCAAGCGATCTCTGGAATGTGACCGAGAGAATTGTGAACTTGCTGAGCTGCAGGAGACAACCGCTAAGGGGAGGAATATCCAGGCAGAGGCTGCCATGTTGCAGGAAGAAGACGACGTCCTATCCAAGAAGCAAGCCACGTCAGGGATAAAGCCTGGCGAAGGAACCAAGAGAATTATCCTTGACCCATCCGACTCGTCCAAAATGACTCTGATCGGGATAGGGCTCAAGGATAAATAGGAAGGCGCGCTCGTCACCTTCCTCCAGGCTAACAAGGACATCTTTGCCTGGAAACCATCCGACATGCCAGGTGTTCCTAGGGAGGTGATCGAGCATTCCTTACACGTCGATGAAAAGGCGAAGCCAAACAAGCAAAGACTCCGGTGGTTCACTCCAGATCGTCGAAACACCATCAAGCAGAACATCACCAAGCTATTAGCTGCAGGTTTTATCAAAGAAGTGTATCATTCCGATTGGTTGGCAAACCCTGTACTAGTTCAAAAGAAGAATAAAACTTGGCGCATGTGCGTTGATTATACTGATCTCAACAAGGCATGTCCGAAGGATCCCTTCGGGCTACCTCGAATTGATCAGGTGGTTGACTCGACCGTCGGGTGCGAAATCCTGAGTTTACTCGATGCCTACTCAGGGTATTACCAGATTCGCCTAAAGGCGAAAGATCACATCAAGACTTCATTCATCACGCCCTTTGGGGCCTTTTGCTATAACACGATGTCGTTCGGTTTAAAAAATGCTGGTGCAACTTATCAGCACGCAATACAGCGGTGCTTTCATGCCCAACTCGGACGCAATGTGGAGGCTTATGTGGATGATGTCATGGTAAAGATGATACGGATATTAGAAGCTACACCAGAATAATTCTCGATGATTTTAGCATTCATATGTTATATCATTGGAAAGATATGTAAGTCTAGTTTTCAACGCTTCAAACCATGCATCATTTCGACTTTCGAAGCAAAAGTTATGACCATTGAAGTGGAAGCTGCAAAGGCTGTTTGTGGCTGCGCGAAATTATCAGAAGACTCCTCAAATGCTCCACCAATATGACCTTCCACATACCTCCATGAGTACTTGCATTCACACCTAGTTAGGAGGGTTGTTCCTAGTATAAATACCCCATGTACTTCTCCTTTGTAAGCAATTGAAAAGTGAAAAGTGTAAAAATGTTGTTATGACTCATTTTTAGAATTAGCCACCATGGTGTCTTCTCCTTCATGGAATGGCTGTATGGAGGGATCTTATCCACCCCGGTTGTTTGACGACCCCTAGTGTAGTTGGACGAATGACTTGATTCAGGTTGCTGTATTGAGACAGTGGTTGATTTCAAGTACGTTCGTCAGGTTGCACTGTTATCGTGGCTGCTTGTAGCTAGTTATCCAAGAGCGTTGTTGGTTGGAATCGATGTTCATCATCGTCTCCTTCAGGTGGCGCTAGTTGTCCTCTTTCTCGCTCTCACGTCGTGAAGATCGGGCACTCCCCCGTATCATTTGGTATTAGAGCTTCGGTTGCCATGGTGAGAGTTAGTTACTATTTAGTTTCCTTGCGAGCTCAATATTTGGTTGTCGATTCCAGATTAGTGGTGATCTGATTTCAACAGTCATTTGATAGGGTTGGTTGAGATTTTGAATTTTTGTTCTCTCTCTTCAGGTTCTATCGGCTGTGTGATTAGATTTTCATTTTTTGGAGTTGTATCCTTATCTTGAGTTTTTTTTGTATTTATCTACTTAGTACTATCGAGTCTGTAATTTATGGTCGAGTCATTGAAGATCACCATCCGCATCCACTACAACAACTAGCATGAGTCGAGGACGACTCATTTTTGAAGAAAGGGAGAATGATACGGATATTAGAAGCTACACCAGAATAAATCTCAATGATTTTAGCATTCATATGCTATATCATTGGAAAGATATGGAAGTCTAGTTTTCAGCGCTTCAAACCATGAATCGTTTCGACTTCCGAAGCAAAAGTTATGACCATTGAAGTGGAAGCTGCAAAGGCTGTTTGTGGCTGCGCGAAATTATTGGAAGACTCCTCAAATACTCCACCAATATGACCTTCCACATACCTCCATGAGTAGTTGCGTTCACACCTAGCTAGGAGGGTTGTTCCTAGTATAAATACCCTATGTATTTCTCCTTTGTAAGCAATTGAAAAGT
Organism: Otatea glauca; assembly: GCA_036346275.1. Classification (NCBI taxonomy): domain Eukaryota; kingdom Viridiplantae; phylum Streptophyta; class Magnoliopsida; order Poales; family Poaceae; genus Otatea; species Otatea glauca. Next base: position 53,938,948 of record CM070715.1, on the reverse strand, counting down.
GAAAAGTGCAAAAATGTCGTTATGACTCATTTTTAGAATTAGCCACCATGGTGTCTTCTCCTCCATGGAATGGCTGTATGGAGGGATCCTTATCCACCCCGGTTGTTTGACGACCCAGTGTAGTTGGGCGAATGACTTGATTGAGTTCTTTGTATTGAGGCGGTGGTTGGTTTCAAAATGCGTTAAATCGGGTTGCTGCTATTATCTTGGCTGCTTGCAGCTAGTTATCCAAGAGCGTTGTTGGTTGGAATCGATGTTCATTATTGTCTCTTTCAGGTGGCGCTAGTTATCCTCTTTCTCGCTCTCACGTCATGAAGATCGGGCACTCCCCGGTATCAAAAGACTCGGGAGAGGAAGGACCTTATCGCCGACCTAACCGAGACGTTCGAAAGTCTAAGGGCCTTCAGCATGAAGCTTAATCCCGAGAAGTGTGTTTTCGGAGTATCTTTGAGAAAACTGCTCGGGTTTATCGTCTCCCAACAAGGCATTGAGGCCAATCCAGAGAAGATCAAGGCCATATCAAATATGGAACCGCCAACTTGCCAAAAGGAAGTTCAGAAGCTTACAGGATGCATGGCCGACCTCATCAGGTTTATTTCCCGACTGGGTATGCGAGGTATGCCATTCTTTAAACTCCTCAAGAAGCAGGACAAGTTCCAATGGACGCCTGAGGCACAACAAGCGTTTGAAGATTTGAAGACCTTCTTAACGACGCCCCCGGTCTTGGTTTCTCTGATGCCAGAAGAACCTCTGTTACTGTACATCGCGGCGACTACTCACGTAGTCAGCGCTGCGATCAACGTAGAAAGGGAGGAGCCGGGTCACGTGCAGAAGATCCAACATCCGGTCTACTTCGTCAACGAGGTCCTGAGTGAATCTAAGGTGCGGTATCCACAAGTGCAAAAATTATTATACGTCGTACTTCTTACATCTTGCAAACTCAAGCACTACTTCCAAGAGCATGCTGTTTCGGTGGTCACCTCCTTCCCAATAGGAGATATACTTCACAACTAGGAGGCCATTGCGAGAATTGCAAAGTGGGCAGTCGAGCTTGGAGCTTTTGATATTTTATTCAAGCCTCGCACAGCCATCAAGTCTCAAGCGCTCGCCGACTTCACTGTTGAGTGGACAGAACTTCAAAATCCGGCGGTAGTCAAGGAACTCGAGTATTGGACGATGTACTTCGATGGTTCCCTCATGCTCAGCGGCGCGGGGGCTAGTATAGTGCTCATATCACCAAATGGAGAATGGTTAAGGTACGTTCTGCAAATACTTTTTCCCGCGTCAAACAACGCCACCGAGTACGAGGCACTCATCCATGGGCTTCGTATCGCCATATCACTCGGTATCCAACGCCTGATGGTTCGTGGAGATTCAATGCGCATGGTCAATCAGGTGCAAAACGAATGGTCTGCATCGAAGACAACATGGCTGCCTACTGCCAGGAGGTACGCAATCTAGAAGGCAATTTTGACGGCTTGGAGCTTGTTCATGTGCTCCGTCGGTATAATTAAGCGGTTGATGAGCTAGCAAAGATGGAATCTAGCCGGACCACAGTGCCCATGGGAGTATTCGTCAAAGAAATTCATAAGCCAACAATAAGTACTCGGCCTAAGTCGGACGTCCCAGCGGAGAAGAGCGAAGAGGCAGAAGTCTTGGTCATTACCCCCGATTGGACAGCTCCGTATCTGAACTATTTGATGAAGGACGAGCTACCGGAAGACCGCATGCAGGCCAAGTGAATAATGCGCTGAAGCAAGAGCTATGTGGTGATCAGGGAAGAACTCTATCGTAAGAGCTCCTCTGGTGTACTACGGCGGTGCATATCAGAACAAGAAGGAAGAGATCTTCTCAAGTAAATCCACTCGGGAGTTTGTGGGAATCACGCGGCGTCATCAACCCAAGCTGGCAAGGCTTATCGTCAGGGATTTTTCTGGCCGACTGCTGTCACCGATGCAGAAGACATCGTCCGGACATGCGAAGGATGTCAGTTCTTTGCGCGACAGGTGAAAAAACCAGCACAGGAACCTATACACGTTGCTCCCCATGATGGGATGTTTAACCACTTATCGAACTAAGCGAGACGTGGGTGTCCTCCAGTTCGGATTAAAAATATCTTCTTGTGATATGTCCCATGTTAGGTCGCTAGGTGGTTACCGCATGACGGAATCATATATCACGAGTTGAGCCTGATAAGGCACGGCTCCAATGGTATGCCCCAAGATGGGTCGATAAGTTGTGCATCGTAATAAACGAGTACAGATATCATTCGGATAAACCTTGATATGTCCCAAGTCGGACCAGAGCTGTATCCTACACCAGTCGGATACAGGTATCACTCGGCCATGAGCTAAGAAAATCCCGATACGCTCCAAGTCGAGCCTAAGCTATATCCTACAGCTGTCGGATATGGGTATCACTCGGCCAAGAGCCACGTATGTATGGTACGCTACAAGTTGAGCCTAAGCTATATCCTACACTAGTCGGATATAGGTATCACTCAGCCATGAGCCAAGAAAATATTTATATGCTCCAAGTCGAGCCTAAGCTATATCATACAGCAGTCAGATATGGGTATCACTCGGCCTAGAGCCACGTGGATATGATATATCCCAAGTCGGACTAGAGCTATATCTTACAACAGTCGGATATAGGTATCACTCGGCCAAGAGCCGCGCAGATCCTAATATGTCCCAAGTCGGAACTAGAATATGTCCTACGACGATTGGATACGAGGATCACCCGACCAAAGAGCCATGCAAGCTTCGACATACCCCAAGCTGGGTCTAAGCTACGTCTAAACGGCAATCATGGAAGAACGCTTTGAAAAGGTACTTCTTTATTATATATATAAATTCCCCAGGCATTATGCCTAGGAGAATATTACATTTACAGGGTCTTACACCTCTCCGCGGCGCATGCGACCGAGCGCCTCAACGAGGGCTTCCCTAGCCCTATAAAGAGCGGGGAAGATCTCGAGGAGTGTGTCGACGGCGATGCGGTCGAGGGCGACGGCGACGCGGTCGAGGGCGACGGCTTTGCCTTCTGCCCACTCCGCCATGGCGAGGTCGAAGAGCGCCCACTCCTCAGCGAGATCGAAGTCCACGCCGTCCATGAAGATCCCGTGGGAAGACGGTGGAGCTCTGAGCAAGAAGATGGAGAACTAAGCGCGAGAGGATAAATTCAAAAAGCGCTGGTTCACCTTTTATAGCCGAAGTGGCAAGGTTGAAGTAAATGCGAAGATGGAACGACGTCAGAAGCTGAGGAAACTTGGAGTTAATATAGTTTCAGAAGCCAAAGAGGTTTTTTGGAAATTGGTTTGACGCAGGAAGTCAATACGACCTCGAAGACTGTCCGGTTTTAATCCTCGAAGAAAAAAGATATCAAAGTCTCGCCTCGAGCGAAAAGAGATATCAAGTCTTCAAATGAGGTACGGGTCAGTTACCCATAACAGGTCTGTCAGATGAAAGATTATACTCAGTTGGAACAAAGAAAAACCAAGTGTTATATTCGAGTCCTTCATAGTCCCCTTGCTGCAAGAAGAAGTATTCAAATCGAAGAAGAAACCAGTCGAAAATTTATGCTGGAAGCTGAGAACATTGATTCGAAGTTGAAACCCAGATAGATACATAGCAATCGGATCATGAATCACTCGGGGCCTACCGTGGAATATATGAAACCAGGTGTCTTCATAACCGGCCCACAAGCGCCTAAGGAAGAGACAGGCCGAGAGGAAGGCCCAAAGGATAAGCTCCGCGCCAAGCCTTGCTGCCGTGCGGAAGGGGATACATCCTATAGACAGTTGAACATTCATTTAGATATAAAAGATACAGTTGTAATCTGAGTTGTTAGCAGGCTAGATAAAGATTTAAACTCTATCCTGTAACCGATTAGAATCATATAACCGATCGGAATCCCCTAACCGATCGGAACTCTGTAAACTGCCCCACCCCCACTATATAAGGGAGAGGGCGGGCAACAACAGAGAGATCGAGATATCGAGCAACAGAGCTCACGAGCAATCTTAGATCCAAGAGATCCACATAATCCCAGCACACAGGACTAGAGTATTACCTCCTCCGTCGAGGGCCTGAACCTGTCTAAACCTTTGTCTTGTGTGACCTTCGAGTTTGAGATCTAGCGCTTGCCCCATAAATTCATTGCCGACTACAAAAGTCGACACAAGTCTTAAATACAAAAGGCGAGTTCCACGCTGCCTTATAACTTGAGGAGTTGTATTTTTTCTGAATTACCATTTGGGTTAATTGTCAAACTTGTGTTGTGGATTTGTAAATTGTAGTTGTGTATTCTATTAATTGGTTAATGGTATTGAGTTACATTTGGTTAATATATCTGAGTTTATTTCTGAAAGAGATGTGCCATGCAATATTAATCTATGTGTAATATGCTTCGCGCTGTGATGTAATCTGAGTTGATTGATGAATTGGATGTAATGCCTGTAATCTAAAATGGTTGTAATCTTTGTAATGTGAGTTTAGTTATTCTGTAATCTGCTTTTTTCCAAAGGGCGTGGCTAGCATTTCCTAAGGCTAGCCAATAAATAGAAAAATAGTTGTCTGTTGGAAGTCTTATCACAAACGGTTTTTAATCAAAAATGGTCTATGATGTAATGATGTAACAAACGGTTTCAAACAAAAACCATCTGTGATATCATCACATCACAGACGGTTTTTAATTAAAACCGTCTGTGATTTTATGATATCACAGACGGTTTTAGTTTTAAACCGTCTGTGATATATTCTATCACAGACTGTTTTTAAACCGTCTGTGATATGCCGTAACATCACTGACAAATGGTTACAGACGGTTTGGGAAACCGTATGTGATGACGGTTCCGAACCGTCTGTGATAAGCTTTTCTGTAGTAGTGCTACCTGAAGAAGCATCCCCGAAATTGATCGACTCATCACCAGGGGCTCGGACTAGGGAAGAGAACCAACGAGAATCTCTGGTTATATGACGAGAACAACCGGAGTCGACAATACAAACATCTCCTTCCCATCCAACGAACTGATCAAGACATAAGAGAAAGATGACTCGATCTTTGGGATAGAGTGAAGATCTGGGAACCCAATACTGAACCACACGATGCCTCAGAGTACCAGCTACAGAAGAAGACTGGACTCGAGTGTCTCTCTGATGTTTTACCCTAACAAGATCAGTAGAACCTCTAGTAGGTGATCTAGGAGCTGGAACTGGGTTGACCCGCCGTGGTGCAAAGGCCGGACCACCCCAGTGAGGCTACCTAAAACTCTTACCAGAAAACACCTCACACCGCTGATATCTACCTCGATGTGGAAAACGAGAAATATCAAGATGATGGCGAAAAGACTGACCACGAGCAGCTCCAGGACTAAAACTCAATTGAATAGTATGAAAACCGAGTCTTGGACGCTGTCTAAAAATAAACGACTCTCTAACCTGTCTAGAAGCAATGCGTGCCATAGGAGCACTCAAGGTCAGGGGATAACCATGAATACCACTAAGAGCAGCGACACGCTCACGCCGAGTGATTTTGGCGCGTCTGAAATAGAAATATATTTAGTGACCATCCTTCTTACAGAAGGTGCATATGTACTTCGCCTTGCTATAGACAGAAACAATAGGAGTAACAACCTTCTGATCAGAAGTCCCATGGACAACCCCAGCAGACCTAAACACAGTGGTACTCACTCTGGGAGCTACCACAATCTCACCACTCTTGGAGCCGCGCACAATGGTGGGAGGATGCGCCCGAGCGTGCTCCAAGTGGTCAAATCCTAGACCCTGATTAAATCTGCTAATCTTAGATTAGTCTAGAATGAGATTGAGTGTCTTCTTGCCTCCTACAAAATTCTCGAGAGTGCTCATGAGATACTCACACTCCCTGAGGAAAGAGGCACATGAAGAACAGGGAAGAGAAGAAGAAGAAGAAGAACCAGAAAGAGAAACTCTCTTAGCACGGCTGCCTCAATCTTGAGGGCCTCACAAGAAATGCAAGACGCATTTCTAATCCTATGGGCTTGGTCTTCTAATTTCTTCCTAAGTTCAACTTGCATTTTATCCAAGGCCCCCTCAATCTCAGCACATCGTAAGCAACTTTCTTGTGACTTATCTAGTAAGTCCTTAGCAAGTTTGGCACACTTGACATTTAGAGATTCATTATCAAGTGTTAGTTGCCTACAGCTCTCACATGAGCTGACTTGGTCCTTAGAAGCATGCATTTCAAGTTCATCGTTTCTAGAAGAAAGCTTCCTAAGGTGATCGCTCATGGCATTAATTTTAGCAATCAATTTAGGGCAATTAGCACAAGAAGGAGTAGAGTGAGCATGAAGAAAACTAGCATCAACTGGAATAGCATCAAAATAGAATTATTGCTAGAATTCTTCAACCTAAGACTATCTAGTTCAGACAACACAATATCATGCATAGTCCTTAGGTTCTCCAACTACACAAGAAGAGCGTCACACAAAGAACAATCATCAGTAACTCGAGAGGGAGAAGATCTAAGAGAATCTAGCTCTCGAGTCAATGTACCTACTTCCTTCTCTAGCTTCATACACTTAGCTCTAGCTTTAGTATGAAATTTTCCTAATTTGCAGAAAGCTTCATTGAGTTGGTCATAGGAGGGTACCTCTTCCGAGTCGCTATAGAGCTCGGAGTCGTTGATGCCGTTGGCGTCGGCCATGAAGCACATGCCAGAGAAATCATCGCTGCCCTTCTTCTCTTGTGGTTCATCCTCGCCCTCGTCACTCCATGTCTCCGTGTCAGAGAGGTTGATGTCGTGAAGCGTGGAGAGGATGCGGTGGAAGAGCTTCTTGTTCTTGGAGAAGTTGCGGTACTTCTTCTCACGCGCTGGCTCACAAACTGTAGGCTTCTTATTGCGGTTCTTGTCAATGTAGTTGTTCTTCGTCGAACCGCTGGTGTCATTCTTGGCCTTCTCCAGTTTGGAGCAATTTGCCCGAATGTGGTTGGGGCCACCACACTCGAAGCAGGTGATCATGCCACCTCTCTTCCTCTCTCTCACCCTCTTGTATGCATGAGAGAATTTGCGAGCCAAAAGAGCAAGCTCATTTTCTGGAAATTTTTCCAGTTGGTCATCGCTTAGCTCGCAAAGGGCGGAGAGGGAGAAACCAACAAAAGAGTTAGAAGAGGAAGATCCAATGGGATCGGTGACCAAAGCCATCGACTAAGATTTCATCTTCCGTGAGACGACATCAATCTCATGAGACTTGAGGTGGGAATAAAGCCCGTCAAGAGTCAGAGTCGACAAGTCGGTGGTGTCCTTGATGGTGGTCACCTTTATCTCCCAAACATGCAAATCGAGTGCGGTCAAGAAATGTCGAGCATTATCCGAGTCAGGGTATATGCTACCAACTGCTCGAAGATCGCTCAAAATCTTGGTAAAACGACCGAAACACTCATCAAGACTCTCACCAGCGTGTTGTTCAAACTTGTTGTACTTACGCTTGTACTGGTCTTGCCTCACGGTCTTGATTTGAGTAGTGCCTCATGGTAAGCATCGAGAGTCACCCAAATCTATTGAGCGGAACGGAGGTGAGAAACCTATCATACTCACTGTGGCTAAGACCCTGTATGAGAATGTTCCTTGCCTTAGCGTTTGCCTCAATGTCAGCCATATTGCCGGCCGTGATGTTTTCATCAACAGAAACCTCATACGGGAGTTTCACCTTCTGCCAAATCAGGAAGCCCTGGGCAGTGATGTATGACTTCATCCGCGATTTCCAAAACGTAAAATCAACTCCATTAAAAATAGGAGGCTTGGTGGAATACTTGTCCATCGCTATGGCTCTTGAGACCAGTCTAAAGAGGAACGCGGTATGCTACGCTAGCACAAAAAAAAATTACCGCGAAACCAGAAAGCTACTCGCAAGAAGGGATCATAGATAAGATTACCACTAGACACGCAGTTGCGGAATCCTTCGCGCGTCGATGTAGTGGATCGTCCTCGCCGCAGTCGTTGCGTCGATGTAGTGGATCGTCCTCGCCTTGCCGTGGATCGTCCTCCCACACTGCAGTCGCAGCAGCGTCACCTTGATGAGTCCACACGCCCGAGAGATGGAACACCGTGCGTCGGTGTGCAAGCACCGTCGCTCGGCGGCGCGAGAGAAGTAGGCTAGGGTTTGAGTGAATCACTCCTAAAGCGTGGGAAAGCACACCTGCACCTCCTCCTCCCCTCCTTATATAGCCACGAGATGAAACCTAAACTAGGGCCCATCGGCGTGCTAAGCCCACGAGTTCATTAATTACGGATCAATCCAAATTAATGCGTCCCAGCCCATTAAGTGTGTGACCCTGCAGGTTCACATACATTTGGACATGGATTCGGAAAACTCCTTTTCAATCCAATAGTTGGTAGTGGCTTCTTGCAAAGTATGCCAACTCCCAAACATACTATGATCAAATCGGACAGAACCTATCAAAAGTACTCATGTAATAATCCCTTTGCCAAGTATATGAAGATTGATCTCAAGGCGAGAAGCATGTCATCCTTTGATGATTCAATCCATCTCTCGTATCCGTGATATATTAATAAGTTGTGATTGACTCCTCAATCACGGCATGGCCATGCACTTCCTTAATCATATCACACGAGTGGCCTTGTCATATATCTCCGTTTCATTGGAGTGGCAAATTCCATCTTGACTGCTTACTTCCCTCTGCACGTTTCATAGTAAACATGAAAGCTACCTTTATAACTATCCGGTTAGGAAGTAGTGTTTGATAGCCCCAAGGAAAACTATTACACTTGTAGGGAATATGACAATCTCAGGTCTAAGGATCATACATCTACTAGGTATGAGATACTTGATGACACATAAGAATGAAACATTCTCGCAGTGTCCCATTGCTGGTCTATCTAACCCATGTTCTTCAACATGCGTCCACAATGTATAGATGATATCTCCATATCCCATGATCTATGAAGCATGATCATCGATCACTACATGTGCTGATCTATTCATCGTTGTCCTATACGATGATATCCGATCAGAGATATTTATCGAATTACATCATTAAGTAAAGAGCTTCATAAGCAAGTCACATACTTGTTGATCAATACAATGATATACATTCATTGGACCAATAATCATATTATTATTCATAAACATAGTTATGTTACAATCATCTAAATGATTGCCTCAAGGGCATAACACTAACACAGTCAAGATCTATGAAAGAGCAAAACTGGCTCTGATACCAATTGAAGTATCAAGATGGTGATCAGAGGGGGGATGACTGATCTCAAAATGAAATTCCCAAACCCCAATACTCCAACCAACAGCTTTACAACATCAAAGAGCAGTGGAGATAGCGAAAAACCCAAAAATATTAGCCAGAGGCCGGGACTACCGCTCATAGGCCCGGTAGTGCTGGATGAATAGTAGCCCAGCACTACTGGGGGACTGTAGCGGTATTGTCGGCTGCACTGTAGCTACAGGGAAATCAGCACTACGAACAGTAATTTCAGCCCGCGTTCAAAAACAAAAATTGAGGAATCTTTTGATCGGCTGATGCAAATTTATTGAAACTTTGTGGACACCTTCCTATAGATGTCAGGAACCTACTCCAATCGGCGATTGCAAGAATCAACTTCAAAGTTCATACCTTTTTCAAATTTACGGAAGGATGCACAAAAACGGGTTTAAGAACGAAAACTTTGCCCTTAGCTAGCTCATGGGCTCTTGATGATCAAGATGATCCTGGTTGGCTTCCCACATGTCATAGCAAGCTACAACACAACTTAAGAACACCAAAAACCCGATCTTCCAAGAATGATCCTCTCAAGAACAAAAATCGGTTTCTTGCAAAGAAGAACATAAGATTCGCCTAGATGATTGGGATATGGTCTAAAGAAGACTCATCTATCAATCATACATCCTCATAAAAAGATCCAGAAGCATTTAGAAGGAGAGGAGGCAAATCCAAATTGCGTAAATGTAAATTGCAAGAAAGTAAATGCGGAATTTAAATGCGTAATGTAAATGCGGAAAGGAAAGAAATGATTTGAGGAAACATTTTTATTTCTGGAATGAGAGGTTTACAAAGCCTCACAAACAAGTGAGCAAAGCTCAATGGAGAACAAAACCATCAAAACCTTCAAGTGAGGGAAGGCTACCCCTACCCCTCTATTTATTGTACCTTTGGGCAACCTACCACCCTTGGATGAGTTTCTAAACCCTATAGCACTCATCAAGGGCTAGCATTAACCCACTCAACCAGCCATGCAAGGGTTCACCCAAAACCCACAACACATAATGAGTTTTCTTGCACGGTTTTCAAAGCACACTAACTAGACCCGCTAACCTATCAACTAGACAAAGATCCAATGGCCCTCATTGATCCATGCGGCGCCTAGCTTGCATCTCAACCATTCCTTGTCTTCACGGCTTGCCACGACTCTGTCTCCGATCATCTTCCGACGATCCTGACTGTCTGGACCTCCGACGCTCCTCGCCTAGTCCCGATCATCCTTCACCTCACCATGATCTAGCATCGTCAACCTGCAACCATCAAAGACAAGAAAACACATCACATAGCAATGTCCAAATTGATATGCAATAGAATCATCAAAAATCTCATTTCAATTTCGCTCAAGGTCGGCACTACCGCCCTCTAGGGCCGATAGTACCGGTCGGTAGTGCCGCTCGCCTAAAACCCCAGCAAACACCTCTCTCTGGAATATAACTACCGCTCCCCTCGGTCGGTACTACCGCTTGGCCGGCACTACCGCTCCCACATGGCCGGTAGTGCTGCTCGCCTAAAACCCCAGCAAACACCTCTCTCTGGAATATAACTACCGCTCCCCTCGGTCGGTACTGTCGCTTGGCCGGCACTACCGCTCCCACATGGCCGGTAGTGCCGCTCCTGGCAGAGACAGCTCAAATTGCTTCATTTTGAAAATCTAATTCAAATCAAACTCAAACTAGAGCAAACCAAGCTCAAATACAGTCAATAGATCATCACCAACAAGGATAGACCTCCACATGGTCTTTCACAACAACACCTACTGCACGATAAGAACTTGTAAGAGCTTTGGTTAAAGCTTGAGAGTTGAGCGACTTTTCACGACATCCTACGTAGTGATAGGATCATTATACTTGTGATTTGTTTTTTGTCTTCACTAACAATGGTAGATTCTCAACGTCGTAGTGCTTGGGCCAACAGCATCCTAGGAGAATAGGTAGTTCACACTCCGATATACGAAGAACGTATGAGCACAACTTCACCACCACGGGAGGTACGACAGCATAGCACATGTATCAAAAATAAGTTCACCATACCCATTTTTAGTGGTAAATATGATTCTGAAGGTTATCTTACTTGGGAATTAGTAGTAGAACAATCATTTGATAAACATGAAATTCCTGAGCATGATAAGGTTAGGGTTGTTACTAGTGGATTTACTGATTATGCTGCTCTTTGGTGGAATGATTATATGCGTAAAAATCAGGACATCCCTAGCACATGGATTCAATTGAAGAAAATTATGAGAGCTAGATTTGTTCCTTCATATGTTGCTCGCCAATTAAGGAATGAATTGCAATGTCTAGAATAAGGTAGTAAAACTGTGGATGAGTACTACCGCGAATTTTAGCATAGATCTTTGCGTTCTGGGTTAGAAGAGGCCGAAAAGACTCGGATGAACAACTTTTATTTTGGACTTGATTTTGATATTTATATCATGATATCTTGTAAAGAATTCAATTCTATGTCATGTTTGCTTAGTCTTTCATTGGAAGCTGAAAGAAAAATACAGAGAAGACAATCAACCATAGTTCAAGTTCCTACAAAGATAAATGCTACTCTTGTTGCATACACAGCACCAAACCTTAATGAGAGCATACACCCCGAGCATGCGAAAAAATACTAGAAAATTCAAGTAAAGTAGAGGATAGCACAAGTGAGGATGATTCTACTAACATAATCCAATCTACTTCTGTTACTTCTGTTGTTGATGTTCCATATAATATGCAGGTTACTTCTGAAGAAGGGGAGCTACAGGCTGAAAACCTACGTTATCAAGTGAAAGTTTTGAGGTACCTAATTCTTCGGAGGAGGACGCTAATGACCATGGTATAGATATGATTTTACAGCAAGAAAGGGAACAAATTTGTGAGTATATTCCTGATGTACTTAATTCTAGTGAGTTACCACCTTTTGCCACAATTGTAGAACTATGTGATGAATTGCATGCTTATAATTTTGATCATGTGGTGCTGATTACGCATAAAGAAGTGATAGCTAGAATATCCCCTGCCACTGTTTTATGGTATATCATGTTGAATGAACCTATTAGCTTGAATTGTGCTATGGATAAGATTTCTAAAATTTCATCTCTTAATTCTTTATCTAGCACATATGTCTACTATTTTAAATTCAATTTATTTGGGGATTATGTCATAGATGGCAAGTTTCTTGTTTACAGAATATGCATAATTTGTGATAAACTTGTTGAATTGAAGCTTACTGTTTTGGGCAATTCTAGTTGTATGCAACAGCTTATTTCGTATGTGGAACAATCAAATTTTCCTGATATGTGTGATACCCATAGCTTGCTACCTCATTGTTCGAATTTTAGTACATTGACTTGTATTACAAATCAGCATGTCGTAGTTGATGAGTGGAAGCCCATTAAAATTGTGTCACCATTGTTGGAATGGTTTGATATTGGTTGTATACAATTTGATGATATGAATGAGCTATGCTTGTTGCCAAAACTTGTAGTTTTGCCCCTCTATATTATTGAACAAGGCTTACAAAACATGAGTATTCTTTATCCAAGGACAGGGATAGATATATGCTTTACTTATATTTGCAAATTAAGTTGCAAATTGAATCATGTTAATATTTATGTTATATGCTTCACTTATAATAACATATTGAGTTCCAAAATTTTGAGGAAAGGTGCTTCGCTTAAATTTGATTTCCTCATTTGCTGTTATGCAAATAGCATTACACGAAACCAAAAGAACAATGACATTTGGGATATATATATATTTATGTTGTGTACACGTTGTTCTTTCTGTTGCTTGTTTCTTCTCTAGTTTGTCCAAAATCGAGGAAGGTTTTCCTTTAAGGAGGGGAGGAAGCATGCAAGAGTGATAGCTTTCATCATGCCTTTATAAGCTAGAAAGAATTGTTGAATAGCTAATTATCAGGTCAATCCTTTGAATGTCTTTCTTTGAATAGCTAATTATCAGGTCAATCCTTTGAATGTCTTTCTTGTGTTTCAAATATATAAATAGGCGAAGCTACTATTTTTTAATTAAATGTAGGACCTATATGAAGATGTATTGTGTTAAGGATGAGTTAAAAGGTGAGCTTGAGTCGAGGATGACTCAAATTCAAGAAGGGGAGGATGATGAGGACATCACTACTATGGATACGACCACACCTGGTCGGACCAACTCCAACACGTCATCCATGAGCCAAGAAAAGAGGGATATCAAATCCATCACGTTCTGGAATCCAATTCGACCTCCTGGGACAACACCGACTTCAAACATGAATAACTTTTTTATACGGACTCCGATTTGGGTGATCTTTGACTTGATCAAAAGCTTACAATGAGACCTTTCCAATGGGTCTAGTCCCAGCACCAGATTCATCATGAATCAGACAGAATCATCGAAACAATATACTATAACACTGTTTTGGGCTGTTTCGGACCTCGTAAGCGTATGGGGGTCCAAGCCCAAGTTGTGTGCGCCTAAAAGGATCAAGTTGTCCTAGAGGGGGGTGAATAGGCAACTTTTTAAAAAAAAACTTCTAAGTATTAATAAAAACTTTTCTCAATAAAAACTTAGCAACAGAAATTAATTAGAGGAGGGAACTAGCACAACTTAGTTGCAAAAAAAACCTGAATGAAAACAGACAATAAGATGAATACATAGAGATAAAGCAATATCAGAATGACTCAAGAATTTTTCACCGAGGTTCAGAGACCAATCTCCTACGTCCCCGTTAGAGCACTTCTTCAGAAGTATTGCTCCACCAAATAACCAATCTCAATGGCTTTTGGTCTTTCACTAGCTTGACTCTTCCACCACTCCGGTGAGGTGAGTTTCAACCTTTCACAGCAATGGTGGCCTTCCACAATCCCTTTTGGATAGGTCGCACCAACAACTTCTCCAACCATCTAGGAACAGCTAGTTCCAAGAGTAATAGACTATCCACAACCCTGTCTCTTGGTTCAGTAGCTAGATGCAAACTAGACTCAGTTTGGAGCAAGAACTCTAAATGTTCAGGATGAATGTTTGTTGTTTCTGAGTTGAAGCTCAAACTCTTTTATGAAATGAAAGCTCAGGAATGCTAAACATCAAAGAGTTGTAAATAATTTTTTTTGGAAGTCAACGGTGTTCAGAATGTCAAAGATGTGTATGTACAAAGCTCTATAACTTTTTGTGAACTCAAGCATTGTATATATAGAGCTTGAACAGAAATAACCGCTGTACCTGCCATTTGCCTGTTGGGGTCGGCAGGATGGAGAGACAAGTCAACTACTGCCTCTTTTATAGGTATTTTAAGGTGTATGAGTCATATGTTGAAATATATACACGCGTCGGACTGAAAATGTTAGTCTGGGGTACATAAGATTTGAGAAGTATTGTTGTACCCAGTGTAACGCATGTGCGCCGGACCGACAAAACCGGTCCGTCGAATACATGTACTGATAAAGGAAAGTTTGTGCCAGACTGACAAAATTGGTACGATGTACACATGCTTTGTTCTATTTGGATACCAGCAAAATAATGTTTGCGCCGGACTGAAAAAGTTGGTCCGGCGTAAAAGAGAAAGCCGCTGGTTTTTACCAGAGAGAATCTCGTTTGCGCGGACCAAAAAGTTGGTCGCGTACACTCGTAATTACAGTCCGCGACAAGCGGCATGTTCTCGGTTAAGATTTGAGTAAAGTAATTCTTGACGCCGGACTAGAATTTTTGTTCAGAGTGAAAAGACAACATACGCCAGACTTGAAGAGAAGGATGAATTTAGATCGGTTCGTCGTGAACGGTGTACGCTCGGTTGAAATGAATCAGAAGAGAGTTCTTAGCGCCGAACTGAAAAAGTCGGTTTGGCATACATGGAGTGCGCTCGGTTAGAACTTGAAACTTGATTTTTCAGCGCCGGACTAAATGAAGTTAGTCCAAAAAAGAACTCTTTTTGGCTAAGAGAAGGGATATCTGGATTTTTGAATGAGAGTTATGAAATGTCCTATGCTCCAAGTAATCTTAGTGATTTTTGCATATGAACCAAGGATATTACTTGTGTATAATCCCTCTTAATAGTACGGTTATTCTAGCTATATGGCTTGAATCAACTCCCAAGCCAAAACTAGAAATAAACACCTTAGCCTTGTTCTTCAAATATAGCTGTTGTCAGCTTATACTAAGAATGCTTCTTGATCAACAACACCAAAACCTACATAATAAGCATAACTGACAAAAATAGGGGGGCTAGATGCTCTCAATCTCCCACTTTTTGGTGATTGATGACAATATCTTTTATTTTATACTTAGAGAGCTAAAGAAGCATTACTTATTTCTTTTCTTGCAGACAAAGTTAGTCTGATAGAGCAGATAATGTTTTTACATGATACAGAGTACTTCATACCCCCCTGAATGAATGCCTAGAATGAATTTTGTTTGAGAACATAGAGCAAAACAAAAGTCATTTAGAGAGGGTTCTTCAGAAAGTTCAAATTATCTTTGAGGAAAAATCAAACAAATATCAATAAGTCTAAAGATCAAACAAATATAAACAAGTTCAAGCAAAATCCATATATCATAAAGATTCAGATATCAATAAGTAGTCTAAAAACCCATAAATCATTAAGATAGATATAGAGACTACTAAGAGTCCTATTTCACTATAGAATACTAAGATACTAAGAGACTTATGTCACTATTCTTAACTATTCTTCTCCCCCTTTGGCATCAATTGCCAAAAAGGTTACTTCTTGTGTTTGGAAAAGGTTCTCTTCAGCATGCTTGTCATTCTGGAGCTTGTACTTCTTCTTGGATGAGAAGAAGGTGCTTGCTCTTGGTCAGATTCAGAATGTGGAGCAGCCATTGCCTTATCATGCCAGCTGAGATAATCAGGATCACCGGGCTGAGGATTGAAGGTTAGCTCATTGAAGTCATGCTGGACATCTCTGATCAGTTCTTGAGTGTCATTAGACTAATCAAGCAGAAGTTGTGCTATTTTCTCTTGATTGGAGACTAAGTTGTTTCTAGCATCTTCAGAGAAGTCCCTAAGGTATTCTAGTTCATCCCCTTGCCAATCCAAATAGCTACCAGTTTTCTCAAAGTTCTTGTACACAGTCTGAGCAAAGTTGTCAATTTTGGCATCTTGGTCATTTTGCTTTTTATTGAGATCATATAATCTGTCCTGGACCACCAACTGTTCAAATTTAAGTTCTCCTATCCATTTCCTCAGATCCCATTGGTTGCCTCTGATCATATCAAACCTTCTGTAAGTTTCATTCCTAAAATTTGCTTGGTCTTGATAGATCTTTTGCAGCATTTCTTGCTATTGTTGAATGGCTGCCATTTGCTCATTGTGTCTCTGGGTTGCCAATCTTCTTTCTTCTTCAAAACCCTCTTAAGCATGTCTGAGATCAGAGCTATATTGCTGCTCAAAGGAGGTGAACCATCCTAGCTGAGTATCCCACCAAGACTGTTGATGATCATAAT
Organism: Otatea glauca; assembly: GCA_036346275.1. Taxonomy (NCBI): domain Eukaryota; kingdom Viridiplantae; phylum Streptophyta; class Magnoliopsida; order Poales; family Poaceae; genus Otatea; species Otatea glauca. The sequence goes on along the minus strand of CM070715.1, from coordinate 53,922,231 downwards.
CATGTGTAGGCTCAGGTTCAGCAAAATGTGAGTGGTGAGAATGATGAGAATCCTCAGAGGATTGCTGAGGTAGAGCTAGCATAGTGACCTGAGGACGCCTAGAATGACCTGCTTCATGTTCATCAGCTGCTGATGGAAATCTTTGTGCCTCCATGAACCTAGCTGCTGTTGCCAGTTCTTGTAATTTATGAATTTCTTCATCTTCAGGATGATACTCTGAGCTGACAAGAATTTCAGTACCTTCAGGTTGTCCAGATCTCTGCTTACTCAGATGCTCAGAATTGTAGCCCAAAACTTTTGTAGATATATCATGATGTGAATAGGTAGGAAAATGATGAGCTCGAGAATAATGTTCCTAATCATGATAGCTTGACTTGGAGCAGGAAGACTTGGAGTTTGTCCATGACCTCCACTGTTACTATCTGAACTGTCATTTACCTTAGTGTCTTCTTGAGCACTTGGCTCATGTACTGCCGGTGGTGGAGGAGAGGGAAGTCTAACTTGCTTGGGCATCTTATATTGTTTAGGTCTACAATTAAAGTCCCTGTTCATCTCATGCTGGGAGATGATCCCTTGAGCTAACAGCATCTGAGTAATCTGCATGGCAAAAGGAAGAGGACTACCCATTTTTCTGTGGATTGCTTCTTCCATCTCTCCAAAAATATAATCAATCAGATTAATAGGTTGCCTTGACAGGATTACATACAGCAACCAAGCAAGACATGGTGTTACTCCCTCTTTATATCCTGATTTTGGGTAAATAGTGTGCTTGAGTATCAGTAACAGAGCTTTGGCCTCAGTAGATAAACAATTTACCCTATTTGCATTGAAACCAAGTTCATGTATATTTCTGTAAATGTGTGCTAACACTTGCAAATCTGGCATATCTCCAATCTGCCTCCATCTATTACCAGGAAACATTCTGTCATGAATCCTAGTTCTATTCAGCAAAGGACTTGAGGCACTGATGGCAGCTTCAAACTGAGGAGATCTGACTTTTCTTTTCTTTCCATCAATTGTGAACAGAATATATTGCCTATTCTTATTCACTAGAAGAGATGCATAGAATTCCAAAATCCTATTTTCATTCCAAACTGGCCCAGCAGATGATATTAAAGCAGCAAGACCAGGTGTTGAACGCATACAATCAAGTATTCTATTTGAGAAAAGAATTGAGCTGATTTGGTTCCAATCTACATATTGATGTCTGCATAGGGCTGACAGAGTTTTTCCACTTCTATTTTTCCTGTTTTTATAACCCATAAAGATGTTTTTCTGAAAAGTAGTGATGAATTGCTCATTCAGAGGAGGACTATCAAGAGGAAACCAAACCCTTTCTGGCACCAATCTAGCAGCTCTTAGTTTCTTTCCCCCAAAGTGGCTAGATCATGCCCAATTATCATGTCAACTTCATCACTAAGCTCTATTTCTTCCTCAAAAGAGATATTTGCACTAAGCTCATAATCACTGTCTTCTGAAGAAGATGAGGAATCATAATGCACTGGCTGTTTTCCTCTTTTTGGAGGTTTAGAAGTAGTTACTTTCTTCAGCACTCTACCAGGTTGATGAGTATCTTCTATGTGTACTGGTTGCTGAGGCTGACTCGAGCTATCAGTTCTAGATTTCTTTTTCCCTTTAACTTTATCAGCAATTTTCTCAAGAAGACCTCTTTTATCTGGATTTTTTGACCTCATCTTGACTAAAATTTCTTCTCAAGCAAAAGGATTGAACTGACCTTGATGACAGCAACTGAAGAACAGCCGGAAGCTAGGACCAATATCTTGAGCAATTAGGAGCACCGTTGCTAAACACCCGATCAGAATGCGCTTCGATGAAGCGATGAGCTTGTGCTCAAGAAAGAATTTGCGAGAGAATAGATGAGGCGCAAGAAAGCTTGAGAAATTTCTGAAGGACATGGAGGTATAAATAACGCAAGTTTCTAAGAGTAAAATCAGGAAATTACTGCGGTAGTTGAAAACGAATTGCAACTGCCTTACCTTGAGGAGGTCTCTTTATGGCAGGGCAGTTGGAAACCAGGGAATCCAAGAAATACGGTTACCGATTTAGACAGGTTTAGCAGGAGAAGTCCTAAGAAAAGATGAGATTTTGACAAGATTTGCAGGGATAAGTGCCTTTTGAAGATCGAGAGGAACACGGTTTGAAAAAGATAAGTATTGAGATAAAAAGCTATTGTCGTATGTGCCCTGGACTGTTTTTCTGTTACAACAGATAACCTTCCATCTACGCCAGACTGAGTCCGTGTAAAGAATGCTTAGTCCGCTGTAGTTGGAAACCTCTCTGTTTACGGTTAAAATACTAGTCCGTGGTACATGGACAGCTTTTCTGAATCAGAAAAATATAGATATAACTAAATTTAAAGATTTTCAAAGATTCCCTTTTAAAGAATAACACACATAAATTGGCAGAGAGATCTTAGAATAATCTTACGATCAAGAACAATCAACCAATAAACTTAGGAGACGTTGGAGTCAAAAAGGAAATATTTGAGCCCTAGTTTTCATAAGAGCATGAGTATAATTGACTTAAGCTCAAAGAAAATACTGATGTGCTGAGTAATTTAGGTTTTCAAAATTTTGTATAAGTATTTCCTTCTGAAACTTGCTTAACCTAATTACTGTGCTTTAGGAAAGTATAATATAGTATTAGAGAAAAGGGAAGGCTTTCAGCAGCAATTTTATGACTTTTAGTAAGTAAACTTTTCATTTAAAATATAGTCTTATAATAACTTCAGCACTAGTAATTACTTTGTTCACATAAAGATAGCAAGATGTGCATAGCAAGCAGTCTTGACTCCCCCTTAGTGTGTTATTTCAAAGAATTAGGCAACATTTGAAAAAACAAGAATGTTTAGTTCTTTCCTCAATTTTGAAAATCTAGCCTCATTAAGTGGTTTAGTGAAAATAGCAGCCAATTGATCCTCAATCCTGACGTGACTAAGCATAATGTCACCTTTAGCAACATGATCACGTATGAAGTGATGCCTAATTTCAAATGCTTAGTTCTAGAATGCTGGACTGGGTTGTTGGCTATTTTCACTGCATTTTCATTATCACACAACAGAGGCACATTTTCAAACATAACACCATAATCCAAAAAGGTTTGTTTAATAAAGAGAATTTGAGCACAACAACTACCTGCAGCAACATATTTAGCCTCAGTAGTTGAAAGTGCTACTAAATTTTGTTTCTTTGAACACCAAGATACTAAAGATCTTCCAAGTAAGTGACAACCCCCAGAGGTGCTTTTTCGATCAACCTTACAACCGGCATAATCAGAATCTGAATAGCCAAGAAGTTCAAAAGAAGCACCTTTTGGGTACCACAAGCCAAAACATGGAGTATACTTTAATTATCTGAAAATCTTTTTTACTGCACTAAGATGCACTTCTTTAGGTGCAGCTTAAATCTAGCACACATGCATACACTAAACATGATGTCTGGCCTAGATGCTGTTAAATAGAGTAAAGAGCCTATCATAGATCTAAATAATTTTTGATCAACAGACTTACCTCTCACATCTTGATCAAGATGTGTATTTGTTGCCATAGTAGTTTTGAGAGGCTTGAATTCTTCTAGATTAAAGCGCTTGAGAAGGTCTTTAGTATATTTTTCTTGTGAAATGAAAGTCCCTTCCTTTAATTGCTTGACTTGAAATCCCAAAAAGAATGTAAGCTCTCCCATCATTGACATTTCAAATTCTTTAGCCATTTGATTACTGAATTCCTTGCACAGAGAGATATTAGTACTTTCAAAGATAATATCATCAACATAAATCTGGCAAATCATTAATGAACCATTGAAGTCTTTTAGAAATAGTGTTGGATCAACCTTTCCAATTTTGAAATCTTTTTCTAGTAGAGAGTTTTAAGGCGCTCATACCATGCTCTGGGGGCTTGTTTTAAACCATATAGTGCCTTGGACAACTTATATACATGGTTAGGAAATTTCATATCTTCAAAACCAAGAGGTTGTTCAACATATACAGTTTCTTCAATGATTCCATTAAGAAAAGCACTTTTAATATCCATTTGAAACAAAGTAGTATTGAAATTACATACAAAGGCTAGAAGGAACCGTATGGCTTCAAGTCGGGCTACAGGTGCATAAGTTTCTCCATAGTCCAAGCCTCTTCAACTTGAGTGTATCCTTGGGCTACCAGCCTTGCTTTATTGCGTGTGACCATACCACTTTCATCTTGTTTATTTCTGAAGACCCATTTTGTTCCAATGACATTATGATCTGTAGGTCTTTCCATTAAGTTCCAAACTTTGTTTCTTTCAAAGTTGTTGAGCTCTTCTTCCATTGCCATAATCCATTCAGCATCCTTTAATGCTTCATCTACTGTTCTGGGCTCAACACATGAAACAAAGGAGTAATGTTCACAGAAAGAAGCTTGTTTAGAACGAGTTTGAACACCCTTACTAAATTCACCAATGATTTGATCTACAGGGTGATCCTTTGTAATGGTGTGATGGCTCTTTATGAAAATTGGTCCTCCATCCTTCTTTTCATCTTCTTCGAGTTGAGATCCATCTTGAGGTACTATGGACATTGTTGGTAGATCATCTTTGTCTTCTTTAGGCTTGATCTCACCAATTTCTATTTTCTTCATACAATCTCTTAGAGCTTCTTCTCCTACATCAGCTAGATTCTCATGCTCACCTTATGAGCCATTAGATTCATCAAACTTAACATTATAAGTTTCCTCTACTAAACCAGTTGTATTATTGAAAACTCTATAAGCTTTGGATTTAGAAGAGTAACCTAGCATGATGCCTGCATCACACCTCTTTTGAAATTTACCTAAGTGTGTTCTCTTTTTATAGATATATACCTTGCATCCAAACACTCGAAACTATGTGATATTAGGTTTTCTTCCTAACAACAGCTCATAAGGGGTCTTCCTGAGAAGTCGGTGAAGATAGAGCTTGTTGATCGCATGACATGCAGTGTTGATAGCTTCAGCCCAAAAAGCATTAGGAGCGTTATACTCATCCAACATTGTCCTTGTCATTTCTATGAGAGTTGTATTTTTTTCAACCACACCATTCTATTGAGGAGTGTATGTGGCTGAAAGTTCATACTTTATACCTAACTCATCACAGTATTCAACAATGTTAGTATTGAAAAATTCAGATCCATTGTCACTTCTAATCTTCTTAATAGGACAGTCAAATTCATTTTGAGCCCTTTTTGCAAAAATTTTAAAAATATTTTCAACTTCACTTTTGTTTGGCAAAAAGAATACCCATGTGAATCTAGAGAAATCTCCACAATTACAAGGCAGTATGAGTTGCCACATATACTTGCATATGAGGTAGGACCAAAAACATCCGTATGTAGAAGTTCTAGAGGCCTAGTAGTGGGCATTACATTTTTAGCAGGATGAGAGTTAGCTACTTGCTTGCCAGCTTGACAAGCACTGCAAAGTTTATCCTTTTCAAATTTGACATCCTTCAGGCCCACTACTAGCTCAATTTTTAAAAGCTTTTTGAGATTAGACATACCAACATGCCCAAGTCGTTTGTGCCAAAGCCAACCAAGTGAAACTTTAGAAAGCAGACAAGTTGAAATGCATGAGGAGTTAGAGTTGAAATCAACAAGATAGAGATTATGAAATCTGAACCTTTTAAAAATAAGCTTTTCATCTTTGTCAAGTATTGTTACCCCATTAATAGAAAAGGTACAATTGAATCCCAAATCGCAAAGTTGAGCAACAGATAATAGATTAAAATTTAAGGAATCAACCAGTAATACATTTTCAATAGAGTGATCATTTGAGATAGCTATCTTACCATTTCCCTTTACCTTTCTTTTACTGTTATCTCCAAATGTGATTTAGTGACTTAGATCACTCTCTTTTTCAACTGAGGTGAACATCCTTGAGGTGCTGGTCATGTGTTGTGTGCAACCACTTTCAATAACCCAGTGTCGACCACCACTCTTGTAGTTCACCTAAAATAGTGTTCATTTCTTGATTTTAGGTACCCAAATGCTTTTGGGTCCATTAGTGTTAGTCTGAACAACTTTGGGGCCAAATGGATTAGTAAGTAAAGACTTACGCACCCAAATAGCTTTAAGATTTTTGTCCAGATTAGAGGGGCCAACATATTTAACATTCATTTTACCCCTAAAATCTTTAAACAACATGTAATGAGCATCAAACATGCATCTTCTATTTACCTTAGCATATGAAGCACTAGCAATGATGCAATTTTTAGAAGTATGACTTTCATTATGACAGTAACAACAATGAGTCCTACTCTTGATAAAATCTATCTTAGGTTTTGGCTGTTCATTATTTCTGGGCACAGATTTGATTTTATAATCTAATCCCTTTTTACCTAGAACAACCTTTTGTTCCCCAAGAATTTTATCAAGAGTGAGACTACAAAGGAAGCATTTTTCTAGACCTTTGTCAAATTTGGCTACCTTGGATTTTAGCTCACTGTTTTCTGTCATGAGTTCTTTAGCATGCAAAGCATTTTTGCAGTTTTGACTACAGATGCTATATGAGCTAGGAATAAGCATTTCATCAGAAAGAAGATCACAGTTAATTGAAACATTACAAGATGAAATATTTTTAGATTTGCTAATCTGCATCTCATTGTTAATTTCTAGCTCATAGTATTTATCAAGCAATTCCTCATGATCTTTAACAAGTTGCATGTGTGTGGTTTTTAAAGAATCATGAGAATCAGTAAGAAGAGCATGATCAGAATTTAGTATAGAATGAACATCTCAAAGTTTTTCATGTTCATTTATAAGCTCATTTTGACTAATCTCTAGCACATCATATTTTTCTTGCATGATCTTAATGTCGGATTCAAGAATTTCAACTTTAGCAATAAGCAGATCATTCTTATTCATCAGGCTGGTAGCATTTTTCTTAAGAGCTTTATCTTTAGTAGTTTTAACACATAAAGCATCATTAAGTTCTTTAATGATCTCCACTAGCTCTTCATAAGAAGAAGAATCACTCACCTTGTCTTCATCATTTCTAGCCATGAGGCAAAATGGTGGTGAAGGTGAAGGTGGTGTGGATTCATCCAGAGCGAGCCCAGCTAGTCCTTTGGACCTTGGCTTTTCTTCATCTAAGGAAGAGGAGGATTCTTCACTTGAGCTTTCTTCATCAGTGATTCATTCACCAATGTGTGCCTCCTTTTTCCCTTTTCTCCAATGTTTCTTGGAGTAGCTCTTCTTGCGATAATTCTTCTTGTAGCTTCCTTGAGTTTTTTCTTCATCATTGTCATCTATGTTCTTGCTTTTGCCCTTCTTGTTACTTTTATTTGGGCAACGAGCAGCTATGTGTCCTTTCTCATTTCACTCAAAGCAGATAATGTTAGAGAAAGGATTTCTTTTTGAGAAATAGTTAGATGACTTACCTTTGGCATTTACCCTTCTCATGATTTTATTTGCTGATCTCATGAGTAATGACAGTTTTCTTACATCTTCATCCTCTTCATAGCTTGAATCTTCTTTTTCTTCATCAGAGGAATCTTGAACCTTTTCCTTGGCCTTGAGAGCAATAGACTTCTTCTTGGTCTCAATTTCATCAACCAAGGTAAACTCATGAGCTGAGATTTTGCCTAATAGTTCAGTAGGTGTGAGCTTCTTCAGATCACCACTATTGGATAGGTAAGTGATCAGGCTGTGATAGGCTCGAGGTAGAACCCTGATCATCTCCCTGCATACTTCAACATCATCAACTTTAGTTCCTAGACCTTTAAGCTCATTTATGATGGGATTTAGTCTAGAAAACATGTCATTAGCATTTTCTTGAGGAAGCATTTTGAACTGATCAAATTTTTCTCTGACAACAAAGTGTCTTTCCTCTTTTACATCAGAGGTACCCTCATGAATCTCTTGAAGAGTAGTCCATATGTCATAAGCAGTAGAAAGATTGCTGACTCTATCAAAAACATCAATGCTGAGACAAGAAAAGATAGCATTTCTAGCCTGAGCATCATATTGCAAATTTCTTATATCCCCAGGTGTAGGTTCTGAGGATGAGTGTTCCCCTTCAGGTATGACACGTGGAGGCAAAGGTCTTTCTGTGACTCTCCACACATCATAACTTATGACTTCAAGATAGCACCTCATTCTAATTTTTCAATAAGCATAATTTGTGCCATCAAAAATAGGAACACTTCCTGCATTTACTGTAACTGATCCTAATCCCTTGGCCATTTTACCCAAGCTGTTAAGCTTTTAAAACGGGTAACCTTGCTCTGATACCACTTGAAAGGATCAAGTTGGCCTAGAGGGGGGTGAATAGGCAACTTTTTTAAAAAAAACTTTTAAGTATTAAGAAAAACTTTTCTCAATAAAAACTTAGCAACAGAAAGTAATTAGAGTAAGGAACCAGCACAACTTAGTTGCAATAAAAACTTGAATGAAAACAGACAATAAGATGAATACACAGAGATAAAGCAATATCAGAATAAATCAAGAATTTTTCACTAAGATTCAGAGACCAATGTACTACGTCCCCGTTAGAGCACTTCTTCAGAAGTATTGCTCCACCAAATAACCAATCTCAATGGCTTTTGGTCTTTCACTAGCTTGACTCTTCCACCACTCCGGTGAGGTGAGTTTCAACCTTTCACAGCAATGGTGGCCTTCCACAATCCCTTTTGGATAGGTCGCACCAACAACTTCTCCAACCGTCTAAGAACAGCTAGTTCCAAGAGTAATAGACCATCCATAAGCTTTGTCTCTTGGTTCAGTAGCTAGATGCAAACTAGACTCAGCTTGGAGCAAAAACTCTAAATATTCAGAATGAACGTTTGTTGTTTCTGAGTTGAAGCTCAAACTCTTTGATGAAATGAAAGATCATGAATGCTAAACATCAAAGAGTTGTAAATGATTGTTTTTGGATGTCAACGGTGTTCAGAATATCAAAGATGTGTATGTGCAAAGCTCTACAACTTTTTGTGAACTCAAGCATTGTATATATAGAGCTTGAACAGAAATAACCGTTGTACCTACCATTTGCCCGTTGGGGTTGGCAGGATGGAGAGACAGGTCAACTACTGTCTCTTTTATAAGTATTTTAAGGTGTATGAGTCATATGTTGAAATATATACACGCGCCGGACTGAAAATGTTAGTCCGGGGTACATAAGATTTGAGATGTATTGTTGTACCTAGTGTAACGCATGTGCGCCGAACCGACAAAAGCGGTCCATCGAATACATGTGCTGATAAAGGAAAGTTTGTGCCAGACCGACAAAATTGGTACGGTGTACACATGCTTTGTTCTATTTGGATACCAGCAAAATAATGTTTGCGCCGGACAAAAAAAGTTGGTTCGACGTAAAAGAGAAAGTCGCTGGTTTTTACCAGAGAGAATCACGTTTGCGCCAGACCAAAAAAGTTGGTCCAGCGTACACTCAAAATTTTGGTCCGCAGCAAACGACATGTTCTCGGTTAAGATTTGAGTAAAGTAATTCTTGACGCCGCACTAGAAATTTTGTTCAGAGTGAAAAGACAACATACGTCGGACTTGAAGAGAAGGATGAATTTAGATCGGTTCGTCGCGAACGGTGTACGCTCGATTGAAATGAATCAGAAGAGAGTTCTTAGCGCCGGACTGAAAAAGTCGGTTTGGCATACATGGAGTGCGCTCAGTTAGAACTTGAAACTTGATTTTTCAGCGCCGAACTAAATGAAGTTAGTCCGAAAAAGAACTCTTTTTGGCTAAGAGAAGGGATATCTGGATTTTTGAATGAGAGTTATGAAATGTCCTATGCTCCAAGTAATCTTAGTGATTTTTGCATATGAACCAAGGATATTACTTGTGTATAATCCCTCTTAATAGTACGGTTATTCTAGCTATATGGCTTGAATCAAGTCCCAAGCCAAAACTAGAAATAAACACCTTAGCCTTGTTCTTCAAATATAGCTGTTGTCAGCTTATACTAAGAATGCTTCTTGATCATCAACACCAAAACCTACATAATAAGCATAACTGACAAAAATAGGGGGCCTAGATGCTCTCAGCGCCCCTCTGACTGCAAACAACCCTAGGATGACCCTCTCAAATCCCTCCCTCTTATATATTCAGTAGCCGCCGCTTTAGGCACTTGGGCTTTTGTTGAGCAAGTTTTAGCCTAGGGCTAAACTACATTGTCCACTAGATGTGTTGAACGACTATCTTTTGAGATTTTTTCGCAGAACCCCACCTTTCTTTTGATCTATATATTCGTGAAATTCAATTCCTATTTGCATTTTCAGATTGCTTTTACTACCGTTCTTGCTTATTCTTCGGTTGTTTGCAGGAATTGAACCTCGTGTTCAGGTTGATCGTGCCCACGGCAAGATCAATTACCCTTCGAGTTAGTTTAGTGACTGCTAAGGCGCATCATCGTAGTACGTTGTAGTTAGATTATCAAAGTCAGTTCCACCAAATCGATAGTTATCGTTCTCATCGAAAGATCGGGACACAATCTTATATCATCATGGGTCGTGCTGTGCTGGCACAGGTGTGACGGGCCGGCCTGTTAGTGCCAAAAAATTCAAAAAAAATCGGAAAAATTAGAAAATAGAAAAAGTTGAAAAAATACAGAAAAAATATGAAAATTTTAAAAAAAAATTCTGAAACGAGACAAATAATTGTTATTAAATAATGAGCTTTATTGATGTTTGCCTGCCTCGTTAAAAACTTTGCCAAGTAAAAACTCAACATGAGAAAACCTTGGCAAAGAAAAAAGAGTACAACCTATAGATCGGTGATACAGGAAAAAAATGAAGATTACAATTATTCTTCCTGATTGTTTAAATAAGAATTTTCAAACGTCTCCGCCAGCTCAACATTTTCTATAGTATGTTGTGCTTGTTGATCAGCTTGTTCCCCATCTTTCACAGTGAGAAGTATTTCCACCATCTCACTTATCAGATTTGTTCTTCTCTCCTCGATTATTCTTCCAGATAGACTGAAAGCAGACTCCGAAGAAATCGTGGAGATAGGAACTGTTAACACATCCCGTGCTAATATGGAAAGCACCGGATATGTTAACTTGTGCTCGTGCTACCATTGCAAAATGCTAAAGTCCTCATCTTGATGCTCTTGGTAGTTGATAGTGTCGCTGTTGAGATAGACAGCTAGCTCCCCACCACTTGTTATGTCCGCACTTGACGTTGTTGTAGTCGAACTCCTTAAGGAAGAGCCACCTGCACCCCATATCTTTCCCACGTAGTTTTCTTCTTACCTGTTGTGGGTGCTGGTGGAGGTCGCTATATGTGAACTCCAGCAAACTTCTGATCATACTTAGCATAAACTTGAGATAAGTTAGCACGGACATTTGAAAAATAACCAGAATAATCGGTACGTACCGCATCATATAGAAGTGAGAGGACATTAGAAAATCCTCGAACTTTAGCTCTAGGATCTAAAATAAATGCAAATACATATAACATAGGAATTTCTTGCCAATGTTTCAAAAATTTAGTTTTCATAGCATAAACAGTTTCACGCAAGATATTATCATTTTTGTGGCTCCTTAAGTGGGTAGTAATTTCTAAAATATAATGCATAATTAAAGGAGAGGTTGAGTGATAAACAACACATAAAACAACAGTCGAATCAAAAAAAGTTCTAAAAATGACACCAAGTATTTAGCAACATACCAATGTTGCTCTGTGAGTAGCGGTTGACCATCCTATCTACGATAGTGCATGTTAATAAAAACAGAAAATATGCTCTTATAGGATATGAGAGACTTAAGCATCAAGTAAGTAGGTTTCCATCTAACAGGCATATCCAAACCAATGTTACGCGGACGCACATTCATTGCAATACAATAAGTCTTATATGCTACTACTCGTTGATTAGAATTATTTAAGAAAGATATTGAAGTGTGAAAAGGTTCAACATACTGATCTAACCTTTTCAAACCAGATTTAACTATAAGATTAATAATATGGCAAGCACAACGCATTAGTAATAAGAAAGATTTAGCATAGAAATTGAAAAGGGGAGTAAGAATGTTTATTGCAGAAGTATTTGCTGAAGCATTATCTAATGTTATTGCAAAAATCTTATCACTAATGCCAAAATCTTTCATAACTTTTACAATACTATCAGCGATATTTTCACCAATGTGTGCTACATCAATTAATTTGAATCCTATGATTCTGTTTTCTAGATGCCAATCATTGTTTACATAATGAGCAACTATACTAAGGTAATCCTCTTTAACCCTACCACTCCATATGTCAGATTTCAAAGACACAGAAAAAATACATGTACTAAATTGCTCTTTTAGCTTACTACGACAGTTATTACAGTATTTAATCAAATCTCTAGTTGTTGTCTGTCTAGAAACTGAAGAAAACCTAGGATTGTGAGCTATCTTAATATAGTTTTCAAATGCAGATGACTCATCAAAGTTCAAAGGAAGATCTTGAAAAGTGATTAAACAATAAAGAGATTCAAGAGCTAGCTCAGGATTGTAGTCCCAGTGACGTACCGTACCGTTGGGGTTGTACTGCAGCTGCGTCTGTCTCAAAGCCACCCCTACTTTTCTCCTACAACTCTCAGCATGCCTCCTCAATTGCCCCGTTTCACCTATAGATTTCGCAGTTAATTTGTGCTTATAATATTTATAAATAGCATACCTGCTCTGAACGCCATCTGATTCTAAAAATCTGCTCGAAATCTTCCCAGACTCCCGATGTACAGCTTCTTAATCTTTTCGCCCCGGTGCTTGCCGACGCAGTAGCACTTGTAGAGCCTAAGAATAGTATAGGTATTGCAGCTTCTCCAGCTTCATAGGATGCAAGAAGCTTATCGGGTGAAATCCCGAAATCAGAAGCTGGGAAGGACGAAAAATCGCCGTGCTCAATAAAGAAAACTGCAAGAAATAATTACGCTAATAGTACTTTTATATCATTTAAAATACTAACAAAATGAAAAATTAAATCACAATTATTACCTTGATTTGTTGACAGAAGCCGGAAGCCGAATTTCGGATTTTTAGCAAAACTAATTTTAATTTTGCCAAATTACCACCAAGAGCAAAAGTATTTCCACAAGAGAATGAATAGGAGAGAATGCAAGATTGCTGATGTGAAAATAAGGAGGGGGCAGCCACCTATTTATAGGGAAAAAATTCAGGAATTGTCAAAAAAAATTCAAAATTTTTAAGCAACCAACGGCTAGAAAACGACAAATTTTCAAATTAATTGGGCCAACCGGCCATGCCGGGTTGCCAGCCCAAGCATGGTACGAGCTCGCAGGCACACGGCAGAATTAGTGCTAAGCCGGGCCATACCTGGCTGTGCGCACACTAGCGTGCTTTGGACCAGCCCATTTAGCCCGGCCCACTTGCCATCTCTACTGTCTACGCTGGACTAATTACTTTTTTACGTTATCTAAGGAGCGCCAAGCCCAAAGCGCCTCCGCTTCACTTCCGCTTCCGTCGGCGGCCACCCAAGCGGCCGAGTCCCAAACACCTCTCAACCAATGCCGGCGCCGCCTGCCGCCTCCTGGCGCCGGCATGCCGCCGCCGCTGCGTCCTCCTCCACGCCCAGAACCCTCCTCCTTCTCCCGATCATCATCCTCCTCCTCTTCGTCCTCTCCAGAGCCCCAGATCTCATCTTCTCCCCCACCACCACGAACGCTGCCTCCCCCCACCTCCCCGCCCACCTCCGCCCCTTCGACTGCTACGCCTCGCCGCAGGCATCGCCCGTCTTCGCCAGCCTCGTGGAGGGCGTGCCCCAACCCTTCTTCTACTCCCTTGCCGACATGGGGGCTCTCCCGGACCGCCCCCACAAGAACATCGCCCGCCTCCTCAAGGGCAAGCGCTTCCGCAAGCCCGACATCTCCGAGACCATCCAAGAACTTCTTGTGGGGAATGTAGGGAGGGTTTCTGGTGGGATGGTGGTGGACGTGGGGGCCAATGTTGGGATGGCGGCGTTCGCGGCGGCCGTCATGGGGTTCCGGGTGGTGGCGTTCGAGCCTGTCTTCGAGAACCTGCAGCGGATTTGCGATGGGGTATACCTGAATCGGGTGCAGGACCGGCTGGTGATTTACTACGCGGCGGCTTCTGATCGAGTTGGGAACATCACAATGCATAAGGTAGTGGATGGTTCAGATTGCTCTGACTGTAGTTTTGAAAGTTCACTATGTGTAATGATTATCTTTTATACTATAGTAGAACCAGATGTTCATTAGTTGGGGGCGTACCCTACGAAGCATTAGAGATCTTTCTGATAACTAACACAATGCATAAGTCAGTGTGGCAAGTTCAGATTGGGCTAAATTTACCTTTAGAAGTGTTCTTGATGCATTTAACGAGTTATTTAGTTGGATTAGTAAACATGATGGATTGTGCTAGTAGTATTCACCAAGGCGCTAGGCGCTAGTTGGGCAGCAGATTGGCGCCTAGCGTCGATTAGGCGGGCTAGGCGGTCACCTATGCAGGATAAATCGGCCTAGGCAGCTAGGCGGGAGGGTGAAGCCTAGCACCTAGGCACTGCCTAGGTGAGCTAGGTGGCCGTCTAGGGGAACAATGTTTGTTAGTTTGATGACTATGGCAATTACTTAGGAAGAACTGGAGATAATGTATGGCTTGAGAACTCTACAAAGAAATCTTCAAGTATATGATGGTAGCCACATTCTTGCATTACTAAACATAAAGCAGTTCAGAAGAATGTTTCATTTATGAGGCCATTGCATCTTTCCTGAAGGATTAATTGAATAATTTATTAGTTTTGCGGGTCTATTCTGCTGCTTAGAGGAAGTTCTTAGGATTTTTATGCTCATCCATAAATATATATCAAATTATCTATAGAAATATAAACAGCAGCTGAGACTAAACTTATCTCATTCAGTTTGAGGGCTAGAGGTTCCTCCAATAATCCATAGAAAAAAAAATCCTAAAAATTCTCTCATTACTTGAGAGAAAAAGAGAAGTATCTACATTGTTTATTTCTGTGAGGCCATACTATAACGTTGTAGATTAATCGGGTATAGATATTACAGATGTATGAAATCAGTTATATTACAATTTGGTTAGTATACACATAAGTCTGAATGTTTGCGTTTCCTTAACATATTAACTCACCATTGGGATTTGGTATTAATTCATTGTTTGTTGTGTTCTATAATTTTTCAAATGGAGTCATTAGGTAACGTACTAACGGGAAATGCTACTTCTTTAAATAGTTAGGCATCTTTTTCATACTGAGCTACCAAATCTGGAAATTTTATTTTGTCATAGGTGATAGGTCGAACAAGGTTACATGAAAATTTTAAAGTAAGTTGTCCAGTCTCATATCAATCCACTTTAATATTTTCAAAGCAACCCATTGACCTTTGCATTACAGTAGTACACTTCTTGAGGAAGTATTTAACCTGTCAATCTGTCATATTTATCTAAAGGTTAAGTTGCTCGACTAATTAAGTGCAATCCAGATAGCATAACCCACCCAGATGGTAGGATCAATGCCTTCCATGCAATAGAATGACTTTCCTAGCTAGTTACGGTGAAGCTCATTCTTGTTTGCCTGTAGCACTTCCAGTTCATGTCCATAGATTTTCAAATTTTCCTGTGGAACCATAATTGTATTCGTTGGAACTATCACAAATGTGCAAACAGATGTGACATGGTATGTTAATTATTCTGAGTTCTGACCAGTGGCTTCATATGAGATACTGGCATACCGCTGAGATCTCAGATTGCTTTCACTAACCAGATAGCATTTTTATTGTGCGTTATAAACAGCTTATTGTGAGTATCCTGGTAACCTAGGTGATTGGACGACTTGATAACAGTGCTATATCTGCAACTGGTGCGAAGTTAGCATTCAAGTCTAATGAGGACATTGCTGTTGAGGTTGCTACAATCCCATTGGATGAAGTCATTCCAGATGCTGAGCCAGTGGTTTTGATCAAAATTGATGTTCAAGGTTGGGAATACCATGTTCTGAGAGGTGCATCAAAGTTGCTTTCAAGGAGGAAAGGTGCAGCTCCCTACCTTATATATGAAGAAGATGAGCACTTGCTGCATGCAAGCAACAGTAGTGCACAGGAGATAAGGTCATTTCTTAGTAGTGTTGGTTACAATCACTGTACACGGCATGGCACGGATGCTCACTGTACAAAAAAATAGACAAATTGGTTTCTGACTGGTGCTTTGATGCTCCTAAGTTGATGATCGTGTATGAACAGAGAACAATCAAATAGGATGTCCTGAGCTATAGCAAAAGCAGTTTTGCCCTTTTCTCCGGCAGCATATCAGAGGTTTAGATATTTCATGAATTCATATAGTTGGGTTACTTTTAATTCCATGGTTTCCCCTTTTTTTCCTTTTTAGATTAGTTTGTTGATTGTTGGATCTTTTCGTATCATGTATTATAAGTGCTTTATCCAATGATTATGACAATGTAGTTTTTGTTATTAAATTTGACATGCTTGCGTTGGTTCGATCCACGTGTGTATTGTCAATCTTCATGGATGTTCCAGACATTAATGCGATTTTGTGATTATGACCTTGAAAAGTATCCTAATTGCTAAATATCATTATTTACAGGTGCTTCTGTTTTGTTTGTGAGAACATATAGGCCACTTTGTTTAGTGTTGAGTAACCATGTTATTTTTTTTCTAACTCAGCTATGTTTAGCTTACATCTCGTATTCCTTTTTGGCTATACAGTTTATACACTAAAATTGTTTAACTTAACATTCAATTATATTTGACATAACTGTTGCCTAAAATGGTAAAATATCCTGAACCGAAGTTTTCCTTTTGTGAGAGGGCAGTATGAATGAATGATCACAAAAATAGTAAGTTGGTACTTTACTTTAGCTGATTCCATTGTTTCAAAAAGGTTTGTGGTTTAGCGTGTGCAATTTTTCCTGATTTAAACTTACGTTGTTTGATTGTAGAATATTTGGTGGGTCAAAGTCTCGACCTAAAATTCAAGTTACATCAACCTATGTCAAAATTGGACCCAAGTTTCAGATTGAGCAAATGCATTAGTTTTCTCTTTGCAATGTCTGCAGGATTTCACCGTCTATCTCGACTCAAGTGATGTGCTCAATCTTTGGCCAGTCAGCATCATATTCTTTTCTGAATTATGAGCCTCTCCTTGAGCTGTCGGTGACAAGAGTGCAATTTCAGTCTTCCTAAGGGATACCATCGGCCGTTCATCTGGCAGTGATTCCAACTTGGGGCAGTTCCGCAAGACCAACTTATCCAAGGGACTCTAGGCCATAGTTACCGAATTCGTCGAATCCGTACAGGTTTAGAGTACAGGGTTTATGTTCGTAGTAGAAATTGAAAGAAAAATGACTTAGGTTCGAACCTAAATACCGTACCACAACTCGAATGAACCATGTTTCTAGTAACTATGCTCTAGGCTGGGCAGTGTGGAAGGAAATGATGGGAGAGTATTGCAGCCACTTATGGAGAGGCTCTGTACTGACATGAGCTGTCGAAGAACATCCTCGTCAGCTGCACTGAAGGAGGTGATCTCTGAGCAATCTTGGATGTCTAGGCTCTCAATGCTCTCGAGTCTTTCCCTAAAAAGAGGAAAAATGAGTATTGTCATATGACCAATGTTAAGGCTTCTAAGTGAATCAAAGCTTGCTATGATTTCATTGGTCATTGGTGAGGAGAATGTGGCAAGTAGCTTGGGGAAGTTGAATCTGCTCATGGATGAGACCATAGTTACCAGATTCGCTATAAATCCTCACGAATTACGAACCGGATTCGTCGAACCCAAACTAGTTTAGAGCACAGTGTTCATGTTTACAGTGAAAATTAGAAGAAAAAGTGATGAACCGTAAACCTGAATCATATGACTCCGATGAACCACAATTGTGGTAAGTATGGATGAGTCAGCGTAGCTAGCAGTGGTTGCTTGTGCTATCTTGACATCATGATGGTATGGCACCCAGAATCCTTTCCTTACAGTTGTCATCTCTGTAAGGCTAGGAGGAAGTGGAGGCAGCTCTCTGAGCTTCGTGCAGTCCTTGATCACAATGCTGCAGAGATTTCTCATTGCCTGACCGCTCCATGAGCAGTCATTGAGTTCTGGCATGTCATCAAGGACTAGCTCCTCCAGTGACTGAAACGCCACCTGTTGGCTGCCATCGCCATATGCCTCTGGACCTATCTGTCTCAGCATTCTCAAACGCTGCAACCAGATTGTCCTGACGGATGGCAGCTGACCGAGCTGTGGAAGCTGTTCCCAAGCATCGCAGCCACTCAGGAAGATGAGCTCAAGATTGATTAGCCATTTGCACTCAAGCCAACTGGGGGATTTGATTCCCATCCAACCCATGATATCTACCCTCTTTAGATTTGGGTGTGGTTTCAGATCTTCTAGTATTTCTGCTTCCTTGTTGGCATTCACCTCTCGAACAGATGTCCACATGAGCAGCATTGATAACTGGTCTTTCTTGCACAGCTTGACTTCTTGTGCCTCATCAGGACTATGCACGTTCTCAAGATTTCTGATGTGGAGGGATCCTCGAATCTCTTGTAGAAGACCAAGCTGAGCTATGTTGTGCGTTTCCTCGCTGGTAATCTTGTGTTGGCGTCAAAAACTTGATGTAGGGTTTCTAACAACAGCACACCAGACGAACACCTGGTTCAGATCGTGCCAGTCGATTTGACCTATAACCGACAAGATAAAAAATATGAAATTCACTCAAAAGCCGATCGTAAAGACCAATCGGCTTAGACTTAATCAGCTTGAAGCCGATCAAGATCGAAGTAACAAGGTAAATCTAATTAGCCGATTAAGGCTAATCAGAGGATAAAGGTAGATCGATTCTGAAGAAGACGATGCGCAACAAAATCAGAATAAATCAAACCTGGGGTATAATTGACGAAGATCAACAATCGGTGATGCGCAACTTTATTGATCAAGATCGATTACAGAGACTAAATTACAAAAGCTACTCCTAGTCGACAGGAAGGAAGAAAGTAAAAGCTGGTTGATTGTGTTGTGTTGATGGATCCTCTTGCAGTTCGCTTTGGCCCTTCTTTTTATACCCTTGGCCGATCATGTCCTTTTACAATACGCTTCAAGTCCGTATCCATATCGGCTTTATCTTTGGACAGTTATTTCCTAAAAGATCTTGTCGTTACAAAAATATCTCCAAACCTTTCTAACTTTATCCGTCAACTTCCGTATCTTTGACTTTATGGCCGATTTTGATTAGTCTTGCCAAATTTTGGTGTAAACATATGGCCCCCATTTTTGAGAGATGACTTGTCATCTGTCAAAAATCACAATTATCGGCTTTTTAATCGGCTAACGTTTGAACTTCATTCATTAACTGTTGCTTTATTCGCGCCGTAATTCTCTGACATGCGGGTAGTGCGTTTTAACTGCTCACGCCTTTTGAGATTCACTTCCCGCCGCTTCAAATTTTCACCACGCTATAAAATGCGGCCCCCACCTCGGTCATTCTTCACGCGCACAAGCTCTTGAATTGTCTGCAATCGGCTTAAGCTTTCCATTTGAAGTACTTCCGAGGCAGTCCTTTGGCTCATTCATCTTTCTTCATCGGCTGCAATGGACCCTAGCCAGGTACTTATTCCGATCCCGCACAACAACGACCAATATTTTTTAGGTCCATTGGGAAACTTAGATGTTCATACCGTAACAAACCAAGAAGTCCCTCGTTTACCTCTGTCGGCTGCTGGTCACAACATAGAGGGTTGGAATAAGAGTTTGTGGCCCGCCGATGACTCTTAAAGGATGGAGAAATTGGTTTATCAGGGTAGCAGCTCAAAAGAGGAGTGAATGGGAAAGAATGGGCATAGCTGAGTGTATTCCACTTTCCTTAGCCGACCCTGAAGCCAATGAGCCATTGGTGGCCACGGCCTGTTATTTTTGGTCTGATTGTTTTAATGCCTTTTGTTCCAGATCGTCCCATCGCCCAACTCTTTTAGATGTTGCTCAACTGTGTTGTCTTCGGCCAGATGGAGATCAAGTATCGGCTTTTAGCGGAAAACCAAAATATAAACTCATCCGATCTAAGGGTGAAGGTTGGGCCAAATATATTGGAAATAATAACAAGGTTAATGGCCTAGTATCGGACGAAGAGCACGTTGCCTTTCTGAATCTTTGGCTAGACCGTTTTTTGTTCTGTGGAGCATCTCTTGGACCAACTCAAGTTTATCAAGTGATAGCAGAGCAGCTCGTTGAGGGTCGTCGGCTAGCTTTAGGAAAAATCTTCTTAGGTGCTATATATCAGATGCTTTATATAATAAGGAGTCGGCTTTATACCGGTTTTGGGAAATTCACCGTTGGTAATGTAGATGATCCGATGTGGTTCATACAAATATGGCTATCGCTTATTGGTAGCTCTTTTAATTTGGATTCATTGACGATACTCCTTTTCCAAGGGAAGACATACCAGAGGGGGCACCTATTCAATTTAGAGAATGCCGATCTTTTGGTGAGAGATTCATGATGTGCTCCAGCAATGAGACAAGGTCTTTTCCCGACAGTTGCAGAAGATTCTTGTCATTCTTTTTGCAATTGAACACCGAAGACTTCAAGCAGCAAGATTTTTTTAGTTATGGTGCTACGGTCGATTTTCCTTGGCCTTCATTTCTTCACCTGGAAGCCGATAGCTCTCTGATGCCTCAGGAGACTCTGGATTTGTATAGAATTTTCATTTCTCCGTGCATTTTCCATGTCGGTCTTCATACTAGGAATCAGACATTCCAACCTTCATACGAGTTTTATCATCCTTCCGTCTATGCAAGACAGCTCGGCTTCGGCCAGGTAATTCCAAGTTTACCACTTCTAGATCGGCTTCAACCCAGAGCCAGGGTTCGCAACGCCACGTCGGCGAGGTTAGTCTTGGAACTAGCCGATGAGCTCCAACTTCGCAGTCTCCCCCACTTCCACTTGAATGCTCGCCGGGCAGGGGGTTTCACAACATGGTGGTCGGCTATTGCTGAGTGTCTGTACATGGAGAAGACTCCATCGCTTATAATCAAAGAATTTTTTCCAAATCTACCAGAGCCATCCTTAGTGTCTAACAACGATTCTAGCAGTGAAGCTAGCTCATCGGGTTACACTAACACAAGTTTAGTAGATAAGGTATCGGCTTGAATAATCTTATCTTGCACATCGTTCCTTTTCCAGATGCATTTTCTAATCACTTTTTACCATGCGTATTGCAGGCTAAGGACGTTGGCAAAAAGCCCATTTCTGGCCAATCGGGAAGTGGCCAGGGCAAAAGGTTACATCAGTCGACTAGCCTTACGGGTTATACTTCAGGCACTTTAGGGGTTCACAGTCCATCCTTATCGGACATTGAGAAAAAACAACCAAGTAAGTATAAACACAATCGACTAATACTATTTTATTTTCTCTCCGAACTGACCTTCAGCCGATTATATTCTTAGAAAAGAAGAAAACAAAGTATACCAAAGCTCCGGCAAAGAAAGGGCTCAAACTCAGGAGCAAAGCGGTGAGAGCTCCCCTCACGCTTCGGCCACTGCACAAGTGATTCAACTGTACTTTTGACAGGCCACATGCATCGGCTACTTATCTTTAAACATATCAACTAACTTTTCATTCGTTTCCCCTAGTCGACGCAGTCTGCTCAGGTCACGAAGATCTTAGCTAATCTTCCGAATATTTCTACTGCGCCGACTCCTACGCCGCAGCCGACTTTATCCGTTCCAGCCGCCGATCTGTCAGAGTCATCAGACCCAATGAATTTGCTGGGATTTTCCTTGGCTGATCTCGATGATCCAGAGATCATGGCCACTGATGACTACGATGCAGAAATCAGGAAAATTCTTGCAGTGTCCAAAGAAGCATCGGCTGCCGTCATGTCTGCTCCGGGCATGAAGGAGCGTCTTGACAAGTTTTTTGATCTAGAGATGCAGCCTCAATCGGAGATCTTAGCTAATAATCAGCCGATAAGAGATGCTATGGCTGCTGTCGAAGCCGACCTTCCTCCGGAAGCAATGCAAGCCCTCCTCAACGTATGCCACTTGGATGATAGAAAACATGAAGTGGAGGAGGCACAAAACCGGATTCAACGTCGTGAAGCCCAAGAAGCCGATCAGAAGCTCTTGGATGATTTGGTTGCTGATGCCAGGGCAAAAAAGCGTAAGTTTGATACTGGGGCTCAGCAGCTTAAGTCGACCAAAGAGTCCCTCTCCAAGTTAGAAAAAGCAAAGAAACTCCTTTTGGAAGAGCTGGCCAAGCTTAAAAAGCAAATCGGCGAGGGCCAACA
Organism: Otatea glauca; assembly: GCA_036346275.1. NCBI lineage: Eukaryota > Viridiplantae > Streptophyta > Magnoliopsida > Poales > Poaceae > Otatea > Otatea glauca. The sequence continues at coordinate 53,899,985 of CM070715.1, read as the reverse complement.
GACTTTGGAAAAAACTGCATCGGAGTTGAAGGAACAAAAGCTTGGCATTGCAGTGGCTGTTGAAAACGTGACGAAGCAATATGTCAAGGTAAAGCCAGTGCCTGGTAATGCCAAGGATGATGAGCGCCTCCTTAATGAAATTCAAGACATCATCGCAAAAGCGGCGGGTGCTCTGTCGGCTCTAGGCGTGATCCTTCCTGGCTCAGGCATTCAGTATTAAACTTCTGATTTGTAAACTTCGATGGTTGTTTTAAAAACACTTGTCCTGGATGCTTGTAACTTGTCATGTTTATAATCGGCTGTTTAACCGATTTTATTTTACATGTTGCGTTTTTTGAATCTGCAATCTTTTAGCCGATTAGCAGCACCGTGTTAATCTTGGCTTTGATCGTGCTCCTTAGTCAGCTAGGCTCCAATCCAAACGCTAGGATAGTATTTCTTCAGATATTTCCCATTAATTGCTTTAGGCAAGACATAACCTTCTAACGTCTCCAGTAAGTACGAGTTTCCGCCAACTAGCCGATTAACTTTGTATGGCCCTTCCCACGTAGGTGACCATTTCCCAAATCGGTTATCTTTCGAACCAACAGGTAATATCGTTTTCCATACCAAATCGGCTTGATCGAACGACTTAGGCATGACCTTTTTATTATATGCCCTTGCAACCCTGATTTTATTCTTCTTAAGCCGATCAAGCGTGGACAAACGTAATTCTGCTAGCTCGTCCAAATTATCGATCATTAAATCGTTATATTCTTGAGCCGACAAACCATTTTGCCTGGCTATTCGTATCAATTCAATGTTGATTTCTACGGGTAGAACGGCCTCTTATCTACTTCTTCAAGCAAATCGGTGGATGTAAAACCTTGACCTAACTTTTCAATTTCTTCAAAGTCTTCTATAGCTTCGTAGCTATCCGTTGTTTGCCGATAGCTTTGCATTTTATCCTGTAACTCCTTTAGTGCTTTTCTTGTCCCCATCGGCGTAACACTTCGTTTGCCCGATCAAAAGTGCCCGGCTTGACACTAATCGGCATGAGCCCTGATTTGCTTACGCATATGAAATCACAATCGTCCAGCGCCTTGCCCGATATGCAGCCAGCTTCTTCGTGTTGCCAGTTTGCGTCAGAGCTAGCCATGGCGATATGAGCAGATGTGTCGGCGGTGACGACCTCGACTTCCTCTCCGTTCCACTGAACAAGCACTTGATGCATGGTCGATGGGATACAACAGTTGGCATGAATCCAATCCCGACCGAGCAGCACACTTTAGTTTCCTTTGGCATCGATTACAAAAAACGCTATCGGCAAAGTCTTGCTACCGGCGATCGATTCGTGACCATGACACCTTTGCCTCAGTAGGGTCGCTGTGAAGTCATTTAGAACCATGTTAGTTTTAATTAAGTCTTCATCGGACTTACCCAGTTTCTTGCATGTCGTGTACGGCATCAGGTTCACCGTGGCTCCTCCGTCTACCGGCATCCTTGATATCGGCTTCCCATTTATATATCCTTTTAGATACAATGGTTTCAGATGCCGATGATCATCCCTGGGTTTCTCAAAGATGGCGCTCTGAATGCCAGAGCACAACTGAGCAACCACCTCTTTGGCCGATTCAGTTCTAACTTTGAACTCGGCCGGCAATGTGAACACCATGTTGATATCCATAGGAGGGGTGTCGTCCCGAACCACGGGAGAATCCAGGTCATCAGCCGATTCAAAATCTTCTTTGGCCTGCTTTCTTCTCCATTCTTTCTTGACGCATTTGATCAGACGAAGTTCGTTAAACGTTTCATCTCTTTGTTTCTCGGCGTCGGCTTCACGGATCTCTTGCGTCCTTAGCCTCTGAAGCTGTCGTCGTTGTGATCGGCTAAGACCAGATGGACACCACCTGGGTTTAGGTTCCACCGGCTTCCGTATTTGACCAGCCGAATCTTCTTGATTAGAATTGGGCTCGTGTATCTTGAGTTGGTTCGGTTCTTGATCTGGTTTAGATATTCTCTCGTGAACAGGCCTTTTGTAACTTCTGCCTTGCTCTCGAATTGGCCCAGATAGCTTATCTCTAGCCGATTGCCTTGGCCAATCCTCTTGGGGATAATGCTCCATCGAGCAGGTGTATGGTGATGGCAACGCTACTCCTTTTTCCCAGCAAAACTGCCAAAAGGGACACCTTCTATGTGCCCTCTCCACATTCTCGGTGCGGTACAAGTTATCCGACCGGCGAACCTTATACCGTGGTCGGCTATTCATCCTCTCGTATTTCTCCATTAATTGTAAAAATGTTGGTCCTGACCTTTTCGCCGGCTACCTTAATGGAGACTTTTCTGCTTTGTACCATTTACCTACCTCAGGATTCCCCTTGGGTTTGATGGTTCTTGAATTTTTTCCTTCACGATCGGCTTCTATTTGTAAAGAGCCGATTGTAATCTTCAGTGTTTGATCGCCGTTCGAGCTTGTTTGGATGTTGACTTGTCGATCCCTTTTCTGCTCGTCATGCATCGGCTCTTTTCCTTTAGCCGAACATTGTACCATGTTGATGGGAAACAGATCAACATCAACTTGCATGGTTGGTTCATCAGCAAACTTCAACTGACCATCCTCAATAGCAGATTGGATCTGTTGACGAAAGATATTGCAGTCATTAGTGTTATGCGAATAAGAATGATGCCACTTGCAATACCTGCGTTTCTTGATCTCATCGGGCGACGGTATCACATGCTCCTCGGCAATCGTATTATCTTTTCTTGCGTATAAATCAAAAATACGATCGCACTTAGAAACATCGAAGAGTACTTAACCTCCGACTTGTTCCTAGTCGGCTTAAGCCAAACAGACTAAGGACTTTTGGATCCTTTTACCCATTCGCTATGTTTATTTCTGTTTCCTCGTCTTCCGATGAGTCACTTGGACAATACTCAACCATATTGACCTTAGCCTTGTCCTTTTCTTTGTTATTGCTATTTTTAAATCTATCTTTGAACACTTTATTATCAGTAAATCGGCTTTCTTGAGCCGATACGCGATGCAATAAGTGGCTAAGGTCGGTGAATTCCTATCCTCCGAATTTCTCCCTGAGCGGCGGAATCAAACCTTGAAATGCTAAATCGGCAAGTTGGTTGTCAGGCAATGTGACGCTAAAACTCCGATTCCTAATTTCTCTAAATGTCTTGACGTAATCCGTTACCGATTCCCCAAACTTTTGGCGTATAGAACTTAGATCTGAAATCCTGAGCTCCAAACTGCCTGAAAAGAAGTATTCATGAAATCGGCTTTCCAAATCGTTCCATAAATGGACCGAATTCGGAGGCAAGCAAGTGAACCAAGTAAACGCTGCCCTAGACAGAGACAACGGGAATAGTCTAATTTTAAGCCCATCGGACTGGGCCGCTTCACCACATTGCGGGATAAAGCGTCCAACGTGTTCCAGGGTGGTGATAGAATCATCCCCAGAGAGTTTGGCGAAGTCTGGAACTCTGAAATTATGAGGGTAGGGCATGCGATCTATGTAATCGGGATACGGCTTTCTATAGCCGATAACCTTCCCTTTTGGTTGTATGCCGAATTGGTCCCTCAAAACGGCAGAGATCTGATCGGCCCAATTAGCATTATCGGCCATAGCAGGCCCTTGATAATATCTGTCATAATCGGCGTTCTGCCCCCCGAGTGCGAGCTCGGGTTGCCAATTACGCTGTCCTACCGGTCTTGCGATCATACCGCTCGTGCGATTACGTCGACTTGAGGTTAAACCGAGACAAATGGTTACGAGTATGTTACTACCCTATGTGGACTGGGTTCCTAGGCAGGGTAGGCTCTTGTGGAATCTTTGAGCCAATCGGTGTGAAACCGATTGGGAAAAGCATAGAACGGAGCCGACGGCGGCAAATTGGTCGATGCGTCTAAATTAGCAGCGTCGGTGTAGGAGTGATAATGACTTACTCCACTTGACCGAGGGTCCCTAGGCAATATGATCGTAGGTTGTGTGGGCATCATGGTGGGGGGTGAAGTTACAGCCGATGGTTTAGGATCGGCCATTGTGCTCTTCGTGTTTTGTGCTACTGAAAAAACAGGGTAATTGGGCAGAGTTTGCAATGGGTCAAGCGGACGACGCAGGCTAACTCTGGGCTATAGATTTGACGCTATTCGCTATCATCGGCCTAAGGGTTGTCACGAGAGCCGATGATTGGTTTATTAAAGCGTGGTGCACAGACTGATTAATCATAGCCGATAATTCAGCTTGAGCAGGCAGATATCGGCTTACTTGTTCTGTTATACCCACATCTCCCAGGGCGTTGACCGTCGGCAGGGCGGATTTTTGAGTGACGCCACGTCTGGTTTTTTGATAACAGCTTAGCATCATCTCTTCTAGCGCAGCCTTTCGAGCCTCAATTTCCTGACGTTGTTCCGTTGTCAAATCGTCCATTGTTGGGACGATTATGGCTTCTGCGTTTAGATCTGATGGTGGAATCGACATTAGAATGAAGACATGGTCCCACCGGGCGTGCCAAGAGTGTGTTGGCGTCAAAAACTTTATGTAGGGTTTCTGACAACAGCACACCAGACGAACACCTTGTTCAGAGCGTGCCAGTCGATTTGACCTATAACCGACAAGGTAAAAAATATGAAATTCACTCAAAAGCCGATCATAAAGACCAATCGGCTTAGACTTAATCAGCTTGAAGCCGATCAAGATCGAAGTAACAAGGTAAATCTAATTAGCCGATTAAGGCTAATCAGAGGATAAAGGTAGATCGATTCTGAAGAAGGCGATGCGCAACAAAATCAGAATAAATCAAACCTGGGGTGTAATTGACGAAGATCAACAATCGGCGATGCGCAACTTTATTGATCAAGATCGATTACAGAGACTAAATTACAAAAGCTACTCCTAGTCGACAGGAAAGAAGAAAGTAAAAGCTAGTTGATTGTGTTGTGTTGATGGATCCTCTTGCAGTTCGCTTTGGCCCTTCTTTTTATACCCTCGGCCGATCGTGTCCTGTTACAACACGCTTCAAGTCCGTATCCATATCGGCCTTATCTTTGGACAGTTATTTCTTAAAAGATCTTGTCGTTACAGAAATATTTCCAAACCTTTCTAACTTTATCCGTCAACTTCCATATCTTTAACTTTATGGCCGATTTTAATTAGTCTTGCTAAATTTTGGTGTAAACACCTTGAAAATGGGCAATCTCTGAAGGAATTTCAGCCTGCCAATGTCTGTTATAGCAGACACAATGTGATTAGCTGCTGTCAGATGTCGTAGATTGGCCAGGTTGTTCATGCCTGACGGGAACTTATCAAGCCTGCAACCTGATATGTTCACAACTTGCAGGTGGTATAGTCTGCACGAGTACTCTGGTAGTGTGGTTATGACTGTTAATGAGATATTTAGGGCCTGTTTGGTAGAGCTCCAGATTCCAGCTTCACCTGAGATCTGAAACTTGTAGGCTAAAATAAAGTGAATTAAGTTTATATTTTTGGTCTAAAATTTGAAAAGATGTTCTATCTAAACACTCTAGATCCAACTTCATGGATCTGGTGGAGCTAGAAATACCTAGCTTCACCAGATTCACGGATCTAGTGGAGCTGGAGCCCTACCAAACACACCCTTAGTACTGGGAATGTACACATTTTGGTATGCTGTCAGGAAGTCTGTCCATCTTGCAAGGTGATAAATCCAAGACTCGAAGGCTTCGGAGGCTATCGAGAACTACTTGAGGATGAAAAAATTGATTGGAGCCACCGTTCCACTAGTGAGGAAAATAAGAGTGCGCAGGCTCTTCTATGGGATTGTCTCATATAGTGCTGAAAGGCTACTATATGAACGGACAGATGGCGAACAAAGGATAGAATCCTTGTCCATTCATCACCTCCTATCCTGAATCATTCTTCAGTTGCAACTGATTTGGCAAGTTCGTGAATTACATATCTCATCACATAATAGCTGACAAATTCTTTCTTCTGAATGGTGAAGAATGATCGACTACATGCTCATATACATACTCCTTCCCAATATCCTCTATTCTCCAGCAGCAATCTGGGTGTAGAAGACCTTGTGCCATCCACAGGAGAATCAGTTGGTCAGCTTCGAATTCCCAGTCCTTGGGGAAGATGTTTCAATATGCAAAGCATTGTTGTAAGTGAGCTGGCCTCATCAAACACAAAGTCTTTATAAGGGACCAGCAATCCTTAACTGAGAAGCCATCCAAACTAATTATATAGGCTGACTGTAGCATATCAGCCACCATCCTGGACCGAGTGGTCAGAAGTATATTGCTCCGTTAGAGATATACCCTAGAGGCAATCATAAAGATAATTATATTTCTTTATGTTCATGATTTACTAAATATTCCTTGAATAATATCATTATTATTTATTAGCATGTATGTGACTTGTTTGTGAAACTCTATATATGACTTTGTGATGATTATTCTAAACATAATCATTAGTCGATAAACATATGAGTACACATATAAATAGACTAGCATATGTATTGGTTGATGACCATATTTCACGGGTCATGGATATGAAGATATCAAACCAACAATAGAGTTAGATTGACCCACCTTGAAAACACTGCGAGAACGTTATAATCTTACTTGTCATCAGTTAGTCTCATATACAATGTGTATGGCATATCTTTATACTTGAGATTGACGCTTGTACTCGAGAATTGTAATGACTTACTTAGGGGTTGCCAAACGCTACTCTGTAACTGAGTAGTTATAAAGGTAGCTTTCGTGTTTGCCGTGAAGCATACTTTGACGCATGGTCGATCAAGATGGAATTTGCCCCTCCATACAACGGGAGAGATATCTCTAGGCCTCTAGAGTGGTCAGGTTCCAGAAATACATGGTCATGCTACTCATGGTTAAAGGGCTAACCATAATCAGGGATTCTGAGTCTTGTAATCGAGAAAGAGTGGTCGAGCAAACTAAATAAGAATGGCACATACTCTCCTTGAGTTTGACCAATATCATGAGGCAAAGGGAAATGCATATAACTAAGCATTGTTAAGGTTTGTCCGATGTGATCTTTACATATACTTGGTAGTCGGCAAGTTTTGATAGGGATCGCTACCGATTAATGGTCGAGTAAGAATACTCGAACATGTCGAAGTATATGTGAACCTATAAGGTGGCATGCTTAAAGGGTTGGAACTTCATTCGGATGATGATTTAAATTCTGATGGGCTTCGAGTTCATAATGTGCCTCTAATATAAAGACCCATTATGTGACGTCTATATAAAGGGTGGGGATGGTGGCTTTACGGTTAGGAGACACCATAGTAATTCAAAATTCCCGAAACCCTAGCCACCACACCTCCTTTGTCGAAAATCATGCAGTCGGTACTAGCACTCTGGCTCATGGCGTTCCTTCCCTATACATGTGGATACCTTGGAGGCGTTGCTACGAGGCTTTAACGCTAGAACGATCCGCAACATATGACAGTCATGAGGAGTTGTTGGAGGAGGCACAAGGCTAGTATGACTACAATTGTATCAACATGCTACATCGACTCTACTTTCACTACGGGTCTGTACGTCTAGTGGTAATTCCGTGATCTATAACTTGTAGTGGTTCCTTGGTTATGTGGTAGAAAATTTTGAATTTATGCTAGAGTAGCCTACCCATTCTCCTTCAATGCTATCAGAGCCACCCGGCCTAGTCTTAGATTCGGAATAGATGTATATGATGATATGCTGTAATAGTAGATGTGATCTATTGTTGTTTTATTGGTCGTTCTATTTGATAGATCGGTTTTGGCACTGGTCAATAAGATCGATTTGTGTTCAACTGTTGTAGATAGGTTCAAGATCATTTTTCCGCGATAGTTGCTGTTGTGGTCATATCACTACTTATATAGGACCATCATATGCGTACAATGCCTTATAGATCATTGCGAGTTCACATCGTTTGGTAAAATGCGATTTTATGCATAACTTGTTTTTGCATTATTGATGTGAATAGTATGGCCCCTTGTGTATATGATGCATATGTGTAATTTTTATGGCCTACATGTCATGCTTGATTGCAACCCAAGGCTGTCTATATCTGTATAAACTGCTTGCGTGTCGACTTGTGATGTTTCTATACTCCTTGTAATTTATTACTAGTGCTATTAGGAGTAATAGCTTAGTGGTAGTGCTTGGAGGACTCGAGCACTTGGCGGCATGACGAACAGGAAATGTAGTGATGGAGATCACCATGTGAAGGGCCATACTATATCACAGTTAATGTGATTATCTGTGATTGCTTTTATGTGTTTGTTTATTTATTTCTATGCATGTTATATAATTTTTTCGAATGCTTTTAACATGGTAAGGAAAATTGATACCCTCCCAATTAGCTGCACCATCCAATTATCATGTAAATTAATGGTAGCTTTGCTAAAATAGAGTAAAAATGGGTTTGTGTCGAACACTCACGCGCATAGCATTGGTTACACTTGATAAGGTCATCATAATGGTTATGGACCATGGGGCATAGGGTTGGGCCCTAGGCATAGAAATGCCACCCAACAACGAGAGTCATACAGAGATATGATTAGCAAAGAGTTGCTTACCAAATTCATTAGCCTTCTAGTAGTGATGCTAAAGCTCACTATTAGATCAGTTAATTGTGGGTCTTGAATCACTAAGTATCATAAGAGAGATATGGAATTAGTGGGAGTATGTTTATTAAATAGTTTAATACAAGTTACTTTTCATGAATGTTTGTCTAAGTTTTTTGTATATATTTTCTGTCTTAGATCATGGCACCACCTACTGCTACACCCACTTCCAGCTTTTGCTTTTACGCTCGATAATTGAAAAGGAAAAACTTAATGGAACAAACTTTGTGGATTGGTCCCGCAACTTGAGAATTGTCTCAGGCAAGATAAAAAAGAACACGTTCTAGAGCAACCAATTCCAAATGTGCCTGATGAGAATGATACTAGTGCTGTTAAAGCTGCTTACAAAAAAGAGTGCAATGAGTCACTCCATGTTAGCTATCTCATGCTTGCTGCTATAAACTCAGACCTTCAGAAGTAGTTTGAGAACATAGAGGACTACGATATGATCGTGGCACTCAAGGGCATGTTTGAGATTCAGGCTAGGATTGAGAGATATAAGACCTCAAAGTCCCTTTTTGGATGTAAGTGGCCAAGAGTAGTTTGGTGAGCCCTCATGTAATCAAGATGGTTGGTTACACACAGAGCTTGAAAAAACTTGGTTTTCCCCTTAGCCAAGAGTTGGCTACTGACAGGATTCTTGCATCACTCCCTCCGAGCTTCCGGTAATTCGTTATGACTTTTCATTTGAATGGTATGGATAAGAATGTCACCAAGATACATATGATGTTGAAGATAACAGAGGATAACATTAAGAAAAGCACTAGTCATGTCATGATGGTGTAGAAAAGTACTAGCTTCAAGAAGGCTAAGATTAAAGGAAAAGGTAAGTCTAAAGCTTTGGATAAGATCCTCAGCAACAAGCCTAAGCCCAAGTCTGGCCTTGCTTTATAGAGTGAATGATTCTACTGCAAAGAGTGAGGCCATTGAAAGAGGTATTGCAAAAAGTACGTGGCAGATCTGAAAAGGAATGGTGGAGCTAAGTCATCCACTTCAGGTATTAATGTTAGAGATGTAAATCTTGCCGATTCTCCTATTAACTCTTGGGTATTTGATACTGGATCGATTGCTTCTATTGCAAGTAGATGCAGGGGTTGATAAGGAGTAGGAGCGTTGCAAGAGGCAAGGTTGATCTCCACGTCGGGAATAAAGCAAGGATTGCTGCATTGGCCGTCAGGACCTTACCACTACATTTGCCTTTCAGAAGTTATTATAGAATTAAATAATTGTTATTATGTTTCAGCATTAAGTAGAAATATTATTTCTGCCTCATGTTTGTTAGCTGAGGGTTATAAATTCATTATTTAGGACAATGTTTTTTCTATAATTTTGAATAAGATGTTTTATGGCTATGCTCCTGTTATGAATGTGTTGTTTATTTTAAATCTTAATGATGCACCTATATATAATACTGATGCTAAGTGGCTTCGACCCAATCATTTGAATCCCACTTACTTTTGGCATTGTCGCTTGGATTATATTAGTAAGAAATGCATGATGGACCTCTATAGAGATGGTCTTCTAAAATCATTTGATTTTGAATCATTTGAAACGTATGAGTCTTGTCTACTTAGCAAGATGACCAAGACACCTTTTACTAGGCCTTGTAAGAGGGCGTCTAACTTATTGAAACTCATACATACTGATATATATTGACCAATGAGCATGATTATTAGAGGTGGTTTTCAGTACTTCATTACTTTTATTGATGACTATTGTAGATACGATTATGTCTACTTGATGCGGCATGAGTTGAAAACTTTTGAAAAGTTTAAGGAATTCTAGAGTGAAGTACAAAATCAACATGGCTAGAAAATCAAGTTTCTACGATCTGATCGTTGAGGCAAATTTTTGAGTCACGAGTTTAATGATCATCTAAAGAATTGCGAAATTGTTCCACAACTTATGCCTCCGGGCATGCCTTAAAGGAATGGGGTGTCTGAGCGGCATAATCAAACATTGTTAGATATGGTTCAGTTAATGATGAGTTAGTCAGATCTACCACTATCTTTTTGGGGTTATGCTCTAGAAACTACAATTTCACACTAAACAGGGTACCATCTAAATATGTAGATAAGACACCACATGAGATGTGGATTGGGAAGAGTGCCATTTGTCTTTTCTAAAAATTTGAGGTTGTGATGTTTATGTTAAACGTCAGACGTTTGATAAACTCACACCCAAATCGGATAAATGCTTTGTCATGTGATATCCTAGGGAAATATTTGGATATTATTTCTAGAACTGAGAAGAGGGCAAAGTGTTTGTCATTTAGAATGTTGTCTTTGTAGAGAAAGAGTTTCTCTCGCAAAAGACAAGCGAAAGAATAGTGCAACTCGAAGAAGATGGAGAGACTCCACTAGAGGAGGATTTGGTCAGAGATGCCTTTATCGGGGAGAATCTGGTCGAGGAATCCATGGTCGAGAAAACTCCAGTTGGAGGGACCATGGTCGAGGAGGCACTAATGCCATATAGGTCGGATAGGCCACGCAAAGTACCTGCTTGATATTCATGCGATATATTATTGTTGGACAGAGATAAGCCTACGACTTATAAGGAAGAGATGATAGGCCCAGACTATAAGAAATGGCTTGGAGCCATGAGATCCAAGATAGAATCCGTGGATGAAAATCAGGTTTGAAACCTAATCGATCCGCTTGACGGTGTACAAACCATCGAATGCAAATGAGTCTATAAGAAGATTGATATGGATGGTAATGTTCACATCTATAAAGCTCGACTTGTCACAAAGGGGTTTTGACAAGTCGAGCTTATGCTATGCATTGCCTTTTGGGAATCGGGTGATTTTCTTGAAACTTCCTACATTGTTTTTGCGATTTCTTCATGTGATTGTAGAAACTATGCATCTACTTCTTGCATGGTTGAGTAGATGTGGATCACGAGCGTGTTTTTGGGTGAATTAATTTATCGCATGTTGCCATATTGAGATAGTGGTTGGCATCATCGTGTTTGTTTGGGTTTACAGATCCAAAGTTATCCTTGATCCTACATCATGAAGATTGGGCACCTTATGTCTCTCTTTCTCCCCCTCTCCCTTCAGCCTGATCCCTCTAGCCCATTTTGCCCGTGTGCACACCGATGCCAACCCATACCACCTAGCTGCCATCCCTTCGGTCTGCCTTGCCCATGCACATGGCCCTGCCCGCACAAGCCACTCCCGTACTTCATCTTCAAGGAGGCCGGTGTTTGCACGTGTCCTCATTGTGTTGACCATGGACATTATCTCTGCACGTCCTTAGTCACCAACAAAAGGACCACCCGGACACCACCATCCGCATCCCCAAGTTGAGGTGCCTCTGTGCGCTGCCACCCCGATCATCTTCTCCAAGCCAGGCACCCGCACGTACCTCACCAATCTTCATCGTCGCTGCCCCTCGAACCAAATCCTTCCACCCATGGTGTCATCTGTCGCTCATTTCATACACCGATTGGAGCTCCTCAAGCATCAGATCACTGGTGCCATCATCTTTTCCCTTGATTCCAGTCATGCTTTGCCGCATCAAAACTTTGTTGTTGCATTCCCATCGATCATGTGAGTCTCTCATGAATCCAAACGCATCACATAGCGTTTCACACTATTATCTACTCTTTCCCTTTGCTGATTTTGATTTTGCTCCATTGTGCATGCAGATCGGGCACAGCTCTCCCAAATCTGGCCACCACCTTTCGCTGCTCAATTCAGCCAACACTAGTGAGCCTCTCCCCTCCTCGTCCATATATCTAGCTTTGTCATCGCATGTTCTACCTGATGCTTCCCTCCCAGTCACCAATGTATCATCGGATGTCCTCCTCGCTATGGACCTCGTCACCGCCGCCACTTTTGGTGCATCACTACTGGCTGTTGCTCGTTGTCAATCTCATTGTTCACATCATCGTGTTAGGCTGATTGTCCTCTTTGTGTTGCACCCTCGCAAGGCCAAAACCTGAACCTGCAATCATGGCGTGCCTCGTAAGCTACACGTGGCGCACCACAACCCTGACCCTAAACGATTTAGTTGACCCAGTCTGCCATGAGCCAAGTCACTTACACTTGGCCCCACTTGTTAGATTTACTGTTCCATATGGCCGGTTCGCCGTGGATCACTCTATTTCTCCGTGGACCTATTCCAAAGACCGTGGGCCTACAAGTCAGTATCTATCTTTTTAATTAAGTAAATCCAAAGGAATATTCTTTGAAGTATTCTCTTTTCTCTCCCATTTCATCGGTATTTATATTTCTGGTCAAACTTCTCGAAGCTCGTTATCATTCATACGAGCTTCAATTTAATCTATTCAAGTTTCTCAAATCATCTAAAATTCAAGCCGTATCTTTCGGTACCATCCATTCTCAAATTTGAGTTTACTTGATTTGTCATTTTGAGTTCTTTTACATTTACTTTTTTTTCTCTCTTTAGACGAAGACATTTGGAAGTCATCCGAAGGAGCTCAAGGTCAAGAAACTTGAAGACCGAAGATAAAGATAAAGGAACAGCAATATGACAAGAGTTAGGAAGTTGCGCTTTGATTATGTTTAACCCATTTGTTACATAATTTATTTTATTTTGAGTTATTGCATGCTATTTTAAATTATCAACTATTTCATAATTTTAGGATTTGTTACGCAATCTACTTGGAATTATGCCTACCTTTTCATTTGTATGCTAGATCGTTTGTCACCCTAGATTGGTTAATTACTAATTGGTCAATAATATAGATCCAACGTAGATTGGTTTAGCTGTGCTTAGCGTGCTTAGCCATGCAATTGTTTATTGATACCATTTTTAAGTTGCAAATTCAAATATGACTAAATATCTAGTATCCCAAACTATGAAACCAGATATTTAATCCCCCAAACTTTGTAATATGGTTCAAATAATGTAACATCCCAATTTTTGGCTCTTTGAAAAGTTTTTGTGTAGTTTATCCCCCTAAAATTTTTCACTATTTTATTTGTTAATTAAAGCTTAGTATAGGACTTTATAAGTTAAAATTGATTTAATATAATTAATGCTCAAGTGAAAATTGTCAAAATTATTTTATTTGGGTTCTAAGTGCTCATAGGTATTTTCCAAATTTTTCTAGGAACTTTTCGATTGTATTTGCTATTTTATTTGAGCTCTTTGCAATTTCTATATTTTTTAAAAAGGAAAACTAAATTAAAATTCTGGACATGTGTTTGGGCAGAAACCTAGCAAGCCAGCCTGTTATTGCTTAGCCTAGTAGAGTAGTCCGTAGACCAACTCCTATCACAGTCTAGTCCGCGAGTCCGCGCCATGTGTGTCCCTGATAGTTGGGACCCACCTGTTAGTGTTACTGTTCTCCGCCTTCGACTCGTAGATGACATGGACTCCACGCCGCCGCTTTTTTATGCTGGACTCCACGATCGACGCGTCTTGTGTGTGTATAAAAGCTTCACCGCGCTCTTCCATATCCAACCATACCCAAAGCCTAAACCCTAAAGACGAGGAGAGCAGCCACCATCATCGTCTTCAAGATCGATGATTTGGTTAGCCATATTTGCACTGTCCCTCACTCATCGCCAAGTTTCTTGAGTCTTGGACCATGTCATCAGGTGCGCCTTGATCCCTTATACCTATTCCCTAGGTCAATTCGAAGCTTCGGACCTTATGCATGTATATTAGCGCCTTGGAAGCTTCCTTGCCACTAACCTTTTGCGAGTCGATTCTGCCGTTGCCAATGTGTTCTATCATCATTGTCTCCTTCACTGTGTTCACCATCTTGTGTTCTCTCTAGTGCGCTCTTCTTTGTCGTTGAAGCATTACTGTAGCTTATTGTCGCCGTAGAGGTTCATGCTGCTATTTCTTTCATGGTTGTTGCCATCGCCAGAGGTCACCATTGGTCACGACATCTAAACCGCTGTGTTTACCTTGCTGTGCTTGTGTCGATGTTTTGACCCAGAGGTCACCGGAATCATGCCACCATTTGCTGCCGGGTAGCCTTGGTCCTAGAGCTCCGCCGCCGACCTGGCAGCCACGTTAGAGCCATGCAAGCACCACGTCTATGCTGACTGAGTAGCCACGCAAGCCAAAGCAAGATTCAATCTAGATAGAATTAGTTCGCCGTGAACTGTTTCTATGACTTGTGGGGTCTGCATGTTAGAGAGTCAAAGCCATACGCCGTGTCCATCGTGGATTATGCACTATGTAAGTGGACATGGTCTACGACCAAAGGCCCACATGTTAGCCTCTGATTAATTTCTAGAATTTTAGAAATTAATTATAAAACCAGAAATTTAACTGGGCCCACTTGTCATCCTCTTAGAGAGGAATATACTTGGAGTATTCTCTTTTCTATCTCAATTTATAGGATTTGTTTGTCCAATAAATCTTCCAAGAGTTTGTTCTCTTTTATACAAACTCTGTTTGAGTCCATTCAAATTCATAAATTCATCTAAAATCAAGCCCTACATTCTACTATATTTTATTTGATTTTTGGAGTTGGTTTCTTCTTTGTTTTGTATTTATTTTATTTTTCGATGTTTGTTTCATTTAGATGTTGAAGTGCTGGGAGTGTTTGATGGTGAAGAGTTGATCCAAGGTTAAGATCAAGATCAGGATTTATTCCAAGGAAAGTTGTGCTTTGATCATGTTGAACCCATTTTTACAAAAGCTATTTTTTTAACCTATTGCAGGATAGTTTAGATTATGAACTCCTTAAAGTAGTTTGTGAAGGACCGACATGGCGATCAGAGGGGGGGCGGGGTGAATGATCCCAAAATAAAATTTTCCCCACTCAAAACAATCCAACCAACAATCTCACATCACAAAAGCAAAGTGGAGAAAGGAAAATTTCCAAAATATTTAGCTAAGGTCGACACTACAGAAAAATGTCTCGGTACCGTCGGATGAACAGGAAAATTGATGAATCTTCTAATCAGCTGATCCAAACCTCGTGAAACTTTGTGGACACCTTCCTATGAATGTCAAGAACCTATTTCAACCTTCAATCGCAAGGATTGACTCAAAGTTCTGATCTTTTTCCAATTCAAGGAAGAGTGCATAAGAACGGGTTCAAAAATGAAAACTTCGCCCTCAACTAGCTCGTGGTTTCTTGATGATCAAGATGATCCTAGATGGCTTCCCACATGTTGTCGACTTTTGTGGTCGGCAATGAATTTATGGGGCAGGCGCTAGATCTCAAACTCGAAGGTCACACAAGACAAAGGTTTAGACAGGTTCAGGCCCTCGACGGAGGAGGTAATACCCTAGTCCTGTGTGCTGGGATTATGTGGATCTCTTGGATCTAAGATTGCTCGTGTGCTCGATGTTTCTATTGTTGCCCGCCCTCTCCCTTATATAGTGGGGGTGGGGCGGTTTACAGAGTCCCGATCGGTTAGGGGATTCCGATCGGTTACAGGATAGAGTTTACATCTTTGTCTACCCTGTTATCGACTCGGATTACAATCGTATCTTTTATATCTAAATACATGTTCAACTGTCTGTAGGATGTATCCCCTTCCGCACGGCAGCAAGGCTTGGCGCGGAGGTTATCCTCTGGGCCTTCCATTGGGCCCTGTCTCTCCCTCAGGTATTTCTAGGCCGGTTATGAAGACGTCTGGTTTCATATATTCCACAGTAACCCCCGAGTGATTCATGATCCGGTTGCTATATCTTTATCCGGGACTCCAACTTTGGATCAATGTTCTCAGCTTCTAGCATAAACTTCTGACTGGTTTCTTCCTTGATTTGAATGCTTTTCTTTGCAGCAAGGGGATTATGAAGGACTCGAATATAACCTTTGATTTTTTGGTTTGAATGCTCGAAGCGAAACCTTAATATCCTTCCTCTTCAATGATTAGCCCCAGGCAGTCTTCGAGGTCGTCTTGATTTTCTGTGCCAATTCATTTGTTGAAAAACTCCTTGGCTTTTGAAACCATCTTAACTCCAAGCCTCCTCAGCTTCTGATGTCATTACATCTTCGCATTTACTTCAACCTTACCGCATCAGCTATAAAAGGCGATCTAGTGCTTCTGAAATTTCATTCCCTCACGCTTAGTTCTCCATCTTCTTTCCGAGGGATCTCCATGGACGGCCGGGACCCCGATCTTGCTGAGGAGTGGGCGCTCTTCGACCTTGCCATGGCGGAATGGGCGAAAGAGAAAGTCGTCGCCCTCGACCGCGTCGTCGTCGACACCCTCCTCGAGATCTTCCCCGCTCTTTATAGGGCTAGGGAAGCCCTCGTAGAGGCGCTCGATCGCGTGCGCCATGGAGAGACGTAAGACCCTGTAAATGTAATATTTTCCCAGGCATAATGCTTGGGGAATTTATATATAATAAAGAAGTACCTTTTCCAAGCGTTTTTCCATGATTGTCGTTTAGACGTAGCTTAGACCCAGCTTGGGGTATGTCATAGCTTGCATGGCTCTTTGGTCGGGTGATTCTCGTATCCAATTGTCGTAGGATATATTTGAGGTCCGACTTGGGACATATTAGGATTTGCGCGGCTCTTGGCCGAGTGATACCTATATCCGACTGCTGTAGGATATAGCTCTAGTCTGACTTGGGACATATCATATCCATGTGGCTCTAGGCCGAGTGATACCCATATCCGACTGCTGTATGGTATAGCTTAGGCTCGAATTGGGGCATATCAATATTTTCTTGGCTCATGGCCGAGTGATACCTATATCCGACTGGTGTAGGATATAGCTTAGGCTCAACTTGGAGCGTACCATACATACGTGGCTTTTGGCCGAGTGATACCCATATTCGACTGTTGTAGGATATAGCTTAGGCTCAACTTGGAGCGTATTGGGATTTTCTCAGCTCATGGCCGAGTGATACCTGTATCCGACTGGTGTAGGATACAACTCTGGTCCGACTTGGGACATATCAAGGTTTATCCGAACGGTATCCGTACTCGTTTATTACGATGCACAGCTTATCGACCCATCTTGGGGCATACCGTTGGAACCGTGCCTTATCAAACTCAACTCGTGATATATGATTCCGTCATGCGGTAACCACCTAGCGACCCAACATGGGGCATATCACAAGAAGATATTTTTAATCTGAACTGGAGGACACCCACGTCTCGCTTAGTTCGATAAGTGGTTAAGCATCCCATCGTAGGGAGCAACGTGTACAGGTTCCTGTGCTGGTTTGTTCACCTGTCGCGCAAAGAACTGACATTCTTCGCATGTCCGGACGATGTCCTCTGCATCGGTGACAGCAGTCGGCCAGAAAAATCCCTGACGATAAGCCTTGCCAGCTAGGGTTGATGACGCCGCGTGATTCCCGCAAACTCCCGAGTGGATTTCCTTGCGAAGATCTCTTCCTTCTTGTTCCGATATGCACCGCCGTAGTACACCAGAGGAGCTCTTGAGATAGAGTTCTTCCCTGATCACCACAAAGCTCTTGCTTCAGCGCATTATTCGCTCGGCTTGCATGCGGTCTTCAGGTAGCTCATCCTTCGTCAAATAGTCCGGATACGGAGCTGTCCAATCGGGAGTAATGATCAGGACTTCTGCCTCTACGCTCTTCTTCGCTGGGACGTCCGACTTTGGCCGAGTGCTTATTGTGGGCTTATGAATTTCTTCGACGAATACTCCCACGGGCACTGTGGTTCGGCCAGATCCCATCTTTGCTAGCTCATCAGCCGCTTCATTATCCCGAGGGAGCACATGAACAAGCTCCAAGCCGTCAAAATTGCTTTCTAGCTCGCGTACTTCCTGGCAATAGGCAGCCATGTTGTCTTTGATGCAAGACCATTCTTTTGCACCTGATTGACCACGAGCATTGAATCTCCGCTAACCATCAGACGTCAGATACCGAGCGATATGGCGATACGGAGCCCATGGATGAGTGCCTCGTACTCGGCGGTGTTGTTTGACGCGGGAAAAAGTATTTGCAGAACGTACCTTAACCGTTATCCACTTGGTGATATGAGCACTATACCCGCTCCCGCGCCGCTGAGCATGAGGGAACCATCGAAATACATCGTCCAATACTCGAGTTCCTTGACGATCGCTGGGTTTTGAAGTTCTGTCCACTCGGCAGTAAAGTCGACGAGCGCTTGAGATTTGATGGTTGTGCGAGGCTTGAATAAGATATCAAAGGCTTCGAGTTCGACTGCCCACTTTGCAATTCTCCCGGTGGCCTCCTGGTTGTGAAGTATATCTCCTATTGGGAAGGAGGTGACCACTGAAATAGTATGCTCTTGGAAGTAGTGCTTGAGTTTGCGAGATGTAAGAAGTACGGCGTATAATAATTTTTGCACTTGTGGATACCGCACGTTAGACTCATCCAGGACTTCGCTGATGAAATAGACCGGATGTTGGATCTTCTGCACATGCCTCGGCTCCTCCCTTTCTACGATGATTGTAGCACTGACTACGTGAGTCGTTGCCGCGATATAAAGTAACAGAGGTTCTTCTGACATCGGGAAACAAAGACCGGGGGCGTCGTTAAGAAGGTCTTCAAATCTTCGAACGCTTGCTATGCCTCGGGCGTCCATTGGAACTTGTCCTGCTTCTTGAGGAGTTTAAAGAATGGCATACCTCGCATACCCAGTTGGGAAAAAAACCTGCTGAGTGCAGCCATGCAACCTATAAGCTTCTGGACGTCCTTTTGGCAGGTCGGCGGTTCCATATTTGATATGGCCTTGATCTTCTCTGGATTAGCCTCAATGCCTCGTTGGGAGACGATAAACAGAGCAGTTTTCCAAGATACTCCGAAAACACACTTCTCGGGATTAAGCTTCATGCTGAAGGCCCTTAGACTTTCGAACGTCTCGGTTAGGTCGGCGATAAGGTCCTTCCTCTCCCAAGTCTTTCCACGACATCATCCACATATGCCTCCACATTGCGTTTGAGTTGGGCATGAAAACACCGCTGTATTGCGCGCTGATAGGTTGCACCGGCATTTTTTAAACGGAACGACATCGTGGTATAGCAAAAGGCCCCAAAGGGCATGATGAATTAAGTCTTGATTTGATCTTTCACCTTTAGGCGAATCTGGTGATACCCTGAGTAGGCATCGAGGAAACTCAGGATTTCACACCCGACGGTCGAGTCAACCACCTGATCAATTCGAGGTAGCCCGAAGGGATCCTTTGGACATGGCTTGTTGAGATCAGTATAATCAATGCACATGCACCAAGTTTTATTCTTCTTTTGAACTAGTACAGAGTTTGCCAACCAATCTGGATGATACACTTCTTTGATAAAACCTACAGCTAATAGCTTGGTGATCTCCTGCTTGATGGCGTTCCGACGATCTGGAGCGAACCGCCAGAGTCTCTGCTTGACTGGCTTTGCCTTTTTGTCGACGTGTAGAGAATACTCGATCAACTCCTTAGGAACACCCGGCATGTCGGATGGTTTCCAGGCAAAGATGTCCTTGTTAGCCCGGAGGAAGGTAACGAGCACGTCTTCCTATTTATCCCCGAGCCCTATCCCGATCAAAGTCATTTTGGACGAGTCGGATGGGTCGAGGATAATTCTCTTGGTTCCTTCTCTAGGCTTTATCCCTGATGTGGCCTGCTTCTTGGATGGGACGTCGTCGTCTTCCTGCAACGTGGCTGCCTCTGCCTGGATATTCTTCCCCTCAGCGATTGCCTCCTGCAGCTCGGCAAGTTCACAATTCTCTCGGTCGCATTCCAGATATCGCTTGATGTCGCTGCGGATCGTGATGACGCCTTCGGGTCTCGGCATCTTCATCATCAAATAGGTGTAGTGCGGGTAGGCCATGAACCGAGCCAAACCGGGTCTTCCCAAGATAGCGTGATACGCTGTCTCGAAATCCACTACCTCGAAATTTACATACTCGGTCCGATAGTTGCTTTTGGTACCGAAGGTGACAGGCAAAGAAATCTGCCCGAGGGGAAACGAATACGCCCCAGGGATCACCCCGTGGAACGGCTGTGAGCTCGGCCTTAGCTCGGAGCGGGGGATGTTCATGTTGTCGAAGGTTTTGGCGAATAAGACGTTGAGTCCACTCCCTCTATCAATCAAGACCTTCTTGAGCTTTACACTGCGAATAACAGGGTCGAGCACTAGAGGGTACTTACCCGGATGTAGTACTCGGTTGGGGTGATCCGAGCAATCGAAGGTGATCTGGACTTCAGACCACTTTAGATACTGGGGGATTACTAGTTCCACCGCATTGATCTCCCGAGCGGTAAGCTTTTGCTTCTGCTTGGACTCGTATCCGGTGGAGCCCCCGTATATGTAGTTCAACTCGTGCTCGGGTTCCTGATAATCGTCCTCGCCAGGAAAGTCCTTCTTCTTGGCCGCCTCTTCCTTCGCTGGAGCCGGCTGCTTGTTGCTTTCACGCGCAAAACGCTTCAGAGTAAAGCAGTCTTTAGCGACGTACTTACCTTTAGGGTGGAAAGGACAGATCGCCTCCATGACGGTATTGTAGTCGGGTGCCTCCCTTCGTGCGACTCGGGGCTGATTGCATTCTATTACCGCAACTAGCTTCTCGCCTTTCCGCTTTTTGTCTTTGTGCTTGGAGGACTCGTCCCTGTCGCCTTTGTTCTTCTGTTGCGGGCGATCTTCTTGGCACTCGGCCATGGTGTCGGAGGCCGTGGCATAGTGGTCAGCCAATGCAAACAGCTCCTTTACGGATGCCAGTGGTTTGCTGGACATCTCTTGATCAGATCAGGATCGCTGACCCCTTTCTGAAAGGCTGCCACCACCACCGCATCAGATACATCCCTGATGGTGTTTTTCTTCTGCATGAAGCGCCGGATGAAATCTCTCAGCGTTTCGTCCTTCTTCTGGTGAAGCTGATATAGATCCCACGGGGTGCCAGGCCTCTCATAGGTTCCCTAGAAGTTCACGATAAATTGATCGCAAAAGTCGCTCCAGGAGTCCACCGAGTTCGCAGGAAGTCCTGTGAGCCATGATTGAGTTGAAGGGGTGAGATTGACTGGTAGATAATTTGCCATCACGTTTTGGTTGCCCCCAGCGGCTTTAACCGCCAAGGGATAGACCTGCAGCCAAGCTTCTGGATCTCACTCCCCGTCAAACTTAACGATGTCCTTGGGGTTGAAACCTTCGGGCCATACTACTCGGCGTAACCGAGAACTGAACGCTCGGATTCCGTCGATGGATCTGTCGTTGTTATGAGGGGGAGTTTGGCGTGGCGAGCCTCGGGCTTGGCGATCGTTATCAACGTGTCGGGGTGGAGTTCGGCGCGGCGAGCACATGACTCGGCGATCGTCGTTGTCGCTCCGACCCCGGCGATGATGGTTTCTATGGTCGTTGCTGTCGTCGCGCCGTTGATCACCTCGTCGATCGTGGTCGGTGCCGAAACGTTTGTGGTCGTCATGGTGCCATCGTCATTCTTCCTCGTCCCGCTCTTTTCGTCTGGCGGTGATGTCTTGGCGAAGGTCGCGGTTGAGGTTCCGGCGGACGTCTCCGACTGGTTGCATGGTGCGCCGACTGCTGATACTCCGACTGGTTGCAGTCCGACTGCTAGCGACGCGAGTAGTCGCGTGGGAACGCGAACGCGCTTCTCCTACCGGCTTCTCCTGATTTTGCTGAATTGCTGCCGCCGTCACCATGGTCTTGATCTGGGCCATGATCGGGGCTGCCGGGCTGTTCGATGCAATCATCGGGTCCAGCGTGTCGAGAAGCGTCTTGGAGGTGACAACGTTCTGCATCGGTGTATGAAAGATAACTTGGTCTCCCAATTTCGATTGCAGGATGTCCTCGTGGACATTACGGCCGCGAGATCGAAGCGATCGCGGTGGCGCCTCCTTGGTCTTACGAAGAAGGCGATCTTCCTCCACAGCTTCTTGAATCTCTTGTTGGCGTTGGAGATCGGTCTTCTGCTCTTTTATTACGAAGATCGCAGCAATTCCTCTCGACGCTGACTGGTTTGCTGGCCGAGTCAGAAAGAGATACCTGATATGAGTCGGCCTGACCTTTACCAGATTTGATCTGGTTTAGGTCTAGGCAGACAAGTTATCCGAGCGCATCCGCCACGAAGTCCAAGCTTCCAAAGCAAAAAGCCTGGCTGGAGACGAAGGTGGCGATGATTCCACTGATTGCTGCCATCAAGTCTGTAGGAAAAGATTATAGCGCTTCCCCTACCTGGCACGCCAACTGTCGACTTTTATGGTCGGCAATGAATTTATGGGGCAGGCGCTAGATTTCAAACTCGAAGGTCATAGAAGACAATGGTTTAGACAGGTTCATGCCCTCGACGGAGGAGGTAATACCCTAGTCCTGTGTGCTGGGATTATGTGGATCTCTTGGATCTAAGATTGCTCGTGTGCTCGATGTTTCTGTTGTTGTCCGCCCTCTCCCTTATATAGTGGGGGTGGGGTGGTTTACAGAGTCCCGATCGGTTACATGATTCTAATCGGTTACATGATAGAGTTTACATCTTTATCTACCCTGTTATCGACTCGGATTACAATCGTATCTTTTATATCTAAATACATGTTCAACTGTCTATAGGATGTATCCCCTTCCGCACGGCAGTAAGGCTTGGCACGGAGGTTATCCTCTGGGCCTTCCATTGGGCTCTGTCTCTCCCTCAGGCATTTCAAGGCCGGTTATGAAGACACCTGGTTTCATATATTCCACACATGTCATAGCAATCTAGAACACAAGAGAAGAACACCAAAAACCTGATCCTTCAAGACTGATGCTCTTAAGAACAAAAGATCGGTTTCTTGCAAGAAAGAACAAAAGATTTGCCTAGATGATTAGGATATGGTCTGAAGAAGACTAATCCATCAATCATTCATCCTTAGCATAAGATCCACAAGCATTTAGAAGGAGTGGAGGCAAATCCAAATGTGCAGAAAGTAAATTGCAAGAATATAAATCGCGGAATTTAAAGACTGAATTTAAGGCATAATGTAAATACGGAAAGTAAATTCAAAATTGAGAAAATTAGATTTTCATTTCTAGAAGGGAGGTTTACAAAGCTTCACAATAAAGTGGGCAAAGCTCAAAGGAGTACAAAACCTCAAAACCTTTAAGAGGAGGAAGGCTACCCCTACCCCTCTATTTATACTACTCTTTAGTTATCCTCCACCCTTGGATGAGTTCCTTCTACCCAAAGAATCACCATCAAGGGCTAGGATTGACTCACTCACTCATACAACGGGTTTTGCATGCTTCTTATCTTCCGGCGATCCTCGACCGTCTGAACCTCCAGCACAACTCGCCTAGTCCCAGTCATCCTCCGCCTCACGATGACCTAGCACTGTCGTCCTGCAACCATCAAAAACAAGGAAAACCCATCACATAGCAATGTCCAACAAACATATGCAATAATCATCCAAAATCACATTTTAATATTCAACTTCGCTCATGAAGTCGGCACTACCGCCCCCTGGGGCCGGTAGTACCGTTCGGCCAGCACTACCGCGCTAGCATGGTCGGTAGTGCCGCTCGCGAAAAATCCCAGCGAAGACCCTCTCTAGAATATAACTACCCCTCCTAGGCTGGCAGTACCGCCCCCTGGCTGGCAGTACCGCCCTCTTGAGGCCGGTTGTTATTATTGTTATTTGTTTTGCTTCTTAGTTCAATCTATTTATTGTACTCAATTATAAATTGTTCTTTATTACAAAATAGCCATGATAGCTATTCTTTTGGATTAAGCCTTGTATATAGTTGTGTTAGACTTGCATTCTGTGCACTACTTGTTGAGTGCTTTATGTATTCACCCTTGTAACAATAAAACAATCAGTTGAAAAGGAATCAACAATAGCTCTAGTGGAGTATCAAGAGAAAGCAAGTTATTGGGATTTCAAATTTATCGATTGCTTGTGGCATATCGATGGGTTGTCTGCTGAAGTTTCCATTCCACTGTTGTTTCTTTAGTGACTATGCTCTGTATGGCCTAATAAATGTAAAGTCGAACATAAGGTCATCACACAATCTATTTATTTAATAAGTCAGTCATTTATTATTATTTCACTGTATATAGAGTTGATATTACATCTATATTGCCACTGTATACATTAACATGACCCTGGACTAGTGCAGTATACACAAAGGGTTTGGATTCGCATATTCGGTCCCCGACAAGTAACACCTTGACACGGTTTTGCATAGTGATCTTATCCGCATGGCACAATGTGGGATAGTTTTGCCATGCAGGACAACAAGTTGGCCAAGTTAGATCAATGAAAGGTGAGACCCACAGGTGCTTCTCCCCGTCGAGCTCCTAGCCATGCAATGCATCCATGGTTGTTGGCCCTTGTAAGTCCTTCCCTCTCTATTTCGGTTTGGGGGAAAAGCTCCTGTGGCCTACTCATCATACCATGTAGGCAAAACCAATATGTGAAACCAGGTCAAGATGTTATTCGAAATGTATTGTAAATGTTTGGAGAGTTAAATTATGGTTTTATAGTTCAAGGTGTCTAACGGACTTTTGAGCAAAGTTTAAGGTGTTATATGGAATTTTTCCTTTAAATAATTTCACATTTAAATTTCATACATATTTTATGCTTCCAAGCTAGCCCTTCGCAATGATATTTTGAGATAAACTAAAAAATATAAAGAACCATATCCAGGAAAATCGGGTAGTACTCTGGGGCAAATGGAGGAGCTGGTGGGAGTTCACCATCACCACCACCCAAGGTTTGAAAATTCGGTTTCGGAATAAATTTTGTCCCTGGCCGGATCGCGAAATTTCGGCAAAATTTCAAAATTTTGGAAATATTTCGGACGAAATTTGAATTTGAAAATTCAAATCCGGTCCATTCCGGAAAGAAAATTTGAATTCGTGAAAAAATCGAAATTTGGGTAAATACCAAATTTTGAGTTTTTTGCACCGACTGAAAAGTGGTCTAAACTTTAACAAAACATTTTGAAATTTTTTTGGAGGTTTCTGACACATTTATGATGTTCTGAAAAACATTTTAGCTGATTATCACATCTGAGGAATTATTAAAAATTCGGAGAGTGGTACTGTCCTGATAAAACACTGACCCACAAGTTTGATCCGAACGAAAAATGGTAGAAATCAAGTTATAAACTATTGAAATTTTTTTGGAGAGTCCTGAAACATTTATTATATTGACATAAAAATTTCAGATTATTCTGAAGTATGTGTAATTTTTACAAATTCAAACATTGGTACTGTCCTGATAAAACGCTGATCGGCAATTTTGAACCGAATGCAAAATGGTTCAAACCACGTTATAAACATTTGAATTTTTTTTTCATGGTTATGATGTATATCTAATACTCTCATAAAATTTTCAAATGATGATCAAACTGTATGAATTTTTAAAAATTTGAACAGTACTACTGCCCTGTTAAAAGGCTTACCAGCAAACTTGAACAAAATGAAAAATTATGTAAACCATGTTAAAAACTTTTGAAATTTTTTTTGGATGGTCCTGATGTAACATTAATTTTTATTTAAAAATTTTAGATGATGATCATTCTCAAATAATGTTTACAAATTCAGACAGTGCTACATCCTGATAAAAGTCTGATGATCAATACATAGATTTGGTTTAGCAATAAAAAAAGTTTAAATTTTTTGAAAATTTTAAAGAATGGTGTTAAGGAAGTTATTAATATCCCATAAATATTTTGATTCATGATCACATTCCAGTGAATTTATAAAATTCTTACAACTCACAGTACCATTTATGTTCTTTTCTTTTTGATTTTTGAAATATAATATAACAAACGAAGTTCAATGCTTACATAGAATTGATTGACCAAACAAAAAAATATAATTTTTCTTGAAAATTTATATAATGGTACTGAGTAAATTATTAATCTCTCACAAAAATTTTAGATCATAATCACACACAAGAAAATTTATAAAATTCTGACAATATAACTGTCCCAATTATGTTCATTCTGTTTTTGATTTTTTAAAGATAACAAATTAAGTTAAATTATTTTGAAATTTTTTATGTATGATCCTAAACTACTAATTATAGTACCATAAAATTGTTAGCTTATTATGAAGCTTGTACAATTTTATAAAAATCTAACAGGATTTTTGCCAAAATTTTATAATGTTTAAAAAATTCGGTTTTTCAACAAATTTTCATAGGAGATGACTTTACTAAGGGTTATTGGACCAAATCCGGTCAAATCCGGCCGTAAAAGTTTCAAAACTGGCCAAAAAACACGAAATTTCGTGTACTGTAGCAATTTCAAATTTTTTTAAAAAAAATTTTCCGGCCGGTACTTTAGATTTCGGGGTGGTCCGAAATACGAAATTTCGCCAAAATCTGGAACCCTGCCACCACCCCTCCTCCTTGTCCCTTAGGACTACGACCCACCCGCATCCGCGTCTCTAGCAACCCCCTCTCCAGCAAGTTCCAGGATCACCACCCCCCGCACGCCACACCCACGTCTCCAGCAACCCCCTCCAGCAGGTTCCAGGATCACCCCCACCCCCACGCCGCACCCGAATTCCTCTGCATCACCCTGCCCTTCTTACTCCTCCTCCTCGCCACTGTCTACCTCCTTGCCTCCACTCATCCACGAATAGCAGCAATCTCCTCCTCCCGTTGGACGTGCCATCCTCCTGTGTTTCGTCCTCCACACTGCCTTCCCCGGATACTACTACAGAATTGTACATCAGAATCGGTTCTTTTTTGCCATTACAGTCGGTTCAAGTGGCGATACAAAGTCTTTAGATAGTGATGAGGTGGAGTTATCACAGTCGGTTTTGACCCGATTGTGATAAAGCATTATTAGAATCGGTTATTAGGTGAAACCGATTCTGATGAACACTTTATCACAATCGGTTTTTTTGAATAACCGATTCTGATAAAGGTCATCAGAATCGGTTCTTTCAAAGAAGCGATTGTGATGACCCCATCATCAGAATCGGTTTTTTCAAAGAAGCGATTGTGATGACGCCCTCAACAGAATCGGTTCCATACAAGAACCGATTCTAATGATGTGGTCATCACAACGCTTCCTTGAAAGAACCGATTCTAATGATGGATCATCACAATCGCTTTCTTCCAAGAACCGATTGTAATGGTATGGTTATCACAATCGCTTCCGTCAAAGAACCGATTCTACTGATATGGTCATCACAATCGCTTGCTTAAAAGAACCGATTCTGATAAGAGGTCATCAGAATCAGTTCCTCTTAAGAACCATTCTAATGATGGTGTCATCACAATCGCTTTATTCAAAAAACTGATTCTGATGAGACGTCATCAGAATCATATATACAAGAACCGATTCCAATTATGTGGCTATCAGAATCGGTTCCACAGTGGAACCGATTCTGATGACCCTCATGGGGGTGTTGCAATTTTGCACATTACCCAAAATAGCACATATTAACAATGGGCATATATATCACATTCACAATACAGAACACGAACACGAACACTTAAATTACAATACATATAGCCCATTCGTTCACAACATACAAACACAAACATGCTTAACAATCAGTACAGGTACATATATATCACATTGACATATACAATTAATATTGTTTCCATATGGACTAGTAGGACGCTTCAGGATCTCTAAACCTACCGTCCTCCGATATAACTTTCAACCAGTACCATTGGCATAAGTGGTCTCGTAAATTGTTGAGTACTTTGCTGTCTAAGCTCTTTTGGGGGATATTGATCATCTGCAAAACATAAATGAGTGCATGAATTTAAGTTTCAAAATTTGTATGTGAAAGGCTAAGTATGCATGTACATATACCTTAGGAAAAAGGTGTGAGCCGCCGACCACAACCAACATGTGTTGCATGACATAGAAGCCGACAGTCATCACCGCCTGTTGATGACACTGTGAAGAGAGAAAAATAAATTAACACACGAAGATTAGATGTCAGAAAAAATTAATCGTATATATGCTAGGCACTTGTACCGTGAATTTCTTATACTCCAGCGTCTTGCCCTTTTTGTTATCGTGTGACCTTCCTTCATCGACATAGTCCGAGAAACCCCTACATATATTGGAGGGATGCCATTGAGTAAAAAAAATAGTTACATTCAGAAAGTGTTAGGTTACGGTAATGTACTTACTTCCGCAAAGGACACTTGATCGTGTAGGCCATCGGTCTCTTCTTGATTGAGTTAAAAATGTAGACTGTGTTCTCACTCGGAACGAGGACGAGTAGAACCCAATGGTTGCTTATTAAATGGAATGTAGTGCAAGGAAATAAGTTCGCATACGGTTTTAGTGCGTACAAGTAATTGAAGGGTTTGTACTACTTACTCCTCGTGGTATGGTATTACAACGAAGTCCTTCGTCGACTCAATATGCAATACCCCCTTGATGTAGCCAGCAACAAAAACCGGATGTAGCCTAGCCGTGGTCGCAGACACAAGCTCGGGGTCGACGAACCCAACTTGGTTTTGATTCGTCACGGCTCGTTGTCTCATTGCCCTGCAACTCGTGTTGATATCAGAAAACATAATGAAAAATCCTATAAAAGTCATCAGTTCATGCTGTATGGTGCGATACTCACAGAGTCCAGGATCGTAAAGTAGAAATATCGATGGCGGTTAATTGGTACACACGAAACAGATCCTCAAAACTGATAGGGAATATCCCATTCTCGTCACGGTGGAAATGTACCCTTTTATACATCACATTGAAGTCGACTCGATGCTCTTCCTCATTCACCTTATCAATATACCATCCATGGAGCATGCGAGTCCACCTGCCTAGCTCATTTAGTTTGTTGGATGCAATCATAATGGATGTCTTTGGCCTGTGCTGACTTTCCTTTCTGGGCCGAAGGAGTCTTCGAGGTGAGGGTAGTGGGCTTTTCAAGTACCTCAAGGGGCGTTGTGGCCTTTATCAGCTTTGCCTTCTTGGCGGAAGGAGTCTCAGAGGCCTCTTGTGGTTCTGTTGGTGTCGTGCTTGTCCTTTTACACGTGAGCTCTCCACTTTGTGTAGGCCTCATCACGGTGGTGGGAACAGAAGCAGGAGCAGGAGTAAGCACAGGTACGATAGGACCCTACAAAGCACGCGCATATTTAACTTATTGCAGTACTACTGGATGGTAGAGAAGACGCGGGGGATTTTTATCTTGACCAGTACGACACCCGTCGTGGGCCACTTGATGAACGACATGCGTGCTTGCCCGAGAGTGCTGATATCTTCGTTGGGGAGAACTCGAGCACATGTGATAAGAAGGGTTCGTGGACGTAGTCCACCTGCACCCTCATGTAGCCCTTCCCCAAAGGCTAACCATGCACAGTGTCGGTCTCCTTGCATGGAAATGCAGCCTCGATAAGAAATCCGTCCTCCGTTGGGGTGGTCAGCTTGCACTTAGCAGGGGCCTGCAAGATGTACGCAACTTGAGGAGAAACATTGTGCCAATTACACTTGTAGCTTTAAGTTAGGAAAAATTAATTATTACCTTCAGCTGGGGTTCGGTCTTATCATTTTTGGAACCACAGCTGCTAGGTCGGGGCACAGGCTTCTCTACAAGAGGCGAGGGCATCTGGCTCTGACTCTGAGAGATCATCGCCATCATCTTGGCCCTCAGGCGCTCCTCACGTGCCATCATCTCCCCCCTTATCTCATCTTCACGTGCCATCATCTCCCCCTTATCTCATCTTCACGTGCCATCATCTCCCCCCTCATCTCATCCTTGATCTCCTTCCTCAGCTGCTCCCTGAGCGTCTACTTGAGGCGATCCGCACGTGCCTCCCATGATCTTGATCTAGCACTCGAAGCGTCATCATGGAAGTAGGACTTCTTCGTATGCCCCGACCCTACGGCAAGCACCCGACCCTTATGGTCAGGCTTCCCGATCGCAGACGACAGGATATCCTTTGACCCATGGCTCTAGAAGGTCCCCTACTCTTTCCGCTGGCTTACCTCCTCCTGCAATAAGCGAGTACGAATTAGATCTGAAATACAACAAGCTGGGCCAACTGTAATGTACTAAGTTAGATGTCTTACGATGGCAGAGACGACGTGCGCAGTAGCGGGGTTTGCGATTACAAGCTGCCCGTCGGGGGTTTTCTTTGTCCTCGCTAATACCCAGTTGCGTGCCCGTTCCTCACATATGTGGGAGTAAGGCATCGTTGTCCCGGAGTTCGCGCACTCCTCGGCTAGTCGCGCCCACTCTGCCTTCTTCCCCTCATATCTGCCTGTACCGAGGTGGTGCAGGTGCGTGTTGTGCCTCTGGATAGCGGTGTTCCTCTCTCTCAGCTGCTCTGCCTCGGGCGTACCCTTCGTCGCCGTGAACTCATCCCAAACATCTGGAGTCATGAATGGATACCTCTCGAATGGTGTATGACCTTTCAGTACGTACTCACTGTGCATGAGGACCCTGAAGTGCCTCAAGGCCACACCCATCCTCTTCAAGGTGTACCGCCTCACGTTGCGTTCATCTTCCTCCTCTATAATCCATTTGCCCTTAACCTCGTCCCACAACCGATTCTTCTACTCGGCGTTGACTTCCTTCCTCCAATCCTTAATCGTTATGGGCACTCTCTCCCATGGGACATAGTAGCTTCTTCGCTTCATAAATGCTTGTTGGCAACTCGTTTCCCTCCGGAAGCAGATCCGATAGAAGAACTAGAAGTGCATTGAAACTTGTATCTGTCCAACGGTGTTTTGCCTTCAATTCGAACAATGCAAGGACCGAACCCAACTTGGTGTATTCCGCTTTGCAACCTGTGAACAGCGGTTTGGCATCGTCTTCCATCAAGGTTTTAAACTTTTCAAACTCTCTTTCCGTGTAATTACCCTCCACATCCCGCAACATTTGCTCCAAATTATCCTCCTCAAACATATCAAGCTGCAACTCGTCATCCGGTTCTGCTGTGTTTTCATTGCATACCGGAAGGGTACTACCTGTCTCCCCATGATGGATCCAACATGTGTAATTCCTCACGAAGCCACGTCGAATCAGGTGGTCCTCAATTTGAGCTGAGTTGTTAAATCTCCTCAGATTGGTGCAATCAATGCAAGGACAATATATGAAGTTTACACCCCTCCTAACCATGTCCTCTTCTGCAATTTTTTTGAACTCCTTAACACCCCTCTGAAATTCAGCACTCACACGGCTTTTCTGATACATCCATTCCTTACGGTCCATCTGCAATTAAATTTCGCACAATAAATTAAGGAAAAACTAGAGCGACAACTAGCTAGCTATTTTAAATATTGAGACATCATTTCAATTAATATTACCTTTGCAAAATAGAGTACAGGTTCCAAGATATGTAAATGTACTCCCGATCGATACCTAGCTTCTTCCCTGATTTAGAGCTTCCAATTCCCTAGATAGGAGACATAAAGTTTTAAAATCAACAATTATATCAAATAATCTAATTACATAGCTAGTGCAGTAGCTTGCAAATCTTTTTACTACAACGAAACAAAACAAGGGTACCAACGATGACTCCTAATCTCTAAATAGGTTAGGTCCTAATCCCATTCGAGGATATGTGGTTCGGGCAAATTCCTAAGCCGTTGTACAACTCCAAAGAAAATTTGTGACATCTCTGTTCTCCATATACGTCTCGACAACAGGTCAAGAGGGGTGTGCATATGGAGAACACGAGGGAGACACTACCGAAATTTACTCTGAAGTTGTACAACACAGCTCAGGAACTTGCCCGAACCACATATCCTCGAACTGTCCAAAAAATGTGGACAATTCGAGACTGCTCGCTTATAAATATGCCATTTCATTGGCATATTTATAAATAAGCATCCTCGAGCGGGAGGCGTAGGTTCCATGACCTAAACTCTTAACATTTATCACATGATAGCAACAATAATTCCATATTAGCACGAGAGCACTACAATAATTAAATAGATGTGTGCTTGTCAAATAAAGAGTGTGAAATCTGAACGCACGTACACAATTCCAGTGCAACCTGAACTTTATTCACGACATATCGAAATTACCTAGTGCAAAATTGAAGGGGTTTAAAGAATTGCTCACATTTTGAAGAAAACCACAAATGAGGGCAAAAAGAGGGGAATCTCCTCAAGATTTGGGTTTCAAATTTGCCCTCTTAATACCCACCCATGAGGACTTCAAATTTTCTCACCCAAGTATTGCTTCTAACCACACAATGTGAGATGTTTTCTAGGGTGGCGGCGGAGAAATCTCCTATGGAGCAACAACAGAGAAGAGTTCAGCTCGAGTGCTATATATGACCTAGCGAGGCACATCAGAATCGGTTCTTTTCAAGAAGCGATAGTGATGTGAGCGGTCATCACTATCGGTTCTTTTTAGAGAAGCGATAGTGATAAGCACGTGGACATCAGAATCGGTTCTTTTCGAGAAGCGATAGTGATGTGAATGATCATCACTATCGGTTCGTTTTAGAGAAGCGATAGTGATGAGCACGTGGACATCAGAGTCGGTTCTTTTTGAGAAGCGATAGTGATGTGCATAGTCATCACTATCAGTTCTTTTTATAGAAGCGATAGTAATGATCACATTCACATCACTATCGCTTCTTTTCATAGAACGGATAGTGATGTGTATAGTCATCACTATCGGTTCTTTTTATAGAAGTGATAGTGATGATCACGTGCACTTCACTATCGCTTCTTTTCTTAGAACCGATAGTGATGTATATGCACATCACTATCGCTTATATCAAAAGAATCGATAGTGATGTGAACGTGATCATCACTATCACTTCTTTTGTTGGAACCGATAGTGATGACCGTTCACATCCCTATCGCTTTTTAGTTTAGAACCGATAGTGATTAGTACTAACACATCTCCGAAGTTATTTATCACAATCGTTTTTTCCTAAAAACTTAAGAACCGACACGGATAAAACGATAGTGATGTGCCGTTCTGTAGTAGTGGGAGCTGTTTGAGATTCGGGCCAGGATCAGCAATGTTGGTGCCACCGTGATCTCACTCCTTGTCCTAGACAAGAACTGTGCGTTTGAGCTGTGCACACTAACTAGCTAAGCCATTACTTTGTGATTATGTTGTGCTGTGCGATTGTATTGTGATTATGCTTGACGATGTTGTGTGTGTTTTTCTTTCTCTGGGGTTCTTGGTGATGTGGTGCTTGGATTCAACTCACTGGATCTATATCTGGTGAGTTCTTGATGCAAGCGTTTGGATTTCTTAGTGACTAAGTTCATTTGCGGTTATTTGTTAGAGATCTCGTTGTATTAAAGTGTGAGGACCAGGGAGGGAGAATTTTTTTTTTTGCTTTTTGTGAAGAGGAAACCATTATGTCCGAGGATCTTTTAGCACAATTTTGTTCAACCTAAATATCAGTGATTTGCGTACTTATTTGGTGCTGCTTGATCCATCCACTTACCACGTGTAAGGATACTCTTTTATACGATGTAGGCAACCATTGTAGAGTATTTTCTCTTCTCTCTTCCTTCTCATTTCATTGTTCCCTCGATGATCAGAGAACTACGAAACTTTCATCTTGATGTATGTGCCAACACTCCTTCCTTTTATTTAATATTTACTTTTCATGTTCCGTTGTTGAGAGATCAGTAACAATATCTCTAATGTACACTACTGTTAGCATGTATCTGTTCAACCATTTGGCATGCTTATATATGACCATGCCATTTAATTCCAATGGAAACAGTCCATTATCTTTAATATAGCCTGACCTCCTCAAAACTGAAAGACTTAATGCTCACTACCAGTAACACCACCATGTGCATGCAAGAACTAATTAGCCTTTATTTGATGCTAACATGCAGATGGTAACTTGAACTTTGTTCCTTACTGCATGCACTTGAAAATTAACATTGCTGCAACGTGCTACTCAGTGAAGTAACATTGGTACATGTTATTTAGCACATACTCAGTTTACAATATTTTAAAGCGAGTGGAGAGGGAATTTAAATCCATAATTCTAATTCCTTAAGTCAAGCAACCATCACACAAGACCATTTCTAATTAGAATCATTTTTTTATTTACATGTGACACTTCCGATTATAAAATAATGTTATAATCTTCCACTTGGCTGATGTAATGACTTGAAGTTCCAATAGTAGACTTTTAGTTGCGCACCATACATTAAAATCATCAAGATCTTTAATTGAATTGAAATGAAAGAATCATCTAGGTCACAAGTTAATTTGTCGACAAGATTCCTTCCATGCATCACATTCAACAAAATCCATACAACTAAATGGGAAACTTTAATTTTTTTAACTTTATTGTTATTCCACTAAAACTTTAACTGTACATACTATAATGTGGATAACAACAATGTGCAAAACAAGCATTAATTGAATTCATAAAAAATGTCATACTCTATGAGCAACCATTATATGTATATATACGTAAAAATATCATCCTAATAAGTACTTTTATATAATACCAATCCTTTTAATATAGACAATATATGTCACGACTTAACTTAGTCAGCGGATCCACTATAATACAATCTTGCTCAATACGACACTAGTTCTGCACTTCTCTTTTAATAGATAAGTATTTCAACCATTCATTTTGCACTTTTACAATACTTATCACAATTATTAGCCTAATAATCAGTTATATCAGGACCAAAAAACAAAACTCCACACAATTCATGAACAGTGTCCTCAAAGCATGACACGATTCATCTTTTATTTTAAAACTATTAATTACAAAATTACTCCCACTCTTTTATGAAATTCTTTAGTTAAGGTACACTACGCCAAACCTGCAATAGGTGACGGTCTATTTGTGGCGGTTTTTTTCGAACCGCCACAAATATAATTATCAGTAGCGGTTCTATATTGAAAATGGCGGGAATAATATCAGTGGCGGTTCTATCCTCGAACCGCCACTGATAATGAATTATCAGTGGCAGTTCGAGGATAGAACCGCCTCGGATAACAAATACATCATCAGTGGCGGTTGGAGGCTAGAACCGCCACTGATAACTAGGTTATCCGTGGCGGTTCTATCCTCCAACCGCCACTGATACTATTGTATTATCAGTGGCGGTTCTATCCTCGAACCGCCACTGATAATTAATTATCAGTGGCGGTTCGAGGATAGAATAGAACCGCCACGGATAATGTTATCAGTGGCGGTTCTAGTTAACAACCGTCACTGATAATATTGCCTATAAATAGATGGTCAGTAGCAGCACTGGTCTTCTTCCTCCCGAGAGCAAACCAAAACTTCTAATTTTCAGATTTCGTTTTCTCCAATTCTTGTGTTGTACTTCCTCTAGTTGTTCCTTGGTGAGTTATTTTTTCTCCTCTCTTGTGTTAATCTTGTTGCAATTTAATTTTTAAACCTAGTTCAATTAAGGTTTATATGTAGATGAGATGAAAAGTTTAGATTTTGTTTATTTTTATTTACCTACCATTTTGTAGTTGATGAATTTATTTCCTAGCTAGATTCATTAGATGATGTTGTGTTCCTTTTATAGATGATGAATTATGATCAAGCATATATTTAATATAAATTGTATTTCAAGTTAATTTGGTAGATGATGAATTTATTATCTAGCTTCTTTAGATGATAAGTAATCAGATTAGTTTTTTAATTACTATTAATTTGGTTCCATTAGTGTGCACGAATAATATACATCTTGCATATATTAAATTTGTTCAATTAAGATTAGTGGATATTAATATACATAAAAAATTTTAGTTAATTTGGTAGGTGGGTGCTCATCATTTTTAGATGATGAATTTATTATCTAGCTCATTTAGATGATAGGTAATTAGATTAGTTTTTTAATTACTATTAATTTGGTTCCATTAGTGTGCACGTATAATATACATCTTGCATATATTAAATTTGTTCAATTAAGATTAGTGGATATTAATATACATAAAATTTTAGTTAATTTGGTAGGTGGGTGCTCATCATTTTTAGATGATGAATTTATTATCTAGCTCCTTTAGATGATAGGTAATTAGATTAGTTTTTTCATTACTATTAATTTGGTTCCATTAGTGTGCACGTATAATATACATCTTGCATATATTAAATTTGTTCAATTAAGATTAGTGGATATTAATATACATGAAATTTTAGTTAATTTGGTAGGTGGGTGCTCATCATTTTTAGATGATGAATTTATTATCTAGCTCCTTTAGATGATAAGTAATTAGATTAGTATTTTAATTACTATTAATTTGGTTCCATTAGTGTGCACATATAATATACATCATGAATATATTAATTTTTTTAATTAAGATTAGTGGATATTAATATACATGAAATTTTAGTTAATTCGGTAGGTTGGTGCTCATCATTTTTAGATGATGAATTTATTATCTAGCTCTTTTAGATGATAAGTAATTAGATTAGTTTTTTAATCAATTTTTATATGTTAATTAATTTTAGATGGACCAGGAGATGGATGTACAATGCGAACCGCATGTAGAGATTACATCGACAGGGTATCTGCTTTTCTAAGAGCCCTTGAGGAGAACAAGTTGCACAAGAAGGCAGAGTACATACATTGTCCATGCATTGATTGCAAGAATGAGAAAATATTTTCGGACAAAGAGCACATCCACCTGCACTTGATTCGAAGGGGTTTTGTACTTAGCTATACACGTTGGACAAGTCACGGTGAAGAGAAAAACATACATGAAGGTGATAACGTATTGGATGATGGAGAAGGCATTATGGCAGCTGACATTAGTTATGGATCTGATGAGGATAGGTTGGACATTGATGACGATAATAATCTTGCTCAGATGTTGCGCGATGCAGAAGGGAACTACACTAGTCAGAGAGTTTAATCAATTCAAGGGTTTGTTTGACGACTCGGACACACCTTTGTTCCCGGGTTGCAAAGAGGAATACACAAAGTTGCACACCATGCTTTCACTTCTGAAATTGAAGGCAAGCAATGGTTGGTCCGATAAGAGTTTCACGGCGCTATTACATCTCTTAGCGGACATGCTTCCAGATGGAAACGTATTGCCGATAACCACTTATTTAGCTAAGAAGGTTGTATATCCATTGGGATTGGAAGTAGAAAGAATACATGCATGTCCAAACGATTGTGTACTCTACCGCAAAGAGTATACAGACATGCATGTATGCCCGATGTGCAAATCATCGCAATACAAGCGTAAAGGCCATGACAGTGAGGGCACCGTGGTGAAGAAAGGAGCTCCCGCTAAAGTGGTGTGGTATTTACCAGTAATACCTCGGTTGAAGCATTTATTTGGAAATAAAAAGCATGCCCAATTGATGCGATGGCACTCAGAAGAGCGTAAAAAGGATGGAAAGCTGAGACACCCTACTGATTCTGCCCAGTGGAGAACCATCGATAGGCTCTTTAGGAAGGACTTCAGGAATGAACCGAGGAATATAAGGTTTGGGTTGAGTACAGATGGAATGAATCCTTTTGGTAACATGAGTAGTATTCATAGCACTTGGCCCGTGACTCTCTGTATCTACAACCTTCCTCCTTGGTTGTGTATGAAACGAAAGTACATTATGATGTCGTTGCTTATCCAAGGGCCGAGACAATCTTGCAATGATATTGATGTATACCTACAACCATTGGTGGAAGATCTTGTGGTACTGTGGAACGAAGGTGTGCAGGTATGGGATGAGTACAAGCGAGTACTTCATCCACGCGCTTTGTTGTTTTGCACCATCAATGATTTCCACGCCCTTGGTAACCTATCCGGTCGTCTTGTAAAGGGGCCAAAGCATGCCCCCAGTGCATGGATGAAACCGCTAGTGTGTGGCTCAATAACTCGAGGAAAACTGTGTACATGCATCACCGTAGGTTCCTTCGTAGGAATCACCCCTACCGCAATATGAAGAAACAATTCGACGGGACAAAAGAGGATGGTATAGCTCCAAGGCCTCGTCGTGGGGAAGAGGTATATGATATGGTTAAGGATATTAATGTTGTACTTGGAAAGGGAGATAGTAATAATAAATCGAGGCCTCATACTGAGAAGACCACGTGGAAGAAGAGATCGATATTTTGGAACTTGCCCTATTTGAAGGACTTAGAAGTTCGACACTGCATAGACGTCATGCACGTAGAGAAAAATGTATGTGACAGCTTGATTGGTCTTTTGCTGAACATTCCTAGCAAAACTAAGGACGGACTGAAGGCACGAAGGGACCTGGAAGATATGAAAATCAGAGCTGAGCTACATCCTCAGGACACCGAGAAAGGGCGACTTTACCTTCCCCCAGCTTGCTACACTCTATCCAAGAAAGAGAGAACAGACCTCTGCAAATGCTTGCATGGTGTGAAAGTTCCGTCCGGTTACTCCGCAAGCATCAAGAAACTGGTCTCGATGAAAGATTTGAAGTTAACTGGCATGAAGTCTCATGATTGTCATGTGATGATGACACAAATGATTCCTATTGCAATTAGAGGTATTCTGCCTGAAAAGGTCCGAGAGGCAATCATGAGGTTGTGTTTCTTCTTCAACACGATTTCACAGAAGGTCATCGATCCCATCGGACTTTCTGAACTACAGAATGATGTGGTCAAGACACTATGCCAGCTAGAGATGTATTTCCCTCCATCATTTTTCGATATAATGGTTCATTTCATTGTTCACCTCGTGAATGAGATAAATGTATGTGGCCCCGTATTCCTGCATCAGATGTATCCGTTCGAAAGGTACATGGGTATCCTGAAGAAATATGTCCACAATCCATCTGTATTGTGGAAGGTTATGCAACTGAGGAGGTTATCGAGTTTTGCGTGGATGACATGGAGGGGGTGGAACCGGTAGGAGTGCCTGCATCTCGCCATGAGGGTAGGCTAGCTGGGAAAGGGACGATTGGAAGGAAATCAACAAATTCCTACGATCATGGATTGTTCGAAAAAGCTCATTTCACGATCTTGCTTGATCGGTTGAGGTGTCCTCGTATATGGACATGCACAAGGATAAGCTACGAGAGGAAAATCGTGGACGATCGTAAGTTTGGGTAACAAAAGAGCATAACCGTTTGTTCAATCATTGGTTCAAGAGCATATGGTAGGGAAAGAAAGCGAGTGTTATGTTGAGGTGGTTGGCAAAAGGGCCAATGGTACAATCTTGACATGGCAAGGATCGACATAAATGGATATACCTTTTACACGAGATCTCGGGATAGCAAAAGCACTTACCAAAATAGTGGTGTCGCATAGATGCCTATGACAACACAGCGATGAAGAGTAGCTTTTATGGGTTCATAGAAGAGATTTGGGAGCTCGACTATTGTATTTTTAAGATCCCGATGTTTCGGTGTCGTTGGGTACAACTCCCAAAGGGTGTCAAGGTGGACAAGTACGGCTTCACTACTGTGGACATCGAACATGTCGGATACAAAGACGAACCATTCGTACTTGCGAAGCAAGTAGCACAAGTCTTCTATTTAATCAACCCGGCAGATAAGAAGCGCCATGTAGTTCTTCAGGGAAAAAGAAGGATCGTCGGAGTTGAGAATGTCGTGGATGAGGATGAGTACGACCAGTTTGATGAGTTGCCTCCTTTTGTAGATGGCAACATCAGGCTCGAGGAAGAAACCACTCAGGAAGCTACCTATCATCGCGACGATCATGAAGAAGGGCAAATTGTGAAAGAAAATAATTAGCTATATACGAGTAATGGCAATGTGATGTAAACAATATGCATTTGTATGGAGTAATGGAAATGTGGTGTTATGCATTTGTGTGGAGTAATGGAAATGTGGGTCATTAATATATTAGGATTACATAGGGTAATTAATATATTAGTATTATATAGGGTATATTACTATATTAGGATTATATATGGTAATTACTGTATTAGGATTATATAGGGTATATAATATTTAGTTGGATTATATAAGGTATTTAATATTTATTAGGATTATATAAGGTCATCAATATATTAGGATTACATAGGGTAATTAATATATTAGTATTATATAGGGTATATTACTATATTAGGATTATATATGGTAATTACTATATTAGGATTATATAGGGTATATAATATATAGTTGGATTATATAGGGTATTTAATATTTATTAGGATTATATAAGGTCATTAATATTAGGATAATTATATCAGTGGCGGTTCTTCACAAGAACCGCCACTGATACACTTATCTGTGGCGGTTCGTATAAATAACCGCCACAGATAATATATGTATTAGTGACCGTTTTTTATACGAACCGCCACAGATAAGTTTATCAGTGGCGGTTCTTCAAAAGAACCGCCACTGATAATATGCTCCATATATACGTAAAATGGATCGCTTCTTACGCGTGCCTAAACCCTAAACTCCGCGCCCGCCGACGCCGCCACGATGCGCCGCCCGACATCCCCACGCCGAGCCCGACGCCGCCCGCGCCCGGCGACGCCGCCTCCCCAACGTCGCCGCTTCGCGACACCGCCACGGTTGCCACCCCGATGCCCCGCGCCCTCGCCGCGCCTCCGTGCCGGCGCCGCCGCGCTGATGCCGTCCCCGAGCGCCGCCCGCGTCCGACGCCGTCCTCGAGAACACCTCCCCCGATGACGCCTCCCCCGCCTACGCCGCCACGATCGCCGCCCCCGACGCCCCCGCGCCCCCGCCCGACACATTGGACGGTATTTTCCGAGGTGATTTTGCAATGGTATTGTGCAATATCAGCCAAGTTCAAGTTATGACATATTATTGTGTTTCCTATCTTTTACCTCCCCTCTCTGTGATAAATATGAATTAGCAACTTAAAATCCAACAGGTTGGTTAATTAATAGTTTGTGCTAAACCTCTACAACAACTAATTCCTGTTATCTGCCTTTTGTAATGGCCACCCATTTCCACGTTTTTTACATACCTGAAATTCCATATAACATGTGTCTTATGGACTCAGAGATCTGTAATCTTTGAGTCTTTGGTGTAGTGGGTATTATACTGGACATACAATATGCAGTTAATGGCATCAAAATATTCATTTCTGCTTGTTGTTAGAACCCTCCAGGCATACTTGTACTTCACACTTACCGAAAGCTTCTATAGCTTGTCATGGCTATTGTATCTTTCGTGCTTACCAGACTTAAAAACTTATGTCGAGTCTATCAATTTTTATGTTTGCCAGTTGCATCACAAGGACCATTATGACTTTCTAACATCTCAATTCCTGTCGAGTAACTAATTCTGTGAGTTTCCCCCCTTGATATTATTTGCCTCCCCTATATGCAGGTCCTCCATTGGGCTCAAAGGGTTGCAGTGTACTATTACCTGAAAGGGTTGCTGTTGAATAGTTTTTTTCCCACGGAACATTCAAGGTGATCTAATCTTTGATTGCTGTTTTGGTGTTGTTTTATTTATGTTTCCTTTTTAGTAGCAACCTAGTATAAAAGATCACTTGAACTTGCATCCCAAACAGAAATGAGACGAAGTGTATCGTGCCATGACAAAGGAAACTACGATTTCTTCAAATCGTAGTGCTGCCATAAAATAAACAGGGAGCAAAATATATCACCTATTCACCTCAAGTAATTACTTTTAGTTGGAGAAGTCAAATAAAATATAAGATGAGGATTATTACTTTGAACTTGGAAGATGTCATATTTGCCTTCTTTTTCTGACCTTTTTGCTCTGCATCTTAAAGAATCTTCAGCAGTTGAATGTTTATTTACATTTTAGCTAGATTTACATTTCATAGATGTTCCTACAGTTATCCTATGCTTAACTTTGCTGCTGGATTGAAACAACTAATATTTCTTGAGTGAAATATTTGCATACCTGTTCTCACACATTAAATTCCCATGCAAGTACTTAGTAAACTACTGTTGTACTATATGATATAGCAAGAGACATCTTAGCAATTAGTGCAAGGAGTTTTTGCAATGGAGAAATTGCACCCCCTTTCAATGTGCATATATAGTGCCTGTGGTATAAGAAAAATATTGGATCGCAATGTGAATTAACGTTGAATGCACACAAACTTTCACTTAATTCTAAAACAAAATGGTAATTGTATGGATCTCAGTTTATCAAGCGATGAAAGATTCATGTGCTATCCTCTTTCTACATGTTTTGAATTGCTTCGATGACTTGAAAGATTCATGTATCACATGTTGGGAACCATATATCTGAGACATCCTGTCCTCGAGTGGCTTATTTTCTCCTCATTTGGTTGTTCCTTGGCGCTATTCCTTTCCATTTATTTTGCTTGCATAACTTTTTAATGGTTGAACCAAATTGAGTGAACTTAGTTTATAATTAATCACAAGAGGATAATCTACAACTATATTATAGCCATTTATTCGGAAGATGCATTACTAGTTCCCAGATTAGAGATGAACATAGGTTATATACATAAACAGTAGTTCTGAACAGCAGGTACTAAAATGAACATAGCTTTTAATTGGCTAAGTAAAAATTTGCATTCTTCCACTTGTTCTGATCTAATTAGGTCTCTTGCTCTTGCAAAATCATTTTTATCTTAGCACCACACAATATTACACACAGGACAGTACATCTGTACTTTGAAATTCCATGAGA
Organism: Otatea glauca; assembly: GCA_036346275.1. Classification (NCBI taxonomy): domain Eukaryota; kingdom Viridiplantae; phylum Streptophyta; class Magnoliopsida; order Poales; family Poaceae; genus Otatea; species Otatea glauca. The sequence continues at coordinate 53,857,049 of CM070715.1, read as the reverse complement.
TGATTCTGTAATAATTGATGAAAATTATATTTGGTTGAGTGTAGTTCTAATGGAGCCGAAACCGAGCCTATAGTGGAGGAGAGCCCGGCGGTACCTTAACCTCCACCCAACCACCGAAGGTGCGAGGCCTCCACGCTGTTGCGGATGATGCTCTGTTGCAATACACCGAGGACGAGGAAAACTAAGAAGCTGAAGGCGGTACACCATCTCGGAGGTCTTAGATCTGGGCCCTGTTGCACCAGAAAATCAAAGACAAAATACAGTCAACATGCGGGTACATCGTAAGGGATAAAGTGCCAATCACCTATTCGGATTGGCATAAAGTGCCGAGCCACCAAAGAGGATCGTGGATGAGCTCAAAGAAACCTTCGAATTCCCGAAGGAGCCGAAGATCTCGCGCGTCGCGACGCATTGATGACCATGGATGCGGCGTGGAGAAACTTCAAGGCGGTGAACACAAATTATGTGAAGCAAAACGGTTAGCCATCGGAGAGTACCCAAGATTAGAGCCATATTGGGATGAGTTTGTGGCGATGAAGCAATCCGAAGCGGCAAGGAAGTCCAGTGAGGACCACATTAGCATCGCAAGAAGGAATACTCACCCCCACAGACTTGGCACAAGTGGGTACGCGGGTAAAATTGCTCAATGGGAGGCGGGAATTAGAAGCGGTCAATTGGTGGCACAAGTCCCTTGATCGGACTACCAGACCGAGTGAAGCACTACGTGCTAGTGAGTGCAGATATGTTGTCTACTGGGGGTTTATCATTCAAGAGCAGTGAAGACGAAGCAATGACGCAAAGAGTTCATGATTTTCGCCCGATCCACCCAAGGATCTTTTCACCTGACGAGGAGAAAGGCGAGATAACAGCGGCCCTAGGAAACAAAGAGCACCCGGTCGGACATGAGGCGTCGGGGTCAAGGTTCCATGGAAGATTGGATTCGAGCACGGAGACTCTTATAGGAGTCGGAAGAGAGCTAAGAAAAGCGGCGAGCGAAATGGAAATGATGAAGGAAAGGGTTCTGCGAGAAATACAAGGCACCATTGAAGAACAAGTTGAGCGACAAGTACAACAAGCCTTGAGCGATCGCAAGCCCACAGCGTTCTCTCGACCCTACAGTCGTCGCGATGAGTTGCGCGTCACGCCATTGGCAAAGCGGTCAACAACCATTATCACGTGGGCGACATACGAGGACCCCACACCTGTCACTCAACGTGCCGTGATGAACATATTTGTACAGGCTACTACAGGGGTAGTTTATTCGTGCCAAGAAGGGGGTGTCCTGCACAATACCTCGATAGCGCCAGGTTATGCAAAGGTCCAGGTGGATACGGTACTTGCACAGTTTGCTGAGATCGGGCTAGAAAAACCCTCCAATGATGAGATAACAACTCTAGGAAGTGTCGTCCACTCATTCATCCAGTGGCGCAAGCGTGACATCGTCTTGGACCATGCAGTGCCAGCCTCTCCTGCAGTACAATCCTCGCATCCTTCACCAGCACCTGAGAGTGAAACGGTGAAGAAGCAAGATGAGGTAGAAAAGAAATCCATTGAGGACCCCATAAAGATGGCTACTAGTAGTACTCCAAAGCAGAAACCTATAACACCTGGTACTACAAAGGACAAATCTGGAACCCCTGATCCAAAAAATTGGCACATTAGACAAGCCATATCGGCGGATCGGTGAAGCGGGACCGAGTATGATGTCGTGCGACAAAAAGTAAGGGCAAGGCGAAGTCGATGACCAATATAATCAACAAAGATTGAAATTCGAGGTAGGGAAGCCCTTAGTCACGCTTGAAGTTAAAGTCTAACACCCATGATGCGGCGATTACATGCATGGTACATGGATCGATCCAACCAAGGCGTACTCGAAGGTGATCACGCAATTTTTCGTGTGGAACATTTTCACCATGCGGGCCATGGCTACTTCTTAATAAATTCGATAACTTGCACAACTTGTTCTATCCGGCGCCCTCGACATATCTTTTTGAGATCTTTGGTCACTTTGTAAGTGTCTAATATATCAATCTTGGCCTACATTCACGTAATACCGATAAATGTCATGTCTAACTATTTCCTTATATATATACGAGATGATTGAATTACGAAGAACCAAGGGGCCAGTGGGATTCCCAGACCCAGGAACGGTTTGCCAATCTGAAATCAAAAGAGCACCAAAGGAGGTCGAGGAGTACGTATATAATGTTTTGAATAAACTACAAGACAAGGAGTTTATACTTCTACCATACCATTTTAAGTAAGTTCCTCACTAGCTAGTTAAATTACTCGTTGATTTCATTATTTACTTTGATATAAGGACTAATGACTATGCCATCATGCATGTGTATGTAGCTTCCACTGGATTCTCATAATAATTCATCCAGATAAGAGCAAAATGCTGATCATGGATCCACTAGATAAACCTAAAAAAGACTTTGAAGTGATGACACAATTAATAAATGAGGCGTTCAGAAGATATTGTCAGAAGAGCTCGAGATACCGCCCATACCACAAGTCCCTTACAATCTGTACTAAGTTTTCGGTACGCACGCAAGGAATATTCTTATATCATATTTCATAGTAAATAGCTCCTTCGACGACATCTTAGTTCATTCAATTTTTGCAGTGTCACAAGCAGCCGCAAGGAACAAATTTATGTGGGTACTTCATGTGCTAGTACATGCGCGAAATCTTATCATGCACAATAAAAGACAATGACGTAGAGGTCAGTCACGCTGACATGACACATTGATTTGCACCACTCAATTTCTATATACTCTCTTAATTTTGTTTTTTATACTTATAGCGCCTCAAGTTGTCTACGTTAGGACTGCTTCCTTCTGAAATCCAAGCCATTCAGGGCCAGCTTGCCTACTTCATCATGAAGGAAGTAATCAACAAAAAAGGCGAGTTTCATGACGAAGACAACAACGATCCAGTCATCCATACTCTTCTCTCACATCACGTGTTTCCAACATCCGAAGACCCGTAGGCTTCTAGTTTACCTCCACTAGTTTATGCTTTTGTTACTTCAATTCTGTTTCATTACGAAGTGTAAATAACTCTTTGTTGCTTTCAAATTGGAACCCCTTCTTTTGTCAATGCCACTTCTTTTGTCAGTGGTTGTGCTAAGCTTGCATGTACTTTTATCTTCTTCAGGAACACACACACATGCGAGTGACACTTCTAAATATTTCATGTGTTTGCCTTACATGGTTATTTTTTCATATGAAGTTACTTCATGTGTGTTGTAATAGTTTGATAAACTAACCAAGTGAAAAAATTACTGGAGCTATCTATTCATGCCGCACTTTACCAGATGGTCTAGCAAGACTGCGAGCTTCTACAAGCCGGAGCTTGTATTGGGTCTCAATTGCTAAATCAAATAATTACAATCGGTCTTTTTGTGACATGGATGGAATTACTTTGTACAACTGCTATGTACATGACCTCAATGGCCCTCCCAGGTGTCTGCTTTGTGATCTTTGAATTAATGGATGACATGCATACACGCAAGTAAGGTTTCTACCTCGCCCTTTCTTATGAAGAATTTTCCTTTGGATGTGAGATCTCATGTTTTCCTTTGCATATCAAGGTCCTAAATCGGTGAGAAGGAAGGATTTTGCAGCCCACGGAATGGATTGCGATTTATGTAGCTTTGAGTAGAAACTTGATTTGTGTAGTATTGCTTCTTCTTGCTTTGTACAATTTCTTCCGAATGAATATGTCCAGATTTCCTTATCTGTTTCTTCCGCATTCTATTCTCATAGTTACAGCTTACAAAGTTATAATTTATACTCCGTATCTTCTATGTGAGATTGATTTTGATTTTGCCACTAACGTCTTATGCAGATCTTCACATATGTATCCAATTTGCTGAATATATTATATTCTGTATTTATTTTGAGATTGATGCCCAACTGAAAAACAAACAAAATCCTATATTTTAATTTGCGTTCTATCAGAGTTTGTATCACCTATTGACACTTCGGTCTTAAGAGTTTATGGCTTAATAAGTATGCACAAAAGTGGTCTGAATCCTTAATTGATGGAAAGTTGATTTCGTATTGGTGTAGGCTTCTTGATGATCCTTTGCGACAATTCCATATCTTCCTCTTGAACTGAAAAACAAACACAATCCCAAATTTTAATTTGTGTTCTATTAGAGTTTGTATCACCTATTGACACTTCGGTCTTACGAGTTCATGCCTTAGTAAGTATGCACAAAAGTGGTCTGAATCCTTAATTGATGGAAAATTGATTTCGTAGTGGTGTAGGCTTCTTGATGATCCTTTGTTACAATTCCATATCTTCCTTCTAACGCCATTTCTTTGTTTCTATATAGTTCATTTGAGGCGGTGCTACGACGTAGATGGTGGCGGCTTGGTTACGAGAACTTGGAGGCGGAGCTGTGGCATGAGTGGTGGTGCCTAGGCACGACCCACCTTCGTGAATCTTACAGAAGGCTTGCCTTTTTTTTTCCTCCAGTCTCCCACCACATGACAGTACTGCTTGCTTAGTTTCCAAATGGAAAAGTTGCACCGTCATGATCTTCAGCTACGTATCCAATTTGCTGAATATATTCTATTTTGTATTTATGTTGGGATTGATGCCTAGCTGAAAAACAAACACAATCCCAGATTTTAATTTGTGTTGTATCAGAGTTTGTATCCCCTATTGACACTTCCTAGCCTTACGAGTTCATGGCTTAGTAAGTATGCACATAAGTGGTCTGAATCTTTAATTGCCTTAATTGATGGCCCAATAGTTGTTTGCACGAGATTAGTGTTGAAAATAAAACTACTGGGGAGGCTTTACAAGTTGAAAAGCATTTATTTACGATGTTGGCACATTGTGTCATTTTTCCTATCAATTGTGTTGACCTCGGTGTGGTGCCTTTTAAAGCAGAGTGTTGTATTGAGTCTTCTCTTTGCTCCTACTATGTTTTCAAATGTTTCAATACTTCAATGCAGTTTTCCTTTTTGTTTGGTTCAGATGGGGAGGAAAGAGACCAAGAACAGCTCCTATATAAGGGAGCAAGTTGTACATAATGATACTGGCATGGCTAGCGCTGCCTGAGGCTAGCCACAAATGCCAGTTTTTTATTTTCGTGTGTAGGATTATCAGCGGCGGTTTAGGCCCAAAATCGCTACTGATGTAATATACGTGACGGTTCTATCAAAAAAGCGCCACTGATACTAGGAATATCAGTGGCGGTTTTATATACAACCGCCACTGATAGTTGTATCAGTGGCAGTTCTAGCCAAAAATCGCCACTAATAATCCAAGTATCCGTGGCAGTTTTGGGATAGAACCGCTACTGATATTTTAGTATCAGTGGCGGTTCTATAAAAAAACCGCCACTGATACTTGGATTATTAGTGGTGGATTTTGGCTCGAACCACCACTGATACCCGAATATCAGTGGCTGTTCTAGCCAAAAACCGCCACAGATAGCCGCCAAAGATAATCCTCGATTATCAGTGGCACTAAATCTGTGACAGTTTAAAAACCGCCACTGATGGTCGTTATGAACCGCCACTGATGACATTTTTCAAGGTAGTGGTATCTTTCAACCTTCCCTAGAGAGTACATAAACTTTGGTGCCTTGTTAATACCAAAGAGTTTCTTTTTTTTATCTTTTCAACAATTCCTATTAGAATTACTATTATGTCGACTCAAATTTGATCCCAACATTGTAGCTAACGTTCATTCCGTTAATTGTCTATTTGCACATACAAAGCTCCCACACTTTTAATGTGGATGGATAATACTTATCACCACCTATCTTTTATGACTAAAATATTTACAAGACTAATATGGAATATTTCTATTCCTATCTCATATGATGTCTTATATGTATCCTTTACATTTTTTTGATGGTAAATTCCTTTTTATTATGTAACAAAAATATATTTTGGGCTTGTAACAAACATGCTACCACTGACCTTAAGGTATGTAAAATACATTGGTACTGTCAAAATTGATATATCACATCACTAATTGGAACATCCATTTATTTTATTTCCTGTCATCAAAATTTCTTTTTGTAGTGATAGGATTTTTAAAAATTAGATCCATATAAACTACCATTTCCTGATTACATAAACGCTAAATTTAATTTACTTTTATTTGATGAAGCTCTAGATTTAATGATCCACCAAATGATACCTTTCATATGATCATTAATAGGTAGCTGTTAACCAAATTTCATGGTTGACATATAACCTATAAAATTCCCAACAATGGACCTGCCACAATGTCTGGTTTAATAATTCTTTAATTGAACAAAGTAGCATATCTATGTACAAACACTAATGCTTTGAGTAAACAAAAAAAATTATATGTATTTGAGATCATCTTTGGATGTTGCTCAAACACACACCTTTAACTAGTAATAATGCTAACAAGATACTTTGATGGACGAATCAATTATATGAACATACCATGGTCAAAATGATTGTTTGAACATGCCGCTATCTTTGGATAGACTTGCAACTCTCCCAGAATTTAATAAACCCCTTTATTATCACATAATTATAAGCAATGGCCCACCTTTGGGTGACCTCTAGCATTATAACTAGTCATACCAATTGTTCAACTTTTCACTTTTCTTGCATCTCAGATGGAAGAACAATTCCATAATGAAATGTTTACAACAATTTCAAGCTAGGCCACTTTCGTGACAAACAAGCCTATGATGTAATAAATTAACATTTTCTCTATTATAAATTCCATAGGTAAATGCTTATAAATTATCTAGGCCATTTTGGTGACTAACAAGCTCTCTATACAATAAACATTTAAAGACAAACTTTTAAATTTAAGTTTCAAAGTTAAATATTTACTTTCTTTTAAGCTAGGCCACTTTGGTGACTAACAAACTTTTGTATTGTGTAAATATTTACATGCAAACTTTTAAGAGGCAAACTGTGGTCTTTATTTATGTAATCAATCATAAGTCTCGTTGTGCTTTAACCCAAAACTTTCACTCGATCCATGTAACATCCAAAAAATTTCAAAAATTATGAAAATAAAATTTTAAAACTTAAAAATGAAACTGGATAAAAATGAAAATTTGAAATCAATATTTTGATTTAACTCATCATCTTTTCCTCATTTTCTTGAAATCCAGTCTTAATAAGAGGATGAGTTGCAATATAAAACTTTTACTTCCAAATGATCAAGATATGAAAATGAGTTTGGAAATGTAATCTTATTTTTAAATTTCCATATTTTCTGAATTTTCTTGAATTTTGGTTCTTGAGATAAACCTTTTATACTAATTATGTTATTCTCCTTCAAAGTGCAAAACTTAAATCCTATAAGAAATAAATTCTCGAAAAAATTATATAAATCTCAAATAATTTTCAAGGTCACCTCCAAAAACTTTCAAAGCCATGTGAACTAATTTAAGGATGACAATAAATCAAGAACAGAATTAAATTAGAAACAATCCTACTATTGTTAGAATTTTTATAAATTAAATATAAAAGTTACTGGTTTGAAATTTTTACAGGAAAGTATCATATCTATATTTAACCTCTACAAAAAGTTTCAAAAATAATAAGGTTGAATTATCCATTTTATAAACTCAAAAACAGAAAGGATTTATCTGAACAGCACACATTGTCAGAATTGTATGATTTTTTCTACATTGAAGTTTAAACTGAAAGTTTTACTGGATAACAAACCTTATCTTGCCGACATGTATAAAAATTTTCACAAATTTTGACATGATTTTATAGCCTCATTAATGACCTTATCTACTGACTGTCCTAGAACACTGAATCGAGATTACTCTTTTGATTTACTGCCACTTGGGCCCACACGTCAGGGTGACATCAAGCCACAGCACAGCTGGTCTTCTCTTTCTTTTTCCGGTCCCAACCGAGCTCATACACAGACCACCGGAAGACTCGCGTAAAACCATGCCTCCGGCCACGTCTTGCTGCGCATCGTCCGAGGCTCAGGATTTCCGCCGTGCAGTATGGACTCAAGCTCAAGACGAGCGGCGCAATTGCTACCCGTCTCATCGCCACCCATGCTCTGACTGCTGCGAATTTGAGCGCCATTCCCCGCCGGCCGGAATTCCGCGCACGAGCTTGACTTGCCGCCGTTTGCTCTCTGATCACAGCCATACCTTGTGCCGTTGAGTACCCAAGAAATCGCTCGTCCGCCTTGACCATCCGTAAGCTCGAGCCCCGCACTTGACTGCCGAAGCTGCCTCACCACTATACCCATGCCTTGCCTCTTCTTTTTCTTCCACGGTCAGCATCACCTTAACATCTCTGCCACGGTCATCAAGTCTCATTCCATTCGCTGCCACAGCAAAACTTGATCGCAGCTCTATCTCGCCTGCGCATTCACTGGCTATCTCGTCGCAACCCAGCTCCCAGTCCGCACTGCCTTTTTACGGTCTTGAATCCAGCCATGCCCTACTTCCCCCTACCTCGACCATGACTCGAGACTTCAGTGCCAGCTTGACCCGCAGGAAACACCTGCCGTAAGATCCATTCCCGCGCCGTCCGCAAGATGGAGTTGCCGTCCTAGCGTCAAATCTTTGACCCCTCCCCATACCCTGCTCGGCCGAGTTCTTCAGAGCCACCGCAATCCCGTGCTGCCCCATCCAGACTCTGTGCCAAACCACGTCGTTTCATCTATATAAGAAGCTCAGTGTTTCCAGTGCAACCATGTCACCCCCCTCATTCTCTCATCTTCACAGCCGAGCTCCAATTCAGTGCACAACCACCATTTTTTTCTGTTCCAGTCGAAAGGTCCATTGCCGGCCAGCTTCTTGTTCAAGCCGCCATTTTCTAATTCCATGCACTGAGGGTAACCTCATCCACTACCAACCGAAACCCCCAACCTAATTTGGACATCCCTTCACCGGTGTACCTCTGCCACTTGGGCCTCCCGTGCCGCATAGAGCCGCCGCGCCGCCGGTGAAGGCCACCGCAGCTCCGGCCAAGGCCCTCCACGACCTCAGTAGAGCTCCGGGATTCCGTTCTGGTCCTCGCCAGCAGCTCCTTGGGCTTGCTTCGCCGTCGGCCCTGCTCGCCAGCCATGGCGCCGTCGTGCCTTGCTCCGTTCGGATCTTCCGTTCTAGTGACCCCAAGGTAAAGTCAGTAGACATTAGTCTTTGAACTTATGACTGGTGGGGCCTAACTAATTTGGAGCTCCTCTGGTCATTTGGTTCGCAGAGGAAAGGTAGAACCCCAGTTCATTAGCTCTAACATCTCAATTATGTCTACTTGCATGGGTACTCCCTGAAAGCCCTCTTACAAGGTTTTGTAGATTAGAATGATACTTCATAAATAACATGCATGTCAAATTAGGACCTAAAGCTAAGTAATATTCGGTTAAGCTCATGAGTCGTATAGTTTGCTTAGCATTCCTGATTTAGTTAACACCCCTAATCAGTAGTTAACTTAGTTTAAATGCTCCTTGAATTCAAATATCACGGTAATAGATTAAGTAAACCACTAATCTCAAAATATTTCTAAGGATCATGATCATGAGAGTCGGCAAAAAGATCTAATCTGAATTAAGATCATAAAAGACTTTGTTTTTCATGTGCATATAAACTATTGCGGCTAAAAGCAAAATAATGCAAAAAACAGTTTTAAAACACTTCTCAGATTGTAACCTACTAACGCCAGAAAAATGGTCACATAGTCATGTAAAATGCAGTCGCAAAACTAAAACGAAGTTTGAACACTTATAACGTAAACTTGAAAACCATATATGCTATTTCAGCAACAGATAAAACATCTCGTCTAAATAGTAATATTAATAAAATCAGCTTAGAAATGCTCCCAAAGTAAAGACTACCCTATTCTGAAGAAATAATCTCATTTCATTGTGCTTTGCATATCAATCCTGTTAAGAATATAACCCTAAGTATTATGAACACCAAAAGCCGTAATATGAATAAACGAACTTAATAAATAAGAAATCAGTAGTTAAGATATTTATATCATCAGAACCTTCTTTAAATCATAAATATATAACCAGCAGCCTAAACTTAACAGACCTAACATATACAAAGCTACTTCTCATGCAAAATCATTTAAGGTCAAGTACTATTCATGCATAACATATAACAAAATGACTAATGTCTTAATTCTATTAATCTGAATAATTTTAGCCTCTTGAATTCGTAAAATAAGAATAATTAATCTATATAAGGAACCCTATCATCGCTTAACCTAAAAGCTGCTAACAATGTACATACATACATACATACATACATACATACATACATACATACATACATACATACATACATACATACATACATACATACATACATACATACATACATACATACATATATATAAATAAATAATCGACTAAAACACAAGTACATGAAATCATACAACCTTAACCCTAAACCACACCAGTTTTTTGTTGCGAGTATTTTATTGGTTTTGTATCTGATTTTTTTTTGCCCTTATTAAAGTTTGTTATTTGCGATATTTTCGTTGAACAACGTGTAGAACCCGACGCTACTAATTTCATCATCGACAAAGTCAACTATGACCATAACTCCATCATAAACAACAGTTAAGCAAGGCAAGCACTCCCTTTAATCATACTGATTCCAATATTTAATTTTCCTTTTGTTCATCAAATTGTTTCATGCATGTGCTTATTTTTTATAAATTTGCTATTTTGTGGTACTGGTAGGTATACCTATTATCTCATAGAACTTCCTTTATAAGTATGGACATGTGAATCTTGATAACCCTAAAATAGGGTTAGACAATATATAATATCAACCTAGGTATATGCGATTACATATTGAACATGCTTAGCCATACTTTGGTAGCGACGATTTAGATAGTCAGATTAAAATTGTTTCTTGAGAATTTAAAAAGGTTTGATATGACACTGACGGTTACTGGTATTTTGGTTAAAAACTCAAAACAAAACTATGTTTTGACGCGAGCGATTATTGGCAATAGCCGGAGGTGTAGAAGGAATTGCACATAGTGTAGGGGCAGATTATCGCCCATGTCGGATTAAGGACCGAAAGTACTGTTGCATGATCTAAGGGAAATTCGTACAACCACAAGTGCTGTTATGGGACGGCCTTAACCTATTAAGTTACATAGATTTATCTTTGCACATTGGTAGGCTGGAGTAGTAAGGGCGCATCGAGTAATGGTGTCGCTCGTAGGTGTTCCCTTCTCCAAGGTGTTAAGGCCAAAGCATTCCAATACAACGGTGCACACCTTGCCACGGGGAGAGAACCCGATAGGGCACCATCTTTGGTTCAGGATCTCCAGAACTATGGCAAGGGTTTCTCATCACCGGAGCTGGTGCAAAGTTAGGTCTATATGATGTAACGGTTATATCATGACTCTCTCCGGCACATCAAAGGAAATGTGCTAATTATCTGTACAAATAGTCAGTCATGTCTTGTGCATAAAGCTATACACCTATGGAGAGTGAAAATCTAATCGATTAGTCGTGCCCACGGTTATGAGAAACACTAGTTAGATGTTTTATTATTTTCAAAATGCTTGGTTTTATTTGATTTGCCACGTATTGGCAAAAACTGTGTTATGTCATGTTATGGCAGGAATTGGATGATTCGTTACTCGCAAAGGACTGTGAGTATTACTTATTCTTTACTTATTTCTTATCAGTCACACTTGCTCTTACAAAATTCCGTTTGAGAAATTACAACTTGATTTACAAAATAAATTTCGCTTTATGCAAATTAACTATAGTAGCCTCCTTTGACATAGCCTGCATTATTGCATGTTACAAATACCACCCTAAGTCTTGTTAAGTACGAAAGTACTCAATCTTGCTTAATATGTTGTTTCAGGTGGAAAAAATAGCGAGGCTTCGAAGATTACTTTTCGTCATAAGATACGGGAATCTCAATGAAATGATCTTTTTAGGGATTATGCTTTGTCAGTTGTCTGAGGGTTGGATAGGCACACTACAAGACTTTTACTTCTTCTGTTGCTATTTACTCTGAATTGTAAAAATATAATGTATAAATAGCTTCCGCTTAAATAATATTATGTATGGTTGTGATTCCAATTGTTGCAATGTGCGTACTATCTACTAAACATGGGACTAGTAATGTATGCACATAAATTTTTATTTTCGCATTTTATGCAAAAATAGGGGTCGTTACAATCCATGATGCAGATACACACATGCTTAGAACTTTTAGTCAAATTCATTATTTGACTAGAAAGAATTATTAAGCCACATTAAGTATTGCCACGTGAACTCTAATTTATTGGATATTTTATTATCATACATAGAGATACAGAGCCACTGCTATTTTATTTAATTATATGTAGATCCATATTTGATCTACGAGAACCTAAAGTAAAGATGCGTTTAGAAGGACTACAGAGAAAAAGAAGAATTTTTTTAAAATAATAATTTTTTATTCAAATTGCAAAAATATACCTCGCTTGCAAAAAATTGCAAAAATATACCTCTGTCGCCCTTTCAACAAGAGAGATAAAAATGTCGCTCTTTGAAAGGGCGACAGAGGAACATATCGCCCTTTGGTTGGCGACAGAACGTTCGGCTCCCTCTATCGCCCAACCAAAGGGCGACTGATAATAAATCGATCTTTGTTTGTCGCCCTTTTGTTGGGCGACAGAGGGGTGCGCGAGCTTCTGTCGCCCAACCAAAGGGCTACTGAAGCCCAGTATAAACCGCGCCGTGATTCCTGTAGCCGCGCCGGTTCATTCCTTGCAGTCAAGAAAAAAGAGAAGAGGGAGGAAGAAGAAAGAAAAAAAGGAGGGAGGAAGAGAAGGAGAGAGGAGAGAAGAGAAATTTGCGGCTGTGCAGGTAAATTTTTGAATTCTCCTATTTATTTTGTTTAGCAATAAACCATGGTAGGATAGAAAATTTTTTAGATCTAGTTAATTTAGAGGTTACAAATAGGCCTAGATAATTCTAGTTATATTTTTAGTAATTTAGTTAGTTCGTGGAAATTTTAGATCTAGTTAAATTTAGAGGTGATGGTTAGATGTAGTTAAATCTAGTTATATTTGTAGTAATTTAGTTGGTTCGTAGAAATCCATGTTGTTTTTAGGAATAATAATATATTTTTAAGAATGTAGATGTTTTTTACAGATAGATGTAGATAGATATGTTTATTTAGGAATGTAGATGTTTTTTAGAAATAGAAGTACACAGATATATATTTTTAGGAGTGTAGATGTTTTTTAGAAATAAAAGTAGAGAGATGAATATTTTTAGGAATATAGATGTTTTTGGCACAGTTTTCAGAATCTTGCTCATGTGTTGATAGATTTGTAGCCATTACACCTTTGTCTTACATAGCTGTGTTTCAGTCTAAAATGCCATACTGATTTCCATAATATTTGAGATCATTAAGAGTATCTAGTTATGTTCCATGACAATATACATGCTAATTGAACAACCTGGAAATTTTAGGGCATCTAGTTATGTCGGAACGAGTTCCATTTAGAATCTTTTATGGAGAAAGGGTTGTCATGTATGATTTAGAAGGTGCATATCTGAGTAATTCCTAGTATGTGGACAGAAGTTTAAATAGGGTCGAAGGGCGTACATTTGCTTCTGTGTTGAATTGGTTGTATTATACATTTCAGATAGAACCAGAGAAGTGCCAGCTAAAGTTATTTTGCCTTTGTACTATGCGAAATGATCCTATTTATTGGGAGTTAGTTGAGGTGAAGGGAACTGCATCTTGGAGGTCACATGTGAGGGTTGTTGCCCCGCAGCAGCAGCTGGACGCGGGTGAGTGCAGTGAGCCTCAAAATGAGTTCATTTATGGTGACACAGAAATTGGTGAATCTAGCAGTGAGCAGCATGTTTAGGAATGCAATGAAGACATCATTTACTAGGGTGGTGAACAAGTAGAGGTTGGAGAGGATGATAGAAACATTGGACATGAAGCGCGGGGGTAAGTAAACGAAGGTGAGGAAATTGAGGAAGTAATAGCACGGATGGAAGATGAAGACCATGAATATTCGAGAACAGAATTGGAAGACGAGGATGACTCAGATGAGGAAGATGGAGGTGCGGAGCCGCTTGTGACAGCAGATTGGAGCACGCATCAGTTTAATAAGCTGGTTGTAAATGAAAGCAATGATATACATTGGCAGTATAGTGACAATGAGGTTAGGCCTAACAGTATTTATCCAACAAAAGAGGCATGATAGGAAGCTGTGAAAGATTGGACCTTATCAGTAAGAAGAACTTTCAGGGTTAAGAAGTCCACCCCAACCTGCTACGACGTGGTGTGCGAGATGCAAGGGTGCCCTAGAGAGTGCACGCGTACAAGCCCAAATGGGCCGGGCAACCACTGGCTATGTTCGAAGGTTGAATAGCATAGTTGTATGACTGAGGAAACCTGATGGCTCACATGAACCTATCATCCGGGTATATCGCGAATATCATGTACCCAGAGATAGTTGAGAACCTCAATTTTGAGCCCCGTGCTATTATCCAAGCAATCAAGAATAGTTATCAGTACACAATTAGCTACAGGAAGGCATGGAGGACGAAGCAGAAGGGCTTGGAAATGAGATTTGGAAAATTTGAAGACTCCTACCATAATCTGCCCGCACTGCTCAGTTGCATCCAAGGAAGAAATTCTAGTACTTATTATGATTATCAGGACTATCCGTCAAGCAAGTGGCCGACCAAGAGGCATCTGAAGAGAGTTTTTGTCGACTTTTGTAGTCGGCAATGAATTTATGGGTTAGACGCTCGATCTCAAACTCGAAGGTCACACAAGACAAGGGATTTAGACAGGTTCAGGCTCTCGTGGAGGAGATAATACCCTAATCCTGTGTGCTGGGATTATGCGGATCTCTTGGATCCAAGGATGCTCAAAGCGCAATGTGCTCCGGGCGATATGAGGTGTTTTATGCTCTATGGCTTCATCCCTCAGTTGTTGCCCACCCTCTCCCTTATATAGTGGGGGTGAGGCGACTTACAGAGTCCCAATCGGATAAGAGATTCCGATCGGTTACAAGATTCTAGTCGGTTATGGGACAAAGTTTACATCTTTATCTATCCTTCTAACGACTCGGATTACAAATGTATCCATCATTTCTAAACACAAGTTCAACTTCCGTTATGATATATCCCTTTTCGTACGGTTAAGAAGCTTGACGTGGAACATATCTTCTGGGCCTTCATCTTGGGCCTTTCCTGAGGATCCCCTGGAATCTATATCCCACAGCAGCCCCCGAGTGCTTCATGATCCGACTGCCTTTCTCTGGGCTCCCTGCCTGAAATCCCGACTGGTTTCCTTATCCAATCGAAAAAAACCTTCCTTTTGCAACAAGCGAATTATGAAGAACTCGATCATAAATTCCATCCTTTGCTTTTCTCAAGTGCAAATCTTTTACCGAGCTGATTTATCGCGAGCAGCCTCACGGACTTCTTATCATGTCACAAACGTAGATTTGATACTTTTCCCGCCCGAAGTCTTTAATTTTCATCGCTTCACAGTCATCGGGTAGTCTTTGAGGTTGCCTTGTTTTCCCGTGCCAACTTGGTCAGCCGGAAAAAACTCTTCGTCTTCTGAAGTTGCATTAACACCAAACCTCTTCAGCTTCTGACGCTTAATATCCCGGCTCTTGCTTCGATTTCGTCTGAATTGGCTATAAAAAGGCATTCTAATACTTGGAGATGTATCCATTCGCTTTCTATCCTCACTACTACAGAATTGTACATCAGAATCGGTTCTTTTTTGTCATTACAATCGGTTCAAGTGACGATACGAAGTCTTTGGATAGTGATGAGGTGGAGTTATCACAGTCGGTTTTACCCCGATTGTGATAAATCCTCATTAGAATCGGTTCTTAGATCAAACCGATTACGATGAACACATTATCTGTCGGTTTTTCTAATAACCGATTACGATAAAGGTCATCGAATCGGTTCTTTAAAGGGCGATTACGATGACCCCTCATTAGAATCGGTTCTTTTGAAACCGATTACGATAGCGATCGAATCGGTTTCGCAAAGAACCGATTCTAATGAAGTCATCGAAATCGCTTCCTTTAAAGAACGATTCGATGACCCCTCATTAGAATCGGTTCTTTTGTAGAACCGATTACGATAACCACGTTATCGTAATCGGTTCAGAAAAGAACCGATTCTAATGAGGTCATCGTAATCGCTTCCTTTAAAGAACCGATTACGATAATGTATCATCACAATCGCTTTATTCCAAGAACCGATTGTAATGGTATGGTTATCACTATCGCCAGTAAAAGAACCGATTCTACTAATGTGGTCATCACAATCGCTTTCTTAAAAGAACCGATTCTGATGAGAGGTCATCACAATCAGTTCCTCATAAGAACCGATTCTGATGACCCTCATGGGGGTGTTTCAAATTTACATATTATCCAAAATAACACACATATTAACATTGGGCATATATATATCACATTGACAATACATAACACAGAATGCACATATCACATTCACACAACACGAATACGTAAATTGCAATACATATAGCCCATTCGTTCACAACATACAAACACAAACATGCTTAACAATCAGTACACGTGCATATATATCACATTGACATATACAATTAATATTGTTTCCATTTGGACTAGTACGACTCTTCAGGATCTCTAAACCTACCGTCCTCCGATATAACTTCTAACCAGTACCATTGGCATAAGTGATCTCGTAAATTGTTGAGTGCTTTCTTTGTCTAAGCTCTTCTAGGGATATTGATCATCGCAAAACATAAATGAGTGCATGAATTTAAGTTTCAAAATTTGTATGTGAAAGGCTAAGTATGCATGTACATATACCTTAGGAAAAAGGTGTGAGCGGCCGACCACAACCAACATGTGTTGCATGATATAGAAGCCGCACAGTCATCGCTGCCTGTTGATGACAACGTGAAGAGAGAAAAGAAATTAACACACGAAGATTAGATGTCAAAAAATTAAGCGTATATATGCTAGGCACTTGTACAGTGAATTTCTTATACTCATGTCTTGCCCTTTTTGTTATTGTGTGACCCTCCTTCATCGACATAGTCCGAGAAACCCCTACATATATTGGAGAGATGCCATTGAGTAAAAAAATATAGTTAAATTCATAAAGTGTTAGGTTACGGTAATGTACTTATACGCAAAGGACACTTGATCGCGTAGGCCATCGGTCTCTTCTTGATTGAGTTAAAAATATAGACTGTGTTTTCACTCGGAGCGAGGACGAGTAGAACCAATGGTTGCTTATTAAATGGAATGTAGTGCAAGGAAATAAGTTCGCATACGGTTTAAGTGCGTACAAGTAATTGAAGGGTTTGTACTACTTACTCCTCGTGGTGCGGTATTACAACGAAGTCCTTCGTCGACTCAAGTATGCAATACCCTCTTGGCGTAGCCGACAACAAACACGGATGTATCCTAGCCGTGGTCGCAGACACTAGCTCGGGTCGATTTAACCCAACTTGGTTTAGATTAAATCACGGCTCATTGTCTCATTGCCCTACAACTCGTGTTGATATTAGAAAACATAATGCAAAATCCTATAAAAGTCGTCGACTCATGTTGTATGGTGCGATACTCACAGCGCCCAAGATCGTAAAGTAGAAATATCGACGACTTTTAATTGGTACACAAGAAGCAGATCCTCAAAGCGACAGGAATATCCCATTCTCGTCACGGTGGAAATGTACCCTTTATACATCACATTGAAGTCAACTCGACGCTCTTCCTCATTCACCTTATCAATATACCATCCATGGAGCTTGCGAGTCCACCGCCTAGACCATTTAGTTCGTTGGATGCAAGCGGGGGCTTTCCATGTCGTAGGCCTTAAAATCATAAGGGATGTCGTGGCTGTCTTGACTTTTCTTTCTCGGGCGAAGGAGTCTTGAGGTGAGGGTAGTTGGCTTTTCAAGTACCTCAAGGGCTTTGTGGCCTTTATCGACTTTGCCTTCTTGGCGGAAGGAGTCTCGAGAGGCCTCTTGTGGTTACTGTTGGTGTCGTGCTTGTCCTTTTACACGTGAGCTCTGCACTCCGTGTAGGACTCATCACGGTGGTGGGAATGAATCGAGAGCACGAGTAAGCACAGTGCGGTAGGAACCTACAAAGCGCGCGATATTTAACTTATTGCGAGACTCTTTGGAATGGTAGAGAAGACGCGGGGATTTTTACCTTGACCGATCGACACCGTCGTGGGCCACTTGATGAGCGACATGCGTGCTTGCGAGAATGCGATATCTTCGTTGGGGGAACTCGAGCACATGTGATAAGAAGTGTTCGTGGGCGTAGTCCACCGCACCCTCATGTAGCCCTTCCCAAAGGTGACCATGCAGATGTCGGTCTCCTTGCGGAAATGCAACCCCGCGTGCAGCCCGACGGAAATCCATCCTCCGTCGGGGTGGTGGTGGCACTTAGCGAGGGCCTGCAAGATGTACGCAACTTGAGGAGAAATATTGTGGGAGTTACACTTGTAGATTTAATTTAGAAAAATTAATTATTACCTTGGATGGGGATCGGTCTTATCATTTTGGAACCACGGTTTGCTAGGTCGGGCACTGAGCTTCTCTACAAGAGGTGAGGATTACTGCTCGACTGCAGGAGATCATCGCCATCATCTCGGACCTCAGCGCTCCTCACGTGCCATCATCTCAGCCCTTATCTCATCTTCATGTGCCATCATCTCCCCTCATCTCATCCTTGATCTCCTCCTCGTTTGCTCCTGGCGTCTCCTTGAGCGCTCGCGCGTGCCTCCCATGATCTTGATCTAGCACTCAAGCGTCATCTTGGAAGTAGGACTTCTTCGTATGCCCGACCTGCGCCGAGCACCCGGCCCTTATGATCGGGCTTCCGATCGCAGCATTTACAGGATATCCTTCGACCCTTGGCTCGATGGTCCCTGCTCTTTCCGGTGGCTTACCTCCTCCGCAATAGCGAGTGCGAATTAGATCTGAAATACAACAAGCTAGGCCAAGCGCAATGTACTAAGTCGGATGTCTTACGATGGCGAGACGCGGCGTCGCAGATGGCGGGTTTGCGACTACAAGCTGCCGTCGGGGTTTTCTTTGTCCTCGCTAATACCCGATTCGTGCCGTTCCTCACATATGTGGGAGTAAGGCATCGTCGTCCCGAGTTCGCGCACTCCTCGGCTAGTCGCGCCCACTCGCCTTCTTCCCCTCATAGCCGCTTTGTCATCGAGGTGGTGCGGGTGCGTGTTGTGCCTCGGATAGCGATATTCCTCTCTCTTAGTTGCTCTGCCTCGGCGTACCCTTCGTCGTCGTGAACTCCACCCAAACATGTAGTAATGTGACGGATACCTCTCGAATGGTGTACGACCTTTCGATGCGTACTCACTGTGCATGAGGACCACTGAAGTGCCTCAAGGCCACACCCATCCTCTTCAAGCGTACTGTCTCGCGTTGCGTTCATCTTCCTCCTCTATAATCCACTTGCCCTTAACCTCATCCCACGATCGATTCTTACGCTCAGTGACTTCCTTCCTCCAATCCTTAATCGTTATGGGCACTCTCTCTCACCAATTGGTGAGGAATGAGCAGTATCGCCCCTTGTACTTGGGAGGGCTGCGGACCCGTGGCATTGAAGTGGAGAACTGCGGTGTTCTCCTGTGGCCCCTTTGTTCGGTCCTCGGGCCTTCCTCACCTTACTCGGCCTCTCAACATTTGGAACTTGGCTCGGCCCCTCGGGAGCACCTTCTACTCTGTCTGGCGAGGAGTCGATGCTCTCTAATTGTGACATTTTGAGTTTTCTAATCTGATAAGGTCATATATTTGACATGAGAGAAAGCAATTAGTACCTATTTTGTGAACTTGACAATAAATCATGTAAAGCAATAGCTGAATAGATAAGTAATAAGATGTAACTGTTCTAGCATATTTCAGTAGAGTAACAAATGAACGAACGATCTTCAAAAAAAGTTTATCTGTTGATCACCTAAATACGTACCAACGATAACCCCTACTCTCTAAATAGGTTTGGTCCTAATCCCATTCGAGGATATGTGGTTCGAGCAAGTTCCTAAGCCGTTGTACAACTGCAGAGTAGATTTCGGCAGATCATCTCCCCGCTGTTCTCCAGGTATACGTCTCGACAACAGGTCAAGAGGGGTGTATACCCGGAGAACACCGTGAGGGAGATGCTACCAAATCTACTCTGCTGTTGTACAACAGCTCAGGAACTTGCCCGAACCACATATCCTCGAACTGTCCAAAAAACGTGGACAATTCGAGAATGCTTGCTTATGAATGTGACGAAATGGCATATTCATAAACAAGCACTCGAATGGGAGGCGAGGTTACGCATTTTTAACTCTAACGTAGATCATATTACAGTAACAATAATAACATGTAGATCATATTACTGTATTTGCAGTAGATGATGAAAGCATGCATTGTGAAATTTGAACTAAAAAATGTTTGCTCTCAAACTTGAATTAGAGAAATAATTTTCTTGTTACGTAACTTTGTCGTAAGGACAATAATGTACATCTTGCAATTCTAGTGTACTTGTACATATTCTCCTTGAATGATGCCCAGTGAAACCTTCCATATATAATGTGCGAAACAAGCTTGATTGCCATCGGGAAAGTGCGCAAGGGCTTCCCACAACACATTTATTTCCATTTTTGTTGCTCTCTGCATTTTCCTTGTAATAATCAAGATTGGTTCTTTTCTTTATCAACTATAAGAAACCGCACTACATCTCTTGGTCATTCTTAAAATTTTCCTCCTTAGGAGTGACAAACTACACAACGCAATTATGCAAGTTGATTATGAAAATTAAAAATTTCTACCACAAGTGCTTGGCATTGTTGGTTATCAAACTCTCGATTATGAATCTTTTTTTACCGACGTTAAATAATATATCACTAAAATGGTTACCATTCGCACTGACAATTTGTGTTATGTGTGGGCATGGTAAAGCGTCTGTAATTTCCACATTACATCTCTGTATGCCCTTAATTTGAATAGGAGTTGTGTTTTCTCGTGTCCCATTCATACGCTAGTGTGAAAGTATAACCTTGTGATTGTTCTATACCCTTACAAGTGATCTTTCTACCCTTTAGTGTTACTATTCAAATTCATACTCTATTGCATAAAATCAACCTGTTTGGAAGTTATATCTTGCTAGAAACTAGCTTGTTGATTTCATCTTGTGTTACCAGTGAGGAACATCAAGCCAACTCACATCTTGAAGAAAGGATGGTTTAGAAAGTTACGAAGATAGGCGTCGGTCGTGGCGTCGGGACGGGCGGCGGTCGTCGGGCGGGTCGGAGGGGCGCCGGGTGGCGGGTAGGCGGCGAGTCGGCAGGTCGGTCGGGCGTCGGAGTCGGGCGGTCGGCGGGCGTCGGGAGGAGCGTCGGGCTGGGGCGGCGGTCGTCGGCGGGCCGAGGGGGCGCGGGTGGCGTGTGGTGGGCGAGTCGTCGGGGCGGTCGAAGGGCGTCGAGTCGGGCGAGTCGACGGGCGTCGGGTGGGGCGTCGGGCGAGGGCGGCGGTCGGGCGAGGCGGCGGGCGAGGCGGCGGACGGCGAGGTAGGGCGTGGCGTGGCGGCGGGCGAGGAGGGTGGCTTCGCTAGGTTAATGAGTATCTTTGCGCGCGCTCAATCGACTTGGGGGAAATAAATGGCGGGGATCATCGGTGTCGTTTTTAGGAAAACCGATCGATAATATACATATCCGTGTCATTTCTTGAATAAAACCGACACGGATGTTTCAATCTTGATGTCGTTTTTACAATAACCACGGATGTGTAAATCAACATCGATATCGCTTTTCACACAAAACCGACACGGATATTTATAGTCATCGATATCGCTTATTTTAAAAACCGACACGATGTGTCAATCTTGATGTCGTTTTTACAATAACCGACACGGATGTGTAAATCAACATCGATATCGCTTTTCACACAAAACCGACACAGATGTTTATAGTCATCAGTATCGCTTATTGTAAAAAAACCGACACATATGTGTATAGTAATCAGTATCGCTTATTTTAGGAAAATCGACACTGATAAGCTCAATATCCGTATCACTTTTTTAAAGAAAACCGACACAAATGTAGTTCATTGCACTATTCCCTTTTCAGAATACTGCAAGTTCTGAATTTTCAGCATTTCATCAGAGAGAGAAAATGCCATAACATTTTCGTTCGTTGTTGAAATTATTAGGAATTTTGCAGAAACATATTTCGGGATACTGCAAATCTTTTCATAAAAGAATTTTGGGAAAAAGCGACCTCGTTCAAGAAATATGCCAAAATTCATTTCGTAGACATGACTTGTGCGTAAAGTGTAGAAAAGTCAAAACTTTTTCAAATTAATCGGAATTGCGATAATTTCCATAAATGATGTTTTGACTATTTACAAGCTTTCCCAACAATAATTTCGTCAAATAGAATTTTCTTTCAAAACATATGGCACAAAGTGCAGGCATAAAGGGACATTGCATTTCCATCAAAGCCTCCAACAGCAATTCACCATGGATTTTTACTTCGAAAGCATTTCAAACTATTTGACATACATAATACAACAATGAGATTAACAACAAACATTATAATAGTCCATTTATTTACAATACAACCCTTCCTGATGATCTACACGCATGTAATTTCTTCCATGTGTGTCATCGTCGCCACTAAGACAGCCCCATCCGCAAAGCGGAGGTATTTCATCAAATTGGCGTATTCTTCTTCATCTATGACATTTTCGACTCCAACGATCCGCGCTTGCCATGAAGAGCGACGTGCAACCTCGGATTGGCGAATCACGCACATAGAAGACTGATTTGCTTGCCGCAAATACGAATGGGTCATCTTTATAGGCGAGTCTGTTGAGATCCACAAGAGTAAAACCTCTCTTGTCGACCTTCACTCCATGTAGGAGTCCCACCCACTTACATCGAACAATGGAATTTGGTATATTCCGTAATCGAGCTCCCAAATTTCTTGATCACCCAAGTAAGAGTTCATTGCCATTGAGGATCCTCCTTTGAGTGATGTTCATCGGAAAAAGCATCTATGCTTACACCTTTGTTTTGAACAGTACTCTTCGCATCGACTTTCGATGTAAAAGGTGTACCCATTAATATCGTACCCTGCCATGTATCGTACATTAAATCTAGGTCCGTCGACCAACCATTTGATAGTCTCACTAATGAGAGACCTCCGCCCTTTGTTTGAACCATGTGAGAAATCTATCGTTGTGTTCTCGCATGATGGAAAGCTCATCCATTTGTGGATTCTCTTCCGTAATATCGACTTGTCTTGCTCGATGTACCACTGCAACTTCTGCGCTCTGCTTTGCAAGGATCGGATCGCTTTGCAATACATATCAAACCGTGGCCTCGTTAGTTTGATCCAACGGTTCCTTTGCGGCAAATCGCCCTCATGGCGAGATAGAGGAACACCGATTGCTTGTCTTTTCCGAGATAGTCCACAGAACTCAATAACCTCTTGATACCATAACCTTCCACAATACTACCCTCGAGCTTGACCGATTCCTCACGTAGGATTTTAATATACCCATGTACCTCTCGAACGGGTACATATAACGTAGGAATGCCGGTCCACATATCTTAATCTCTCTAACGAGGTGAACAACAAGGTGGACCATGACATCGAAGAACGACGGTGGGAAATGCATCTCAAGCTGATCACCTCACTCTGCACCACCTCACTCTGCACCACCTCACTCTGCAAGTTGTCTAGCACGTCGGGGTCAATAACTTTGCAGGAGATCGCATTGAAGAAGTAACACAGCTTTGTGATTGCAAACCTGACATCCTCTGGCAGAATATTTCTTATTGCAACTGGGAGCATTTGAGTCATCAAGACATGGCAATCATGGGACTTCATGCCCAACAACTTCAAATCATCCAAGGACACAAGCTTCTTAATGTTCGCGGAGTAGCCAGATGGAACTTTAATACCATAGAGACATTTGCAAAGGTCCTCTTTCTCCTTCTTGGACAGGGTGTAGCATGCAGCGGGCATATATGGACCTTTTCCATCCTCCTCTATCACTGCAAGCCTGGGCCTGATTCCCATGTAGGCCATGTCGCGACGAGCATTCACACCATCCTTTGTCTTTCCAGGTATGTTCAGCAGGATACCAACCAAATTGTCGCAGACATTCTTCTCAACGTGCATGACATCAATACAATGCCGAACATCTAACTCCTTCCAGTACGGTAAGTCCCAAAATATTGACCTCTTCTTCCAAATGGTCCTAGAACGAACAGATTTCTGGCTCTTTCCGATCTTGAACATCGATATCCTCTACACGTGAATATACTTGCCTTCCACTCATAAGCTGCGGTGCGAGCGGACTTCCTCTTCCCATCAAATTTGTCATCCATCTTACGGTATCGATGACTTCGAGGTAGAAACCTACGGTGACCCATATACACAGTTTTCTTGGAATTCGGCAGCCATAGGCTCTCGGTCTCCTCTTCACAAATAGGACACGCTTTTGCTCCTTTCGTACTGTAGCCCGCCAAATTACCAAGAGCCGGGAAATCATTTATGGTGCAAAATACCATAGCCCGTAGGGTGAAATGCTCTCTTCTGTACGCATCCCACACAATGACCCCGTCATTCCACAATTTTACCAAATCCTCGATCAATGGGCGAGGTACACATCAATATCATTTCCTTTGTTTGGGTCCCGAGATTAGCAGCGACATCATGATATACTTCCGCTTCATGCACAACCAAGGAGGAGGTTGTAGATACACAATGAGGCCGCCACGTCTTTGACGATCGCTCATGTTACCAAGCGGATTCATTCCATCGGTACTCAATCCAAATCTTATGTTCCTCATTTGGCACCAAACTCCTCATGTTTCCAATCGATGTTTCTCCATTGAGCGAATCGTGAGGTGTCTCGACTTGCCATCTTCCTTCGAGACTCATAATGCCAACGCAACAATTTTGCTTCTCTAGGATTTACAAACAACCTCTCGGATGGGGAATGATGGGCAAGTACCACAATACCTTGGCCGGTGCACCTTTAGTGACCTCTTCACCCTCGTTGCCCCGGCTCTTACGCTTCTTGTCGTTACGCTTCTCCTTTTGTTTGTACCGAGGCACACCGCAAACTGGACAAATGTGCAGCTCCTGATGTGCGTTACGGTACAAGATGCAATCATTTGGACATGCATGTATCCTTTCTATTTCCATTCCCATGGGACATAGTAGCTTCTTCGCTTCATAAATGCTTGTTGGCAACTCGTTTCCCTCCGGAAGCAGATCCGATAGAAGAACTAGAAGTGCATTGAAACTTGTATCATCCAGCGGTGTTTTGCCTTCAGTTCGAACAATGCAAGGACCGAACCTAACTTGGTGTATTCTGCTTTGCAACCTGTGAACAGTGGTTTCGCATCGTCTTCCATCAAGCTTTTAAACTTTCCAAACTCTCTTTTTGTGTAATTACCCTCCACATCCCGCAACATTTGCTCCAAATTCTCCTCCTCAAACATATCAAACTGCAACTCATCATCCGGTTCCACCGTGTCTTCATTGCATACCGGCAGGGTACTACCTGTCTCCCCGTGATGGATCCAACACGTGTAATTCCTCACGAAGCCACGTCGAATCAGGTGGTCCTCAATTTGAGCTGAGTTGTTAAATCTTCTCAGATTGGTGCAATCAATGCAAGGACAATATATGAAGTTTACACCCCTCCTCACCATGTCCTCTTCGGCAATTTTTTTGAACTCCTTAACACCCCTCAAATTCAGCACTCACACGACTTTTTGCATACATCCATTCCTTACGGTTCATCTGCAATTAAACTTCACCCAATAAATTATGCACAAACTGGAGCGACAGCAAGCTAGCTATTTGAAATATTGAGACATCATTTCAGTTAATATTACCTTTGCAAAATAGATGACAATTTCCTGCAACATATATGAAATATGTACTCCCGATCGATACCTAGATTCTTCCCTGGTTTAGAGCTTCCAATTTCCTAGATAAGAGACATACATTTTTAACATGAACAATGATATCAAACAATCTAATTATATAGTGCAGTAGCCTACAGATCTTTTGACTACAACGAAACAATACAAGGGTATCAACGATGACTCCTAATCTCTAAATAGGTTTGGTCCTAATCCCATTCGAGGATATGTGGTTCCGACAAGTTCCTAAGCCGTTGTACAACTCCAGAGAAAATTTCGGCAGCATCTCCCCGCTATTCTCCATATACACGTCTCGACAACAGGTCAAGAGGGGTGTGTATCTGGAGAATATCAGGGAGACGCTACCGAAATCTCTACTCTGCAGTTGTACAACATAGCTCGAGAACTTGCAAGCTACATATCCTCAACTATCAAAGAACGTGGACAATTGAGGCTGCTCAAACTTATAAATATGCCATTTCGTTCGGTATATTTATAAACAAGCATCCTCGAGCAGGAGGCGAGGTTCCGCACCCTAAACTCTAGCATTCATCAGGTGACAGCAATAATAATTCCATATTAACATCAAAGCACTACAAATTAAGATAATTAAATACATGTGTACATGCTTGTGAATAAAGGGTGTGAAATCTGATAGGATATACACAATACCAGTGCAATCTAAACTTTCTTGCGACATATCAAAATTACATAGTGCAAAATTAAAGGGGTTTGAAGGAATGCTCACATTTTGAAGAAAACCACAAATTATGCAAAATGAGAAATCTCCTCAAGTTAGGGCTTCAAATTTACCCTCTTAACACCCACCCTTGAGGATTTCAAATTTTCTCACCCAAGTATTGCTTCCAACCACGAATATGAGCTATTTTTTACGGTGGCGGCGGAGAAACCTCCTCTGGAACAATAACAGAGAAGAGTTCAATTCGAGTGGTATAAATAACCTAACGAGGTACATCACTATCGGTTCTCATATAAAAAGCGATAGTGATGTGATCATGCACATCACAATCGGTTCTTACAAGACAAGCGATAGTGATTATCATAGTCATCACAATCGGTTCCCACATAAGCGCGATAGTGATGAGCACGTACACATCACTATCGGTTCTTATTTAAGAAGCGATAGTGATGATAATGCACATCACTATCGCTTCTCACAAAAGAACCGATAGTGATAAGCATAAGCACGTGCTCATCACTATCGGTTCTTTTGTGAGAAGCGATAGTGATGTGCATTATCATCACTATCGCTTCTTAAATAAGAACCGATAGTGATGTGTACGTGCTCATCACTATCGCTTCTTATTGAAAACCGATAGTGATGATAATGCACATCACTATCACTTCTCGCATAAGAACCGATTGTAATGTTTCCAGTGCTACATCACTATCACTTCTAACCTGAGAACCGATAGTGATTATGATTAATGCCTCTCCTAAGTCATCTATCACAATCGTTTCTTCCAAAAAACTTAAGAACCGACACAGATGAAGCGATAGTGATGTACCATTCTGTAGTAGTGCCTCCATCTTTTTGCTTTTAGCTTCAGCCTTCATCATGCCACAGTGGTATCATCAAGCGAAGGCAGACCCCAGGCTAGTTAAGCGTTGGGAGGAATTTGATCGAGCTTTTGAAGCGCTGCTTTTGTCGAAGAATCTCTGTTTGGTCTTTCGGCAGTGGATTGGACCCGTTATACGGCGTCTTGGATTTTGTTCGTGACTTGAAATTGATGACACGTTTGACCGCTGTGAGACGTAGTTTAGGGTCAACATGAAGTTCGTCTGACTCTGCGCAATCCCGAGTCGTGCAACACTCATCGCCGTCTCAAGGCTAGACGACGTACAACTCGAACTTTCGATGGACGTAGCCTGATGCCAATTCAGAGTGCATCGTGGCCTGGCCAGCGATCTGCGTGTCGGTGCTGCAAAGCATAGTCCGTAATTCGATTTGCGTCATGCGAGGTTCTTCTTGGCTCATGGCGAATGATACCCGTCCTAAGAGCGGCCCAGCTCTCTTGGAGCGTATCATGATTTCATATGGCTCTTGGCGAGTGATATCTTTTCGATCGATATCGGAGGCGGCTTAGGCTCTCTTGGGCGTATCACGTTTAGGCGACTCATGGCGAGTGATACCCTTTCCGATGATGTCGGAGTTCAGCATAGGCTCTCTTGGAGCATATTACTCTTGACGGCTCTTGGCTGAGTGATACCCTTTCCTGACTGATGTCGGACCTGGCTTAAGCTCTCTTGGAGCGTATCACATTTAGATTCGAAGGGCGTCTGTACTTGTTTAAAATAAATCACAGCATTCTCGGCCCTCGTGGAGCACGCCTATGGATCTGTGCCCATTTGGGTTCAATCCTGTGGTACATGATTCTGTCATGCGGTAACCACCCGAAGGCCCAACGTGGGGCGTAACGCAAGAAGATAAGTTTTTATTCAAGTTGGAAACTATCCACATCCCGTTTAATACGGTAAGTGGGAAACAAGCCCCATCGTGGGGGCGACGTGGCTTCAACACAATCCGATCAAATCCTGTCAAACCCCATAAGTCGAGGTGACAGGCCTGCAAATCATTTATGTGGAATCTGAAAGGGTGAGACGTTTCGCAGCCTTTTCCCGCCGATTCGGCAGAGACCTTATTGTTCTCTCTTTAAAAACTAGGTCATACGACGCCCAACAGTTCATCTTTCCGCCGAGCCTTTTCTCCTTTCACCTTCTCGCCTCCCTGAACTCTCCGCCACCAAGATTAACCTTCGCTGTTCTTGCCTTCTCGAGTCGCTGTCAATCTTTCTGCAAGAATGTCTTCCTCTACCCCTTCTCCGCCTTCACCACAAGATTGGATGACCTCGACAACAACCGAGGAGAAGCTGAAATCCATGGTAGATGACGGGATCTTGCCAGTTGGTACGATCTCCATACGCCCGGCCGATGAATCGTCCCGACTCCCGCTCGAGGAGGTGGTGGTTTCGAATCCTTTTTCCACCGCGGCCTTGGTCTTCCGATCAATTCTTTCCTTCGCGGCCTTCTTTTCTTTTATGAAATAGAATTGGTGAATCTAAACCCCAATTCTATCCTTCAAATTTCCCTCTTTGTCCACCTTTGTCAAGCTTTTCTGGGCATTAGCCCCCATTTCGACCTCTTTCCTCACCTTTATCTCCTGAAGCCCTGTAACATTCCAAAAATTGGATTTTAGAATGTTTGAATTTCAAAATTCACCATTTGCAATTTCTTTGAATTAATTTCAGCTTAATTTGAATTTTCAATTTATAAAAAGATTTAATTGATTAATCTATTTATCAAACAAAATATTTTCAGTTTTAGTTGGGTTCATTATGCCTCAAGGAATTTTTCTGTATTTTTGGAGATTTTTCTGAATTTACTTGATATTTATTTGAATTTATTTGCTTTTATTTGAATTTCTGGAATTTTGGTTAATTCGGAAAATGTTTTAAATTCTAAATCCTTCCGTGGGCCGAATCCTTCCGCGCGGCCCACCTCACTTTCCCGCTCCGCTCGGCTCGGTCCAACCCGCCTCGCGTCGCGCCGTCGCTCATGACCCGGCCAGCCTGGTTCGCCGCCGCCGTTTGATGCGCGCCACGTGGGCGGTCGAGGATCTTTGCCGCGTCGCCCGCGTCGCCGCCGCCGAAACCCTAACGCGTCGCGCGTCGTCGCGTAATCTCGACGTCCGTGCGTGCGTGCCTCCCGAGGCTATTTAAAGCCCCGAGGACCCCCGTCCGAGGTTCGCCTCATTGCGCCGCCTCCTTTGGGTCCCACGTGTCAGTGGCGTTTCTTTTTCTTTTTCCAATTTTCCAGAAAATCCGAAATTCCTGCCAATCAGATCGCGCCACGTGTCGACCTCTCTTTTTCTCGATTTTACGATCTGGGAATCTTCCAAGAGCCCGTTCTCCTTCGTTCGAGCTCCGATTCCAGTGATTCAAATTTCTAAATTCATCTAATTTCAAGATCTATCTTCCAGTACCATTATTTTCAATTTTTGAATTTTATTTGAATTTGTTTTATTTATTTCCAAGAGCTCCGCAATCCTTTGGAAGAGGACGTGTCAACCATGTGACCGCCGAAGAAGCTCAGGAGGCATCAGATGTGGTCTTGGGTAAGTTCCTTGTTAACTTAATACCTGCCTCAGCATTATTTGATTCTAGAGCATCGCATTATTTTATATCGAAGAGTTTTGTTGAACAATTTGGTTGGGAAACCTTTACCCTTAAGAGCCCTATGATAGTTCAATCACCGGGAAAAGAATTGAGAACTAGTTCAGTATGCCCAAGTGCAACCATAAAAATCAATGGGGTAGAATTCCTAGCGAATCTTATCATCTTGGATTCTAAAGGAATAGATGTCATCCTAGGGATGGATTGGTTAACCAAATATAAAGGTCAAATAGATTGTGCCAGTAGAGCCATCACCCTTACCAATTCAGAAGGCATTCGAGTGGAGTATATGGCTGATGAGTCTGCAAGTAAGAAGTGCGCTTTGAACAGTTTGAAGGAATCAACTTTGGGAAGTGTGCCTGTGGTGCAAGAATATCCAAATGTATTTCCTGAAGATTTGCCAGGTATGCCGCCTGATCGAGATGTAGAGTTCGTCATAGAGCTAGTCCCTGGTACGGCTCCAATTTCCAAGAGACCCTACCGCATGCCAGCCAATGAACTCGCCGAGATGAAGAAACCGATTGAAGAGTTGCAAGAAAAAGGATACGTTCGTCCAAGTTCGTCACCTTGGGGAGCGCCAGGTCTTTTTGTAAGGAAGAAGGATAATAGTTTGCGCTTGTGCGTGGATTATAGAGCCCTGAATGAAGTCACAATCAAGAACAAGTACCCGTTGCCCAGGATTGATGACCTGTTTGATCAGTTAAAAGGAGCGTGTATTTTCTCCAAGATCGATCTTCGATCCGGATACCATCAGTTGAAAATAAGGTCACAAGATATTCCGAAGACAGCTTTTGCTACCCGATATGGATTATATGAGTTCACAATTATGTCATTTGGTCTGACCAATGCACCAGCCTATTTGATGAACTTGATGAATAAAGTATTTATGGAATACTTGGACAAGTTTGTGGTAGTATTCATAGATGATATTCTTATCTATTCTAAAGATGAAGTAGAACATGAAGGTCACTTGAGGATGGTGTTAGAAAAGCTCAGGAATCATCAGTTATATGCTAAGTTGACAAGTGTGAGTTTTGGTTGAAAGAAGTTGCTTTCTTAGGCCATATAATTTCTCTTTGGAGGTGTCTCGAGAGACCACGAAAAAGTGAAAGGTGTACTTGATTGGAGGCAACCCAAGTCGGTGCCTGATATCGAAGTTTTCTTGGTTTAGCGGGATACTACCGAAGATTCATAGAAGGATTTTCAAAGATTGCAAGACCGCTTACCCAGTTGCTGAAGAAGGAAAAGAAGTTTGAATGGTCTGAAGCTTGTGAGCAAAGTTTTCAGGAATTAAAGAAAAGACTGACCTCAGCCCCAGTGCTCATTTTACCGGATATTCGGAAGAACTTTGAGATTTTCTGTGATGCTTCAAGACAGGGTCTTGGATGTGTCTTGATGCAAGAAGGCAAAGTAGTTGCATACGCTTCACGGCAATTGCGACCACATGAGGAAAACTATCCAACCCATGACTTGGAAATGGCTGCAGTTGTGCATGCACTAAAGTTGTGGAGGCATTATCTCATTGGGAATCGTTGTGAGATCTTCACAGATCATAAGAGTTTGAAGTATATCTTCACTCAAGCAAACCTCAACTTAAGACAAAGAAGATGGTTAGAATTAATAAAGGATTATGATGTGGGAATACATTATCATCCTGGCAAGGCTAATGTAGTTGCCGATGCCTTAAGCCGAAAGAGCTACTGCAATAATTTGGTGATTCAAGAAGGTCAACCTGCTCTTCACGAGGAGTTTCAGCGTTTGAATTTGGAATTAGTGGATGAAGGTTTCGTCGCTGCATTAGAGATTCAACCAACTTTGGAGGATCAGATCAAAAAGATGCAAAAGTCAGATAAAGAAGCTTCTAAGATCAAGGATAGAATAAAGGAAGGTAAAGCCCCAGGATTTTCCGAGGATGAAGAAGGAACAGTTTGGCTTGGAAAAAGTATTTATGTGCCAAATCAAAAAGAGATCAAGGAGTTGATATTAAAGGAGGCGCATGAGTCAGCGTACTCAATTCATCCAGGTAATACTAAAATGTATCAAGATCTTCGTGGTATATATTGGTGGCCAAGGATGAGAAAGGAAATCATGAGTATATAGCTATGTGTGATGTGTGCCGTGAGTTAAAGTGAACATCAAAGACCGCAGGATTACTCTGATAGTTAAAGGTGCCTGAATGGAAGTGGGAAGAATTTGGAATGGATTTCATTACAGGACTTCCGAGAACTAGGTCAGGTTATGATTCAATATGGGTTGTAGTGGATCGATTGACAAAAGTTGCACATTTCATTCCTGTGAGAACAACTTACCAGGGAGATCAACTTGCAGAGTTGTATATGTCAAGAATCGTGTATTTGCATGGTGTGCCAAAGAGAATTATATCAGATCGAGGCACTCAATTCACTTCAAGATTCTGGTAAAAGTTGCAAGAAGCGTTGGGTACCAACTCGAATTTCAACCATGACTTATCATCCTCGGTGATGGACAAACCGGCGAGTAAACCAAATCCTTGAAGATATGTTAAGGTCTTGTGCATTGTCCAATGCGGCAAGTTGGGATCAAAGTTTACCTTATCGCGAATTCTCATATAACAATAGTTATCAAGCAAGTTTGCAGTATATCGCCATTTGAAGCCTTGTATGGAAGAAAGTGCGAGAACACCTCTTTGTTGGAATGAAACGGGGAGATCGCCAAGTCTTTGGTCACGATATTTTGCAAAAGGTGAAGAACAAGTAAAAATGATTCAAGAAAGATTGAGAACAGTATGATCTAGGCGGAAGAGCTCTGGCGATAATCGTCGGAGAGAGTTAAACTTTGCTCCTGGTGACTATGTGTACTTAAAAGTCTCACCGCTCGGAGGAATGCGTCGATTTCAAGTTCGTGAAAAGTTAGCACCAAGATTTATTGGACCGTTCCCAATCCTAGCGAAGTGGTCAAGTGGCTTATCGATTGGAGTGCCACCATGCTTGTCAAATGTGCACAATGTGTTCCTGTGTCTGGCGAAGAAGTGTCTCGTGGTACCGGAAGAGCAAATCTGATTAAGAATGTTGAGCTACAGGATGATCTTACCTACCGAATATCCGATCGAGAATTTTGGATGAGGCAGAGCGAGAACAAGAAGCGAACAATCAAGTTTTGCAAAGTTCGATTGGAGCAACCATTACGAAAAGGAAGCAACACAGGAGCGTGAAGAAGATCTTAGAGAAGAGTACCCCAACCTCTTTCCTAATCTGTCCAAATCTAGGGGTCGAGATTTCTTTTAAGGAGGAGGTTTGTAACATTCCAAAATTGGATTTTAGAATGTTTGAATTTCAAAATTCACCATTTGCAATTTCTTTGAATTAATTTCACAATTTGAATTTTCAATTTATAAAAGATTTAATTTGATTAATCTATTCATCAAACAAAAGATTTTCAGTTTTAGTTGGGTTCATTATGCCTCAAGGAATTTTTACGTATTTTTGGAGATTTTTGAATTTACTTGATATTTATTTGAATTTATTTGCTTTTATTTGAATTTACGGAATTTTGGTTAATTCGTAAAATGTTTTAAATTCTAAATCCTTCCGTGGGCGATCGATCGCATAGATTTCACCCGATCGTCTCCTTCTTCCTCCGCTCGGTGGTGTTCATGGTGTTGCCGCGCCAGTATGCGCCGCCGCCTTCTCGCAGTGGCCGTGGCCGTCCGTCGCCCATAGCGCCTCGGATCTTGCCACGTCGCATCGCCCGCGCCTTGCCTCTCCACCGTCCTATCCGCCTCGGCCGTCGGATGTGCGCCACGCGGACGAACCCGATCGAGCCGCGTCGATCCGCCTCCCCGCGTCGGCCGGCGTGGCGACCACGTCGGCCCTAGCCATTGCGTGGCACCCCACGCGTCGGCCGTGCGCCACGTCACCCGAACCCTTCTCGATGGACTCGGTCCACCGTGAGCCGTGTCGTGCCGAGCGTGGGTCCCACGTGTCGATGGCGTTTCTTTCTTTTTCAATTTTCCGGAAAATCCGAAATTCCGCCAATCGGATCGCGCCACGTGTCGGCCTCTCTTTTTTCGATTTTACGATGCAGGAATCTTCAGAGCCCGTTCTCCTTCGTTCGAGCTCGATTCGATGATTCAAATTTCTAAATTCATCTAAATTCAAGATCTATCTTGAGTACCATTATTTTCAATTTTTGAATTTTATTTGAATTTGTTTTATTTATTTGCTCTCGTTTGGCGTGTAGGCGACGATCAAGATCGATCGAATCAACAATCGAGTAGAACCGGCAAGAAGCGTGAAGGCAAGTCTTCCTTGAACATGTTGATCCCAATGTTTATGAAAATGTTATGTTGTTTTAAATTATGCATGCTTACTTTATGCAATGTACTTTAAATATAGTTTTAGAGTATAGTTAAATTCCAGTTTGTTATACCCTCATTGGTATTTATCATGTCGAACCTTTGACACCCTAGATGATATATACTAGCTATTTTATTTGGTGATAACCAGTAGATTAGCATGGAACGGTAGAATTGCTTAGTCCAGTTTAAGTATTTCGGTATTGTGCCATTATGGGAATCATTTCAAATATTGTTCAAACTTATTTGTGAAAGTGCGGCAATTGGTGTTGCTGCTGTGATTTAAATGAAATAAAGTGGAAATGGTTTAGACCGGGCGGATGGATGTTGGGCGGTGCGAAAGCACGAGACCTTGGTATGTGAATGTTCGCCCTAGTCAATTAAGGACCGAGCGTGTGTTACCATGGACCGAGCACTACCGTACAACCACAAGTCTATATGGGTACGACTGGCTAAATAATTTGTGCGTCTCATTATTAAGCCGCGATTGGTGAGTGCGGATGTTGGCGCAGCGCAAGAGGGGCTTCTGATCTTTGGCGGCTAGAACCCTACAGCGGTGAAACCTTAGCGGGTGAGGTTAATAGTGGGGTTGTGCATTGTAAAGGCCTTGTCATGATCTCTCGGCCGACACACCAAAGGAAGTGTGTTAAGTGCATGGCAACAAGAGTCGATCATGTCTTGTGGGTAAAGTGTACACACTCTGCTGAGTTAAAACTACTTAAGTAGCCGTGCCCATGGTCAAGGGCGGTAGTGCGCTGCACATTGTAGATTTTATGGTTTTGGTTTCAAAGGAAAATGATGGTTTGGGAATCAGAGAGCGGATGGAACTCTTGGGTTATGGTTTGGCGGATGGAGCCGATCGGGTAGATGGAACTGCTTTAATTGTTATATCAAATTCAATTGCTATTCAATTACATTTTGTTCAAAGCGATGCTTTGTGAAATTACTATTGGTATTTAAAATTGAACTTAGCTTTATGCTAAAAAGAGCCATATTATGCCTTCAATTGCTTAGCCTTGCATATAGTTATCATGCATTATGTTTCCAAGACTTATGGAGTACATTTTGTGCTCACCTTGCAACATCCCCATCCTTCCACGGAAGAGTGTGCGAATTTGAAGGCGACTACGATTTCTACGCTTGTGGTTCTGACGAAGGTGATCCGAAATGCTAGGACGCGAACCCGATCGATTGCTGTTGGGCAAATGGATGGGCTTACTTACTTTTCTTTGTTATTTCGTTTCATTGTTTCTTATTGAACTCAAGCTATGATGCTTCTTATTTTTAATAATTGGCCATAAGGCTAATCTTGTTTCGCTTAATTAATATTATTTGATTCGTGATATGGATGTGCTGTCATCACTGTTTCCACTGTGTGTGCTAGCTTTTCCTGGACTAGCACAGGTTATACACAGAGGGTTCGGATTTGGAAATCCGGTCCTGACAAGCCCTATCCCTCCAAAAATGATCCCAAGGTTATTGGGGGCACTGGATTCCAGCTGCGGGAAGGGCTGAAGAAGGACTACTTTGCCATTCCTGTCAAGACCTCCAACAAGGGCTGGCATCGGGAATGGTTCTACTGCGCCAACCTCGAGTCATCTTTGCCTCCGTTCACTGGGCGCCATCCCAATGTGTCTATTTCCTGGGGTTCTACCCCTAATTCTTCCGACATGGATCAAGTGTCCGAACTCTTGGCATTGAACGGAAAGCTGAAGGATAGCGGGCTTACAGGAGTGGGTTTGGCCCTCCACTTCATCGCGTCACGGTGCAGCCCTGAAGGAGCGAGTTCATCTAGGATTAAACATAGGGAAAAAATGACCCGACCAGGAACCGCGCGACGACTTGCCAAGGGAGAAGTTATGCACCAGGGCTGGAGAACTCTTTATCCCGAGCATCGACATATTATCTGTCAAGTGCCCGAAATCCTTCAACATCTCATGCCCCCATCCTGCGGTAGGCGAATTTTATTGGGAACCTTACGTTTCCTTGTTCTCTGAAGTTTTGCTAACTCTTGACTTTCATCTTCAGGATCGCATCTCGTTCTTCAGCATTCCTCCCCTTCTGGAAATGCCTCCTCGCCCAGGCTGTTCTCCGAAGCGCCGGGCGCGGTCTCTAGCTGGGAGCCCCGCTGCAAAAAAGGGGAAGAAAACATTGTCCGATGACCTCGTGGCCCCCCGACGCCCGGTCGGCGATCCCAAAATCCAAGATCCGCCCGAGCGATCTCCGGCGGGTTTTCAAGAGAAGCCCGGGGCACCAGTCGGCGGTGGTCCGAGTGGTTCTTCCGGGGGTGGGCCAGCTATTCACAAGAAGCCCCCGATGAGAATGAGGAAATCCAACAGGTCCGTTACTCCGTTGACTCCTTTTTTATTCTTCGGTCTTGCTGACGATTCTTCTTCACAGGGACCCTTCGCTTGATGCGCCCGTCGGGTCTCCGTCTGGGGGCCCTGCTGAGGTTGGACCTCTTGGAATTCATACTTCGACAGGGGAAACTGCTTCTGAGGGCGCCGAAGTGTCTCCTAGTCCCCCGGCGCCGTCTCCTGCTCGCGTTGCCCCTGCAACAGATCCCGTTGCTCCTGAGCCGGCCTCCTGCTCGTCTCCTGAGGTTGAAGAGATTCACCGAGTCCCGCCAACCCCTGCTCACCCCCGGCTAATAACAGATACTGCCTTTGCCGATGACGAGGGTTTGAAGCTTTTGGACGACCCGGAGGAAGAGCAAAGAGAGAGGGATGATTTTTTCATCCATGCCAAGGCTTGTGCGCATGCCGCCCAGGTGAGCATTCCTCCAAGACCGTTGTGTCCCCTTCGCCCTTACGCCACGCGTTTACCTTTTGCTATGATGATTATAGAAAATAGGGGCGCTTGGCGAAAGTCGAGTACATTCAAAGGATGCTCCCTGAAATCCGAACGCGCCAGGAGTATCTGGCCGACCTAGAACGCATCAAAGCCGAGTATGCGGCCGAGCTGCGATCCCTTCGGTCCGAACTCCAGATATCGCGGACGGAACAAAACGCTCTGCGCCAGGAGAATATGGATATCACCGGCTCCCTTCGAGGTAGCTATCTCTTGGGTTGTTTCATGTTTTTTGCTTAGTCGACTATCTTGTCGATCTCTTGTGTTTGCTCCAGCTCGGGACTCGGCTTCCGCGAAGCTCGAAGGAAAACTTAAAGCCACGGAGGATTCCCGAGCGAAGCTAGAGAAGTATTTTGAAGGTTTAGCTGTCAACTAGTCTTTGTTTGATCCCTTACTATCCTCTCTAATGCTTTGCCTTGCGGATTATAAGGTCAAAACTCAGGCGCAGTACACCGTCTTCGGCGAGAGAGTTAAAGCTCTCGAAGCTTCCTGCGTTGAGCTCCAGGACGCTTCTAGCCCACTGCTGAGTTCGCTTCATCCAGATGGCGAGAGGCCACTCAGCAAGGGTGAAGTCGTCGTTCGGCTGAAAGAAGCCCCGGGGGCCCTCAAGAACTCTTGAAGAAGCAACGCCAGCGGTGCCGGCCAGGACCACAGCGATCACCAAGTCCCTCTATCCCCGAGTGGATCTTGAGGCCCTTAGGGAAGGCTACGCTCGTCATGTTGACGAAGATCAGGCTACCGAGCTCTGGGAGGAAGTCAGGGACACTTCTTTGTCGATTGTAGAGACTCTTGACCTTTAAAGGCATAAAAAGTGTTCCCTGTTTCTCCTTCATGAAAGTATACATCTTCGAGTGGTTTGACCAGAGACCTTTGTTCATCTGACTCCAGCCCCCAGGCTCTGGGATATGATTCATGGATCTTGTCCCTGAGTCTTAACATAAGAGCGAAGCACTCGAATTCATGATTATAAAAGAGGTTATATGAAAATGACTTTTTCAATCGAACTTTTATTCACAAAGGATTAAAAAGAAGTACAAAAACTTAAGTGAAAAGCGCGTAGTGTTCTATATTCCAAGTATTGCTGATTGTCGATCCATCTTCTCGCTTAAGTTTATAAGCTCCGGGACGAATTATTTCATCGATGATGTAAGGGCCCTCCCAACTTGGGGAGAGTTTATGTTCGCTCTTTTGATTCCTCCTTAGGACTAGATCTCCTTTGGAGAACGCGCGGCTCTTTACATTGCGCCCATGATAACGTCGTAAGCCTTGGAGGTATTTTGCCGAACGAATTGTTGCGATATCCCTGGCTTCTTCCAGTCTGTCGAGGTCTTCTAGTCGACTGTCTTTTGAAGCGATCTCTTCATAACTCCGAACCCGCGGGGATCCGAATTCTAACTCGGTTGGTAAGACCGCTTCTGTGCCATATACCAGAAAGAAAGGTGACTGCCCGGTCACTCTGCTGGGGGTAGTTCGTAGCCCCCAGAGTACTGAAGACAGTTCTTTGACCCACCGAGTAGCATATGGTTGGAGTCGATCGAAAATTCTTGCTTTTATGCCTTGGAGCACCATGCCATTAGCTCGCTCAACCTGTCCGTTACTTCGGGGGTGCGCGACTGACGCGAAGCAAATTTTTATGCCCAGCTCCTCGCACCAATCTTGAAATACTTCGCCTCTGAACTGAGTGCCATTATCCGTGATGATTCGGTTGGGTACGCCAAATCTAACCACGATCTCGTGAAAGAATTCTCTGGCCTTTGCCGCCGTAATGGTGGTGACTGGTTTGGCCTCAATCTATTTGGTGAATTTATCAATGGCAACGAAGAGATGAGTATAGCCTCCTTGAGCCTTTTTCAAAGGTCCCACCATGTCGAGCCCCCAGACCGCAAATGGCCACGTGTCGGGATAGTACGTAATTCCCGCTGCTGGCTTGTTCATTTGACGTCGGCGAAAAAGCGACATCCTTCCATGTCGGACGATGTCCTCCGCATCTGTGACGGCGATCGGCCAAAAGAACCCTTGGCGATAGGCTTTTCCGACCGTGGTCGATGGCCGCATGGTTCCTACAAATTCAGTGGATTTCTTTGAGCAGTCTTTCCTTTTTGTTCGATATGCATCGTCGCGGTATGCGGCAGGAGCTTTTACGATAAAGCTCCTTTCCAGCGACTACATAACTCTTGCTTGGCGCATGATCCGCTCGGCTTGGGCGCGATCCTCGGGTAGCTTGTCTTCTGTCGGGTAGTCGGTATGGAGATGTCAATGCAGGGTAATAATCAAGATCTCTGCCTCTTCCCTTTTTCATCGGATATGCGCTTTTGGCCGAGCGCTAATCGTGGGTTTATGAATTTCTTCTACAAATATTCCCACGGGTACCTTGGACCGGCGGGATCCCATCTTCGCCAATTCGTCAATTTGCTTCATTGTCCCGTCGAAGCGCGTGACGAGCTCGAGTCCATCAAGTTGCTTTCTAGCTTGCGCACTTCTTGGCAATATCTTGCCATGTTGTCCTCGATGCAAGACCATTCCTACGCACTTGATTGACCACGAGCATCGAATCTCCATGAACCGCCGATCGTCGAATGCCGAGAGATATGGCGTCTGAGTCCGTGAATGAGTGCCTCATACTCGGCGGCGTTGTTGGATGCGACAAAAAATATTTGGAGGACATACCTCAATCTTTCTCCACTTGGTGATATGAGCACTATACCAGCCCTCGCGCCACGAGCATGAGGGAACCGTCAAAGTACATCGTCAATACTCGAGATCTTTAGTAATCGCCGGTGCTGCAATTCATCCACTCGGCGATAAAGTTAGCGAGTGCTTGGGATTTGATGGCCGTCGCGGGCTTGAATTGAATGTCAAAAGCCCGAGTTCAAGCGCCCATTTGGCAATTCTCGATGGCCTCTGGTTGTGTAGTATGTCTCCGATCGGGAAGGAGGTGACTACGAAATGACATGCTCTTGGAAGTAGTGTTTAAGCTTGCGAGATGTAAGGAGTGACATATAATAGCTTACGCACTTGTGGATACCGTACCTTGGATTCACTTAGGACTTCAGCGACGAAGTATACTGCGGGTCTTTGGACTCGTGCACTGAGCCGTTTCCTCCCTATCTACGATGATCGCAGCGCTGACTACATGTGCCGTTGCCGCGATATAAAGTAATAGGGGTTCTTCTAGCATTGGTGAGACTAACACGGGAGGTGTCGTCAGGAAGGTCTTCAGATCTTCAAATGCTTGTTGCGCTTCCGACGTCCATTGAAACTTATCTTGTTTCTTGAGTAGTTTGAAGAAAGGCATACCTCGCATACCCAGTCGGGAGATGAACCTGCTTAGAGCGGCCATACACCCTGTAAGCTTCTGGACGTCTTTTTGGTTAGTCGGCGGTTCCATATTTGATATGGCCTTGATTTTCTCCGGGTTGGCTTCAATACCTCGTTGTGACACGATAATCCGGCGATTTTCGAAGATACTCCGAAAACACACTTCTCAGGATTCAGCTTCATGTTGAAAGCCCTTAAACTTTCGAAAGTCTCGGCTAGGTCGATGATAAGATCTTTCCTTTCCCGAGTTTTTACGATAACGTCATCTACATAAGCCTCCACGTTGCGCCCGAGCTGGGCGTGAAAACACTGCTGTATCGCAAGCTGATAGGTCGCGTCAGCGTTTTTTAGCCCGAATGCCATCGTGGTGTAACAGTAAGCTCCGAAAGGCGTGATGAACGAGGTCTTGATATGATCTTCCTCCTTTAGGCGAATCTGGTGATAGCCCGAGTATGCGTCAAGAAAACTCAAAATTTCACAACCGGCAGTCGAATCTACCACCTGATCAATTCGGGGCAGTCCAAAGGGACCTTCGGGCTCGCCTTGTTGAGATCAGTATAATCGACGCACATGCGCCAAGTTTTATTCTTCTTTTGAACTAACACAGGATTTGCTAACCAATCAGGATGATACACTTCTTTGATGAAACCTGCGGCTAGGAGTTTCGTGATTTCCTGTTTTATGGCGTTTGACGATCGGAGCGAACCGCGAAGCCTTTGTTTGACGGGTTTTGACTTCTCATCAACATGGAGAGAGTGCTCGATCACCTCCTTGGTACACTGGCATATCGATGGTTTCGGTGAAAATGTCCTGTTAGCTTGGAGGAAGGTGGCGAGCACGCTTTCCTATTTGTCCTCGAGCCCGTCCCGATCACGGTTGTTTTAGATGTGTCGACGGGTCAAGAATGATCCTTTAGTTCCTTCGGGCTTAATTCCGAGGTGGCTGCTTTTTGATAGTACTTCTCCTTTGTCTTGGGCGTGGCGACCTCGGCTGGATGTTTTTGCACGGGTACCGCTTCTCGCAATCGGCAAGTTCATGATTCTCCGGTCGCATTGCGAGGATTGTGATGTCGCCACGAAGTGTGATAACTCCTTTGGGTCTCGACATCTTCAACACCGAGTAAGTGTAATGAGGTATGGCCATGAATCGGCTAGGCCAGCCTTCCCAAGATGGCATGATCGCCGTCTCGAAATTGGCTACCTCAAAATTGATGAATCGGTCGGAAATTATCCTTGGTTCGAGCGTAACGGTAATGAAATCTGTCAGGGGGAACGAGGGCGCCCGAGGATTACTCCGTGGAAAGGGTGGGTGCTTGGCCTCGGCTCGAGCGGGGATGCTCATGTCGTCGAAAGTTACGCGAGCGGGACGTTGAGCCCACTTCCGGCGTCGTCGAGAACCCTCTTGAGCTTCACGCTGCGCTGGCGGTCAAGTACGAGGAAACTTACCGGATGTGGGACCTCGGGTGATCTCTACGGTCCAAAGGTGATCGGGACCTCGGACCATTTCGGATATTGAGTCGCGGTTCACTGCGTTGATCTCCGGCGGTAAATTTTTGCTTCCGCTTGGACTTGTATCCAGTTGAGCCCCCGTAGATGTAGTTCAGCTCCTGCTCGGGCTCCTGGAAATCTTCTTCATCTGGGAGTTCCTTCTTCTTATTTGGAGCAACCGCCCTTGGTGAGGGCTGGTTTGTTGACTTCATGCAAAAACAGCAGTGAAGCAGTCCTTGGCGGCGTGCTTTCCCTTGGGGTGGAAAGGACAGATCGCTTCCATGACGGTGCTGTAGTCGGGTGCCTCTCTCCGAGTGGCTCGGGGCCGGTTATGCTCGGCTACCGCGACCAGCTCCTCGCCCTTGCGCTTCCTATCCTTGTGTTTAGAGGACTCGGGCTTATCGCCCTTGCTCTTTTGTGTGGGATGATCTTCTTGCCGCTCGGCCAGAGCATCTGAGGCCGTGGCGTAGCGGTCGGCTAACGCAAACATTTCTTTTACGGAGGTCGGGGGCTTCCTGGACATTTTTTTAATAAGATCAGGATCGCTTACCCCTTTCTGGAAGGCCGCCACCACCACTGCCTCTGACACGTCTCTGACGGTGTTCTTCTTCTACGTGAAGCGCCGGATGAAGTCTCTCAGCGTTTCATCCTTCTTTTGGTGCAGCTGATACAGATCCCACGGAGTACCGGGCCCCTCATAGGTCCCCTGAAAGTTGGCGATGAATTGCTCGCACTGAGTCACTCCGAGTGAGTCTACGAGTTGGCGAGGAGGCCGTGAGCCATGCTTGTGTCGAGGGTGAGATTGACCGGCAAATAGTTTGCCATGGCGGTGCGATTTCCTCTGTTGCCTTGACCGCCGAGCGTAGACCTGCAACCAAGCTTACGGTCTCGTTCCCGTCAAACTTTACAATGCCTTTGGGGTTGAATCCGTCAGGCCAAACCACTGGCGTGGCCCAGGAGTGAACGCTCGGATCCCATCGATGGATCTTTCATCTTGCCGGGGTGGACTCCGGTTTGGAGATCTTCTAGCTCGGTGATGACCGTCAAAACGTCGAGGTGAGGTTCGGCGCGGCGAGTCATTGACTCGGCGTTCGTCGTCACTTTCACTCCGACGATGATGAACTCTGCGATCGTCGTGGTCATCGTACATTCGGTCGTCTACCGATCGTAGCTTATGCCGAACGCTCGTAGTCGCGCGGCGTCCATGTCTTTCTTCCTCGTTCGCTCTGTCGCTTTGGCCGTGATGTCTGGCGGAGGTCACGATCAGGATC
The DNA here is from genome assembly GCA_036346275.1 of Otatea glauca. Taxonomy (NCBI): domain Eukaryota; kingdom Viridiplantae; phylum Streptophyta; class Magnoliopsida; order Poales; family Poaceae; genus Otatea; species Otatea glauca. The sequence continues at coordinate 53,813,663 of CM070715.1, read as the reverse complement.
ATCGGCGTCTCGATGAGGCAATGCGTGGCGGCGATCGCCAACGCCCGGCCGTGGTTGCGATCCATCCGCGGCGACACAGTGGCCGCGTTAGGCGCGTGCGCTTCTCCACCGGCTTCTCTAATTTTCTTTGGATAGCTGCCGCCGTCACCATGGCCTCGATGTGAGCCACAATCGGGGCTGCTGGACTGTCCGATGCAATCATCGGGTCCAGCGCGTCGAGGAGCGTCTTCGAAGCGACGACGTTTTGCATCGGCGTGTGGAAGACGGACTGATCTCCCAACTTAGATTGCAGGATGTCCTCCCGGACATTGTGACCCAAAGATCGGAGAGACCGCGTTTTGATCTCCTTAACCTTATGTCGGTGATCTTCTTCCGCGACGTCACGATCTTCTTGATGGAGATCGGTCTTCTGTCCTTCAATTGAGAAGATGCCGCGAAAATCACAACCGCTCCTAATGGAGCCGACTGGTTTTCTAGATAAGTTAGAGTAATGTACCTGAGATGGTTCGCCCTAGATTATGCCAGATTGGATCTGGTTTTTATCCAGGCTGACAAGCTCTCCATGCATATTAGCGACGAAATCCAGGCTTCCGAAGCGGAAAGCGACCAGAGATGAATCGCGGTTGGCGCCATCGAGTGCATAGGAAAAGATTGAAGCGCTCCCCCTACCTAGCGCGCCAACTATCGACTTTTGTAGTCGGCAATGAATTTATGGGGTAGGCGCTCGATCTCAAACTCGAAGGTCACACAAGACAAGGGATTTAGACAGTTCGGGCTCTCGCGAGAGATAATACCTAATCTGTGTCTTTGGGATTATGCGGATCTCTTGGATCCAAGGATGCTCAAAGCGCAATGTGCTCCAGGCGATATGAGGTGTTTCATGCTCTATGGCTTCATCCCTCTGTTGTTGCCCACCCTCTCCCTTATATAGTGGGGGTGAGGCGGCTTACAGAGTCCCAATCGGATAAGAGATTCCGATCGGTTACAAGATTCTAGTCGGTTATAGGACAGAGTTTACATCTTTATCTATCCTTCTAACGACACGGATTACAACTGTATCCATCATTTCTAAACACAAGTTCAACTTCCGTTATGATATATCCCTTTCCGTACGGTTAAGAAGCTTGACGTGGAACATATCTTCTGGGCCTTCATCTTGGGCCTTTCCTGAGGATCCCCTGGAATCTATATCCCACAGTTTTCTTCGCATTCGGAGCTTGCATTAAGGCATTCTATCACTGCCGTCCATTGTTGTGTGTGGACGACATATTCCTAATCGGGAAATACAAAGGACAAATAATGACAGCTGTGGGCGTTGACGGAAATAATCAGCTTCTGCCTATTGCTTTTGTGGAAAGCGAGAACTACGAGAGTTGGCTGTGGTTCCTACGGAACTTGAAAATCGGGGTGGTGAAAACTCGTCAAGATGTATGCATGCTGCATGATAGGCGTACCAGTCTGCTTAGTGCTATCAAACAGTTGCAAACAGGCGAAGTGGAGCCATTTCCATGGCTTGACTTGCAGAGCTGATGGTGCATGAGGTATTTGGGTGCGAACTTCTATAAACAATTCAAGAATAAGCAACTGATGAACATTTTCAAAAGACTATGTAAGCAGAACCAAGAGAGTAAGTTCTGTACTCTATGAAAGAATCTTGATGAGCTAACAAGAAAAGACAAAGAGGCTAATAACAGTGAAACACAGGAGCAGACGGAGCCTCTATTCCCTCTGCCAACAGAAGATGAGGCGACAAATCGTCGTCGAAGGCAAAGGTCGATCAAATGTTTCTCGGACTAGATAAAACACGAGCCGAAAGAGAAGTGGTCATTGTTACATGATACACATGGTGTTAGATACGGTGTCATGACAACCAACTTGGCGGAGGTGTATAACTGGGTAATGAAAGGATGAGGTGTCTCCCGTTGGTAGGAATTGTTGAGGGAGTGCTGCAGGGCACGACCAAGTACTTTGTGGACAGGCATCAAGTTGTTGAAGTAGTAATGAGAGATGAGAATGTATTGTACTCAAGCATGATCACGAAATACATGGATGAGAAGAGTAAGAAGGTGGGCAAGCATAGAGCTATCAAAGTAGGTGCACGAACACTTTGCTTCGAGGTAATATGCAAGGATAAAGGATGGCATGGAACAAACCAGAAGGTTATCACCCAAGAGTGCATCTTGCAGGCTGACTGCAAATGCTCATGTAACAAACTCCACCTTTTGCATAGGCCATGTTCTTATGTGATAGCCGCATGTGCGTTATTTAGAATGCGACTCGACACATATCTATCTGAATATTTCACAAAGGAAAAGGTCATGGAAACTTGGAGCGAGGAGCTTTATGGTTATGGTGTTGTCGGTTCTTTCACCTCAACTCCTAGTGTTAATGAAAGGTTCTGGGTCCCTAATTTTGATGCAAGATCATGCAAAGGAGGGCGTCATAAGAAAAGGCGTATCAGAAATGATATGAATGAGTCCGAAGCTGGTAAGCGCATGAAGAAATGTTCATTATGCAAGCGAACCAAACATATGTTCAAGAACTGCCAGCCACAAAATGAAGAGGATGGTAACCCGACGGCAGGGAGGGATCATCGTCTGCAAGGCATGGTTGACGTCATCGTATTACTCGAGAAGCTATATAAACTTTCATATGCTATATGTCAAATTCATATTGTGTTGATGAAATGTGTGTTGTATGAACTCTGTTTTTTATGTAGTTGTAAGCAAGTATGTCGTTGTGAGTGTTGTTACTTCATAAATTATTGTAATTTGTTTGAATATATTGTTATGATGCTTGTGTATTTATTTGTACGCATTTGTTTCTATATATTGTTATGATGCTTATCTGGTTTGTTTGTACGCATTTGTTTCTGCCTATATATTGTTATGATACTTGTATAGTTCTCTGTATGCATTTGTTTCCACTTTAGCATTTGATATATAACTTTCATTTTTGTAATTTGCAGGTATGGCTCACTAGGATGGAGATGACGACTGGCCATTTGAGTTGCTAGATCCGGTCATTGATCGTCGTCACCATGCCCACTTCGCCACCACTTTTCCAGAGGAGTGACAGGATCCTCTGGAGCTCTGCGTATTACGATCGAGGCCACCGCAGGAGCTCTGGACGCTCGATCCTCGTTGGATCCCCAGGTAACGTACTATTCTTTAAATTTCTAAATATGACTGATGCAGTATCATAGTTTGTATTAATTAACTAGTGTGGTTCTCATATTAATTTTATATTTTTGTTTCGTAGGCTTCGAGCATCAGGATTGCTGCCACTGGCCCGGGTGGTGGAGGCGCACGGAGATACGCAGGGGGGAGACCCGAGTCACCGGTTCCCATTCGGTAGGTCCCTTCTCACCGCTCTAGTGGATCGGTGGAGACCGGAGACACACACCTTCCATCTACTTGTCAGGGAGATGGCGATCACTTTGGAGGATGTCTCGTACCTCCTCGGACTCCCGATCTCCGGTGACCCTGTGGTGCCCCAAGACATCGATGCGACGTGGCGCGAGGAGCTACTTGCGTGGTTCCATGGTGTGCTACCACTTGCTACGTACCGACCCTTCACCAGCACACATGGTCCGACACAGGTGGCTTCGACAGTTCGTGATACGCAACTAACCTTCAAAGCTTAAATTTGCATATATTGCTAAACTAACAGGAAAGCTTAAATTTACAGGCAGAACATATCGTCGAGCCTGCAAACGAGCATAGGGTGAGCCGCCACCTAGAGGCGTACCTACTGTGGCTCTTTGGTTGGTGAATGTTCACGAGCTCCCATGGGGATAGCATGGACAGGCACCTCGTCCAGTTCGCGACGGCAATTGCGGACGCACCCCTTGACGCCGTGCCATAGTAATAATATGGGTCATCTATTCTATGCTCGATGTACCATGCACTATGCAACGGCTATGGCAGGATCGTCAACGGGTCGATCCTCACCAGATGTCCACTGCTTGTACAGCTTTGGGCATACGAGAGGTTCCAGATCGGGCGGCCCGACATCGACCCACGGCCTCTTGTACATGCTGGCAACGACGACGTTGACGTGCCGACCGTGGGCACCATCTGGTGCCACCGATTGGTAAGATATTGCAATCACGATTGTCAAACTTTCGCTTTAATATTTGTTAGTACTAATTGTAATGTTCTGCGTTGATTTTTCTATCGTCACTGTAGCCTAGGTGGGCACACAGGACGGTGCGGTTGGGCTACCCACAGTTCATAGCTGTCTTCGACCACCTCACGGATGATCATGTACGCTGGACGCCGTACCCATAAGCAGAGGTCCACCTATGTGTGACGGGTGGGTTGTCCACCCTATGCACATGCGACGCGGCGTACTAGTGTACATGTCGGTTCATCCTGTTCGACGTCCAGGTCGAGGGCTATACTGTCCATCGAGTGATGAGGCAGTTGTTAGTGTTATGCCCTTGAGGCAATCATTGAGATGATTGTAACATGACTATGTTTATGAATAATAATATGATTATTGGTCCAATGAATGTATATCATTGTATTGATCAACAAGTATATGACTTGCTTATGAAGCTCTTTACTTATTGATGTAATTCGATAAATATCTCTGATAAGATATCATCGTATAGGATAACGATGAATAGATCAGCACATGTAGTGATCGATGATCATGCTTCATAGATCATGGGATATGGAGATATCATCTATACATTGTGGACGCATGTTGAAGAACATGGGTTAGATAGACCCGCCATGGGACACTGTGAGAATGTTACATTCTTATGTGTCATCAGTGTATCTCATACATAGTAGATGTATGATCATTAGACCTGAGATTGTGATATTCCCTACATGTGTAATAGTTTTCCTTGGGGCTATCAAACACTACTTCCTAACCGGATAGTTATAAAGGTAGCTTTCATGTTTACCATGAAACGTGCAGAAGGAAGTGAGCAGTCAAGATGGAATTTGCCACTCCAATGAAACGGAGATATATGACAAGGCCACTCGTGTGATATGATTAAGGAAGTGCATGGCCATGCCGTGATTGAGGAGTCAATCACATCTTATTAAAATATCACGGATATGAGAGATGGATTGAATCATCAAAGGATGACATGTTTCTCGCCTTGAGTTCAATCTTCATATACTTGGCAAAGGGATTATTACATGAGTACTTTTGATAGGTTCTGTCCGATTTGATTATAGTTTGTTTGGGAGTTGGCATGCTTTGCAAGGAGCCGCTACCAACTATTGGATTGAAAAGGAGTTTTCTGAATCCATGTCCAAACGTACGTGAACCTGCAAGGTCACACACTTAATGGGCTGGGACGCATTAATTTGGATTGGATCCGTAATTAATGGACCTCGTGGGCTTAGCACACTAATGGGCCCTGGTTTAGGGTTTCATCTCGTGGCTATATAAGGAGTGGAGGAGGGTGGGCGCAGGGTGTGCTTTCCACGGTTTAGAAGTGTTTCACCCGAAACCCTAGCCTCCTCCTCTCGCTGCCCCTGCCGAGCGACCAGGTGCTTGCACACCGACGCACGGCGTTCCATCCCCGAACATGTGGACTACTGCGGTGACGCTGCTGCGACTGCGGCGTGGGAGGACGATCCACAGCGAGGCGAGGACGATCCACTCCATCGATACAATGACTGCGGTAAAGACGATCCACTACATCGACACGTGAAGGATTCCGTAACTGCGCGTCTAGTGGTAATCTAATCTATGATCCCCTTCTTGCGAGTAGCTTTCTAGTTATGCGGTAGATTTTTTTTGTGCTAGCGTAGCATACCGCGTTCCTCTTCAGCAGTTCGGTCTACGACATGAGTTCCTAGTCTAGGTCATCCGTCAGGTCCCACACGGCGCCCACACGTAAGTTCCCCGCATCGATGTTCATTAATCATTATCATGTAATGCCATCTAATAATGTTACTGTCGATGATTGGGACCGCCGACCGCTGAAGGGGATGTGAGTAGATCGTGTGAGGGCGAGGCCCGAAGTCATGCTCGTTCAAAAATGGCACGTGTCGCGGGGTGTGTGTCGGGGAAGAAGCAATGAACACGAGGTTTATAATGGTTCGAGCCCCTGAGTTTGGGTAACAGCTCTACTCCAGTCTTGCCCTAAGGCGAAAGGTGTAAATGAAGCTCTGTGGGAGAATACAAGCGGGGCCCGAGCTGGGAGTTGCTGAGAGGCGAAAATGCGAGGGAGAGTTCGAGTGATCTCTTCCTTCTTCGGTCTGTGTCTGGGGAGTTGGAAAAAAACCCAGCCCTTTTGGTCGGGGCGATCCACCGCTTTTTGTAGCCCTCTGAGGGCTTCGCTGCTTGGTCCCGAGGTTGACGTCAGGTGCCCGTGGTGAGTCGACGGGGGTTGTTGAGAGGCATCGATAGTTGTCGGGGGCTGGCGGTAGCCGTTGGGAATTGACAGGAGTTACTGAGAGTTGCTAGGCCCTAGTTCCTATGCTAACTTCATTACATGTTCAATTATTTTTTCCATAAATTGAAAATCTTCAATTGATTTGTAGGATGCCTACCAAGCAGCAGTTAGTAACTCTGAACATCCAGAAGATTCAGAGCAACACAACTTGGATGGAAAAATCAAGTGAAGAGCTTCTATTGCTATTATGTGTGAACTAAGCTTTTCAAGGAAATCCTTAGCTCATATCATACCCTGACTGTGTGGAGCGAGGCGAAGAAGTGCATCGTGGTGGCGACGATGGCAACGACGAAGTCCACCTGCGGTGGTGAGGAAGGGGAGGGGTACACCGCGGCAGCGACGAAGGGGCAGCCAGAGAAGGGCGGCGGGGCCTCGAGCACGAGCAGTTCGGTGGGGGACCCTAGCTAGGGTTTGCTGTAGTGGGAGAGGACATGGTGGGGAGGCGGACGGTGGGGGAGGACACGATAGGGAGGTGGTCGGTGGGGGAGTTCATGGTTGGGAGGCATCCGGTGGGGGAGCGAGCGGTCGGGAGCCGTCCATGGGGAAGAGAAGACCAGAGTGAGGACGACATGAGATTAATGGATGGCATTTAAGTTGTCCAAATGAGCAACACTGTCGGTTCAAAAGGAAGTCCCAATAGAAATATATGTCTCTGTCGGTTCTTAACCGAACCGATTGTGATAATTAAGCAATCTCCGTCGGTTCATAATGGAACCGACTTCATTGTATGGGCAAAATCTCCACCGGTTATTACATAAAACCGACTGCATTGAATGGGCAAAATCTCCATCGGTTATTTCATAGAACCGACTGCATTGAATGGGCAAAATCTCCATTGGTTATTACATAAAACTAACTATAATACATATCTTTGTCAGTTCATAATGGAACCAACTATATTTAATGGCAAAATCTCCATTGGTTCTTACATAAAACCGACTGTAATACATATTATTGCAGTCGGTTCTACTTAAGAACCGACTGCAACATCACATGATTTGATACAGTAGAATTGCTTCTTTTTCTTGCAATAAGTAGCGACATACCAGAATCCAGTGAAAGTTTCTTCCTGAGGCAACAAAATGCTATTAGCTTAGCCTCATTTCTGTCTCAGAATTATATACATAACATCACATGGAGACTAGACCATATAATTGCAGGACAACATCACACGGAGCTCTTATTGTCAGATGATTACAACATGTACGACAACAAAAGTAAGGACAATATATGAAGTTTACACTTCTCTTCGCCATGTCTTCTTGTGCAATTTTTTTGAACTCCTTAACACCTTTCTGAAATTCAGCACTCACACGACTTTTTCGATATATCCATTCTTCACGTTCCATCTACAATTAAACTATGCATAATAAATTAAGGAAAACTGGAGCAACAGCTAGCTAGCTATTTCAAATATTGAGACAACATTTCAATATTACCTTCGCAAAATACAAGACGAGTTCCATGATATATATATATATATAATTTTACTCCCGATACCTTCTTCCCTAGTTAAGAGCTTCCAATTCCCTAGTAAGGAGTCATACATTTAAAACTTCAACAATGATATCGAATTACCTAATTAATGCAGTAGCTTGCAAATCTTATGACTTCAATGAAACAAAATAAGGGTGCAAGCTTTAACAAAGTTGATGAATTGAATGATCTTAACGAAATGTTTATCCGTTGATCAACTAAGTACGTACCAACGATGACTCCTAATATCTAAATATGTTAGATCCTAATCCCATTCGAGAAAATGTGGTTCAGGCAAGCTCCTAAGCTATTGTACAACTCTAGAGAAAATTTCGGCAGCATCTCCCCACCGTTCTCCAGATACACGTCTCGACAACAGGTTAAGAGGGGTGTGTATCAGGAGAACACCAGGTAGATGTTGCCGAAGCCTTCTTTGGAGTTGTACAACAGCTCAGGAATTTGCTCGAACCATATTTCCTTGAACTGTCCAAAAAAACATGAACAATTTGAGAGTGTTTGCTTATAAATATGCCATTTCAGCATGTTTATAAACAAGCACCCTCGAACGGGAGACGTAGGTTACGCAACCTGTGGAATATATGAAACCAAGTGTCTTTATAACCGGCCCAGAAGCGCCTAAGGAAGAGACAGGGCCGAGAGGAAGGCCTAAAGGATAAGCTCCGCGCCAAGCTTTGCTGCCGTGCGGAAGGGGATACATCCTATAAATAGTTGAACATTCATTTAGATATAAAAGATACAATTGTAATCCGAGTTGTTAACAGGGTAGATAAAGATGTAAACTCTATCCTGTAACCGATTAGAATCATGTAACCGATCGGAATCCCCTAACCGATCGGGACTCTGTAAACCGCCCCACCCCCACTATATAAAGGAGAGGGCGGGCAACAACAGAGAGATAACGAGCAACAGAGCTCACGAGCAATCTTAGATCCAAGAGATCCACATAATCCCAGCACATAGGACTAGGGTATTACCTCCTCCGTCGAGGGCCTGAACCTGTCTAAACCTTTGTCTTGTGTGACCTTCGAGTTTGAGGTCTAGCGCCTGCCCCATAAATTCATTGCCGACTATAAAAGTCGACAGTTGGCGTGCTAGGTAGGGGAAGCGCTATAATCTTTTCCTATAGACTCGATGGCAGTAACCAGCGGAATCATCGCCACCTTCGTCTCTGGCCAGGCTTTTCACTTTGGAAGCCTGGACTTTGTCGCAGATGCGCGCGGAGAACTTGTTTGCCTAGACCTAAACCAGATCCAATCTGGTAAAGGTCAGGCCGACTCAACTCAGGTATGTCTTTCTGACTCGACCAACAAACCAGTCAGCGTCGCGAGGAATTGCTGCGATCTTCGTAGCATCTTCGTAATAGAAGAGCAAAAGACCGATCTCCAACGCCAATAAGAGATTCAAGAAGCTACGGAGGAAGATCGCCTTCTTCATAAGACCAAGGAGGCGCCGCCGCGATCGCTTCGATCTCGCGGCCGTAACGTCCACGAGGACATCTTGCAATTGAAATTGGGAGACCAAGTTGTCTTTCATACACCGATGCAGAACGTTGTCGCCTCTAAGACGCTTCTCGACACGCTGGACCCGATGATTGCATCGGACAGCCCGGTAGCCCCGATTGTGGCCCAGATCAAGGCCATGGTGATGGCGAGAGCAATTCAGCAAAATCAGGAGAAGCCGGTAGGAGAAGCGTGTTCGCGTTCCCACGCTGCTACTCGCGTCGCTAGCACTCGGACTACAACCAGTCAGAGTATCAGCAGTCGACGCACCATGCAACCAGTCGGAGACGTCCGCCGGAACCTCAATCGCGACCTTCGCCAAGACATCACCGCCAGACGAAAAGAGTGGGATGAGGAAGAACAACGATGGCGCCACTATGACCACGAACGTTTCGGCACCGGCCATGATCGACGAGGTGATCAACGGCGCGACGACAGCAACGACCATAGAGACCATCATGGCCGGGGTTGGAGCGACAACGACGATCGCCGATTCATGTGCTCGTCGCGCCGAACTCCACCCCGACATGTTGATGATGATCGCCGAGCCCGAGGCTTGCCACGCCGGACTCCCTCTCATCACGACGACAGATCCATCGACGGAATCCGAGCGTTCACTTCTCGGTTACTGTCGGGACCCGAATTTGCAAATCCGGACCCTCTGTGTGTACCGCACTAGTCCAGGATCACGCTAGTGCACACAGGCTCAACATAGATGCTATCATAGTTATACATAGCGGAATATAGCATAACTTTAATAATTAGTAGTAACTGTTGTCTTACATGATTATTGCCACACAGGGCTTATAAAAGAAATAGCAATTAAGCAGCAGCGGAAAAAATAAATAAGCATAGCAGCTCCCCAGTTCACCGCAGGCAATTGACGAGGCTCGGACCCTAAGCATTCGCATCCATATAATCCTCCTCCATGAAAGGCGTAGATTCTTCCTCTTCTGAAGTTGTTGTTGTTGGGGTGAGTACATAAAGCACTCAACAAGTTGTGCACAACAATGCAAGTCTAATATTCTATATGCTTGGCTTAATCCAAGGGAATGGCTAATAAGGATATTTTGAAATAAAGCAGCATTTAACAAGAATACAGTAAATAGATTGAAAAGCAGTAAAACAAATAGCAGTAATTAATAGATTCAGCATTTCTGAAGTAAACCAAGTTTCCAATCCTAAATCAATTTCCACCTCCCAAGGCACCCTGCCATCCCAACAAGTTTTTGTTTAACAAAAGTCTAACCCTTAACTGTAATTCTCGAGCATTGCCCAATACCGTGAGCACGGCTATTCGAATAGATTGTACACCCTGCAGAGGTTATGCACTTTACCCACACGATACAACCAAACACCACCAAGGCGAGTGATCATAACAAAGCCTTTACAATGCTACACCTAGACCCAGTACTATTCGATAAGGTTTCAACACTGAAGGGTTAAACCACCACAACAGGGCCCCCTCTTGCGCCATGTGAGTTAAGCCGTAAACCCGGCACTCACTATTCACCACGACAGCACCGAAATCTAGGCTTCACAAATTATTCAGCTAGGCTGTACCATTCCAGACATGTGGTTGCAAGAAAGACTCAGGTCAAAGGCTTGCAAGGTTAAGTCCTTAAAGTGATTAAGGCAAGACTTCCACATACCCCTGCCAATCCTGGCCCACCTTGGCACATGCCCTTGCCACTTGCCCCAATCTAAAACATTACCACCCGGTTGATTACCATGCACCACGTGCCACCAACATTTCAATCTAGTTGTGTGACCTCCTAGCCACGACAACTTGATAGCACTGTGTGACAACACATGACACACAAATTCTTAAACATTGTTCCATATTCCATTAGTCAAGATTAAGTGACAACATTCGGACACATGTGATGACGTGGCATGGCTAAGCAATCTACGACGGTCTAACTAGTCCCATGTTGATTATTAATATTAACCAACTATAATTCCACATCCTAGGGTGACAATTAGATCATGGCATAAAATTGACAAGGTGTGATTTAATTCAATTAGGCATATCATCTAATTCCCAGATTAATTGAAATCATTTATACACATAAAATATCATGCATAATTTAAAAGACAATAGCAATTTGGTGAAAGTGGGTGCAACATGATCAAAGCACAACTTGCCTTGGAGTAGGTGCTGGTCTTGCTCTCAGCTTGGGTCTTGAAGCGATGAATCGTCCTCCGGATCACCGAGCAGTTCAATGTCTACGCCAAACGATGCTAAAATAGCAAATAAACACCAAAACAGAGAGCAACCAAACTCCAAAAATAAAATAAAATTAACCAATAAATAGATCTTGATTTTACAAATTTTTAGAAATTTGAATCACTCAAATTCGAGTTAAAATGCAAAAGATATAGCCTTTTGAAGTTTGAATAAATACTAAAATATAGAAAATAGAATTCCCGATTTTCCCGAAATATTTATCTATTGAAAAAGATCTTTATTGCGCAAGCGACGTCGGCCACGCCCGAGCCAATCGGGCCGACACGTCACTCGGCGTCTGAGACCGGTCCACGGAACCGCCTCAGTCCACCGTGGACGCGGCTCACGGCGCCTCGCGCCGCGCCCGCGCGACGCTGGCGACGCCGGATCGGCTGCGATGCCGCCCGTGCCGATGCTCGACACGCGACGCGCATTTGGGCAACGATACGACGGCTACTGCTCTAACGCACACGCGGCGCGATCTCAACCGAACAGACCTGATCCAACGGTCCACGCTTACCCGAGCTGTTCACTGTAGACGAACCGACACGGCACGATCTGAGACGTCCACAGAAGATCAACGGCTGTCCGAGCTCCGAGACAAAGATGGCAGCACGGCGGCGGACTGGCATAGGAGCAGAGGAAGAAGACCACCCGGACGGCGTTTCGGTGCGACTCCTGCGAGAGGAAGTAGCAGCTTCGGTGTGGCTCGACGCGATGAGTCTGAATCTGGAACTGGTGCTGCGAACAGCGGCTTGACGGCGGTGGAAAAGGCAAGAAAGCTAGCGGTGGTGCTTGCGCAACTACGGCGAGCTCCCGAGTGACGACGGCTGCGAAACAAGCGAAGAGGCTAGTGCTACTGGCTGCGCAAGGGGACGAGGAACATCGGAGTGCGGGCTGCGGCTTTTATAGCCTCGGCATGCGCGCAGGGAAGGAAACCCTAAGCAATCCACGGCGGAGACGACACACGGCGACGAACTCGGAAACCGAATCGAAGACGACGACCGATGACCGTCCGATCCAAGATGAACGACCACGATTGATTCCCGGGCGATACAATCCGATCCGCCCTTTCCAAAATCAACGGATGCGACCAAAACTTTCCAAAACAACGCGAAGCGATCCCGACCGCTTGATCTCGATCCAACGGCTCACGTGCTAGGGTTTCGCCGAGGAAAGAGGACCGCACGATCGATCCAACGGTCCCGCACGCGCGACGGCGGCGGCGCAGCGGCGGGCACAAGACGATCTTGGGCTTGGCCCAATCATCATTCACCGATTTTTCAAAAGCTTTTTGATTTAAAAATAATTCCTAAAATTAGATTAATTCATTTAAGGTAATTAAAATATCAGGAAAAATCCAAGAAAATTCTCATAAATACTTTGAGACATTTTGAGTTCAAATAAAATATTTTTCGCAAAACTCCATACTAGTTTTATCTATATATAATTAGTTTTCACCAAAGGTTCAATATACTTAATTAAAATAAATTCAATTAAATTCCAGAAAATCCAATAAGTTCAGAAAATCACCAAAATGCACATAAGTGAAACTATAGGCCAATTTTGGGATGTTACAAACCTCCCCCCTTAACAGAATCTCGACCCCGAGATTCAGGGCTAACTAAGGAATAGGTTTGGAAATTCTGACTTCAGGCCCTCTTCACGCTCCCAGGTTGCCTCATTCTCAGAATGGTTGCTCCACTGAACTCTGCAAAAATGAACTGACTTGTTCCTGGTTCTACGGTCCATGACATCCAAAATTTTCATCGGTTGCTCCTTGTAGGTCAAATCCTTCTGCAACTCAATCTCTTCCAAAGGTGTCTGCTCCGCTGGCACCCAAAGACACTTCTTGAGCTGAGACACATGGAACACATCATGCACGCCTGCTAGTGACTGCGGCAATTCCAACTGATAAGCAACCTCCCCTCGACGGCTCAGAACGGTCCAACATATCTTGGGGCAAGCTTTCCTTTAGCGTGAAACCTTTTAACTCCTTTCAGAGGGGTAACTCTAAGATACACAAAATCGTCTGGCTCGAAACTCAAGTCACGACATCAATTATCAGCGTAACTCTTTTGTCTTGACTGCACGATTTTCAACCTCTCTCTTATCATGGCAACTTGCTCTTCAGCTTCCTTGAGAACATTAGGGCCAAATATCATACGCTCTCCTATCTCATTCCAATTCAGCGGGGTACGACAAGCACGACCATATAAAGCTTCAAATGGCGACATCGCAAGCTAGCACAGTAGCTGTTGTTATATTTGAACTCGCATCTGATAAACATTTGTCCCATGAAGTAGTGTAGGCTAAAGCGCAAGCCCTCAACATATCTTCCAAAATCTGATTTACTCTTTCTGTCTGACCATCGGTCTGCGGATGATATGCTGTGTTGAAGTTCAAACGCGTTCCCATAGCTTCATGCAATTTATCCTGAATCTCGAGGTGAGCAGTACCTGCATGCGACACTATTTTCTTAGGCACACCATGCAAACACACAATTCTGGCCATGTATAATTCTGCTAACCGGTCTCCTAAGTAAGTTGTCTTAACCGGGATGAAGTGAGCAACTTTGGTCAATCGATCCACAATGACCCATATAGAATCATACCCACTTTGAGTTCTTGGCAACCCAGTGATGAAATCCATACCGACTTCTTCCCATTTCCATTCTGGAACCCTTAACGGCTGTTGTAATCCTGCTGGTCTTTGGTGTATTGCCTTAACTCTCTGGCATATATCACACAACGCAACATGCTCAGCGACTTCATGCTTCATATTCGGCCACCAAAACCTCTCCTTTAAGTCCTGGTACATCTTGGCGCTTCCTAGATGGATTGAATACTTGGAATCGTGAGCCTCTTCCAAAATCAACTGCTTAAGTTCAGTGCATGTGGCACCTGATTCGACCCTTGAACCACATGGTACCCTGGTCATCCATAGTAAAATCTGCCGCTAATCCTTCATCCTTTTTAGCTTTGATTCGGTTGATTTCTCATCATCCTTTTGCCCTTCCCGAATCTGATCCTCAAGCGTCGGCTTTACTTCCAATGCAGCTATGAATCCTTCTGGAATCATTTCCAATTTTAACTTCTGAAACTCCTTAGATAGCTCCGATTAATCTTCTTGTACCATCATATTTGCAACGTGGCTTTTTCGACTCAAAGCATCAGCCACTACATTAGCCTTTACCGGATGGTAGTGGATTCCCATATTATAATCCTTTATCAGTTCCAACCACCTTCTTTGCCTCATGTTAAGATCTGACTGAGTGAAAATATATTTCAAACTCTTGTGGTCCGTTTATATCTCACATCTATTTCCAATGAGATAATGATGCCACAATTTCAAGGCATGCACCACGGCAGCCAATTCCAAGTCATGCGTAGGATAATTTCCTTCATGCGGTCTTAACTGCCTTGACGCATATGCGACCACTTTACCCTCTTGCATCAATACGCATCCCAGTCCTTGTCTTGATGCATCACAGTATATGTCAAAACTGTTCTGGACATCAGGCAATACTAGCACTGGGGCTGTTGTCAAACGCTTCTTTAATTCCTCAAAGCTCTTCTCACACTCTGGCGTCCATACAAACTTCTTTTCCTTTTTCAGCAATTGCGTGAGAGGACTCGCAATTGTTCAGAATCCTTCTATAAACCGTCGGTAGTAACCTGCCATTCGTGAAACTACGCACTTTGAGTAAATGACTTTGTTTGCTCGGTGCAGACTGCTCCACCTTGCTCGGGTCTCGCCACTCCTTTCGCGATCATCACATGACCAAGAAATTCAACCCTCTCCTTCCAAAAATCACACTTGCTGAACTTAGCGTACAATTGTTGTTCTCGCAACCTTTCTAAAACCAACCTCAAATGTTCAGCATGCTCTTCTTCTGTCTTCGAATAAACCAGGATATCGTCTATAAAGACAACAACAAACTTATCCAAATACTCCATGAAAACCTTATTCATCATATTCATAAAATATGCTGGCGCATTTGTCAATCCAAATGACATAACTGTAAATTCATAATGTCCATATCTCGTCGAGAATGCGGTCTTTGGGACATCTTCTGCTCGAATCTTTAGTTGATGATATCCTGAACGAAGGTCTATTTTGGAGAAGACTCCTGCTCCCCTCAACTGATCAAATAAGTCGTCTATTCTTGGCAATGGGTACTTGTTCTTAATTGTTACTTCATTAAGTGCTCGATAATCAATACACATCCTTAGGCTTCCTCCTTTTTCCTTACAAACAAAACTGGCGCTCCCCACGGCGATGAGCTTGGTCTTACGAAGCCTTTCTCCAACAGCTCTTCAATCTGCTTCTTCATCTCTACTAGTTCATCGGTAGGCATCCGATAGGGTCTTTTTGCTATCGGTGCTGTTCCAGGTGCTAACTCAATAACAAACTCGATGTCACGGTCTGGCGGCATTCCCGGCAGATCCTCTGGAAATACATCTGGGTATTCCCTGACCACTAGCACTTCTTCTATGATGATGGCTTTTACACTATTAACCATTAGTTGACCATCACGAACTGATGTCGCTTGGAATTCAACTTTCTCTCCTCCAGGGCTCTCTATGGATACAACCCTTCGACCACAATCCAATACTGTCTTATGCTTGGTCAACCAATCCATACCAAAGATAACATCTAAAACTTGGGTATCTAACATGATCAAGTTCGCTAGGAACTCTACCCCATTAATTAGCAGCTTAACTCCCAAGCACCCAAGGCTAGATCTTAACTCTGATCCCGGGGCTTGGACTAACATCACACATTTAAGTTTTTTCATAATCAAACCATTTTCAGATGCAAAAGTCCGAGAGACAAATGAATGCGAAGCTCCCGAATTAAATAAGACTGTTGCAGGTACTAAGTTTACCAAAAACTTACCCAGCACAACGTCTGATGCTTCCTGAGCTCCATCTGCAGTATTGTGCTTGACTCTACCCCAAATAGTAGTTTGAGGCGTTGCTCCTGCCTGTCCAGTTCCTCGGTTCGCTCCCGTCATTGGTGCCTTAGTAGGCATCGTTCCAAGGTTGAAATGTACTGGCGTGATACCTCCTTTCTCGGGACATCTATTAGCATAATGCCCCAGCTCATTGCAATTGTAGCACCTATGGCGGCTGACTGCTGCACTCCTCCTTGAGCATTGTTTCCCTGAACCGGCGTCTGATAACTCTATCCTGGTGGTCGCGCGCAGTGTTCTTTGGTTTACTAACGACTTGCGGTTGGAACACAGCAAGCTGCTATGGGTCATCCTCATTCGCAGGTGGTTAGGGCGTCCACCTTGGTTGGTCATCAAGCGCTTGCGATTTTCCCCCAGTTCTTTGCGCTTATCCTCCAGGATCAAAGCCTTGTTTACCAATTCTTGAAAATCCGAGAAAGTGTGGGAAATTAGCCCCACCTGCAGCCCCGAGTTTAGTCCTTTCATGAAGCGGGACTACCTGGCCTTGTCCGTCGCTACGTCTTCAGGAGCATAGCGAGCTAACTGCCTGAATTTGATCAAGAAATCGGCCACCGGTTGGCCTCCTTGCTTAAGTGCCCTGAATTCTTCCTTTTTCAGGTCCATCATCCCTTCCGGTACATGGTACTGGCGGAAGGCCATTGCAAACTCTTCCCATGTGATTTCCATGGGTGCCTCATGAGCAGCACAGTAATTCTCCCACCATTCTGCAGCTGTTCCCTCTAGCTGATGGGATGCATAAAGAACCTTCTCATGGCCTTCACATTGAGTGATGTACAGCTTCCTCTCAATGGTCCTCAGCCAATCATCTGCTTCCAGGGGGTTGACACTGCCTGAGAATGTTGGTGGTCAGGTCCTCTTGAAGTCTGACAACTTGGAGTAAGGACGAGGCCCGCCATTGTTGTTACGGCAATGGGTTGTTGATCTGCAGCCATATTGGTCATCTGCTGCATCATAGTCTGCATTAACTGAGTTTGCGCAGCGAGAAAAGATCCCAAGTTCTGCATATCCACTGGCGGTGCTTGCTGCGGTGGTGCTCCTTCATTGGGATTGTTGCCTGAGCATAGACCACTTCCTGAAGCTCCATTGTTGCTGCGAGTGTTCACCATCTACTTGATTGCTTCTTGGGTTAGGAAAGATAGATGTAGCATAGATAAGATGCAAGAATTTCTAAGGCGGGGGAAACAGGTTAAACCCAACTTAAATAATCTTTATTAATACTTAGTATGGTTGCTTACAATGCCTAAGGGCTTTGCAACACATACTTCACACTCAGCAGACAATTAAGAACCAAACTAAACATGCAACCTTAACGTCTACTAAAAGGTAAAGACTAACTTAAAGACGCGACTCAACACTCGAGTCTCAACACAACTCTAAGACCAACTCTCACTCATCCAGCCACCCTGGCTGAGACTGATTCGGCGCATACACTGGAGGGTGGTTGGCATGGGTGCAAACCTATCCTGATGACCCTCTGCTGGCTCCTCTGGCTCCCACTCACGCTCCTCTGGGTCTTCCTCTTCTTCTTCTTCTTCTTCGGCGACTCCATTTGGCTCCTGGACGACCTGGTCCGCCAACTCCTCGGCTACCTGCAAGGCCTCCTTCACCTTCGATGACCACAGGCTGCGTGTCACGGGTCTTCGAAGCTCTCGCTCGGACACCCTCGGTGCCTCGACATCGTATCCAGCTCTGAGCGGTGTCCTCGGTGCTCCACGGGCGATGGTGAACTTCGGCAAGGTGTCTTGTAGTAGCACTCCCCTCCACGATCCGTCGATCTTGTGCCTTTCGCCTTTGTCGGGTGAAGCCGAAACACGGTGTCGCAAAGCTCGTAGGCGTAATCGTGGCAGATCCGTCGTAGAGCAAGTCTGGCAGCCTCCTGAATTCCGGCCTTGTACGTGAACCTCCGGGTGGTGATGTGGATCGGTCTGGTGGTCTCGTCGCACTCTCGAGCGAAGATGGTCAGTTTGCAGAAGAACCCCCGATGCACACTGTTGATGTTCCAGTTTCTTCCTCGGTAGAGCGGACGATCGAAGCCACCAATTACTTGAAGAACTCTCCACAGCTCCATGGCATAGCCACCGTGCCTCGACTCGAAGGACTGGAAGATCGGCATCTATTCAAAACAAAATTTTGAATAAGATCTTCACTCGAAACGGCAACGAAAAGAAGGTAATTTTAGCAAGGATGAGAGTAAAAGAATGAGATAAGCCAAGAGTTTCTTATTAGTCAATTTTTCTTTTTCTTTAGAAAATAAATTTGGACACTCCTAAGAGATACCAACTACCTAGGGCCAAGACCTATAGTCAGTATGGCTCTGATGCCACATCTGTCGGGACTTGAATTTGCAAATCCGGACCCTCTGTGTATACCGCACTAGTCCATGATCACGCAAGTGCACACAGGCTCAACATAGATGCTATCATAGTCATACACAGCGGAATATAGCATAACTTTAATAATTAATAGTAACTGTTGCATTACATGATTATTGTCACATAGGGCTTATAAAAGAAATAGCAATTAAGCAGCAGCGGAAAAAATAAATAAGCGTAGCAGCTCCCCAGTTCACCGCAGGCAACTGACGAGGCTCGGACCCTAAGCATTCGCATCCATATAATCCTCTTCCACGAAAGGCGTAGATTCTTCCTCTTCTGTAGTTGTTGTTGTTGGGGTGAGTACATAAAGCACTCAACAAGTTGTGCACAACAATGCAAGTCTAATATTCTATATGCTTGGCTTAATCCAAGGGAATGGCTAATAAGGATATTTTGCAATAAAGCGGCATTTAACAAGAATACAGTAAACAGATTGAAAAGCAGTAAAACAAATAGCAGTAATTAATAGATTCAACATTTCTAAAGTAAACCAAGTTTCCAATCCTAAATCAATTTCCACCTCCCATGGCTCCCTGCCATCCAAACAAGTTTTTGTTTAACAAAAGTCTAACCCTTAACTGTAATTCCCGAGCATTTCCCAATACAGTGAGCACGGCTATTCGAATAGATTGTACACTCTGCAGAGGTTATGCACTTTACCCACACGATACAACCAAACACGACCAAGGCGAGTGATCATAACAAAGCCTTTACAATGCTACACCTAGACCCGAGATCGTTCGCTAAGGTTTCAACATGAAGGGTTAAACCACCACAACAGGCCCCTCTTGCGCCATGTGAGTTAAGCCGTAAACCCGGACTCACTATTCACCACGACAAAGACACGAAATCTAGGCTTCACAAATTATTCACTAGGCTGTACCATTCCAGACATGTGGTTGCAAGAAAGACTCAGGTCAAAGGCTTGCAAGGTTAAGTCCTTAAAGTGATTAAGGCAAGACTTCCACATACCCCTGCCAATCCTGGCCCACCTTGGCACATGCCCCTTGCCAGTTGCCCCAATCTAAAACATTACCACCCCAGTTGATTACCATGCACCACGTGCCACCAACATTTCAATCTAGTTGTGTGACCTCCTCGCCACGACAACTTGATAGCACTGTGTGACAACACATGACACACAAATTCTTAAACATTGTTCTATATTCCATTAGTCAAGATTAAGTAACAACATTCGGACACATGTAATGACGTGGCATGGCTAAGCAATCTACGACGGTCTAACTAGTCCCATGTTGATTATTAATATTAACCAACTATAATTCCACATCCTAGGGTGACAATTAGATCATGGCATAAAATTGACAAGGTGTGATTTAATCCAATTAGGCATATCATCTAATTCCCAGATTAATTGAAATCATTTGTACACAAAATATCATGCATAATTTAAAAGACAAAATAGCAATTTGGTGAAATTGGGTGCAACATGATCAAAGCACAACTTGCCTTGGAGTAGGTGCTGGTCTTGCTCTCAGCTTGGGTCTTGAAGCGATGAATCTTCCTCGGATCACCGAAAGCGGTTCAACGCTCACGCCAAACGATGCCAAAATAGCAAATAAACACCAAAACAGAGAGCAACCAAACTCCAAAAATAAAATAAAATTAACCAATAAATAGATCTTGATTTTACAAATTTTTAGAAATTTGAATAACTCAAATCCGAGTTAAAATGCAAAAGATATAGCCTTTTGAAGTTTGAATAAATACTGAAATACAGAAAATAGAATTCCCGATTTTCCCGAAATATTTTTCTATTGAAAAAGATATTTATTGCGCAACGCTGATGTCAGCCCCTGGCCAGAGCCAATCAGGCGCTGACACGTCACTCGGCGCACAGACCCGGTCCACGGAACCGCATCTAGTCCACCGTGGACGCGGCTCACGGCACCTCGCACCCCGCGCCCACCACGCGGTGACGCCGGACTGGCTGCGACGCCGCCCATGCCGATGCTCGACACGCGGCGCGCATCCGGGCGATGATCCGACGGCTACTTCTCTAACGCACACGTGGCGCGATCTCAACCGAACAAACCTGATCCAACGGTCCACGCTTACCCGAGCTGTTCACTGTAGACGAACCGACGCGGCACGATCTGAGACGTCCACAGAAGATCCAACGGCTGTCCGAGCTCCGAGACGAAGATGACAGCACGGCAGTGGATTGGCACCGGAGCGGAGGAAGAAGACCACCCGAACAGCGTTTCGGCGCGACTCCGGCGAGAGGAAGTAGCAGCTTCGGTGCAGCTCAACGCGACGAGTCTGAATCTGGAACTGGTGCTGCGAACGGTGACTTGACGGCGGCGGAAAACGCGAGAAAGCTAGCAGCGGTGCTTGCGCAACTACAGCGAGCTACCGAGCGACTACGGCTGCGAAACAAGCGAAGAGGCTAGTGCTATTGGCTGCGCAAGGGGACGAGGAACATCAGAGTGCGGGCTACGGCTTTTATAGCCTCGGCATGCGCGCAGGGAAGGAAACCCTAAGCAATTCGCGGTGGAGACGGCACGCGGTAGCGAACTCGGAAACCGAATCGGAGACGACGACCGACGACCGTCCGATCCAAGATGAACGACCACGATTGATTCCCGGGCGATACGACCCGATCCGCCGTTTCCAAAATCAACGGATGCGATCAAAACTTTTCAAAACAACGCGAAGCGATCCCGACCGCTTGATCTCGATCCAACGGCTCACGCTCTAGGGTTTCGCCGAGGAAAGAGGACCGCACGATCCGATCCAACGGTCCGCACCGCAGCGCGACAGCGGCGGTCAAGGTGGAACGACGCCTGTATTGGGCCATGCGGCGCATAGTCTTTGGGCTTCGACCCGATCGTTCACCGATTTTTCAAAAGCTTTTTGATTTAAAAATAATTCTTGAAATTAGATTAATTCATTTAAGGTAATTAAAGTATCAGGAAAAATCCAAGAAGATTCTCATAAATACTTTGAGACATTTTGAGTTCAAATAAAATATTTTTGGCAAAGCTCCATATTAGTTTTATCTATATATAATTAGTTTTCACCAAAGGTTCAATATACTTAATTAAAATAAATTCAATTAAATTCCAAAAAATCCAATAAGTTCAGAAAATCACCAAAATGCACATAAGTGAAACTATAGGCCAAATTTGGGATGTTACAGTTACGCCGAGTAGTATGGCCCAAAGGTTTAAACCCCATGGGCATCGTTAAGTTTGATGGGGAGCGAGATCTAGAAGCTTGGCTGCAGGTCTATGCCTTGGCGGTTAAAGCGGCTGGGGGCAACTAAAATGTGATGGCGAATTATCTGACAGTCAATCTCACCCCTTCAACTCAATCATGGCTCACAGGACTTCTTGTGAACTCGGTGGACTCCTGGAGCGACCTTTGCGATCAATTTATCGCGAACTTCCAGGGAACCTATGAGAGGCCTAGCACCCCATGGGATCTATATCAGCTTCACCAGAAGAAGGACGAAACGCTGAGAGATTTCATCCGGCGCTTCATGCAGAAGAAAAACACCATCAGGGATGTATCTGATGCGGTGGTGGTGGCAGCCTTTCAGAAAGGGGTCAACAATCCTGATCTGATCAAGAAGATGTCCAGGAAACCACCGGCCTCCGTAAAGGAGATGTTTGCATTAGCTGACTGCTATGCCACGGCCTCCGACGCCCTGGCCGAGCGCCAAGAAGATCGCCCGCAACAGAAGAACAGAGGCGACAGGGCCGAGTCCTCCAAGCACAAAGACAAAAAGCGGAAAGGCAAGGAGATAGTTGCGGTAACAGAACGCAACCGGCCCCGAGTAGCACGAAGGGAGGCACCCGACTACAATACCGTCATGGAGGCCAAAAATTTGCAATTATTCATCTACTACTGGAATTTTGATCTGTCCTTTCCACCCTAAAGGTAAACACGCCGCTAAAGACTGCTTTACTCTGAAGCGTTTTGCCTGCGAAAGCAACAAGTAGCCGGCTCCAGTGAAGGAGGAGGCGGCTAAGAAGAAGGACATTCCTGGCGAGGACGACTACCAAGAGCCCGAGCACAAGCTGAACTACATATACGGGGGCTCCACCGGATACGAGTCCAAGCAGAAGCAAAAGCTTACTGCTCGAGAGATCAATGCGGTGGAACCGGCAACCCCCCAGTATATAAAGTGGTCTGAGGTCCCGATCACCTTCTATCGCACGGATCACCCCAATCGAGTTCTACATCCGGGTAAGTACCCTCTAGTGCTCGACCCTGTTATTCGTAGTGTGAAGCTTAAGAAAGTCTTGATTGATGGAGGGAGTGGACTCAACGTCTTGTTCGCCAAAACCCTCGACGACATGAACATCCCCCGCTCCGACCTAAGGCCGAGCTCACAGCCGTTCCACGGGGTGATCCCTGGGGTGTCTTCGTTTCCTCTCGGGCAGATTTCTTTGGTTGTCACCTTCGATACCAAAAGCAACTATCGGACCGAGTATGTAAATTTTGAGGTAGCGGATTTCGAGACAGCGTATCACTCTATCTTGGGAAGGCCCAGTTTGGCTCGGTTCATGGCCGTGCCGCTCTACACCTATTTGATGATGAAGATGTGGGGACCCGAAGGCATCATCACGGTTCGCAGCGACAACAGGCGATCGCTGGAATGCGACCGAGAGAGTTGTGAACTTGCTGAGCTACAAGAGGCAACTGCTGAGGGGAGGAATATCCAGGCAGAGGCTGCCACGTTGCAGGAAGAAGACGACATCCCATCCAAGAAGCAGGCCAGTTAGGGACAAAGCCTGGCGAAGGAACCAAGAGAATTATCCTCGACCCATCCGACTCGTCCAAAATGACTCTGATCGGGATAGGGCTCGAGGATAAAAAAGAAGGCGCGCTCGTCACATTCCTCCAGGCTAACAAGGACATCTTTGCCAAGAAACCATCCGACATGCTGGGTGTTCCTAGGGAGGTGATCGAGCATTCCTTACACGTCGATGAAAGGGCAAAGCCAGTCAAGCAGAGACTCCAGTAGTTCGCTCCAGATCGTCGGAATGCCATCAAGCAGGAGATCACCAAGCTATTAGCTGTAGGTTTTATCAAAGAAGTGTATCATCCCGATTGGTTGGCAAACCCTGTACTAGTTCAAAAGAAGAATAAAACTTGCCGCATGTGCGTTGATTATACTAATCTCAATAAGGCATGTTCGAAGGATCCCTTCGGGCTACCTCGAATTGATCAGGTAGTTGACTCGACCACCGGGTGCGAAATCCTGAGTTTCCTCGATGCCTACTCAGGGTATCACCAAATTCGCCTAAAGGCGGAAGATCACATCAAGACTTCATTCATCACGCCCTTTGGGGCCTTTTGCTATACCACGATGTCGTTCGGTTTAAAAAATGCTGGTGCAACCTATCAGCGTGCAATACAGCGGTGTTTTCATGCCCAACTCGGACACAATGTGGAGGCATATGTGGATGATGTCGTGGTAAAGACACGGGAGAGGAAGGACCTTATCGCCGACCTAACCGAGACGTTCGAAAGTCTAAGGGCCTTCAGCATGAAGCTTAATCCCGAGAAGTGTGTTTTCGGAGTATCTTCAGGAAAACTGCTCGGGTTTATCGTCTCCCAACAAGGCATTGAGGCCAATCTAGAGAAGATCAAGGCCATATCAAATATGGAACCGCTGACTTTCCAAAAGGACGTCTAAAAGCTTACAGGATGCATGACCGCACTCAACAGGTTTATTTCCCGACTGGGTATGCGAGGTATGCCATTCTTTAAACTCCTCAAGAAGCAGGACAAGTTCCAATGGACGCCTGAGGCACAGCAAGCGTTTGAAGATTTGAAGACCTTCTTAACGACGCCCCGGTCTTGGTTTCTCCGATGCCAGAAGAACCTCTGTTACTGTACATCGCGGCGACGACTCACATAGTCATTGCTGCGATCATCGTAGAAAGGGAGGAGCCGGGTCACGTGCAGAAGATCCAACATCCGGTCTACTTCGTCAGCGAGGTCCTGAGTGAATCTAAGGTGCGGTAGGGTCACGTGCAGAAGATCCAACATCCGGTCTACTTCGTCAGCGAGGTCCTGAGTGAATCTAAGGTGCGGTATCCACAAGTGCAAAAATTATTATATGCCGTACTTCTTACATCTCGCAAACTCAAGCACTACTTCCAAGAGCATACTGTTTCGGTGGTCACCTCCTTCCCAATAGGAGATATACTTCACAACCAGGAGGCCACTGGGAGAATCACAAAGTGGGCAGTCGAGCTTGGAGCTTTTGACATTTTATTCAAGCCTCGCATAGCCATCAAGTCTCAAGTGCTCGCCGACTTCACTGCCGAGTGGACAGAACTCCAAAATCCGGCAGTAGTCAAGGAACTCAAGTATTGGACGATGTACTTCGATGGTTCCCTCATGCTCAGCGGCGCGGGGGCTGGTATAGTGGTCATATCACCAAATGGAGAACGTTTAAGGTATGTTCTGCAAATACTTTTTCCGACGTCAAACAACGCCGCCGAGTACGAGGCACTCATCCATGGGCTCCGTATCGCCATATCACTCGGTATCCGACGCCTGATGGTTCGTGGAGATTCAATGCTCGTGGTCAATTAGGTACAAAAAGAATGGTCCTGCATCGAAGACAACATGGCTGCCTACTGCCAGGAGGTACGCAAGCTAGAAGGCAATTTTGACGGCTTGGAGCTTATTCTTGTGCTCCGTCGGGATATTGAAGCGGCTGATGAGCTAGCAAAGATGGGATCTGGCCGAACCATAGTGCCCGTGGGAGTATTCATCGAAGAAATTCATAAGCCAACAATAAGCACTCGGCCTAAGTCGGACGTCCTAGTGGAGAAGAGCGAAGAGGCAGAAGTCTTGGTCATTACCCCCGATTGGACAACTCCGTATCTGATCTATTTGATAAAGGACGAGCTACCTGAAGACCACATGCAGGTCGAGCAAATAATGCGCCGAAGCAAGAGCTATGTCGTGATTAGGGAAGAACTCGATCGCAAGAGCTCCTCTGGTGTACTACGACGGTGCATATCAGAACAAGAAGGAAGAAATCTTCTCAAGGAAATCCACTCGGGAGTTTGTGGGAATCACGCAGCGTCATCAACCCTAGTTGGCAAGGCTTATCGTCAGGGATTTTTCTGGCCGACTGTTGTCATTGATGTGGAGGACATCGTCCGGACATGCGAAGGATGTCAGTTCTTTGCGTGACAGGTGAACAAACCAGCACAGGAATTGCAGACCATCCCAATCACCTGGCCGTTTGTAGTCTGGGGGCTTGACATGGTGGGACCTTTGAAGAAGGCTCAAGGTGTTTATACTCATCTCTTCGTGGCCGTCGATAAATTCACCAAATGGATTGAGGCCAAGCCAGTCGCCACAATCATGGCTGCAAAGGCCAAAGAGTTCTTTAATGAAATCGTGGTTAGGTTCGGTGTACCAAACCGAATCATCACGGATAACGGCACCCAATTCAGAGGTGGCATATTTCAAGACTGGTGCGGTGAAATCGGCATAAAAATCTGCTTCACATCAGTAGCACACCCCCGAAGTAATGGGCAGGTTGAGCGAGCCAACGACATGGTTTTACAAGGCCTAAAGGCAAGGATTTTCGATTGTCTCAAACCATACGCCACTCGGTGGGTCAAAGAATTGCCTCGGTACTCTGGGGGCTGCGAACCACCCCCAGCAGAGCAACCGTGCAGTCACCTTTCTTTCCTGGTATATGGCTAAGAGATGGCCCTCCCCACCGAGTTAGAGTTCGGACCCCCGGGGGTTAGGAGCTACGAAGAGGTTGCTTTGGAAGAAAGCCGGCTAGAAGACCTCGACCGACTAGAAGAAGCCAGGGACATTGCAACAATTCAGTCGGCAAAATACCTTCAGGGCTTACGTCGCTATCACGGTCGCAATGTAAGGAGCCACGCGTTCTCCAAAGGAGATCTGGTCCTTAGAAAGAATCAGAAATGCGAGCCTAAGCTCTCCCCAAGCTGGGAAGGCCCTTACATCATCGATGAGGTGATACGTCCTGGAGCTTATAAGCTCAAGCGTGAAGACGACACAATTATCAGCAACGCATGGAACATAGAACAGCTACGTCAGTTTTTCACTTGAACTTTGTAATTCAGTTGTTTCTTTATGAATAAATGTTTGCTCTTAAAGTTGTTCTCGTATAGTCTTCTCGAAAATTATGCATCTGAGTGATTTGCTCCTATAAATTTTAAGACTCTGAGACATGCGTCATGAACCATGCCTCAGAGCCTGGGGGCTGGACTAGTCGAACATGATATGTCAAAACCACTCGGACAAAGCAGCATATATAAAGACAAAATGCAAGAACAAAGAAATACTTTCAATTATTTGTTTACAGGTCCAAGGTTTCCGCGACAGCCGAAGAAACATCCTTAACTTCCTCCCAGAGTTCGGCTGCCTAGTCTTCATCCACGTTATAAGCATAGCCATCTTTAATAGCCTTAAGATCCACTCGGGGATAAAGCGACTTGGTGATCACCAGAGCCTGGCTAGCGCCATTGATCGCCGTTTCCTTCAAGAGTATCTTGAGCTCCTTGGGGACTTCTTCCAGTTGGGAGATGGCTTGGTCCCTGCTGAGCGGCCTCTCGCCTCCGGGATGAAGCAACCTCAGCAGCGGCTCAGAGGCCTCGCGAAGCTTGGAGCAAGACATTTCAAGGGCCTCAACCCTCTCGTTATAAGCGGCATATTGCGCCCGCGTCTTGAACTTGTAGTTTGCAAGCAAAACTGATTATCAAGAAATGCCAAGAAGGCAATGAAGACAAAGGAGGGCCAAGCTGCCGAGCGTACCTTCTAACTCCTTCTCCGACTTCAATTTGGAGGCTTACGAGACCTTGAGTTGCTCTTGAAGCTTTGCAACAGTGGAATCCCGAGCTGACACGGATATAAAGAAATCAAAAGACCGGACGATTGAACAAGAGCACGGGGTGGTCCAGAAAATATTTACCTCGAAGGGAGCCAACGACGTCTAGCTTCTCCTACCGCAGGGATTTCTGCTCTTCCGCAATGCCTGGACCTTCGACCGAAGAGCTCGCAGCTCGGCTGCATATCTAGCCTTGATCTGCTCCAAGTCGGCCAGATATTCCTGGCGCGTCCTGACCTCTGGGAGCATCTTTTGGAGGTACTCGGACTTCTTTTCAGAGCGTTCTCCCAATTTCTGTAATCATCGCAGGGGAAGGTGAGAACATGTTAACCAGCACAAGCATGAAGGCGATAAGAGTAGTGAAAGTATTACCCGGGCTAGGCGAGCACAAGCGGTGACATGACTGTAAAAGTCGTTCCTTTCTCTCTCCTCCTCCGAGTCGTCTAGGAACTTCAAGTCGTCCTCCTCATCAACCCACGCAGTTTTCATTATGAGTTGAGGATGGGCAAGAGTCGGCGGAACTCTGGAGATCTCTTCAATCTTGAGGGAAGGACGGGAGATGGGCTCTTGAGCAGCAGGACCCAACGCCGAAGCATGGGGTGTCGGTGAAGGCGGCTGGGGCTCGGTGGGCGCTCCTGTGTCCACGGGCGAGGCCTCCTCAACCAAGACACGAACATCTGGGGGCTCAGTTTCTTTAGGGTCTCCGGACGGCGTCTCGACAGGCACATCATAAGAAGGATTCCTACAAGAAGAATGATCAGTAAATAAGCCGGCAAAACGGGTCGAATAGGAGTCGATGGGGCATCAAACCTGTCGGACTTCTTCATTCTCATTGGGGGCTTCTTTCGGGTGGCAAAGCCACTCCCGGAGGGACCATTCGGGGCGCTACAAGCTGGAATCCTGGGCTCCTCCCGATTGCCCGAGTCTCTCGAAATTGGACTCGGCTGTACCACGGGCTCGTGGGGAAGGGGAGCCGAAGGCACTGGGGCTCGTGCTGGTGGTTCCTGAATTTTGGGACCACCAGTCGGGCGTCGGGGCTTCGCAGGGTCCTTGGAAATCGCTTTCTTCCCCTTCTTGGCGGCAGGATCTCCGGCCGGGGAGCTCGCAGGTCGTTTAAAGGGAGCGATCTTATGAACGGACATCTCCAGGAGAGACGCATCACTAAAGAAAGCCAACCGATCCTGAAAAGGAGTATTACAACTGTTAAAAGACATTCAGAGACCAATGTGGAAATCCATCAGCGAACTTTCTTACCTCAGGAGGAGGGTTTGATGCAGTGAAGGATTTTGGGCATTTGGCGATGGACATCTCCATGCTCGGGATGAAGAAGTCGCCTACTCGAGCATATACCTGCTCCTTCGACACTGCTTCGAGCAGTTCCTGGGTCGGATCGTCCTTTCCTTCGAACGCGTATCACAGATGGACTCGCTCCTTCAGAGGTTGTATCCGGCGAGCAGCAAAATGACGGGCGAGGCCAACTCCTGTGAGACCGTCTTCCTTTAATTTCTCAATCAGTGCCAAAAGGTCATGCACCTGGTCCATGTCAGCAGCATTGGGAGCAGATACCCAAGAAAGGGACACTTTAGGCCGGCGCCCAACAAAGGAGGGGAGAGCAGGATCAGGATTGGCACAGTAGAACCACTCCTGGTGCCAGCCTTTATTGGAAGTTTTTAAGAGAATAGCAAAGTAGTTTTTCTTTAACCCCTCCTGCAGCTAAAATCCGGCTCCCCCAATTACCTTGGAGTCTCCCTTTGAGGGATAAGGTTTCAAAAGGTAGAAATGGCGAAAGAGATCGAAATGGGGGCGGATGCCCAAGAAAGCCTCATAGAGGTGAACAAAAAGAGAGATCTGCAGAATGAAATTGGGATTCAAGTTCACCAATTCAATGCCGTAAAAGAAGAGAAGACCGCGAAGAAAGGCGTAGGCAGGAAGGCCTAGCCCGCATTGGAAGAAGGATTCAAAAACCACAATCTCTTCGGAATAGAGGGTAGGGATGGATTCACCTATGGCCGGTCGTGCGGAGATCAAGGTCAGGGCTGGAAGAACCCGTCATCCACCATGGATTGCAACCGCTCCTCCGTCGTGATTGAGGTGGTCCAATCTTGAGGCAAAGGCTGCGAGGAGGTGTCTTTGGAAGAATGAGAAGACATTTTCAGATGAAAAGATCAACGGCGGCGCAAAGATGTGAGCACAACAGTAGTTAACCCTAGCGGCGGAGAAGGCGAAGAGACAAAGAGAGCAAAAGAGGCAGGCGTATGCGATGGGAAAAATGAACCATCGGCTTAGTCTTTAAAGGGGGAAAATTAGGTTTTCGCCGAATCGGCGGGAAAGAGATTGACCCTGCTCTATGTTTTGTAATGATTTGCTAGCCTGGCGTCCAGACATACAGAGGCAGTTATGGTTTGACCAAGTCATATTTGGGACACGTTGCTCCCCACGATGGGATACTTAACCACTTATCAAACTAAGCGAGACGTGGGTGTCCTCCAGTTCAGATTAAAAATATCTTCTTGTGATATGCCCCATGTTGGGTCGTTAGGTGGTTACCTCATGACGGAATCATATATCACGAGTTGAGCCTGATAAGGCACAGTTCCAATGGTATGCCCCAAGATAGGTCGATAAGCTGTTCATTGTAATAAACGAGTACGGATACCGTTCCGATAAACCTTGATATGTCCCAAGTCAGACCAGAGCTGTATCCTACACCAGTCGGATATAGGTATCACTTGGCCAAGAGCTGAGAAAATCCCGATACGTTCCAAGTCGAGCCTAAGCTATATCCAACATCAGTCGGATATGGGTATCACTCGGCCAAGAGACACGAAAACATGATACGCTCCAAGTCGAGCCTAAGCTATATCCTACAGCAGTCGGATATGGGTATCAATCGGCCTAGAGCCACGTGGATATGATATGTCCCAAGTCGGACCAGAACTATATCCTACAGCAGTCGGATATAGGTATCACTCGGCCCAGAGCCACGTAAATCCTAATATGTCCCAAGTCGGACCTAAAATATATCCTACGACGATTGGATGCGAATATCACTCGACCAAAGAGCCATGCAAGCTTCGATATACCCCAAGCTGGGTCCAAGCTATGTCAAGCGACAATCATGGAAAACACTTGGAAATGTATTTCTTTATTATATATAAAATTCCCCAGGCATTTTGCCTGGGAAAATATTACATTTACAGGGTCTTACACCTCTCCGTGGTGCACGTGACCGAGTGCCTCAACGAGGGCTTCCTAGCCGTATAAAGAGCGGGGAAGATCTCGAGGAGGGTGTCGACGGCAACGTGGTCGAGGGCGATGCCTTTGTCTTCTGCCCACTCCGCCATGGCGAGGTCGAAGAGAGCCCACTACTCAGCGAGATCGAAGTCCACGCCATCCATGAAGATCCCTCGAGAAGACGGTGGAGCTCCGAGCAAGAAGATGGAGAACTAAGCGCGAGAGGATAAATTCTAAAAGCACTGGTTCACCTTTTATAGCCGATGCGGCAAGGTTGAAGTAAATGCAAAAATGGAACGACATCAGAAGCCGAGGAAACTTGAAGTTAATATAGTTTCAGAAGCCAAAGAGGTTTTTGGAAATTGGTTTGACGCAGGAAGTCAATGCGACCCGAAGACTGCCCAGCATTAATCCTTGAAGAAGAAAGATATCAAGGTTTCGCCTCGAGCGGAAAGAGATATCAAATCTTCAAATGAGGTACGGGTCAAGTCCATGAAGTTATCCATAACAAGTCTGTCAGATGGAAGATTATAATCAATTGGAACAAAGAAAAACCGAGGGTTATATTCGAGTCCTTCATAATCCCCTTGCTACAAGAAGAAGTATTCAAATCAAAGAAGAAACCAGTCGGAGGTTTATGTTGGAAGCTGAGAACATTGATTCGAAGTTGAAACCCAGATAGAGACATAGCAATTGGATCATGAATCACTCGGGGGCTACTGTGGAATATATGAAACCATGTGTCTTCATAACCGGCCCAGAAGCCCTAAGGAAGAGACAGGGCCGAGAGGAAGGCCCAAAGGATAAGCTCCGCACCAAGCCTTGCTGCTGTGCGGAAGGGGATACATCCTATAGATAGTTGAACATTCATTTAGATATAAAAGATACGATTGTAATCCGAGTTATTAACAGGATAGATAAAGATGTAAACTCTATCATGTAACCGATTAGAATCATGTAACCGATCGGAATCCCCTAACCGATCGGGACTCTGTAAACCGCCCCACCCCCACTATATTGAAGAGGAACGCGGTATGCTACGCTAGCACAAAAAAAAATCTACCGCGTAACCAGAAAGCTACTCGCAAGAAGGGGATCATAGATAAGATTACCACTAGACGCGCAGTTGCGGAATCCTTCGCGTCGATGTAGTGGATCGTCCTCATTTGCGATCGTTGCGTCGATGTAGTGGATCGTCCTCGCCTTGCCGTGGATCGTCCTCCGCGCCGCGATCACAGCAGCGTCACCGCAGAGTCCACACGCCCGAGATGGGCGCCGTGGCGTGTGTGCAAGCACCTGGTCGCTCGGCAGGGCGCGAGAGAGTAGGCTAGGGTTTGAGTGAATCACTCCTAAATCGTGGAAAGCACACCTGTGCCCTCCTCCTCCCCTCCTTATATAGCCACGAGATGAAACCCTAAACTAGGGCCCATCGCGTGCTAAGCCCACGAGGTTCATTAATTACGGATCCAATCCAAATTAATGCGTCCCACCATTAAGTGTGTGACCTGCGCAGTTCACGTAAGTTTGGGCGTGGATTCGAAAACTTCTTTTCAATCCAATAGTTGGTAGTGGCTTCTTGCAAAGTATGCCAACTCCCAAACATACTATGATCAAATCGATGAGAACCTATCAAAAGTACTCATGTAATAATCCCTTTGCCAAGTATATGAAGATTGATCTCAAGGCGAGAAGCATGTCATCCTTTGATGATTCAATCCATCTCTCGTATCCGTGATATATTAATAAGTTGTGATTGACTCCTCAATCACGGCATGGCCATGCACTTCCTTAATCATATCACACGAGTGGCCTTGTCATATATCTCCGTTTCATTGGAGTGGCAAATTCCATCTTGATTGCTCACTTCCCTCTGCACGTTTCATAGTAAACATGAAAGCTACCTTTATAACTATCCGGTTAGGAAGTAGTGTTTGATAGCCCCAAGGAAAACTATTACACATGTAGGGAATATGACAATCTCAGGTCTAAGGATCATACATCTACTAGGTATGAGATACACTGATGACACATAAGAATGAAACATTCTCGCAGTGTCCCATTGTGGGTCTATCTAACCCATGTTCTTCAACATGCGTCCACAATGTATAGATGATATCTCCATATCCCATGATCTATGAAGCATGATCATCGATCACTACATGTGCTGATCTATTCATCGTTGTCCTATACGATGATATCTGATCAGAGATATTTATCGAATTACATCATTAAGTAAAGAGCTTCATAAACAAGTCACATACTTGTTAATCAATACAATGATATACATTCATTGGACCAATAATCATATTATTATTCATAAACATAGTTATGTTACAATCATCTAAATGATTGCCTCAAGGGCATAACACTAACATATATAAGGTAGAGGGTGGGCAACAACAGAGGGATATCAAGCAACAGAGCTCACGAGCAACCTTAGATCCAAGAGATCCACATAATCCCATCACACAGGACTAGGGTATTACCTCCTCCGTCGAGGGCCTGAACTTGTCTAAACCTTTGTCTTGTGTGACCTTTGTGTTTGAGATCTAGCGCCTACCCCATAAATTTATTGCCGACTACAAAAGTCGATACAACCTAAACTCTAACATTCATCGTATGACAGACGGTTTAATTCCAGATTAACCCGAGAGTACTACAAAGATAATTAAATGGATGTGTGCTTGTCAAATAAAGGGTGTGAAATCTGATAGGATACACACAATTCCGGTGCAAACCTAAACTCTCTTTGCGACATATCAAAATTAACTAGTGCAAAATTGAAGGGGTTTGAAGGAATACTTATATTTTGAAGAAAACCACAAATGAGGGAAAAAGAGGGGAAATCTTCTTAAGCTAGGGCTTCAAATTTACCCTCTTAACACCCAACCTTCAGGATTTCAAAATTTTTCACCCAAGCATTGCTTCCAACTAGAATATGTGCTGTTTTTTCGGGTGGCGGCGGTTTTCTTAGCCTCTGGAACAACAGAGGAGAGTTCAGCCCGAAGGTGTAAATAACCTAGCGAGGCACATCACGATCGGTTCTGAGGTTAGAAGCGATTGTGATGTAGCACTAGGCACATCACAATTGATTCTAATATTAGAATCGATTGAGATATGCCATGCACATCATTATCGCTTCTTACGTAAGAACTGATAGTGATGTGCCCAGTGCTACATCATAATCGCTTATAACCTGAGAAACAATTGTGATTATTATTAACACCCTCTCCTAAGTCATCTATGATAATCAATTTTTTCAAAAAAACTTAGGAGAGGGTGAAGCGATTGTGATGTACCATTCTGTAGTAGTGATACTATGATCTGCATCTTAAGGTGTGGAGCACCCTATATCCTTAATAACTCGTAGTTGTGTTGGTAAGCTTTGCATACCTCGCCAAAGCCCCTATGAACATGGAGGTCCTTTACTATGTCCGCACTGGCCCAATTTGCACCTATCAACTACCACAGACGTCTAAATTGCTAGAATATGGCAACTTATTATTCTAGGTTCTTCCCATAAAGGCACATGTGGTTGTATGAAAATACTTGGGTCTAATGCACAATTGATCAGTCCCTAGTGACCTAGGTGAGACTCACTATCCTACCTATCTTGCAACTATACTGGTCTCAACAACTACTCACCCAAGTCTAATACATGTTTTTTGATTTTATTTATACCCAAAATATCATAGGTACCTCCTCTGGAGCATGTCACAAGTATTTCTCATTTTTGAATATTTTGACCATTAGGTCTAATATCGGTATAAGCATGGAGGCATCTATTGTATCGTTTATCTAGAATTCCCATAGTTGATGGTATAAGTAGAGGATAGATATACTAGGGTGATAACAGCAGGGTAACAATTTATCAAGGTAGGGTATATGCAACAATTGGACATATCTACCAACCCTATCAATATAACAATTTTTAACGAAATTACAAGCATACATACTAGTTTTAAACTGAAAGATCGAAATGGCGATCAGAGGGGGGGTGAATGATCCCAAATAAATTTTCGAATAAACTTTCCCCCTAGAATTCAAACCACCAAAAGACCAGAAAGAAGGAACTGAATCATCGATCAAGCAATTGCATGAATGAGGCAACCGACCGATTAAGGTCGGTGAGCGATAAAAACTGACCGGTCGAGTAGCTCTGGCCGGATGAACAGTGTTCGAGATGAACAGTACCCCCGACCAGTACTGGTCGGATGAACAGTACTGGTCGGATGAACAGTACTCCCGACCTATAGAGGTCGGATGAACTGTACTCGGGGTGAATAGTGTTCGGGTGAACAGTAAACCAGCACAATCTTAAAAACAGAAATCGATGTAACTTTTGATCGGCTGATCCAAAAATAGTGAAAATTGGTGTGCACCTCCCTAAGGATGTCAGGACCTATTTCAAACATCAATTGAAGGAATTGATACCAAGGTTCCGTCCCTTTTCAGGTTAACAAATGCAACACCAAACACAGAGTCACGAACACAGATCTCACCCCTAACTTGCTGGTGGGAGTTGATGGTCAGAATATCCTTGGATGACTCTCCACAAATCGTAGCAAGTAAGTACACGAAGAAACAACCCTTCAAACAAATAGAAACACGATCTGAAAGCACTTTCTTCTACTAGGCACAAAAATTGGTTTCTTGCAAAACTGAATAGAAGAGGTTGTAGATTGCCTAGATGATTGGGATATGATCTATAGAAGATTCATCCAACAATCTTTCATCCTTGGCATAAAATCCAAAAGCACTTAGAAGGAGAGGAAGAAAATCCAACCATACAGAAGGTAAAGTGCATGAAATTAAATGTTGAATTTAAAGCATAATGTAAATGAGGAAAGTGAACTCAAAGATGGGGAAAGCAGTCTTTCATTTCGGAGGGTAGGTTTACAAAGCCTCGGTACAAAGTGGGCAAAGCTTGAGAGCACAGAGGCCTCGAGCACTCTCACCTACTCACGTACACTTTCCTCACTGCTGGCCACACCCCAAGGAGACACCCCTCTCCCTGTCTATTTATAGCAGGCTTGGACCACCTACCACCCTTGGATGAGCCTCTAAACCCTAGAGCACTCCATCAAAGGCTGAGATTTTACCCACTCACAAAGCTATGCATGGGCTCACCCGAAACCAAACAACACAACGGGTTTTGCACGCTTTTCAACTCACACTAACTTGACCCGCTACTCTATCTTCCTGACCGCGATCCAACGGGCCTCCTTAATCAGAGCAGCTCCAAGTTAGCATCTCATCCATTCCTTTGTCTTCTCGGCTTGCAGCTACTCCCTGGCCTCAGTCATCTTTGGCGACACCTTGATCATCTGGACCTCAGCTCTCCCAGCCTAGTCCTGATCCCCTTCGCCTCACCATGACCTAGCTCCAAAGTCCTGCAACTATCATAGACAAGGAAACCACATCACATAGCAATGTTCAACAACACATATCCAACTCAACAGAAAGATATACACTACGCTGACCAGCAAAAACCCCGACCATACGTGGTCTGATCACTGGTCTCCAACCCGACCACTCAAGGTCTGACCATTGGTCTCCATCCCGACCACTCGAGGTTTGACCATTGGTCTCCATCCAGCCAAAGCCCCGACCTCTCGGGGTCGGACGACTGGTCTGCAACCAGCCAAAGCCCCGACCTCTCGGGGTCAGACGACTGGTCTGCAACCAGCCAAAGCACCGACCTCTCGGGGTCGGACGACTAGTCTCCGACTCAACCACTCGGAGTCTCAACCACTCGGAGTTTCAACCACTCGGGGTCTGACCACTGGTCTCTGACTAGTCAAAGCCCCGACCACTCGGGGTCGGACGACTGGTCTCCGACTCAATCAAGGCCCAGACCACTCGAGGTCTGACCACTGGTCTCCGACCAGTCAAGGCCCCGACCACTCGGGGTCGAACGATTGTGAAGGACCATGTGGAGGTCCACCCATGTTTGTGATGAGTATTTGACTTTATTTGAGCAAGGTGTGCTCAAGTTTGAGTTTGATTTGGATTGATTTTCAAAATGAAGCAATTTGAGTTGTTTCTGCCAGGAGTGGCAGTACCGGTCGTATGGACGCGGTAGTGATGAGTTGCATGGTTTATTGCACATCTTTGTGGGCATTGCTATGTGAGGAGTTTCCTTGTTTTTGATGGTTGCAGGACGACGGTGCTAGGTCATGGTGAGGCGAAGGATGACCGGACTAGGCGAGGGCGTCGGAGGTCGAGACGGTTGGGAGATCGCGGAAGATGATCGGAGGCGGAGTCGGGCAAGTCAAGAAGACAAGGAAAGGAGATGATGCTAGCTAGATGCGCGTGGATCAATGAGGACCGTCGGATTGAGGTCTAGTTGATAGGTTAGCGGGTCTAGGTAGTATGCTTTGAAAACGTGCAAGAAAACCGGTATGTGTGTGGGTTTTGGGTTAGCCCTTGCATGGCTGTGTGAATGGGTTAATCCTAGCCCTTAGATGAGTGCTCTAGGGTTGAGGACTCATCCAAGGGTGGTAGGTGGCCCAAGAGTAGTATAAATAGGGGTGGAGGGTAGCCTCCTTCCCTTGAAGGTGTTGAGGTTTTTATGCTCATTTGAGCTTTGCCCACATGAATGTGAGGCTTTGTAACCTCCTTCCAGAAATGAAAGTTTTATTCATCCACCTCTGAATTTATTTTGCGCATTTACATTATGTCTTTACTTTACGCAATTTAAATTCAGCATTTACTTTCCCGCAATTACATTCCCATAATTTACTTTCAAGTAATTTGGATTTGCCTCCTCCTTCTAAATGCTACTGTTCTTGGATGTTTTGAGTGTGTTCATATGGTTTTACATCTCTTTTGCACTCTTGGATTGAGTAGAGAACATCTTTTCTTTCAAGTTCCAACTTTGTTCTGAACTTGTTCTTCGCGCAACAGTCAGTGTTTGATTTTGTAAAAATATAGAAAAATCCTTTTGAGTGATTCTTATTGGAGGAGGTGCGGGACTCTGATATCCGCTTGCAGAAAAATTTTGGAGTTCACTTGTTGTACCGTTTGGGCGCCATGAGGTGAAAACCGAGCCCCAAATGTTCTGCTCGAAGTTCTTGACCAGACTGTGTTCTTCGATTTTTCGTGTTGTTTCTGTAAGGCTTTTTGTGGAGAAATTTGGTGGAGTTCTTCAAGACTCTGATGCTCACAGGGAGAAAAAGTCTCAAAATTTTGTGAGCTACAGAAACCCACCAACCTCCTGTGCAAATTGAGGACAAGTTCTGGGAATTCTGCTTTTGCTTTATTGAAAGTGACTTTTGTGATTTGAATTGATGTCCTTTCTAAAAGCAAGAGTTTGAATTGATTCCTCTTTATCTTGGACACTAGACAACCAGGATTGTGACTCAAAAATCCCCACATATTTTATGGTACTTATCCATGCAAGCTTGGGGTACACATAGTTGTCTAGTTTTTGGGTTTTCACAATTCCTTTTGGCGATCTTGTCGAGGTTTTTGTTGGAGTATTTTGGGAATTTTTATTTGTGACCATTCACCCCCTCTGTTCGCCATTTCGGTCCTTCAATTGGTATCGAGCCGGTTCTCGCTCTTTCTAGATCTTGACCGGTCTCAAGAGCCATGGCGACGGACAAATATTCCACCAAGCCTCCCATCTTTAATGGAGTTGATTTTCCTTTTGGAAATCCGGATGGAGTCATACATCACGCCTGGGGCTACGATATGGCGTAAGGTGAAACTCCCGTATGAGGTTCCTGGCGATGAAAATGTCACGGCCATCAATATGGTTGACGTTGAGGCGAATGCTAAGGCAAGGAACATTCTCATACGAGGTCTTAGCCGCAGTGAGTATGATAGGATTTCTCACCTTCGCTCCGCTCACGAGATTTGGGTAACCTCGATGCTTACCATGAGGGCTCTACTCAAATCAAGGCGTGAGGCAGATTCGAGTTCAAGCGCGAGTACAACAAGTTTGATCAACGCTGGTGAGAGTCTCGACGAGTGTTTTGGTCGGTTTACAAAGATTTTGGCGACCTCCGAGCAGTTGGTTGCATATACCCCGACTCGGACAATGCTCGGCATTTCTTGACCGCACTCGACCTTGGGTTTGGGAGATGAAGGTGACCACCATCAAGGACACCACCGACTTATCGACTCGACTCTTGACGGGCTTTATTCCGCCTCAAGACTCATGAGATCGATGTCGTCTCTCGGAAGACGAAATCTCATCGATGGCTTTGGTCACCGATCCCATTGGATCTTCTTCTTGATCCTTCTATTGGTTTCTCTCTTTCCGCCCTTTGCGAGCTAAGCGATGACCAATGGAAAAATTTCGAGAAAATGAGCTTGCTCTTCTCGCCGCAAGTTTTCTCATGCATACAAGAGGGTGAGAGAGAGGAAGAGAGGTGGCATGATCACCGCTTGAGTGTGGTGGCCCCAACCACATTGGCGAACTATCCCAAGCCGGAGAAGGGCAAGAACGGCGTTGGCGGTTCGGGCAAGAACGACTACACCGACAAGAACCGCAACAAGAAGCCTCGGTTCGTGAATCGGCGCACGAGAAGAAGTACCGCAACTTCTCCAAGAACAAGAAGCTCTTCCACCGCGTCCTCGCCGCGCTTGACGACATCAACCTCTCCGACACGGAGACATGGAGCGGCGAGGCGAGGATGATCCGCAAGAGAAGAAAGGCGGCGACGACTTCTCCGGCATGTGCTTCATGGCGACACCAACGACATCAGCGACTCCGAGCTCTACAAATGACTCGGACGAGGTACCCTCCTATGACCAGCTCAACGAAGCTTTACG
This sequence comes from Otatea glauca, assembly GCA_036346275.1. Taxonomy (NCBI): domain Eukaryota; kingdom Viridiplantae; phylum Streptophyta; class Magnoliopsida; order Poales; family Poaceae; genus Otatea; species Otatea glauca. The sequence continues at coordinate 53,773,773 of CM070715.1, read as the reverse complement.
CAAATTAGGAAAATTTCATGCTAGAGCTAGAGCTAGGTGTACGGAGCTTGAGAAGGAAGTAGGTACCTTGACTCGGAGTTAGCTTCACTTAGATCTTCTCCTCCCGAGTCACCGATGATTGCTCTTTGTGTGATGCTATTCTTGTGGAGTTGGAGAACCTAAGGACCATACATGATAGTGTGCTTGTTGAACTTGATGGTCTTAGGTTGAAGAATGCTAGCACTAGTTCTGTTGATGCTATTCTGTTGAGGCTAGTTTTCTTCATGCTCACTCCACTCCATCATGCTCTAATTGCCCTAAATTGCTTGCGAAATTGATGCCATGGCGAACACCTTAGGAAGCTTTACGCTAGAAACAATGAACTTGAATCACATGCTTCTAAGGACCCGGTCGGCTCATGTGAGGGTGTAAGCAATTAAAACTTGACAATGAAACCCTCGAATGTCAAGTGTGCTAAACTTGCTAAGGACTTACTAGATAAGTCACAAAGATATTGCTTGCGATGTCTTGAGATTGTGGGGACTTGGATAAAATCCATGTCGAGCTTAAGAAGAAATTAGAAGACCAAGCCCATAGAATTAGAGATGCTCCTTGCGTTTCTTGTAAGGCCCTCAAGATTGAGGCAGCCGTCTTTGAGGAGAAAATACACGTCTTGAGAGAGCTCATCTTTCCGGTTCTTCTTCCTCTCCTTCCCCCTGTTCTTCTTGTGCTTCTTTCTTCCGAGATTGCCGGTATCTTATGAGCACTCTCGAGAAGTTTGTTGGAGGCAAGAAGAAGCTCAATCTTATTCTAGACCAATCCAAGAGTAGTAGATTCAATCAAGGTCTAGGATTTGATCCTTGGAGCACGCCAGGCGCATCCTCCCACCATAGTGCGCGGCTCCAAGAGTGGTGAGATTGTGGTAGCTCCCAGAGTGAGTACCACCGTGTTTAGGTCTGCTGGGGTTGTCCATAGGACTTCTGACCAGAAGGGTGTTACTCCTATTGCTTCTGCCTCTAGCAAGGCGAAGTACACATGCACCTTCTGTAAGAAGGATGGTCACCTAGTAGATTTCTGCTTCAGGCGCGCCAAGATCACTCGGTGTGAGCGTGTTGCTGCTCTTAGGGGTATTCAGGGTCATCCCCAGACTTTGAGTGCTCCTAAGACACACACTGCTTCTAGACAGGTTAGAGAGTCGCCTGTTTTTGGGCAGCGTCCAGGACTTGGTTTTCATGCTAGTTCTTGAGTTTTAGTCCCGAGCTGTTCGTAGTCGATCTTTCCGCCGTCCTCTTGATATTCCTCATTTTTCCCATCGAGGTAGATATCGGCGGTGAGGTGTTTTCGGTAGGAGATCCAGCACCTTCATCGGGATGGTCGGCTTTTGCACCACGGCGTGCCAACCCAGTTTTGACTCCTAGATTATCTACCAGAGTTGCTCCTGATCGTGTGAGAGTTGAGCGTCAGAGAGACACTCGAGTCGATTTTCTTACGTGGTCGGTACTGAGGTGTCGTATGGTTCAAGATTGGGTTCCTAAGTCTTCACTCTATCCCGATCTTGAGTCATCTTTCTCTCTTGTGTCTTGATCAGGTTAAATCCGGATGGGGAAGGGCGATGTTTGGATTGTTGACTCGGTTGTTCTCGTCATATGACCGGAGATTCTCGTTGGTTCTCTTCCTAGTCCGAGCCCCGGTGATGAGTTAATCACTTTTGGGGATGCATCTTCAGGTAGAGTCATTGCTAAAGGTACCATCTGCATTAACCAAAATTTCATTCTTAAAGATGTTGCCTTAGTAAGTAAGGTGCAATACAATCTGCTCTCTGTTTCTCAGCTTATCGATGACTCTTTCGAGGTAAGCTTCAAGAGTAATGCCTGTAGAATCCTTGATTCATCGGGAGGGTTAGTTTATGGATTTCTAGATTTGGGAGAGTCTTTCGTGCTGATTTTTTCGCTTCTTCCGAGACTCTCTTCGATGTTTGATTGCTTCGAGTCCCGTGATCTCTCATTACGGCATAGGAGACTTGGTCACATTGGTTTTGATCATTTGACCGAGTTAGCGACCATGATCTCATTCGGGTTTGCCCAAACTCAAGATGGTCAAAGACTTAGTTTGCTCTCCTTCCGACATGGCAAGATGGTTCTCGCTTCTCATCCTCCGATCCACCGTAGTGATGGTGATGCACCAGACAGCTTTTACATATGGACCTTTGTTGGTCGGCTAGAGTCTGCGATCGGCAGGAGGGAAGTGGTATGTTCTTGTCATCGTTGATGATTTTTCTAGATTCTCTTGGGTATTCTTCATGGCCTCGAAGGATGAGACTTTTTCTCACTTCAGGGGTTTGATCAGTAGGTTGTCTATTGAGCTCCCAGGTGCATTACGAGCTATACGCAGTGATAATGGCACGGAGTTCAAGAATTCCTACTTTGAGAGTTTTTGTGTGGAGTCTGGTTTAGAGCATCAGTTCTCTTCTCCCTACGCCCCTCAGCAGAATGGCGTAGTGGAAAGGAAGAACAGACCACAGTTGAGATGGCCAGACGATGCTAGACGCAGTCTGAGACTCTAGGAAGTTTTGGGCTGAGGCTATAGCTCCGCTTGCCATGTTTCTAATCGCGTGTTTTGAGAGCACATTTGCATCGCACTTCTTATGAGTTGAGGTATGGCGAAAGCCCGTGTGTCTCATTTTCGCGTTTTGGTTGCAAGTGTTTTATCTTAAAGTCAGTAACCTAGATAAGTTTGAGTCTCGCTCTTACGATGGTATCTTTCTAGGTTACTCGACTTCTTCTCGTAGCTATAGGTGCGGAGTGTTGATGCGCATAGGATCATAGAGACCGTGATGTGACCTTTGATGAGGCTAGCCCAGAGCTAGACACGATATTTCGAGCTCTTCTTATTCCTCCGAGACCATCTTTGTAGAAGATGAGGATGATGGAGATGATGGTGTTCCACCGATCCAGTTCCCTCTATACCGAGGTGCCTCCTGCTTCCATTTCGCACCTCGAGTGACCACCCTTGCCTTCCGACTCTCCTTCAGCCGAGTGGCTCTGCTCCTACCTCTTACGTGCATGAGGTAGAGGCCATACGCCTCGGTCCTCCCGTCATATCCGAAAGCTCATCCACCGATCGATCATTGGTGATCTGCTTGAGCGCGTCACTCGCTCAAAATCAGGTTTGTCCATTCTGCCTCCACTCGCCTTCGTTGCCTCCTTTGAGCCGAAGATGTTTCTCATGCATTATCCGATGAATCGTGGATTAATGCTATGCATGAGGAACTTGAGAACTTTGAGAGGAACAAGGTATGGCAGCTTGTCGAACCCCATCCGGTCATAATGTCATTGGGACCAAGTGGGTGTTCAAAAAACAAGAGTGAGGATGAGGTTGTCATTCGCAACAAGGCTAGGCTAGTTGCACAGGCTTTTCTCAAGGTTGAGGTCTTGACTTTGAGGAGACCTTTGCCCCGTAGCTAGACTAGAGGCTATTAGGATCCTGCTTGCATTCTCTGCATCCCAGGGCTTCAAGCTCTATCAAATGGATGTCAAGAGTGCATTCCTCAATGGCTATATTGAGGAAGAGGTTTATGTCAAACAACCTCTAGGATTCGAGAACCCCAAGTTTCCGAGTCATGTATACAAGCTCTCCAAAGCTTTGTATGGACTCAAGCAGGCCCCCAGAGCATGGTATGAGAGGCTCAAGTCTTATCTTCTCAGCCATGACTTCAAAATGGGCATAGTAGACAAAACTCTGTTCATCAGACACCATGAGTCTCATTTTCTTCTTGTCCAGATTTATGTGGACGATATAATTTTTGGTGGCTCATCTCATTCGCTTGTGTCTCAGTTTTCTGAGGTGATGAGCACAGAGTTTGAGATGAGTATGATGGGCGAGTTGAGCTACTTTCTTGGCTTCCAAATCAAGCAGACTCGGGAGGGTACTTTCTTGCATCAAGGCAAATATACCCGTGACCTCCTGAGGCGTTTCGACATGTCTGATGGGAAGCCGGTGATGACTCCTATGGCCACCACTGCTGTCCTCGAGCCCGATGAGGATGGTGAGCCCTGCGATCAAAAGGAGTTTGAGCATGATCGGCTCCTCTTGTACCTCACCGCTTCGAGGCCGGACATACATTTTTTGTGTGTGCGTGCGCTCGATTTCAAGCTTCTCCTCGCGCTCTCACCGCCAGCGGTCAAGCGCATTTTCGTGTACCTTCGTGCTACCACCGATTATGGTATTTGGTACTCTTCGTCTTCTTGTCTATCTCTTAGAGCTTTTTCCGATGCCGACTTTCTCGGGTCAGAGGATAGATAGGAAGAGCACTTCGGCACTTGCCAATTCATTGGCACTTCTCTTGTTTCTTGGTCATCTAGGAAGCGATCCGAGTTGCACACTGATCCACCGAGGCCGAGTATGTTGTTTGCGACGATTCTTTGTCAGAGCAGTGCTCTGGATGAGATCAACCTTACGGGACTATGGGTTAGAGATAGAGAGTGTGCCACTTTTCTCGTGACAACACTTCACTATTTGCATTGCTAAAAACCCAGTGCAACATTCCGGACCAAGCACATTGATATTAGATATCACTTCCTTAGAGACCATGTGGAGAAGGGAGATATCGCGCTTCATTCGAGAGAGTGACCTTGATTAGCCGATATTTTCACCAAGCCTTTGGATAGCTCAGATTTGTTGCCTTGAGGAGTGAGCTTGGAGTCGTGAGCCCTTACGGCCTTTCGTGAGGGGAGCTGGTTTGTATATTATGTATTATATGTTTTCTTCCAGCTTTTCTTTTCTTTGTGTTTCTTCCGGGTGACTTTGGGCTTGTTTTCTTGAGTTGAGTTCACTCACTTAGACTTGGCATGCCTTGCATTGACCTCTTATCTTGTGCTTTAGGTTGCTATCATGCGTGATTAGTCTGTTCTCTCTTCTCTCTAGGTTGAGTTCCCTCACGCCTTATAAGTCTAGCGGTATTGGGCCTCCAGGTAGACAGTGGTCTGTGTGCACTCCTTAGTTGGGATCTAGAGTCGACTTCCTATGTCGACCACTGGGAAGATAAGAGCGAGTCCGAGCCGTAGTGAGTCTCTTCTATCTTTTCTATGCTCTATAGCCATCCAGTTTTGCGTTTCTCGACTTCTTCTCCTCATTCTGCTTTTTTGGTTATTATTGAGTTCATTCGGTTTTCTTTATGCCTAATCTTGATAATAACTCAACTTTAACCAGATTTGAGCTTAAAATTGATTCATTTGTTGAGGGGAGTTTGGGAATCTGTTCATGCATTGCATTTAGACTGCATTTTCTGCTTTATGAGCTTTGTCTATTATGCAATTGATTTCTTCTTCATGCTATACACCATGCTACATCATTTGAAGAAAATCACTAGCTTAGGTATGTCCAAGTTCATTTAACTTGCTAAGCTTAAAAATGAAATAAGCCTTAAATGAAAAACTTGATGAAACTTGTTGCTTTTACTTGCTAGGTTTCTTCTCTAGAGGTTTGTGCCATAATTTGAGAAATTTAGGAGTTCTCTAGAGTCCCTATAGCAACTTGGGTGAAACTAGTTTGATCCATGCAGAGTCCTTCAATTGCTCATGAATCGTTGTGCTAAAAATGAAAATTAAACAAAATTGACTCTTCTTGTGCACATACGACTCAACACCTTGTATTCACAAGACCGCTTCCCATTGCACTTGGGATGAACTTGGAATACATCGTGTTTGACCTAGACCATCCTCTTAAGAGCTCATCTTGAGATGGTCGCATACGGCTTGAGTCAATTGGTTGTCAAAAGAAAATGCAAATAAATTAAAAACAAAGACATATGTGGGTAAAGAATGCAAATAATGTCAAACATTTGCACCCGCTATGTCTTGTATGATGATAAATCAAAATTTGCATTAAGTGATAAATGAGCCCGAAGGACCTTGTATGCTCTTCTAGATTCCCCAACGTGTTGAGTAGGTTGAACTCTAGGTTTTCCTTTTGATCCTTAGAGTGGCTATTCTTCTATTTTTGAAACTAAAGCTAAGTGTTGCACTTGTCAAATCTTGCTAAAAATGAAATATTCAAAACTAAGCTCGATTTGCACTTGGACATGTCTTAGTTTAGTCATCTTCTGAAATTGACAAGCTTGGTGTAATATCCTTCCATTTTGATCAATTGGATAATCCTCAAAGCTTTTTCGATTGCATTTCATGCATACATAAAAAAATTGATGCCTATATTGCCAAAAGGGGGAGATAACGTAGAAAAGGCATCACTAAAAAGATAAAAATGTGAATGCTTATTTGGTTATTATGATCTTTGTAAAACTATGCTACTACTTCTGTTGGATCATAATCTCATAATCACATTTGACATGTTTAGTTGGATTTTAGAGTTTTTGTTGAAAACTTGCTCTTTCTTAAATTTAACTCTAAAATCTGAATTCCTCTTCGTCAACTTGGTCATGGTTCTAATTTCTATCTTTGGACCAAGTTTGACTTTGCAACTGAAAATTGCTTTCTTCTTCATTTTCTTCAAACTCAAATTTATGCCTTTTGTATGGTTTGTCAATATACTCATCAAGGGGGAGATTGAAGGACCATGTGGAGGTCCATCCATGTTTGTGATGAGTATTTGACTTTATTTGAGCAAGGTGTGCTCAAGTTTGAGTTTGATTTGGATTGATTTTCAAAATGAAGCAATTTGAGTTGTTTCGCCAGAGTGGCGATCTGGTCGTATGGACGCGGTAGTGATGAGTTGCATGGTTTATTGCACATCTTTGTGGGCATTGCTATGTGAGGAGTTTCCTTGTTTTTGATGGTTGCAGGACGACGGTGCTAGGTCATGGTGAGGCGAAGGATGACCGGGACTAGGCGAGGAGCGTCGGAGGTCCAGACGGTTGGGAGATCGCCGGAAGATGATCGGAGACGGAGTCCGGGCAAGTCAAGAAGACAAGGAAAGGAGATGATGCTAGCTAGATGCCGCGTGGATCAATGAGGACCGTCGGATTGAGGTCTAGTTGATAGGTTAGCGGGTCTAGGTAGTATGCTTTGAAAACTGCAAGAAAACCCGGTATGTGTGTGGGTTTTGGGTTAGCCCTTGCATGGCTGTGTGAATGGGTTAATCCTAGCCCTTAGATGAGTGCTCTAGGTTGAGGGACTCATCCAAGGGTGGTAGGTGGCCCAAGAGTAGTATAAATAGGGGTGGAGGGTAGCCTCCTTCCCTTGAAGGTATTGAGGTTTTTATGCTCATTTGAGCTTTGCCCACATGAATGTGAGGCTTTGTAACCTCCTTCCAGAAATGAAAGTTTTATTCATCCACCTCTGAATTTATTTTATGCATTTACATTATGTCTTTACTTTACATAATTTAAATTCAGCATTTACTTTCCCGCAATTACATTCCCGCAATTTACTTTCAAGTAATTTGGATTTGCCTCCTCCTTCTAAATGCTGCTGTTCTTGGATGTTTTGAGTGTGTTCATATGGTTTTACATCTCTATTGCACTCTTGGATTGAGTAGAGAACATCTTTTCTTTCAAGTTCCAACTTTGTTCTGAACTTGTTCTTCGCGCAGCAGTCAGTGTTTGATTTTTGTAAAAATATAGAAAAATCTTTTTTGAGTGATTCTTGTTGGAGGAGGTGCGGGACTCTGATATCCGCTTGCAGAAAAATTTTGGAGTTCACTTGTTGTACCGTTTGGGCGCCATGAGGTGAAAACCGAGCCCCAAATGTTCTGCTCGAAGTTCTTGACCAGACTGTGTTCTTCGATTTTTTGTGTTTTTTCTGTAAGGCTTTTTGTGGAGAACTTTGGTGGAGTTCTTCAAGACTCTGATGCTCACAGGGAGAAAAAGTCTCAAAATTTTGTGAGCTACAGAAACCCACCAACCTCCTGTGCAAATTGAGGACAAGTTCTGGGAATTCTGCTTTTGCTTTATTGAAAGTGACTTTTGTGATTTGAATTGATGTCCTTTCTAAAAGCAAGAGTTTGAATTGATTCCTCTTTATCTTGGACACTAGACAACCAGGATTGTGACTCAAAAATCCCCACATATTTTATGGTAATTATCCATGCAAGCTTGGGGTACACATAGTTGTCTAGTTTTTCGGGTTTTTCACAATTCCTTTTGAGCGATCTTGTCGAGGTTTTTGTTGGAGTATTTTGGGGGAATTTTTATTTGCGACCATTCACCCCCCCTCTGTTCGCCATTTCGGTCCTTCAGATTGGTCTGCGACCAGCCAACCAAATTGCTCTAGCTCGAAAAACAATCCAAATCAAACTCAAACTTGAGCACACCTTGCTCAAATAAAGTCAAATACTCATCACAAATATGGATGGACCTCCACATGGTCCTTCAATCTCCCCCTTGTTGAGTATGTTGACAAACCACATCAAAAGGCATAAATTTGAGTTTGAATGAGAGAAGAAGAAAGCAATTTGATTGCAAAGCCAAACTTGGTCCAGAGAGAAAGGTATAAAATCATGACCAAGTTGGCAGAAAGAATTTAGAGCAAGACAATGAAAAGAGCAAGTTTTCCATAAAAGCTCTAAAAACCAATCATAAGTGCCAAATGTGATTATGATCCATAAGAAATAGCAAAGATTTACAATGATCATAAGAAACAACAAGCTTTCACATTTTTATCTTTTTTTTAATGATGCATTTTCTTATATTTTCTCCCCCTTTTGGCAATATAGACATCAAAATGGAATTTTCTCTCTCTTTTTATGTATGCATGAAATGCAACCTAAGGGAGCTTTGAAAATTATCCAATTGATCGCAGTGACAAGATATGACACCAAGCTTGTCAATTTTTAGATTAGATTAGTCTAAGATATGTCCAAGTGCAAATACAAGCTTAGATTTGAATATTTCATTTTTATCAAGATTTGACAAGTGCAACACTTAGCTTTAGTTTCAAAAATAGAAGAATAGCCACTCTAAGGATCAAAAGGAAAACCTAGAGTTCAACCTACTCAACACTTTGGGGAATCTAGAAGAGCATACAAGGTCCTTGGGCTCATTTATCAATTAATGCAAATTTTGATTTATCATCATACAAGACATAGCGGGTGCAAATGTTTGACATTATTTGCATTCTTTACCCACATATGTCTTTGTTTTTAATTTATTTGCATTTTCTTTTGACAACCAATTGACTCAAGCCGTATGCGACCATCTCAAGATGAACTCTTTAGAGGATGGTCTGGGTCAAACACGATGTATTCCAAGTTCATCCCAGGTGCAATGGGAAGCGGTCTTGTGAATACAAGGTGTTGAGTCATATGTGCACAAGAAGAGTCAATTTTGTTTAATTTTTATTTTTAGCATAATGATTTTTGAGCAAATGAAGGACTTAAGTATGAAACGAACTAGTTTCACCCAAGTTGCTATAGGGACTCTAGAGAACTCCAAAATTTCTCAAATTATGGCACAAACCTCTAGAGAAGAAACCTAGCAGGTAAAAGCAACAAGTTTCATCAAGTTTTTCATTTAAGGCTTACTTCATTTTTAAGATTAGCAAGTTAAATGAACTTGGACATATCTAAGCTAGTGATTTCCTCCATATGATGTAGCATGGTGTATAGCATGAAGAAGAATTCAATTGCATAATAGACAAAGCTCATTAAACAGGAAATGCAGTCTAAATGCAATGCATGAACAGATTTCCAAACTCCCCCTCAACAAATGAATCAATTTTAAGCTCAAATCTGGTTAAAGTTGAGTTATTATCAAGATTAGGCATAAAGAAAAACTGAATGAACTCAATAATAACCAGAAAAACAGAATAAGGAGAAGAAGTCGAGAAACTACAACACTGGATGGTTATTGAGTATAGATAAGATAGAAGAGATTCACTATGGCTCAGACTCGCTCTTATCTTCCCCAGAGACTAACATAGGGAAGCTGACTCTAGATTCCAACTAAGGAGTGCACACAGACCCTGTCTACCCGGGAGGCCCCAAAACCTGCTAGACTTATAAGACTGTGAGGGAACTCAACCTAGAGAGAAGAGAGAACAGCTAATCATGCATGATAGCAACCTAAAGCACAAGATAAGAGGACCATGCAAGGCATGCCAGAAGTCTAAGAGAGTGAACTCAACTCAAGAAAACAAGCCCAAAGACACCCAGAAGAAACACACAGAAAAGAAAAGCTGGAAGAAAATATATAATACATAATATACAAACCAGCTCCCCCTCACGAAAGGCCGTAAGGGCTCACGACTCCAAGCTCACTCCTCAAGGCAACAAATCTGGAGCTATCCAAAGGCTTGGTAAAGATATCGGCTAATCGAAGGTCACTCTATGAATCAAGCGCGATATCTCCCTTCTCCACATGGTCTCTAAGGAAGTGATATCTAATATCAATGTGCTTGGTCCGAGAATGTTGCACTGGGTTTTTAGCAATGCAAATAGCAGAGTGTTGTTCACAGAAAAGTGGCACACTCTCTATCTCTAACCCAAAGTCCCGCAAGGTCGATCTCATCCAGAGAACCTGGCTACAACAACTGGCTGCAGCAACATACTCGGCCTCAGCGGTGGACTGAGCAACCCCAGACTGCTTCCTAGATGACCAAGAAACAAGAGAACTGCCAATGAATTGGCAAGTGCCAGAAGTGCTCATCCTATCTATCCTACAGCCAGCAATGTCGGCATCGAAAAAGGCTCTAAGAGATAGACAAGAAGAAGAAGAGTACCAAATACCATAATCAGTGGTAGCACGAAGGTACCTAAAGATGCGCTTGACCGCCTGGCGGTGAGAGGCACGAGGAGAAGCTTGAAATCGAGCGCCTGCACACACAAATGAAATGTATGTCCGGCCTCGAAGCAGTGAGGTAAAAGAGGGAGCCGATCATGCTCCGAAACTCCTTTTGATCAGCAGGCTCACCATCCTCATCGGGCTCGAGGACAGCAGTGGTGGCCATAGGAGTCACATCGGCTTTCCATCGGACATATCGGCGCCTCAGACGCGTCACGGGTATACTTGCCTTGATGCAAGAAAGTACCCTCCCAAGTCTGCTTGATTTGGAAGCCAAGAAAGTAGCTCAACTCGCCCATCATACTCATCTCAAACTCTGTACTCATCACATCAGAAAACTGAGAGACAAGAGAATGAGACGAGCCACCAAAAATGATATCGTCCACATAAATCTGGACAAGAAGAAAATGAGACTCATGGTGTCGGATGAACAGAGTTTTGTCTACTATGCCCATTTTAAAGTCATGGCTGAGAAGATAAGACTTGAGCCTCTCATACCATGCTCTGGGGGCCTGCTTGAGTCCATACAGAGCTTTGGAAAGCTTGTATACAGGACTCAGAAACTTGGGGTTCTCGAATCCTAGAGGTTGCTTGACATAAACCTCTTCCTCAATATAGCCATTGAGGAATGCACTCTTGACATCCATTTGATAAAGCTTGAAGCCTTTGGATGCAGAAAATGCAAGCAGGATTCAGATAGCCTCTAGCCTAGCAACAGGGGCAAAGGTCTCCTCAAAGTCAAGACCCTCAACCTGAGAAAAACCCTGTGCAACTAGTCTAGCCTTGTTTCTAACTACAACCCCATCCTCACTCTGCTTGTTTTTGAACACCCACTTGGTCCCAATGACATTATGACCAGATGGGGGCTTGAGAAGCTGCCATACCTTGTTCCTCTCAAAGTTCTCAAGTTCCTCATGCATAGCATTAATCCACGACTCATCGGATAATGCATGAGAAACATCCTTCGGCTCAAAGGAGGCAACGAAGGCAGAGTGAAGACAGAAGGAGGACAGACCCGTTCTTGAGCGTGTGACACGCTCGAACAAATCGCCAATCATCTGATCAGGAGGATGACGTCTCTGAATATGACGGGGAGGACCAGAAGCAGAAGTGGCCTCTACCTCTTGAATAGAAGAGGTAGGAATAGAGCCACTCGCTGAAGGAGAGTCGAAAGGCAAGGGCTGGTCTCCCTGAGGTGCAGAAATGGAAACAGGAGGCACCTCAGGTGTAGAGGGGACTGGATCCGGTGGAATACCATCATCTCCATCATCCTTATCTTCTTCAAAGATGGTCTCGGAGGGATAAGAAGAGCCTGAAACATCAGGTCTAGCTCCTGGGCTAGCCTCATCAAAGGTCACATCATAGGTCTCTATGATCCTATGCGCATCAACACTCCAGACCCTATTGCTACGAGAAGAAGACGAGTAACCTAGAAAGATACCATCATAAGAGCGAGACTCAAACTTATCTAGGTTACTAGACTTCAAGATAAAACACTTGCAACCGAAAACGCGAAAATGAGACACACTGGGCTTTCGCCCATACCTTAACTCATAAGAAGTGCGATGCAAATGTGCTCTCAAAAACACGCGATTAGAAACATGGCAAGCAATAGCTATAGCCTCAGCCCAAAACATCCTAGGAGTACTGTACTCATCTAGCATCGTCCTAGCCATCTCAATCAAGGTCCTGTTCTTCCTTTCCACTACGCCATTCTGCTGAGGGGCGTAGGGAGAAGAGAACTGATGCTCTAAACCAGACTCCACACAAAAACTCTCAAAGTAGGAATTCTTGAACTCCGTGCCATTATCACTGCACAGATAGCTCGTAATGCACACAGGAGCTCAATAGACAACCTACTGACCAAACCCCTGAAGTGAGAAAAAGTCTCATCCTTCGAGGCCATGAATAATACCCAAGAGAATCTAGAAAAATCATCAACGATGACAAGAACATACCACTTCCCTCCTGCTGACTGCACTCTAGCTGGACCAACAGTGTCCATATGTAAAAGCTGTCCTGGTGCATCAGTCATCACTATGGTGACTGGAGGATGAGAAGCAGTAACCATCTTGCCATGTCGGCAAGGAGGGAGTAACCTAAACACGGTGGTGCTCACTTTAGGAGCTACCACAATCTTACCACTCTTGGAGCCGCGCACAATGGTGGGAGGATGCGCCCGAGCGTGCTCCAAGGGATCAAATCCTAGACCTTGATTGAATCTACTAATCTTGGATTGGTCTAGAATAAGATTGAGCTTCTTCTTGCCTCCTACAAACTTCTCGAGAGTGCTCATAAGATAATGGCAATCTCGAAAGAAAGAGGCACAAGAAGAACAGGGGGAAGAAGAAGAAGAAGAACCAGAAAGAGAAGATCTCTCAAAGACGTGCTTTTGTTCCTCAAAGACGGCTGCCTCAATCTTGAGGGCCTCACACGAAACACAAGGAGCATCTCTAATCCTAAGGGTTTGGTCTTTTAACTTCTTCCTAAGCTCGACATGGATTTGATCCACATCATCCTTAACCCCAGCACACAGTAGGCAACCAAATTTTGACTTAACTAATAAGTCCTTAGCAAGTTCATCACACTTGACATTCAAAGCATCATTGTCAAGTTTTAGTTGCCTGCAGCCCTCACATGAGCCGACTGGGTCCTTAGAAGCATGCAATTCAAGTTCATCATTTCTAGCAGAAAGCTTCTTAAGGTGTGAACTCATGGCATCAATTTCAGCAATCAATTTAGGGCAATTAGAGCATGATGGAGTGGAGTGAGCATGAAGAAAACTAGCCTCAATAGGAATAGCATCAACATAACTAGTGCTAGCATTCTTCAACCTAAGACCATCAAGTTCAGCAAGCACACTATCATGTATGGTCCTTAGGTTCTCCAACTCCACAAGAACAGCATCACAGAGAACACAGTCATCAGTGACTCGGGAGGGAGAAGATCTAAGTGAAGCTAACTCCCGAGTCAAGGTACCTACTACCTTCTCTAACTTAGAACACCTCAACCTAGCCTTAGCATGAAACTGGCCTAATTTACAGAAGGCAGCATTTAACTCGTCGTAGGTGGGTACCTCATCCGTGTCGCTGTACAGCTCGGAGTCGCTTGCTTCAATGGCGCCTGCCATGAAGCACATGTTGGAGAAGTCGTCCGCTCTTCTTCACTTGCGGTTCATCCGCCGTCGCCCACGCCTCCGAGTCGGAGAGCTCGATATCATCTAGCGCGGCGAGGACCCGGTAAAAGAGCTTCTTGTTCTTGGCAAAGTTGTGGTACTTCTTCTTCGCCGGCTCACGAGCTGGGGCCTTCTTGTTGCAGTTCTTGTCGGTGTAGTCGTTCTTGCCCGAACCGCCTTGTTCGTTTTTGCCCTTTTCCAGCTTGGGACAGTTTGCTCGAATGTGGTTGGGGCCACCACACTCGAAACAGGTGATCATCCCACCGCTCTTCCTCTCTCTCACTCTCTTGAATGCATATGAAAATTTGCGAGCGAGAAGAGCAAGCTCATTTTCTGGAAATTTTTTCAGTTGGTTATCGCTTAGCTCGCAAAGGGCGGAGAGAGAGAAACCAACAGAAGAATCAGAAAGAGAGGATCCAATGGGATCGGTGACCAAAGCCATCGACTGAGACTTCATCTTCCGCGAGACAACGTTGATCTCATGAGTCTTGAGGTGGGAATAAAGCCCGTCAAGAGTCAAGGTCGACAGGTCGGTGGTGTCCTTGATGGTGGTCACTTTCATTTCCCAAACACGAAGATCGAGTGCGGTCAAGAAATGTCGAGCATTATCCGAGTTAGGGTATATGCAGCCGACTGCTCGGAGGTCGCTCAAAATCTTCATAAACCGACCAAAACACTCGTCAAGACTCTCACCAGCGTGCTGTTCAAACTTGTTGAACTCACGCTTGAATTGGTCCTGTCGAACCGTCTTGATTTGGGTAGTGCCCTCATGGTAAGCATCGAGGGTCACCCAAATCTCATGAGCAGAACGAAGGTGAGAAATCTTATCGTACTCACTGCGACTAAGGCCCTGTATGAGGATGTTCCTTGCCTTAGCATTTGCCTCAACGTCAGCCATATTGCCGGCTGTGACGTTCTCATCGGCAGGAACCTCATACGGGAGCTTCACCTTCTGCCATATCAGGAAGCCCTGGGCAGTGATGTACGACTCCATCCGAGATTTCCAAAAAGGAAAATCAACTCCAGAGAAAATAGGAGGCTTGGTGGAATACTTGTCCATCGCCATGGCCCTTGAGACCGGTCAAGATCTATGGAAGAGCAAAACCGGCTCTGATACCAATTGAAAGATCGAAATGGCGATCAGAGGGGGGGTGAATGATCCCAAATAAAATTTTCGAATAAACTTTCCCCCTAGAATTCAAACCACCAAAAGACCAGAAAGAAGGAACTGAACCATCGATCAAGCAATTGCATGAACAGAGGCACCGACCAGTTAAGGTCGGGTGAACAGTACACTACAAGAAACAGAGAAAAATTCGTGGGTTTTTTAAATTCGTGGGCCCAAAAAAAATCCACGAATTTATTTATTTAAATTCGTCGGTTTGTATAAAACCCACGTTTTTAATTAAATTCGTGGGCCAAAATGAAACCCACGAATTTAATCATTTAAATTCGTGGGCCAGAAGTAACCCACGAATTTAAATATCTAAATTCGTGTGCCAAAAAATTACCCACGAATTTAAAAATTTAAATTCGTTTGTCACCAATTACCCACGAATTTAACTTTTTAAATTCGTGGGCCCACCTTACCCACGAATTTATCCCGGGCAAAAACCTCACGGCCCGCGAGACGCGCGCTGCCTCCTCTCCACGCCCGCCGCGCCGCTCGCCGCGCCCCTCCGCGCCCGCCCCGCCCGCCGCTCGCTCGCGCCGCGCCCCGCCGTCTCCCTCGCTGTCGGCCTCCCGCCACGCCGCCGCTGCGCGCCCGCCCGCCTGCGCGCCGCTCCACTCGGCCGCCGAGCCACCCACCCGGCCGCCCTCCGCCGGCGCGTGCCGCTCGGCCGCTGAGACTCGCCCGGCCGGTGGCCCACCGTGCCGCCCCGCCGGTCGACCACGAGTTTGAGCCGCCGCCGCCAACTCGCCGCCGCCCGCCGCGCGACCCGGCCGCCCCGCCGCGCCGCAGCGCCCAGCCTAATCACCCGGCCCGCTGCCGCCGCGACGCGCGCCCGCCGGCCGTCGCCACGCCGCCGCTTCGCCGCGACGCTGCCCGGCGGTCGCCGCCCGCGGCGCGCGCCCACCCGTCTTGCCCCTCGCCGGCCGCCGCCCGCCGCGGTGCGCCCGTGGCCCGGCCACCGCTCGCCGCCGCCGCCGCCCGCCGCCGCCCGCGCCCCCGCCATGACGCCGCCGGCCGGCGCGGCGCCGCGCGCTGCCCGCCACGACGTCGCCGCGGCAGCCGCCGCCGCGCGCTGCGCCCGCTTCGCGCTGCCCCTCGCCGTGCGCACCGCCCCTTTCGATCGCCGAGACGCCGCCACGCCGCCCGCCCGCGGGCGCGCCCCCCCGCCCGCTGTCGCCCGCGCGCGCCACCGCGCGCGCCATCGCGGTGGTTTGCCCGCCGGTGACGCCTCGCCGTTCTTTGGCGCCACCCGCCCTCCCGGACCCTCGTGACGCCCCACCGGCGTTGGAGAAGGTATATTTCGTCTCTTTTTATATTCATTTAAAGTTATTTCATCTCATTTTATATTCGCTGCATATGATATATATTTTTTATTTTCTCTGCCGTTGTATATAACGTTAGAGTTTAGGGTTTGTGTCGAACAGTAGAGAGCATTGGCGTCACCCGTTCGGAACGGCGATCTCACATTTGCTTGTGAGGTGCGCATTCGAATTGTCCAAGCGTATTTTGGACGCCGAGAATGTTGGTTGTTGCATAGGACTGTGGCGTGCGAAGCGATCCGAACGTGATTTCGACCAGATAACCTGTTGTTCTCCGACGCACCAAAGATCAGCGTGCGTTTGGAGAAACAAGGGTTATCTCACGAAATTCGTTCGGTTCGTAGCGCACGTCACGGTCGCATGCAATAGCCTCCATTCTTGGGTGGGTTTAGGACAAATCTTTCCTAATAGGGTTGTCATTGTCACCTAAGCCACGGTCGACGTTGACATTGTTTCATTTGTTTAGCTTTGATAATGGGTGACGATCGAAGGGCGTATGTATGACGGATGGAGGAGTGATGGGGGCACTCAAGGAATGGGGCAGATCACGGATGCTTTCTTGAAGCAAGCATTATTGGAGGAGCTGAATATGTGTATTGCCCGTGTACCCTCTGCGAGAATAACAAGCTACTCAAACAAGGATATAGTGCGATATCACATTTGCAAAAACGGGTTCATGCCTAACTATTTGGTGTGGCACCGTCATGGAGAGGACGAGGGCGTGCCATTGAGACGAGTAAGAGATTTGGACCATGTGGAGGATCACGACCGGATGGAAGACATGCTGGATGATCTTGGCAGGGGGACTGAATTTAACTCCGGGGAGGGGTCACAGCCGGAGGAGGTTAAGGAATTCTATAGGCTACTTGACACCTCGGATGACAAGCTGCATGACTTGACCAATGTGACCATCCTGCAGGCGGTTACACGCCTTATGTCGATGAAGTCGAAGTTCAACTTTTCGAACAAATGCTTCAACGCTTTGCTTGAACTAATGAATGATGTCCTTCCGCCTAACCACAAGATGCCAAAGGATTTGTACCAATCGAAAAAGTTGATGGCCGGCCTCGGGATGAATTACCAGAAGATTGATGTGTGCGAGAATAATTGCATGCTGTTCTGGAAGGATCGTGACAACGATACCCATTGTATGCATTGCGGTAAGTGCAGATTCGTTGAGGTGGTAGATGAGGAAGGGGTATCAGTCACTACAAAGGTCGCGACTAAACAGCTTCGGTACATGCCGATCACGGATAGGCTTAAACGATCGTACAAGTCAAAAGAAACAATGAAACATATGCGGTGGCACAAAGAAGGTAAACGTGAGGACCAAGACCGGATATGATGGTGCATCCGTCGATGGCGAGGCATGGCGGGCATTGACCGATTCGATCCTGCATTTGCAAGCGACCCTAGGAGTGTCCGTCTTGGTTTGTCCACTGACGGTTTCACACCTTTCAAAGACAAGCGCTAGCCCCTACTCTTGTTGGCCGGTCTTCATCATGCCATACAATCTTCCACCGAGATTTGTTTGAAAGAGGGTTCATATTCCTTGCTCTTGTCATTCCGTGTCCTAAGCATCCAGGAAGGATCTCAATGTGTTCATGCGGCCCTTAATTGATGAGTCAAGAAGTTGTGGCAAGGGAAAAGGCATACGACAGCGTTGGTGGCGAGAATTTACCTACGAGCCGCATACCGTGGTCGGTCCATGATTTGTTGGCATATGGTATTTGGGCGGTGGTGTGTTCATGGTCGCTGTGTTGTCCAATTTGTATGGCTGACTCTGATGCATTTAGGCTCACGCACGGTAAAAAGATCACATTCTTCGATTGCCATCGACGATGGCTTCCGGCGAGGCACCCTTTTAGGAACGACGCCAAAGCATTTCGAAAAGGACAGAAAGTTAAAAAAGGTCCGCCGAAGCGACTCACAGGAGAGGAGATAGCTGAGTGGCATAGTCGGCTTGTACGATCTACGGAAGTGGGTTTCACTGGCTATGGAAAGGAGCACAACTGGACTCATATTTCTTTTCTTTGGGAGCTGCCTTACGCGAAAGCTTTGATTCTGCCGCATAACATAGATTTGATGCACCAAGAGCGCAATGTGGCAGAAAGCATCATCAGCATGGTGTTTGATGTAACCGACAAAACAAAGGATAACGTGAGTGCTAGGAAAGACATGGGTGATCATTGTGCTAGGCCGTGGCTCGAGGTTAAAGTTGGTTTAAATGGGAATGAGAGCCGGCCACGAGCTCCATACTATGTGAAGCCAGAAGACCGTAAACAGATTTTGAGGTGGTTGAAAACTCTAAAGTTTCCTGACCGCTATGCATCTAACATAAAACGGGCTGTGAATATCAGCACCGATAAGCTAAACGAGCTAAAGAGTCATGATTACCATATTATCATGGAAAGACTTGTTCCGGTAATGTTTCGTGGCTATTTTGATAATGAGTTGTGGAGGATGTTGGCCGAGCTCAGTTACTTCTACAGGCAGATATGCGGTAAGGAAATCTCTAAGACGTTGATGCAGAAATTAGAGAAGGGAATTCCATTGCTTGTATGCAAGTTGGAAAAAACTTTCCCACCTGGTTTTATGAATGTGATGCAATACCTGCTGGTGCATCTACCTTGGGAAGCGAAGGTTGGAGGTCCTGCGCAGTTCAGATGGATGTATAGTCAGGAAAGGGAGTTGAAAAAGCTTAGAGCTACAGTGCGCAACAAGGCAAGGGTAGAGGGGTGTATCGCAGAGGCTTATGCAAGTAAAGAGATCACAAACTTCTCAACAAAGTATTTCGCACGCAAGCACAACGTGAATGTCCGTAAGAATCGGTACCGTGCCGTGGAAGATGAACCATTGAGCGAACTTAAGCTTTTTCCTCACAGGGGAGTGCTCGCTCGTCGAGGTCCGCACGAGAAGCACAAGCGCACGA
Source organism: Otatea glauca (assembly GCA_036346275.1). Classification (NCBI taxonomy): domain Eukaryota; kingdom Viridiplantae; phylum Streptophyta; class Magnoliopsida; order Poales; family Poaceae; genus Otatea; species Otatea glauca. The sequence goes on along the minus strand of CM070715.1, from coordinate 53,754,462 downwards.
GGAGGCTCGTGAAGCGCGAGAGGAGGCTCGTCAAGCGCGAGAAGAGTCTCATCAAGCACGAGAGGAAGCTCGCGAGGCGAGAAGACTCGAATACATGAAAATGTATCTGCAGGTACAATCTCAACTTTGAACAAAACGCTCAAGTTTACATTTGTGATTAAAATCTAACAAACAATCTATATGCAGCAACTGTCACAATCTCTTGGACCTAACGTGCCAGTGTTTCGCCCTCCTGTTCCGCAGGTAAAGATACTTGAGTTCATTACGCTTTAATTCACTTAGCTCGTAAAATCACGAATTCACAAACTGGACTATTATGTCATAGGGCTCCCAGCCACCTCCCTTATACATGTTTTCTCCGCACATGCAGCCATCACCACAAGGAGAAGCATCACAGGGTGCTCAGCCTCCCCCGGCGTCCTTCATAAACCCTACTGGGATGCAGGCACCACCCCTAGGAGATGCACCTCAGGTTATATGATATTATCATGCATTCTTTATTTTCAAAAAACTCTATTATGTGTACTTCATATCACAAACTATGATCCACAGAGCTCCCAGCCTCCTCCTCCTTTCTACATGTTCAATCCACGATGCACCACCTTCTACGGAGAGGCACCACGGTAAAGACGGATCGGTTCAATTCGTTATTTAAAATTTGAATGAATGATTTATATGTGGCATGATGTACTGTCTATGCCTTACAGTGGCTCCCACCTCCAAACCCGTTCTACATATACCCACCACCTATGCCAAGCCAAGGAATGCCTATGTACTTCAACCCGTGGGCCTGCGGCCACCTCGGACGACACCACATGTATGGATGTCGAAAATATTATAAGTTTGCGACACGAGCTAAGTTTGTCAATTCTTGTACAAATTGCCGTTTTGGATGTGTGATTGATTATCTAAGGATCTGCTAGAATGTCTCCTTCTGGTTTGAGAGATTGGTATATATATTATAATCGCAAATGTTTCTTTGTCTCACGAGTGGATGTCCTATTTACTAGAGAGGTCATGCCGAAAATTTGTACATTTCAATGACTTAGTTTTAAGCCGGTTTTAAAGAGTTGAAAGGTTGGTTTCGGTCTTTTAGTAGAGGTAGTAGGTTTGGTGTCTCGTTTGTTAATTTTTCGTTAGCTTGAACTTTGTTGTGGAGTTTGATGACTTGGTGAGCTACCTGCCCCATCCCTTCCTTTCTCTTGCTCAAATTTAGGAACATATGCTTCCGTAGGAACTTTAGTTCATTCTTTGAATATGAGATTACATATGCTTCATTGAATATGAGATTACGTGTGCAGCGGATGGATATATACTTCCGTAGGAAATCTAGTTCATTCTTTTAGTATATATCAATCTTAGTAATCTGTTGCAAAAGTGATAATTTTTGTTGAAATGCACAACTGAGTCGATTTTAGGATATTTAGGCAACTCTTTCTTAAACCTTGCACAAATCATCTCAATGTTCATACTTGAAAAGGTTAACTTGTGTGCTTATGAAAGTTCATTGCTGTGCTCCTGTAGATAAGTGATGGTTTACCAAATTATTAACCCATTACGTGCTATTTGATTTTTTCTTTCTATCAATAACTTTTTGATTTCGAACCTTATATTGTGCTGACTTCTTGGAATTGAAAAGTTATCTTAAGACAACTTGTTCAATTGTGAACTTATGTTTTAAATGCTTTATATGGCATCCTTGTAGAATGTTGTTTGCCCATGTACAATCTGATTGTTTATCCTTGTAGAATGCTTCATATTTGTACTTTGTATATTGAACTCTTAAAATGACTACCAAAACTCTTAATTGCTTCTTTGAACTATTTTCTTGCTTGTTATCTTTTGAATACTCAGTGATGCAATTGGGGTCTTTGGAAGTTGAATTAAGTAATTTTAGTTGTAATCTTGGCCTTATGTTAATACTAGAGAGTATTACTTTGATACTTCATTGAATATGAGATTGATGTTCATATGATTATTGCAGCATATCTTGACTAGCTCGTACGTGTAGTTCTTATATATAGTATCTGTTCTTGTTTAGCTTGACCTGTCATATTGATATTCTCATATTGTGTCTTGGTTGAATAGTACTATTGATATTCTCATATTGACATTCATGTGAATCAAAGATAATGTGACTTGTAGCACAACCTAAGTTAATCTTGAACTTGCGTGTTTCTAGGTCACGCCTCCAAAGACGTACTAACGATTTACATCATAGAAGACATCTTCAACAAATACGACGGTGGTGGTAGCGCCCACAACTCTAACAACCCCGAGGCATGAATTCCATTGTGAGCTCGATTGGTGTATAACTGTTGTACTTTATAACTTGTTGTGATGGATACGTTGTGATCGACTTATTGTGATGGACTTATTTTAATGGACTGTGGATTGTATCTATTACGGTTGTAATGTGTTGTACGTCATTGCGTAGTTTACAAATTGCCGTTGGATGTGTGATTGGATTATCTAAGGATCTGCTAGAATGTCTCCTTCTGGTTTGAGTGATTGATATATATATTATAAGCGCAAATGTTTTTTTTGTCCACGAGTGGATGTCCTATTTACAAGAGAGGTCATGCCGAAATTTTGTACATTTCGGAGACTTAGTTTTAAGCCGGTTTTGAAGAGTTAAAAGGTTGGTTTCAGTATTTTAGTACTGGTAATAGGTTTGGTGTCTCGTTTGTTAATTCTTCGTTCGCTTGAACTTCATTGTGGAGTTTGTCTTTTGTGTTAGTGTTTCTGATCAGATTTGAACAAAATAGATGATCCTTCTTATTTATTCTTCGCTTAGCAATTTTTAGTTTCAATTTTCTTTTTGCCTTTTCTTTTCTTCTTTAGTTGTTAAATGTATTGAGTGCGATACATATATATATATATAAAAATACATACATTTGGATATATGTATATATGTATTGAGTGCGATACATATATATATAAAAATACATACATTTGGATATATATACATTTTTTTGTAAAAATGACAGTTAAATTCGTGGGTTTATTAAACCCACGAATTTAATCTGTTTAAATTCGTGGGTTTAATAAACCCACGAATTTATCACATTAAATTCGTGGGCTAAAAAACCAACGAATTTATCAGATTAAATTCGTGGGTTTAATCGAATTTAATCTGTTTAAATTCGTGGGTTTATTAAACCCACGAATTTAACTCAGAAACCCAATTAAATTCGTGGGCTTAGCAGAAACCCACGAATTTAACTTAAATTCGTGGGTACCCACGAATTTAATTAATTAATTTCGTCGAGTTAAATTCGTGAACTAAATTCGACGGTTTGCTCACGAATTTAAATTAAATTCGTGGGTTTTAGCTTAAATTCGTGGGTTTTTGGCCCACGAATTTTTCCCTCATTCTTGTAGTGGTAAAAACTGCACTGATCGGGTAGCTCTGGCCGAATGAACAGTGGTCGAGATGAACAGTACCCCCGACCGTTACTAGTCGGATGAACAGTACTCCCGACCTACAGAGGTCGGATGAACAGTACTCCCGACCTGCAGAGGGCGGATGAACAGTACTTAGGGTGAATAGTGTTCGGGTGAACAGTAAAATCAGCATAATCTTAAAAACAGAAATTGATGTAACTTTTGATCGGCTGATCCAAAAATAGTGAAAATTGGTGTGCACCTCCCTAAGGATGTCAGGAACCTATTTCAAACATCAATTGAAGGAATTGATACCAAGGTTCTGTCCCTTTTCAGGTTAACAAATGCAACACCAAACACAGAGTCACGAACACAGATCTCACCCCTAACTTGCTGGTGGGAGTTGATGGTCAGAATATCCTTGGATGACTCTCCACAAATCATAGCAAGTAAGTACACGAAGAAACAACACTTCAAACAAATAGAAACACGATCTGAAAGCACTTTCTTCTACTAGGCACAAAAATTGGTTTCTTGCAAAACTGAATAGAAGAGGTTGTAGATTGCCTAGATGATTGGGATATGATGTATAGAAGATTCATCCAGCAATCTTTCATCCTTGGCATAAAATACAAAAGCACTTAGAAGGAGAGGAAGAAAATCCAACCATACAGAAGGTAAAGTGCATGAAATTAAATGTTGAATTTAAAGCATAATGTAAATGAGGAAAGTGAACTCAAAGATGGGGAAAGCAGTCTTTCATTTCCAGAGGGTAGGTTTACAAAGCCTCACTACAAAGTGGGCAAAGCTTCAGGAGCACAGAGGCCTCCAGAGCACTCTCACCTACTCACGTACACTTTCCTCACCTGCTCACACCCCTAAGGAGACACCCCTCTCCCTGTCATTTATAGCAGGCTTGGACCACCTACCACCCTTGGATGAGCCTCTAAACCCTAGAGCACTCCATCAAAGGCTGAGATTTTACCTACTCACAAAGCTATGCATGGGCTCACCCGAAACCAAACAACACAACGGGTTTTGCACGCTTTTCAACTCACACTAACTTGACCCGCTACTCTATCTTCCTGACCGCGATCCAACGGGCCTCCTTAATCAGAGCAGCTCCAAGTTAGCATCTCATCCATTCCTTTGTCTTCTCGGGCTTGCCTACTCCGGGCCTCACCATCTTTGGCGACACCTTGATCATCTGGACCTCAGCTCTCCCAGCCTAGTCCTGATCCCCTTCGCCTCACCATGACCTAGCTCCAAAGTCCTGCAACTATCATAGACAAGGAAACCACATCACATAGCAATGTCCAACAACACATATCCAACTCAACAGAAAGATATACACTACGCTGACCAGCAAAAACCCCGACCATACGTGGTCTGATCACTGGTCTCCAACCCGACCACTCGAGGTCTGACCATTGGTCTCCATCCCGACCACTCGAGGTCTGACCATTGGTCTCCATCCAGCCAAAGCCCCGACCTCTCGGGGTCGGACGACTAGTCTGCAACCAGCCAAAGCCCCGACCTCTTGGGGTCAGACGACTGGTCTGCAACCAGCCAAAGCCCCGACCTCTCGGGGTCGGACGACTGGTCTGCGACTCAACCACTCGGAGTCTCAACCACTCGGAGTCTGACCACTGGTCTCCGACCAGTCAAAGCCCCGACCACTCGGGGTCGGACGACTGGTCTCTGACTCAACCAAGGCCCGCACCACTGAGAGTCGACCACTGGTCTCCGACCAGTCAAGGCCCCGACCACTCGGGGTCGAACGATTGGTCTGCGACCAGCCAACCAAATTGCTCTAGCTCGAAAAACAATCCAAATCAAACTCAAACTTGGGCACACCTTGCTCAAATAAAGTCAAATACTCATCACAAATATGGATGGACCTCCACATGGTCCTTCATAAACACAACATACATAACAGCGAAAATATGGGATCAAATATGGTTAAAAAAGAGGGTGCTTTCCTATTTTAAGAAAAAATAGGAGGGGAGGCCTGTACTGTGATATATAAAAAAGGAAATTATGTACAAGCTGAGGGAGAAAGAATATATAAAGAGAGTGAAAACTAAGAGAAACTACTCAACTAGGAACTAAAAAACATATCATAGGGAAGGCTTAAGTCTATGGATTACATTAGAAAAAGTTTCTCTAAACTCTTTTTTCCATGAAGCTAAAGAAAGCACTCTATGGTAAAAAAATGATATTGTTTATAAGTTTTCAGATTGTCCAACTAGCGATAATGACTATCTTTTTGAAACAAACCACTCCATGCCGATTTTTGCATCTTGAATCATGTTAACCACTTCTAGTGATAGATCCCTACACTACTATAGAAAACGTCATCATAGATGGCTCAAAAAGGTCATCACACATAGTTTTTTGAATCGTCTGTAAGCATGTGTCAGTGATAATATGGCCCATCATAGGCGATTTCTGAACCGTCTGTGATAGACACTATCACAGACGGTTCCTATCTAGAACAGTCTATGATCCACTTTTTTTTCCTTACCTCTCTAAGCAAAACTTCCATGATTAGCATCTATTGTTCGAAATTTTCTTCTCCTTAGATATTTCTATAATGACATTTACAAGGCACAACCAGTTATAGATTTTGTAATCAAATATCTAAACATCTTAGGTGCTTCGAGGCATAGCTTGGTTGGTCGGGATCATCTTAAAGTATGAACACTTGTAGTACTTTCATCTACTTTCTTATTCTAGTATTGATGGATTCCAAGGCAAAATCCAATTCCATCCACAGTTCATCCTCAAAGTTATCATGCTCTAATTTATCTTCCACTTCATCATTATACCAGAATGAGAATACCATAGACGGCCTATTTTCACTCTGGTCTTGGCCATGAACAGGACAAGAGTGATCCTATTCCTAAATAAGACCAGAGTTAAAATAGGTTGCCTATGGTATTCTTATTCGGGAATGAGGATGAAGTGAAAGTGATAAATTAGAGCATGACAATTTTCAAGACAAACTGTGGATGGAATAATTGGATTTTGCCTTGGAATCCATCAACATTACAATAAGAAAGTAGATGAAATTGCTACAAATGTTCATAATTTAAGATGACCCCGACCAGACAAGTTGTACCTCGATGCATCTAGGTTGTTTAGATATTTAATTACAAAATTTATAAGTATTTGTGCCTTGTAAATGTCGTTGCGAAAATATCTAAAAAGAAGAAAATTTCGAACAACATATACTATTCATGGAAGTTCTACCAAGGGAGGAAGGAAAACCTATGGTTCAAACAAGCAAGCCACTTTTCAGCCATTGGATTCGAGATGAGCAAATTATTAAGGATAATTTTAGGTGACAACTAAAGATATGATACCACAAATATCAACAAGCATATAAACATTGAGAAACAACATTAATTATTTCATAGATCAAGACAAGGAGACCTTAAAGCTTTTCCATGTCTGCCATCATATGTGCCATAGCTTCCACAATAGAGGCTTTTCGGTTCTTCCAGAAGTTCCACAGCTCCGACATAGTGCCCATTTGTTTGACACCAATAACTGATTGACTTCCAGTCATATCTCTTAATCCCTACAAAAGCGATTATGTTGCTGTGAGATGGGTGTCTTGGTATATTATCAGTAACCACATCGAATTTTTGTGTAGCATTCAAAAACCTTTACATTACCTCTATAAGCTCAGCTTTGTCTTCTTCTAGCTCTGCACTCATTCGCCCTGCGCTCCTTAATGATGAGTGCCTTGTTAAGAGTATCAATATCTTGAGATTTATCATCTATATCTTTCAATTTTTGTTTCATCTCATAAGTATTTTCTATTAACTCAGACATTCCCTTTAGTTGTTCTATCTCTATCTCAAGTTTTTGTTTAGCATTCAACAGCTTTTCCATGTCGTCTATCTTGTTTGTAGGCTCCATTTTATATATGTGTGCAATTTGCAGTCACTGGGAATATAATGTATATATGATGAAACATGACAGAAGTTAAACATCTAGATGTTTTTGGAATATAATGTGCATAATTCAAATCTTGCAAAAACAACATAATCAAAAGGATAAAGCAATTCAAAATTATTATGTCGACTTGACATTGAATCATATCTACTTAACAGATTAATAAGTAATTGTATGATAGAGTGCTCTCAGGTGTTGGGCTACTAAAGGTTAGACCTTTAGCCTTCTCGCCACAAGGTGTAGGGCTGCTAGAGACCAATCTCTTACCTCCACTACACTAGGGTCATATAATCAAAATTGAACTAGAAAATTAACTAAGCAAATAAGGCCTTGAACTCTTACCTTCCTAAATTATGCACCATAAAGTATGTAAAGTCAATTTCACTATTTATGACATGATTAAAGAAAGATCAAGGTAATGATCAAATAGATCATATAAAACCAAATATGACATGATCATAGAAAGATTAGAAGTTCTAATAACAGGGCATCTGCTTTCTTTCTACCATGACATCCTCAAGCTCAAACGCAGTAAAATAAAAGCAATATCTTCTTCCATTAATAGGAAGCAACTTTATAGTTCAAGACCATATTCGCTACTTTAATTGTTTTAGTTCATCAATAGACCAATAGCATCATTGAGCAGCAATATGTATATCCAGGGCAGAGACATCCATATGGCGCAAGGGCTCGAGGGGTAGGGCAGTGATGCTACATTGGATTCAGTAGCGAGAGATTCTAACATAGCTATAAGAAGCTATCAAGATAGTATATGCCATCCAAAGATCAGTGTATGCCATCCAATGATCAACATCAAGATAGTATATGCACTAAAGAACTAGTAAAGATAAATTACCATGTGAGACTACTAACCATTACCATATGACGATTGTGCATGGGTGAGAAGGTGACACGGATTGATCATGTCCCTCTATCGTGTTATTGAAAAATCACATATTACAAGGAAAATATTTACTCATAGCATAAATATTGAAGCAAGCGAAGGGATAAGTAATCACCATCTATCCTTTATATATTCATGCTTTAATATTTATGCAACTTTCAAAAGAAAAGCATAGGAGCACCTCATACTTATATAGTCTTAGTTTGGGCACAAAACCTATAATTAACTTTGGTACAAGCATTTATCATATGGGCTGTGTCTTAAAGTCATTGTTATTATGTATTTAGTATTCTTGTACTAATCTTGTGTGTGTATTTGTAAGCTAAAGAATGGAGATTAGATAGCTAAGATAATGTTTGTGTTCAGGCTTGTTACATGCATGTTACTAAACAAACTTGAACCATATATATGTAAAAAGTAAAAAGAGATATTGAACCATATAATATATATATATATATACATGCGTACTCTCATATTGATGTCTCCTATACACGATGTATATGTATATATGATTAGGAAATTAAGAGCTAGCTAGCTAGTAGGAAATTAATATTTAACACATGCCATCCGAATAAGGCTATGGTGTATGCCATCCAAAGATCAACATGCATCAAGATAGTGTATGCCATCTGAATATGGCCATGGTGTATGCCATCCAAAGATCAACATCAAGATATGTATGCCATCAAAAGATCAACATCAAGATAGTGGCCCTAAGAAATGGATTGAATATTTGCACTTTTTAGATACCTTAGGGCTTGGGGATGAGGAGGTCGGTGACAGGCTCGGCGATGAGGCAGCTGGCTAGGGGCGACGTGCTAAACGAGAAGGCATGCGACGGGCTCGGAGATGTGGCGGCCGACGATGGGCTCGAGGATGAGGTGGCCGGCGATGGCCTCAGGATGAGGTGGTCGGTGACGGGCTTGGGGATGAGGTGACCGGCGATGGGCTGGGGGAGGAGACCAATCATCATCTGTAAGATTTCATTTGGGTGAACAATGCGGTGCGCATAAACCCTAGTACGTTATTTATAATACGAAAGTGTTATCACAGATAGTTCTTAGCATGTATTGTAACTTTGACAGTCATGCTAGCAAAACCGTCTATGATTAGTCTTAACATAAACGGTTTTTGAAAACCGTTTGTGATGAGGAGTCTTATATAGGCTTTCCGAGGAGTCTTATATAGGCTTTCCTATAGTAGTGCAATTTATATGAAGAAAACGCTAGCACCATTGACTAGAATGACAAGAAAAGAGCATGTGGTGAAGTTATTGAACTCCTTGTCTTTCTCTTGTCCGCTAGAGGGATTTTCGGAACATCAGTTTCATCACACAGAACATCCAATAGCACAAATAAGAGCCAAAAGAATGCAAACAGAGTTCAAATTCAAATATTTTTGCATATTATGATATATAATTATTTTTTTAATTATTTAGAAACTATTTTAACTCAATTTGGAGTTAGTATGCAAAAGTTCTAAGAATTTGAATTTAGCTCGACTAAGGAAACCCTAGAATAAGAAAAAGGGGGAAAGAGATGACGTCGAAGGTGCATTTTCTTGGATTACATTTTCGCACAGAGCAGGTGTATGTTCTCTAAGGTTGAAAGTGTGGTTTCTATTAAAGAACAGATTTTTCTCTCAAAGACTGAAAATTGGGGCCTACATTCAGATTTTATCATTTTTCATTGAAACTAATTAGTGGTGTGCTCATGTTATTGACACATAACCAAATATCGGTTTGAATTATAAAATGGTTTACTAAACCTAGGTGGGCCCACTTATCATCCACTCATTAGACTTAACTGGGTTCAACTAACTTAATTATTGTCATTTACGCTAACTACTAGGCCCACTTGACAAAGAGAGAGAGAGACAATGAGGGCGGGAGTTGAGCACCATAGCCAAGCCTTTTCCTAAGCTTGCCAGCAATGAGGCAATGGTTGAGGGGTTAGTGCAAGGCTAGCAATGGAATGAGGGCATCAATATGAAGCTCTAGGCAGTCGTGACGGCTAGAATGGCGCAGGGAGTTAGAGGTGCGACGGAGAGAAGCAACAAAGGCTTTCAGGCCGATGGGGAACGAGGCAAAAGAAAGCAGCTCAGGTCAACCGAGTCATCATGTTGGCTACCTGGAACCTGGGCGATGCAATAGTAGTCGGCACGAAGACCAAAGTTCACTGGAGAGGCAGCATTGGCTTCTTCCGTGGAAGTGCCATTGACAGATAAGACAAAGCCTGCCCTTCAAGGTGAAACATCAAAATCAAACTAGCACACAAGCATCTAGGGACTACAAGAGGCTCACTCACTGGGTGGTTTGGTGGCGATAGAGCCACTCTGGAGTGATTGATCAACAGTGAACAGCAACAGTAGCGCCGAGGTCCTTGGTGACAACAGACGAGGATGCACATTAACTTGCATGCATGCTAAGGATGGAGGAGGTGCAGGGAGTTGGACAGGGGCTCACTAGTGTGATAGTGATCGGGAAAAAGGGTAGCGATGGCCAGAACAAATGAACCAATATGGCTTCGGAGTTCCACACTGTAATCAAGGGATTAAGTGAGAGAAAAGCATGAGTAGACAGTGGAATATGATATGACATAGAAGAAAAAGGGAGGAGCACACTGGAGTAGCGAGGTCACGGGGCTCAAATCAAGCACATCTGCTGGAGGTGAGGAAGATAATGGTGATGTGGCTTCCGTTAGCTCCAATTGTAACATTAAGCACAATGAAGGTAAGAGTGGAGCTCTAAGAATAAGATGACATGAATGCTGAGCCAGGAAGCTCACCGGGAAGGCAAAGGCATGGTTGTGTCTGCTGGAGAACGGGTAGGTTACTCTAGCGAAAAATTAAAATTTTCTACCACGTAACCAAGGAACCACTACAAATAATAGATCACAGAATTACCACTAGACGCGCAGACCCGTAGCGGAAGTAGAGTCGATGTAGCACGGTGGTGCAGATGTAGTTGTACTAGCCTCGCTTCTCCTCTAACAGCTTCTTGTGAGCGACACAGGTTGCAGATCATCCTAGCGTTGAAGCTTCGCAGCAACGCCTCCAAGGTATCCACACGTACGGGGTAGGAACACCACGTGCTGGAGTGCTAGCGTCGGCTGCGCGGTTCTGGGCGAAGGAGGGGTGACGGCTAGGGTTTCAGGAATTCCGAATTCCTATTGTGTTTCTTCGTATCTCTTCTATATGTAAAGCCACAACCTCCTCCCTTTATATAGACATCCCATAATGGGTTTCAACCTTTGAAACCTATTATGAACTCTAAGCCCATTACAACTCGGATCCCTATCCGAATTGGTTACAACCCCTTAAGTGTGTGACCCTATAGGTTCACGTGCACTTGGACATGGCCCGAGTACTCCTACTCGACTGACATGGCTCGAGTACTCCTACTCGACCAGTCATAGCTCGAGTACCCTTATTCGACTAGTCATGGCTCGAGTACTCCTACTCGACCAGACATAGCTCGAATACTATTACTTGACCAATAACCGGCAGTGGACCCTAGCAGGACGTGCCGATTCCCAAGTACATGTAAAGATTAGACAAGCCTCAACAATGTCCTATATGCAATTCCTTTTGCCTCACGATATTGGTCAAACCCAAGGCGAGTTGTTGTCATCCTTGTTTGGATGGCTCGACCACTCTTTCTCGATGCCGTGACTCGGATTCCCCAAATACATTGAGTTAACCCTTTAACTCGATGACTCGAGTAACATGGCCATGCATTTTTCGGAATCCAACCACTCGAGAGGCCTAGAGATATCTCTCCCGATACATGGAGGGGCAAATCCTATCTTGATCGATCACGCCTAGCAGCATGTTTCGTGACAAACCCGAGAGCCATCTTTATAACTACCCAGTTATGGCGTAGCGTTTGACGACCCCTAATTTAGCCATTACGCATCTTGAGAACATGTGACAATCTCAAGTCGAAGGATATATCATACACATCGTATATGAAACCAACTGATGACATGAAAGAATACAACGTTCTCGCAGTGTCTCAAGGTGGGTCGATCCAACTCCATGTTCTCCAACTTGTGTTCATATTATTGGTTTGATATCTCCATATCTATGACCTGTGAAACATGGTCATCAACCAATATATACGCTAGTCTATTCATATGTGTCCTCATATGTTTATTGACTAGGGATCTCTTTTAGAATGAACATCATAAAGATGAATATAGAGTTTCACAAACAAGTCACGTACTTATTTATCAATATCCATGATGTTATTCAAAGAACAATATCATTGTTTATGAACATTTATGGAAATATAATCATCTCTATGATTGCCTCTAGGGCATATTTCAACAGTCTCCCACTTGCACTAGAGTTAATCATTTAAATATCTAAACCCATAGCTCTTGTGTGCATCTCATGTTTTGGCTGTGTGAGAGGCTTTGTCAACGTTTCAGCAACATTTGAATCCGTGTGTACTTTGCATATCTTTACACCTCCTCTATCCACAATCTCGCGAATAAGATGAATCGACTGAGTATGTGTTTGGACTTTTGATGGGACCTTGGTTCCTTAGCCTGCGCAATGGCTCCACTATTATCACAATAGAGATTCATTGGGCTAGAGGCACTAGGGACCACACACAATTCAGAAATGAATTTCTTTATCCAAACACACTCCTTTGCAACTTCAAAAGTCGCAATGTACTTGGCCTCCATCGTAGAATCAGCAATCGTATCTTGTTTGGAACTTTTGCAACTCACTGCCCCTCCATTTAAAATGTAAACAAATCTAGATTACGAACGACAATCATCCTTGTTAGTTTGGAAGCTTGCATCAGTGTAACCATTTACAATGAGCTCTTCCTCACCTCTAAAAACTAGGAACACATGCTTAGTCCTTCTTAAGTACTTAAAAATGTTTTTAACTGCTTTCCAGTGACCTTCACTTGGATCAGACTGGTATCTGCTTGTAACACTTAGAGCATATGATACATCTGGTCGAGTACATAACATGGCGTACATGATAGACCTAATAGCCGAAGCATATGGAATCTTACTCATACGGTCTCGCTCATCAATTATCGAAGGACATTGAGTCTTGCTTAGACTTATTCCATGCGACATAGGCAAGAACCCCTTCCTTGCATCCTGCATGTTGAACCGATTCAACACCTTGTCGATGTAAGTACTCTGGCTTAATCCAATTAGCCTTTTCTCTCTATCTCTATAGATCTTTATGCCCAAGATATATGCTACTTCTCCTAAGTCCTTCATAGAAAAACTATTTTTCAGTGAGGTCTTAACAGATTCTAGCATAGGAATATCATTCCCAATCAATAATATGTCATCCACATAAAATATTAGAATTACAAATATGCTCCCACTAACCTTCTTGTAAACACAAGGTTCTTCTACGTTCTTGATGAAGCCAAACCCTTTGACTACCTCATCAAAACGAATATTCCAACTTCGAGATGCTTACTTCAACCCATAAATGGATTTTTGAAGCTTGCATATTTTACTAGCGTTCTTTGGATCAACAAAACCCTCAGGTTGTGTCATGTACACATCCTCACTTAGGTTTCCTTTAAGGAAAGACGTTTTGACATCCATTTGTCATATTTCATAATCGAAATTTGCAACAGTAGCTAGAATGATCCGTACAGATTTAAGCATCGCTACCGGCGAGAAAGTCTCATCGTAGTCAACTCCTTGAACTTGTCGAAAACCCTTTGCAACAAGTCTAGCTTTATAGATGTGAACATTTCCGTCTATATCAATCTTCTTCTTATAAACCCATTTGCATTCAATGGTTTTTACACCATCAGGCGGATCGACCAGGTTCCAAACCTGATTGTCTCTCATGGATTCTATCTCAGATCTCATGGCTCCAAGCCATTTCTCAGAGTCTAGGCCCATCATCGCTTCCTTATAAGTCGTAGGCTCATCGCTGTCCAACAACAATATACCACACGAATACCGAGCAGGTACATTGCGCAGCCTATCTGACCTACGTGGCATTAGTGCCTCCTTGATCGAGGTCCCTCCAACTAAAGTTTTCTCAACCATGGGTTCCTCGACCAGATTCTCCCTGATAGGGGTGTCTCCGACCAAGTCCTCCCCGAGTGGAGTAACTCGAACTTCTTCGAGTTGCACTGTTCTTCCACTTGCCTTTCGAGAGAGAAACTCTTTCTCCAAAAAAGACACCGTTCCGAGCAACAAACACTTTGCCCTCTTCTCGGTTGTAGAAGTAATATCCTAATGTCTCCCTAGGATATCCCACAAAAAAGCATTTATCCAATTTGGGTGTGAGTTTGTCAGACGTCTGACGTTTAACACAAACATCACAACCCCAAATGTTTACAAAAGACAAACTGGGACATTTTCCAGTCCACATCTCATATGGTGTCTTATCTACAAATTTAGATGGTACCCTGTTTAGTGTGAAAGTTGCAGTTTCTAGAGCACAACTCCAAAAAGATAGTGGTAGATCTGATTGACTCATCATTGATCGAACCATGTCTAACAAGGTCCGATTACGCCGCTCGAACACCACATTCCTTTGAGGCGTGCCGGGAGGCGTAAGTTGTGGAACAATTCCGCAACTCTTCACATGATTATTAAACTCATGACTCAAATATTCGCCTCCACAATCGGATCGTAGAAACTTAATTTTCTTGCCACATTGATTTTGTACTTCATTCTGGAATTCCTTGAACTTTTCGAAAGTTTCCGACTTGTGCCTCGTTAAGTAGACATAACCATATCTACTATAATCATCAGTAAAAGTAATGAAGTACTAAAAACCACCTCTAGCACTCGCGCTCATTGGTCCACACACATCAGTATGTACGAGTTCCAATAAGTCAGATGCCCTCTCACAATACCCTGTGAAATGTGTCTTGGTCATCTTACCAAGTAGACAAGGCTCACATGTTTCAAATGATTTTAGAAGACCATCTTTATGAAACATCATCATGCGTTTCTGACTAATATGACCCAAACAACAATTCCAAAAGTAAGTGGGATTCAAATCATTTGGCTGAAGCCTCTTAGCATCAATATTATAGATTGGTGCATCATCAAGATTTAAAATAAACAACCCATTCACAACGGGAGCAAAGCCATAAAACATCTTATTCAAAATTATAGAACAACCATTGTCCTCAATATTGAATTTATAACCTTCTGCCAACAAACATGAGGCAGAAATAATGTTTCTGCTTAATGCTGGAACATAATAACAATTATTTAATTCCATAATAAATCATGAAGGTAAATGTAGTGGCAAGGTACCGACGGCCAATGTAGCAACCCTTGCTTTATTCCCAACTCAGAGATCAACCTCGCCTCTTGCAACGCTCCTACTCCTTATTAACCCCTGCATCGAATTGCAAATATGAGCAACCAATCCGGTATCAAATACCCAAGAGTTATTAGGAGAATCGGAAATATATACATCTATAACATCAATACCTGATTTTGATGGCTTAACTCCATCATTCTTTTTTAGATCTGTCAAGTACCTTTTGTAATTCCTCTTCCAATGGCCTGACTCTTTGAAATAGAAGCATTCACTCTTTGAAGTAGGGCCAGACTTGGAATTAGGCTTAGGCTTGATGCTGAGGATCTTATCCAAAGCTTTGGCCTTGCTTTTTCCTTTAGTCTTATCTTTCTTCTTGAAGCTAGTATTTTTCTGCACCATCATCACATGACTAGTGTTTTTCTTAATGCTATCTTCTGTTGTCTTGAGCATCATATGTAGTTCGATGACATTCTTGTCCATGCCATTCATATGAAAAGTCATAATGAATTGTCCGAAGCTCGGAGGGAGCGACACAAGAATCAAGTCTGTAGCCAACTCTTGACTAAGTGGGAAACCAAGTTTTTCCAATCTCTGTGTGTAACCAACCATCTTGATTACATGAGGGCTCACCGGACTGCCCTCGGATAGCTTACATCCAAACAAGGACTTTGAGATCTCATCTCTCTCAGTCCTAGCCTGGGTCTCAAACATACCCTTAAGCGCCACACGATCATATCGTAGACCTCTATGTTCTCAAACTGCTGTTAGGTCGAGGATGCCGACTAGAGGGGGGTGAATAGGCGGCTTTTTAAAAATTTCCTCATTAATTTCTACAAAGAAATTCACCCCTAATTATCCTAATACCAAAACCTTAACAAATATTAATGCGGAAGCGATAAACTAAGGTTTTGACAATTAAAGCCTAAATCAACTAGGCTCACTATGTGCACTAACTAATTATGTCTCTAACAATAATTGCAATTCTAAAGACAAGCAATCAATCAATTTAATTCTATGAATATAAATTGCTTGAACATAAATGACAAACACAATGCAAGCACAAGAGACAAGATACTTTTTACCGTGGTATTCGGAGACTTGCCGGTCTCCCCTAGTCCACGTTGAGGTTAGCCCAAACGAATTGAACTAGCTCCACGAATTGAGCACCCACCTCGAATCCACTAGTGTTAGCTCCTTTTCCCTCTCGGGTAGGCGAGCTCCAACCTTCACAAACTTTGCCGGGGCTTCTCACAACCTCCGTTGAGAGCTCCCGCGCACGACGTCGCTACGCCATCTAGGTGTCGGTAAACACCAAGAGTAACAAGTCAAGCCCTTCCGATTGAACTTTACCTAGTGCAACACATGCACTTCAGTGACCTCCTACGTGCAACACATGCACTAGGATCCTCCTCAAGTGCAACACATGCACAAGAGGCTCTCAATCCTCTCCTAATTGCAACACATGCAATTAGAGGCTCACACTAGCTCAAGAAGAAAATGGAAGAGGGCAACACATGCACACAACTCCTACAAACACCCAAATGCTCTAGCACATAGCCAACCACTACCCTTGCCCCCAAGGCCTCCTTTTATAGCCTCCAAGCCAAAACTAGCCGTTGGGGGCGAATTTGGTCAAAGTGCCCAGCAAACCCGGTGCTACCGCCCAATTAGGACCGGTAGCACCGGCCTCCTCGCCAACGGCTACAAAACTAGCCGTTGCAGGATATCTGGTAGCACCGGCCAACTGGGAGAGGTGCTACCGCTCGGGCGGTAGCACCGGGCTTCACCTCGGTAGCACCGGATCCAAGCCGAACACAAAAACAGCTCCTGTGGATTTTTCACACCGGCCAGAGGAGCGGTAGCACCGGACCTCCAATCTGCCCAAAAACATCCCTCTCTGGAATTTCCACACCGGCCAGAGGGGCGGTAGCACCGGACCTCCGGTGCTACCGAGCTACCATGGGTGGTAGCACCGGACCGACCTGCAGTACATGCTCCCATAAGCGGTACTACCAGCCAGGCGGTGTTACCAGCCCTACATGGGCGGTACGACCGGCCATAAGGAGAAAATACGATTTTTCACAAAAAATTTTCTCCAAACCATTAAAGATTTATTCTTTCAGCTATGTGACGATCAACACATGATCACAACATTATGGAAAACATATTTGCACATGTTAATCACATACTCCAAAGAATCTCATTAAGCACAACTTATTTACAAAACACATTTGCCAATAAACCAAGAACTTATGAGATCAATCCTCTTAGCCATGTGATGATCAACACATGATCAAGTCAATTTGCAAAACACATTTGCAAACCCTATTCACATGCTCTAGGATCGAAACCCATAATCTCAAGTTCATTTGCAAAACACATTTGCAAATAACAACTCCAACTTATTTGCAAAACACATTCGCAAATAAATCACGAACCTATAAGATCAGTCCTCTTAGCCATGTAAGGATCAACACATAATCCTGACACTTTGCAAAACACATTTGCAAATGCCAACACATGCTCTACGATCGAACCTCATAACTTCTAGCTTATTTGCAAAACACATTTGCAAATAACAAGTCAACACTTTGCAAAAACACATTTTGCAACTAAACCAAGCTTGGCCTTGTGATGATCAACACATGACCCAATCACAAGCTAAAACACCAAAGCATGAGCTCCCTATTTGCAACACATGCAAATCTCTAGCACCATGCAAACAACCACAACAAATTCAAGTGCATGAGCTCTCTATTTGCAACACATGCAAAACTTAGCTCCAAGAAAAAACCAAATCAAATAAGATTCAATTAAGATGCAAGCATGAACATCCTTATTTGCAACACATGCAAATACTTAGCTCATACAAAATCCAATGCACAAGCTTCACCCATTTGCAACACATGCCAAATGGTTAGCTTCATGCAAACACCAAACAAGAGAGTGAGCTAGAGTGAACCGGATTGGGTTCATCAACACATGATGAAGCTCAAGCTAAAAGACTCAACCCCTCTTAATAGTACGGCAACCTAACTAGCAACCCGGTCTCCCATCCAAACACCGAGACCGGTAAAAGACTAGGAACACATCCTTAGCCCTAGCTAGTTATACCTTTGCCTCTAGCGATCCACTTGGAGCTTTTATGATTTCCAATCATCTTCTCTCCAGGATCACCTCTTCTTCTTCTTGGTCATCAACACATGATGAACCTTCTAGCTCTTCTCTTTACTTCGGGATCACCTCTTGAAGCTCATCAACACATGATGACTTCTTCTTCTTCCCGAATCTTCATTATCTTGGACTCAACCTACTTCACAACTCGTAGAAGATTGTTAGTCCAACAAATACGGTTGTCTCAATCATCACTGCACTCCATTAACACATAATGGATGCCTCCAAGATCGATTGTGCACAACCCAAATCAATTTGAATGATTAATTGTTGTCTTGAGTACTTTGATGCAACTAATGCTTCATTATACTCAAGAACTTTTCGCTTGTCTTTAATCAACAAGGAACACCATCAACACATGGTGAAATGTCCTTTTATTGATTGAAAAACAATCGAACTCAATTTAAATTTCATTTAAATTGATATGAGTATATATATAACTACACAAGTTTCATATACTCAAATGATTGTTTCAAAGTCTTGATCCTTTATATGTTATTTAGCAATAAGACATGGATCAATACTATTGAAACAACAAGTTAAATTATAAACTCCCTCTAGATGTGTGCATTCATGTAATATATGAATTAGGAACATAATGCACATATTTGGACTAAAGCAATGGAAGAGTTCATACTTTAACTTGAATCCTAAGTATGCATTAAGTCAATAGAGTGAATACAAGTGCATACCTTAGGTTTTCCATTTTCCATCCAAATATGAGACTAATAAGAATAAGGCTAAATTAATCATGTTAGTCTCATAATGATTAGATTTGTCATTAAACAATGATTAAACATTAATATTAAACCAATCACCAAAACTAATGGAGTTTGAACTTACAATTGCTTCTGAAGGTATGAGTTCATAGCAGCAAGCATGAGACAGCTAACATCGAGGGACTCATCAACTTCCTTTTTGTAAGTGGCTTTAACAGCATTGGAAGCATTCTCATCAGGCACATCTGGAATTGGTTGATCTAGGACGTGTTCCTTTTTATCTTGCCTGAGAACAATTCTCAGGTTGCGGGACCAATCCGCAAAGTTTGTTCAATTAAGTTTTTCCTTTTCAAATATCGAACGCAAAGCATAATTGGAAGTGGGTGCAGCAGAAGGTGGTGCCATGATCTAAAATAGAAAATATATGCAAAAACTGAGACAAATATTCATAAAAAGTAACTTATATTAAACAATTTAATAATGATACTCCCACTAAATTCCATATCCCTCTTACGAAACTTAATGATTCAAGACCCATATTTAATTAGTCTACTAGTGAGCTTTAGCATCACTGCTAGAAGGCTAATGAATTTTGGTAAGTAGCCCTTTGCTAATCTCCATGCCCCGTCCCAAACCCTATGCCCCAAGGTCCATAACCATTATGATCACCTCGTCAAGTGTAACCAATGGTTATGCGTGTGAGTGTCCGACACAAACCCATTTAATCAAGGAAAGTTAATGGCACCCTGCTTTAGCAGACCTACCATTAATTTACATGATTTTGAATGGTGCAGCCAATTGGGAGGGCATCAATTTTGCTTAATATTACTTGAGGGACCTTTATTTCTACCATGTAAAAAGCATTCGAAACTACTATATAACATGTATATAAATAAGTAAATAAACAGGAACATAAAAGCAATAACAAATAATCACATTAACTGTGACATAGTATGGCCCTTCACATGGTGATCTTCATCGCCATGTTTCCTGTTCGTCATGCCTCCAAGTGCTTAAGTCCTCGAAGTATTACCACTAAGCTATTACTCCTAATAGCACTAGTAATAAATTACAAGGAGTGAAGAAACATCACAAGTCGACACACAGGCCGTTAATACAAATATAGACAACCTTGGTCTGTAATCAAGCATGACACACAGGCCATTAAAATTACATACATGCATCATATACACAAGGGGCCATACTATTAACATCAATCCTGCAAAAACAATTTATGCATAGAATCGCATTCTACCAAACGATGTGAACTCGCAATGAACTATAAGGCGCTGTACACATACGAAGGTCCATGGAAACCTCTTTGGAAAACACAGATCAAATCATGAATCTGTCCATGGAAACCTCTTCGAGTTAATCATATTAACTCCATTTTTTCAACCACAGATCTGTGTTGATCAATCCCATTGATCTTCGCATGCTGCATGTGGATTTACGTTTCATAGTCTACCCCGATGGCGGAAAACCGACCGGTAGGGGTATGTAGTGGCGCGACCATAACAGCACGTTCACAGAGCAATGATCTTGAACCCATCAAGGAATACCGAATATGAATTAATCAAATTAACTAGTACCAAATACTGATCTATCAAATAGAACGACCAATAGAACAACAATAGATCACATCTATTACTACCGCATATCATCATATGCATCTATTTCGAATCTAAAACTATGCAGCAAGGCTCTGATACCACTGCTGGAGAACGGGTAGGCTAATATAGCGAAAAATCAAAATTTTCTACCACGTAACCAAGGAACCACTACAAGTAATAGATCATAGAATTACCATTAGATGAGCAGACCCGTAGCGGAAGTAGAGTCGATGTAGCACGGTGGTGCAGATGTAGTTGTACTAGCCTCGCTTCTCCTCTAACAGCTTCTTGTGAGCGACACAGGTTGCAGATCATCCTAGCGTTGAAGCTTCGCAGCAACGCCTCCAAGGTATCCACACGTTAACGGGTAGGAACACCACGTCTTTGGAGTGCTAAGCGTCACTGCGATTCAGGCGAAGGAGGGGTGACGGCTAGGGTTTCAGGAATTCCGAATTCCTATTGTGTTTCTTCGTATCCCTTCTATATGTAAAGCCACAACCTCCTCCCTTTATATAGACATCCCATAATGGGTTTCAACCTTTGAAACCTATTATGAACTCTAAGCCCATTACAACTCGGATCCCTATCTGAATTGGTTATAGCCCCTTAAGTGTGTGACCCTATAGGTTCACGTGCACTTGGACATGGCCCGAGTAGTCCTACTCGACTAGACATGGCTCGAGTACTCCTACTTGACCAATCATAGCTTTAGTACCCTTATTCGACTAGTCATGGCTCGAGTACTCCTACTCGACCAGACATAGCTCGAATACTCTTACTTGACCAATAACCGGCAGTGGCCCCTAGAAGGATGTGCCGATTCCCAAGTACATGTAAAGATTAAACGGACCTCAACAATGTCCTATATGCAATTCCTTTTGCCCACGATATTGGTCAAATCCAAGGCGAGTTGTCATCATCCTTGTTTGGATGGCTTGACCACTCTTTCTCGATGCCGTGACTCGGATTCCCCAAATACATCGAGTTAACCCTTTAACTCGATGACTCGAGTAACTTTCTACTCGAGTAGCATGGCCATGCATTTTTCGGAATCCAACCACTCGAGAGGCCTAGAGATATCTCTCCCGATACATGGAGGGAAAAATCCTATCTTGATCGATCATGCATCGCATCATGTTTCATGACAAACCCGAAAGCCATCTTTATAACTACCTAGTTATGGAATAGTGTTTGACGACCCCTAAGTAAGCCATTACGCATCTTGAGAACATGCGACAATCTCAAGTCAAAAGATATATCATACACATCGTATATGAGACCAACTGATGACATGAAAGAATACAACGTTCTCCCAGTGTCTCAAGGTGGGTCGATCCAACTCCTTGTTCTCCAACATGTGTTCATATTATTGGTTTGATATTTCCATATCTATGACTTGTGAAACATGGTCATCAACCAATATATATGCTAGTCTATTTATATGTGTCCTCATATGTTTATCGACTAGGGATCACTTTTAGAATGAACATCATAAAGATGAATATAGAGTTTCACAAACAAGTCACGTACTTATTAGTCAATATCCATGATGTTATTCAAAGAACAATACCATTGTTTATGAACATTTATGAAAATATAATCATCTCTATGATTGCCTCTCGGGCATATTTCCAACAGTGTGTGCTCACTGGTGTCGAGGGAGTCGATGCCATTCTAGGCAATCCACAAGACCAAAAGTTCTAGTTCTTGGGAGGCAATGTCAAGGCCCCCACTTGGGCATGGAATTCTCGAGGGCCTCTGTTTAATAAGAGGGTGCAATTTATGTCTTGTCCATGCATTGACTGCGAGAATCTAAGGATGTTTTAAAACTCAGTGTAGATCGAATCACACTTGATTCGAAGGGGTTTCAAAAGGGGGTATACATGTTGGACCAGCTACGGTAGCAGATTATACAGGAAACATGTAGTATTAACATCGTTGACAAAGTCAATTTTATGCCGAATGATATCAATTGTGCTTCGGATGAAGACAGGTTGCACGATGATAATCTGGATTAGATGCTGCATGATGCAGAAGGGAACCATGATGAGAGAGAGTATGGTAAATTCTGGGCTTGATAGACGACTAGGAGAAACCTTTGCTCCCGTGCTGCAGTCGAAATATACAAGGTTGTCTTTCGTGCTTGAATTGTTCAAATTAAAGGCAAGCAACGGTTGATACAATAAGAGTTTCACGGTGCTATTAAGTTTATTATCGGATATGCTTCTAAAGGAAAATGAGTTACCGACAACCGCATACAAAGCCAAGAAGGTTCTTTGTCCCTTGGAAATGGAAATAGAAAGAATACATGCATATCCGAACGACTGTATCCTCTACCGTAAAGAGTATGCAAACTTGCATATATGTCCGGTTCAACGCATCCTAGTACAAGCATAAGAATCAATCAAATGATGATGACAAGGGTATCGAGGTGAAGAAAGGACCTCCTGCTAAGGTGGCATTATATCCTGCCTATAATTTCCCGTTTGAAGTGTTTATTTACAAACCCAAAGGAGGCAAAACTGCTGCATTGGCACTCGAAGGAGCATAATAATGATGGAATGCTAAAACACCCTACTGAATCCATCCAATGGATAAACATCGATAGGAGGTTTGAAAAATTCGGTGCAGAACCGAGGAATATAAGATTTAGATTGAGTACAGATGGAATGAACCCTTTGAGTAACATGTTTATTTGTCATGATGAGGTCGTCATGTTTATTTGTTATATGTAAAAATACTGAATCTATAAATTTACTAAGTGTACAACTCTATTTAATTAATTTTACTGCCAGTAAACTCAAGATGGTTGTACACCGGTACTAGTTACTTAATAAGTTTGAGAAAATCTAAGATATGTCATTTCTCTACAGATGGTTGGAAGGTGTGTAAGATAGAAATTCCCTAAACCCTAAACCCTTGAACCGTTCTATTATAGAACCGACTGTGATATCATAGATGGTTCTATTATAGAACCATATGTGATAATATTAGTATAAGTACACCCATGCACACCATCTTTCCAAAACCCTAGCCTCCTGTACGCGCCGCCTCTGTCAAAACCTAGCCCCGACGTCCTCCCCCTCGGTGACCTCCTCCCCGGCGATCTCGGCGTCCTCAGCGATCTCAGCGTCCTCGGTGACCTCATCCCCCTGGTGTCCTCGGCATCCTCGACAACCTCCTCAACCCGGCGAGATTGGCGACCTCGACGATCTCCCCCGCGCCTCCGAGTCCTCCTTCTCCCCCATCCGACCATTGTCCTCCACGCACCCGACGCCGTCTTCCCCATGTCGCGGAGTCTGTCCTCCTCGTCTGCACTCGCCACCCAACACGTAAATCCTCCACAATCTGAAGGTGAGCACCGCACTCGGTCCTCTGCTCTGTATGGTTCTTGTGGAGTATTGAGTTGCATGGAGGATGATTGGATCTAGTAGAAAAAATCATCAACATCTAGTTCTATAAGATTATTACTCATGTCTGTTTAGATGCCACTGTCAAAATTTCGAATGGACAACAGAAATTCAGAAACTTATCCTGAATAGGTGCCGTCGCATGTTTCGGTTTAGTTGAGGGATTTTTCTCAATTGTGTCAATGTGATTTTGCGCTGGTTTAATGTCATTGTGAATAGGGATAGCTTCTTTCTTGTCTTTGTTCTGTTCGAATTAGCTCCATTTCATATCATATCTTCAAGTTTTGACTTGTGAGTACAAGTTCTTGTACTGCAAATGCTTGGTAAATTATATATCTCACTTGAATTTCCTTGTCAAAATGTTACACCAAAATGCAAATACAGCAGTAACAAGTTTTCATTTAGCTACTGAGTTTAATCAACGGTTAGTGCCAGTGATTTCCTTGCTGAAAAGTTGCACAGACCAAGTACTTTGACTGCAATTAAGACCAAGCATTAAACATCTTCTGGGCCTCCCTCTTGGGCCTATCATGAGGGTACCCGGGTTCTTATATTCCACAGTAGCCCTCGAGTCCTTTGCGATCGAGTTGCTGCCTTCCTGGTTGCAGCCCAACTGAGTCATGCTTCACGCCGAGTGCTTCCAGTTCTTTGATGCAACTTCCCGACTAGTTTTCCTTTACAGCCGAGTGCCCTGTTGTAGGCAAAGAGATCGTGAAGGACTCAATAGAGCTCCACGCGTTAAACAAGTGGTTCCTAGCCCCATTGTTGGACTTCTGGCAGTCGGCTCATCTTGGGATATACTGTATCCCAAACGATATGCAGAGGTCAAAACGCTTTTCCTGCTCAAGGCGAAATTCAACGCCGCTCCCTTTAAATTCATTCGTCGCCGAAGTTGCTAATGTCGTCGTTGAAGCGTTGGCTCACACACGTCGCATCCAAATTTAGTTGCCCTGAAATCATGTATATGCAGAACTTAGACAATGTAAAAACAATTCACTCGGATGTGATGTCCGACTGGTGTATATATAATTTTAGAGTTTTTGTTTTACTCTTTTTCCTTATTGATTTCGAATTCATCTGAGTGGTTTGACTCTTTTTGTTTAAGCACTCTGCCCAACTAGTCTAGCCCCCGAGCGTTGGGAGTCGGCTCATGGCTCTTTTTCCCAGGCACGTGTTTTGGGTGACTAAAGTTCGCCGTTCATGGGGTCAGAGCTTCACAACTCGGAGTTATCGCACTCGGATTCACGTGCAATCGTTAAGCAAAAGAAGAAAAATACAACTCAGAAAAAGATGTGCGCATGCGCACACTATTAGGTGTAGCCCCTGACTTACTGCTTACTTGTGGGTCAACTAACTAGCAAGTCAGGAAAGTCAACAATTTTATTTATAATGACATAATTGAGTAAAAGGCGACTTAGCTGCTTTATGCTCCATATGTTGCTGACGATCATGCCATCTTTGCTCATGGCGCAAGCGTAGGCTTGTAGATGAGCTGTAGGCGGCGCTCGGGGCGCAGGCGTGGCTCGTGGCCGTGCCGAATGTGGCGCCGGCGCAGCGTGGCTCGTGGTCGTGCAAAAGTGGCACTCGGCGCCGGGCGTGGCTCGTGGCGTCGCCGAAGGTGGCGCTTCGAAGCGCAGCGTGGCTCGTGGCCGTGCCGGAAGGTGGCCCTCGGCACGGCGTGGCTCATGGCCGCGCCGAATGTGGCGCTTCGGTGCGGCGTGGGTCGTAGCCGTCTTGAAGGTGGCGCTTCGAGCGCAGCGGTGGCTCGTGGCCGTGCAAAAGTGGCGCTCGGGCGTTGGCGTGGCTCGTGACCGCGCGAAGGTGGCGCTCAAGCGCAGCGAGGCTCGTGGCCGTCGAAAGTGGCGCTTCGAAGCGGGCGTGGCTCGTGACCGTGCGAAGGTGGCGCTCGGGCGCATAGGCGTGGCTCGTGGTCGTGCCGAAGGTGGCACTCGGGGCGCAGGCGTAGGCTCGTGGCTGTGCCGAAGGTGGCGCTCGAGGCGCAGGCGTGGCTCGTGGCCGTGCCGAAGGTGGCGCTCAGGGCGCAGGCATGGCTCGTGGCCATGCCGAAGGTGGCGCTCGGGGCACAGGCGTGGCTCGTGGCCGTTCCGAAGGTGGCGCTCGGGGCGCAGGCGTAGGCTCGTGGCCGTGCCGAAAGCCGCGTGGAGCGCGAGTGCTCTTCACTTACCGGCTTTTCCTGATTTTGCTGAATTGCGGCCGCCGTCACCATGGCCTTGATCTGGGCCACGATCGAGGCCGCTGGGCTATCCGATGCAATCATCGGGTCCAGTTTGTCGAGAAGCGTCTTGGAGGCGACGACGTTCTGCATTGGCGTGTGGAAGACGGCTTGATCTCCCAACCTGGATTGCAGGATGTCCTCGTGGACATTGCGGCCGCGAGATCGAAGCGATCGCACCTGCACCTCCTTACCCTTGCGAAGACGATCTTTCCCCGCAGCTTCTTGTTCTTCTTGTTGGCGTTGGAGATCGGTCTTCTGCTCTTCTATCGCGAAGACACCACGACGATCGCATCAATTCCTCACAATGCCGACTTGTTTTCTGAGTGAGTCAGAGCGGCATACCTGAGATGGGTTGGTCTGATCTTCACCAGATTGGATCTGGCTTTGGACCGGGCATACAAGCTCTCCACGCGTATCCGCGACGAAATCCAAACTTCCGAAGCGGAAGGCTTGCCTGGAGATGAAGGTGGCGATGAATCCACCAATTGCTGCCATTGAATCTGTAGGAAAAGATTATAGAGCTTCCCCTACCTGGCGCGCCAACTGTCGACTTTTGTAGTCGACAATGAATTTATGGGGTATGCGCTTGATCTCAAACTCGAAGGTCACACAAGACAGGGATTTATACAGGTTCAGGCCCTCAGCGATGGAGGTAATACCCTAATCCTGTGTGCTGGGATTATGTGGATCTCTCGGATCGGAAGTGCTCAAAGCGCTATATGCTCTGGGCAAAAGATGGCGCTTTGTGCTTGGATGATTGGATTCCTATGTTGTTGCCCGCCCTCTCCCTTATATAGCGGAGGTGGGGCGGCTTACAGAGTCCTGATCGGTTAAGAGATTTCGATCGGTTACAGGATTCTAGTCGGTTATAGGATATAGTTTACATCTTTATCTACCCTATTAACGACTCGGATTACAACCATATCCATCATATCTAAATATAAGTTCAACTTCCTTTAGGATATGTCCCCTTGCGCACGGCAGCGGGGCCTACCGCGGGGAGTATCTTCTGGGCCTCCCTCTTGGGCCTATCATGAGGGTACCCGGGTTCTTATATTCCACACAGACCGTGTCGTGATGCATCACAAAAGACGTCAAAATTTTTATTGACATCTGGCAACACGAGGACAGGTGTTGAAGTGAGTCTTTTCTTCAACTCTTGAAAACATGTTTCACATTCGGGTGTCCATTCAAGCTTCTTTTCTTTCTTTAATAGCTGAGTCATTGGTTTGGCGATTTTGGAGAAGTTTTCTATAAAGCGGCGATAATATCGCGCTAAACCAAGAAAACTTCGGATCTGAGGAATAGACTTGGGTTGTTCCCAGGCTTGCACAGCTTGAATTTTACTGGGGTCAACAGAAATTCCTCCTTCTGAAAGGATATGCCCAAGGAATGCAATTTCTTTTAGCAAAAAATCACATTTTTCAAATTTGGCATAAAGTTGGTGAACTCGAAGTTTTTGAAGAACCATGTGCAAATGTTGCGCATGTTCTTCCTCAGATTTGGAATAGATGAGAATATCATCGATGAATACCACAACGAACTTGTCCAAGTACTTCATAAAGACCTTATTCATAAGGCACATAAAACTTGCGGGAGCATTGGTTAATCCGAAGGACATCACGACGTATTCAAAGAGACCATATCGAGTGGTAAATGCAGTTTTTTGGAATATCACAGGGTCTGATTTTAGTTGGTAATACCCATGTCGCAAATCAATCTTTGAAAAAACTCGAGCACCACTCAATTGATCAAATAAATCATCGATGCGAGGAAGAAGGTATTTGTTTTTAATGGTGACATCATTTAAAGCACGGTAATCTATACACATGCGTAGACCACCATCCTTTTTGTTAACAAAAAGAACTGGGCTTCCCCAAGGAGATGAACCGGAGTGAATGAACCCTTTATCCAATTGTTCTTCAATTTGCTTCTTATGTTCCACTAGTTCGGTTGGGGCCATTCGATAAGGACGTTTAGAAATTGGGGCAGTCCCGGGAATAAGATTGATAACAAATTCCATGTCTCTATCTGGAGGTAAACCTAGTAGCTCACTTGGAAAAACATCAGGATAATCACAAACTACAGGTACTTGAGAAAGTTCTTTCAATGAGGTAGAATAAAGGAATGATTGGAAGTGATTTGTCTTGGTTAGATGAAAATTCCACCATGATTTCTTCTGAACTTAGCAAGGATATGGATTGATTAGCACAATCTATACAGCCTTTATGCTTGGACAACCAATCCATACCAAGAATTATATCTAAGCCTTGAGTTTCGATAACGATGAGATCAGCATAGAACAATACTCCATTTATTTCAATGCTGACTCTAGGGCAAAGACTGAAAGTTTTAATTTTGGCTCCAGGGGAAAATATTGTCATGATAGAAGGCAAAAGATCAATAGGAATTTCATTTTGATCCACAAATTTCTTGGATATGAAAGAATGCGAAGCTCTAGAATCAAATAACACCAAAGTTGGAATAGAGTGGACTAGCAACGTACCTATCACCACGTCAGGTGCTTCATTTGCATCCTCAGCAGTCACATGATGCAACCGTCCACGAGCAGAGCCTTGAAAATTATTAGGGGCTGTCCTGACAGGTTGTGGTGGTCCTCTAGATCCTTGTGGGCGACCTGGGGGTCGTTGCTGAGCTCCTTGGGGTTGTGAACGAATTGAATTCTTTTTGGGACATTTATTAGCATAATGCCCTAGCTCATTACAATGGAAACAGGTGACGTTGACCGACGAGTTTGGACCACCTGAAGGCCGCTTGCCAATATTACCGACGGGGTGGACAGGAGGCTGTTGGCGGGAAGCTTGAGGTCGAGGTGGTTGACTTTGACGTTTTTACTAAAACGGTGGAGCAAAAGATTTAGGATTGAATGACTGCCCAAATCGCGATCTAGGAGGATTAACACTCAAGTTCTTTTTGGCCATCCATTTTCGCTCCCGCAACTCAAAAATGGTTCGAGTGCCTTGCTCAACTTGAAGGGCCTTGTCCACCAAAGTTTGAAAGTCATGGATATCATGGGCCACAAGGGTCCATTTAATTTCATCATTCAAATGCTCCCAGAAACGCTCAACCCTTTTTTCTTCTATGGTAACTTCAGAAGGGGCATATCGAGCCAAATAATTGAAGCGATGGAGGTACTCCACTACTGTCATGTTACCTTGACGAAGATCCAGGAATTCTCTTTTCTTAAATTCCATCAAACTGGACGGAATGTGAGTTTTGCGAAAGGCTTCCTTAAAAGCTTCCCAAAGGATGACTTGATTCGGTGGCACCTTGGCTTGAAAATTTTCCCACCAAGCTGCCGCAGCTCCCTACAGCTGGTAGGAGGCATAGACTACTTTCTCTTGGTCATTGCATTGTGCAATGGCCAATTTACTTTTGACTGAACAAAGCCAGTCATCAGCTTCCAATGGATCAGTTGTGGAAGAGAAGACGGGTGGCCGAGTTTTAAGAAACTCATTTAGCTTGGAATAATGGGGAGTGTTCCCATTGCCACCTCTTGCAATGGCTATGCCTATATTAGCAGTATTCTGAACCATTTGCTGGAGAAGGATAGTCTGAGTTTGACGGTTTTGTTCAATCATGGCGAGAACTTGAGCCATGGTTGGCGGTTTAGGTAGTTGATTTTCTGGGATTGGATTTGGTTGCTTTTGTGGAGGAGGAGGAGGATTATTGCGACCTGCGGGTTGGGATGATGAGGTTCTCATTGAGGGATGCATTGGATTTGGTTGGGCCGGTGTCAGAATTACGTTCCTTTGAGATTGAGTCTCGAGGGTATCCTCACTCTCCAAAATATGACTAAGCGATCGCGTTATTGGCATCCTGCAATATAACTTGAATTATTTTATTAGCACTGATGAATGTTAAATATATAGTAATTATTTGCGATAAGCAATAGGTTTATATACTCATGCTATTACAAGGATTATCTCGTCGAAAATTTTCACCTCAAAGTTATATTAGCGAGAGATATCCATAAAATAACACAAGGAGAAATTTCGAACAAAATGTCATACAATACCAAAAGATCACATAAGATTACATACATTTGCATAGGTATTACAAACTGTCTGACTTAACTAATGCCTTATTCCTATAACATGAGGCTCTACCACTTCCTTAATTAGTGTCGCTAGATATGATCCCTACGCCTCGAACTACTGGATATAGAGGTGGTGAATCTCCATCACAGCTACTCTCTGAACTGGAAGGTAAGAGTGGAGGGTTCTGCACTCCAACTGGTTGAAATTGATGCAAATATTCGCGTCGCTTTCCAACTCGTCGCCTTGGTTCTCTTGCTGGATTTTTAGACTCCATATTGGCCTCATATGAGCGGACATATGCCTTCATATTAATATGATGTGCTTTGCATATTCGGCGCATAAGCTTGCGGCCTGACTCCTGAAT
Source organism: Otatea glauca (assembly GCA_036346275.1). Classification (NCBI taxonomy): domain Eukaryota; kingdom Viridiplantae; phylum Streptophyta; class Magnoliopsida; order Poales; family Poaceae; genus Otatea; species Otatea glauca. The sequence continues at coordinate 53,723,344 of CM070715.1, read as the reverse complement.
TGCTTCATGCTTAGATTTATTATGATGCTTCACATTATGATGCAATATTTGGCCTTCAAGAATCGTAGAGGCATAGCTAGAAACTTTATATCCAAATAGTATTTGCTTGATATAAAAAATAGGTGCATGCTTCTTATGACCTAAATTTTCAGCCAGCTCTCTTGCAATATCAGACCAGTTCATGTTTTTAGCCATCTGAGATTATTATAAAGAGAAAATAATTAGTAATAATATAAAAATGTAATATTCAAATGAGAAGAAAAGGATTACAATAGTTTTTCTCTCACCATGCATCTTTTGTTAGAAGGTTTGCAATATTGTAAAAACTTAACTTTTATGTTAAATATTTATGAATGCAATCCAAGGGATACGAAAATTTCTCAAAACCCAAAAGTTTTCATTCATATAGATAATATTTTACATTCCTAACGGTACAATACTAAGGACTTCCTTGCTGAATATATTACATAGTACAATACCATACAATACCAAAAGTCTACCTTGCTAAGTATATTACATAGGGTCACTTCTTATTCCTACGGGGTCTAAGCTATCCTAATCACTGGTTTCAAGCCAACCAGCAAAACCCGTGTTGAGGTTATCTTCATTCAGTGGTGGAAACTTCTCCGAGGAGCTTCCTGCTGAAGCAGAGCTAGCACCTCGGGGAGTCTAAGTTGTCTTGGGGCGACGGGAAGATGAAGGTCCGGATTCTGCTGTGCGTTTGGCAAGGCAGGGTCAGCTACCTGTAACATCCCAAAAATTGAAGTTTTGGAATGTTTGAAATCAAAAATAAACCAATTGCATTTTCTTGAATTAATTCCAGCTTAAATTGAATTTTTCATAAATAAAAGGATTTAATTTGGCTAAACTATTCACCAAAATAAAGAATTTCAGTTTTATTTGGGTTCCTGGTGCTCCAAGGAATTTTTCTGTATTTTTGGGGATTTTTTCTGAATTTATTTGATAGTTATTTGAATTTATTTGCATTTATTTGAATTTCTGGATTTTTCATAAATCGGAAAATGAAATTTTATTTCCAAAAAGCCTCTCGGGCCGAATCTTTCTCGGCCCGCTTCGTTTTTCCCCGCGCGGCCCGTTTTCCGGCCCGCTCGCGTCGCCTCGGCCCGGCCGCCGCGCGGCCGCTCGCGTCGCCTCGGCGGCCGCCCGGCTTCGCCACCACGAGCCGAAACCCTAGCGCCGCTCGGAGTCCGCGCGCCGCACGCCGTCGTTCTTGGAGTCCGAGCCCTACACGCCTGCCCAGGCCATTTAAGCGCAGCCAACCCGCCTCCCGAGGTTCCCCTTCACGCGCCGCCCCTTTTTCCCTACTTCTCGCTGCCCGAGATGTCGCGGGTTCTTCGCGCGAGCTCGCCGGAGTCCGCTGCCCTTGCCGACGCCTTCCGCCGCCTTTTTCTTCGCCGCCGGTGCCTCTCCGCCGTCGCCGTTGCTCTCCCCGAGTTCGTCGCATCGCCCTCTCCCCGGTTCGCCTTGTCCCGGGTCCGATCCGCCGCGTCTTCGCCGTTGGCCTCGTCTTCTTCCCCGCCTCCGGTAAGCCCCGCGCCGCCGACTCGCCGTTGTTTCTCGCCGCGAACCTCAGCCGTCCGATGGATGGTGTCTGCTCCAGATTGTGCCGCGTCGCCTCCGCCGCAGCCCCGCTCCTTGGCCGTCGGATTCCGCTCCATCGTCCCAGATCTGGCCACGTCACCTCTGCCGCGCCCTCGTCTTCGGCCGTCCGATCTCGCGCCGTCGATCGGATGCTTGACGCGTGGCCTGCCCACGTGTGCGCCAGCGTCAGCGCCACCTCTGCCGCCACGTCAGCCCTAAAGCCGACGCAAGTGCCGACGTCAGTCGTGCACCGGGTGCACGGTGAACCGAGCCACGCCGTGGACCGAGTCCTCCGTGAGCCGGATGACGTCAGTGTTGCACAATAAATCGCTTTTTCAGTACAAAAATAAATCCAGAAATTCTGATTTTCTGATTTTCTGTATTTTCTCTGAATTTAATCTTTCGGAGGCCCGTTCTCGCTCATACGAACTCCGATTGAGGCGATTCAAGTTTCTAAATTTTTCTAAAATCAAGATCTATCTTCCAGAGCCATTTATTTTCAGTTTTGAGCTTGTTTGTGTCTCTGTTTTGTATTTATTTGGTTTCATTGCTTTCTTTTCCGGTAGACGCTAATCCCGAGGGAGCGAACGAAGACTTCGAAGACCAAGATTCAGCACTAGATCAGTAAGGCAAGTCGTAACCTTTGATCATATTGATCCTATGTTTGCAAAGTAATTTATTTTATACACTTGCATGCTATTTACGTATCAATGTTTATTTAATGGGAGTAGATGTATACCTAGTTGATATTATGCCACCTTGATTGGTTGTATGCCATGTATCCAGTGTTAAACCTAGGTTGGGACATTACTAGTTGGACATAATCATTATACCAACATTAGGTTATCGTAGCTATGCTTAGACATGCTTACATATACGTTGGGATTCATGTCACATGTGAATAATGTTAATATTGACTTAATGAGATATTGAATCGTGGCCGTTAGCCACTGTTGTAAAATTTGTTGTACCATAGCGGGGTTTGCCATTGGTCTTGGTTGAACGAATTGTTTTCCCTCGGGCAAGTGATCGTGAAGTAAAGGGGGTGCTTTCTAGCACATTGGGATGTGGATGTCTTGCCTGAGACTACTTAAGGACTTAATCTTGTGCGCCATTGAACTGGGCCTAACCGTACTACCACATGTCTGGAATGGGACAGACCTAGCTGATTAATTTGCAATGTCTAGTCTTGAGTCTTGCCGGTTGGTGGTGTGGGTTCCGGATGGACGGGTAGATTCGCAAGGCGCAAGAGGGGCCCTAATGGCGAAACCTTAGCGAGCGATCGAGTTTAGACAACGCATTGTAAAGGCTTTGTCATGATATCTCTACGACACACCAAAGGAAGTGTGTTAAGATCGATTGCACAAAGAGATGTTCATGTCTTGTGGGTAAAGTTGTACAACCTCTGCAGAGTGTAAAACTATTCGAATAGCCGCGTCCGCGGTCATGGACAAATCCCGGGAATTTCACACGGGGTATAGAGTGTTTCATAAAATGTGGAATGTGGATTTGTTGGGATGTGAACAGCCGCGTTCACTGTTGTTTTGTTGTCTATCATTGATCTATCAGCTATTTATTTATCTTTTCATAAATGTGCTTTCAATCTATTTATTGTATTTCAATTCAAGTTACTGCTTTCTGCAAATGAACTATATGGCCATCCTTGTCAAGTCGTGCATAAATGTATTGCATCAATTCCTTACGGCTTGCTGAGTACCTTTGTACTCACGGCTTTATGCCCTTGTTGATCAGTTGTTGAAGGAGACAATGAATATCATGTGAGAAATTCTATGAAGACTACGTGGATTAGGAAGGCGTTCCCCAGACGATTGCCTGTGGCATGTCGAATGGCTCAAGTTATCTTTTCCGCTGCAATAGTATTTGTTTCTTAAGCCCTTAAGGCATAATGGTGTAAACATTGACCATAAGGTCGTTTGCTTTATTCAATAATAATTTGCTTCTTCTTAGTTAATTCGTTGTATGGAATGATATTTCATCTATGTTTCCACTGTGTGCACTAGCGTGATCCTGGACTAGAACAGTATACACAGAGGGTTTCGGATTTGCATATCCGGGTCCCGATAGAGATGGTATCAGAGCCATATCGACTGTAGGTCGCTATCCTAGTTAGCATGGTCTTCAAAATTATTTTCTAAATCAAACCAACGAAATTGGTACCTAATAGTTTACGTCTCCTCTCGTCTTATTCTTAGGTTCTTATTCCTCTCCTTTGCTGAAACATGGTTTTGAAATTTAAATTGATCTTATCTCATGAACCTTCTCAAAGCCTCGAGTTTTCTGCAAGGAATCAAATCAAGGAAGATGATGATCAAGCCGTCAAAGCCATATCCGAGAAGACTACCATATAAGATAGGTTTTTTTTGTGCTCAGCGGTGTTTGAGCATGTTTTTCCCTTTTCAGTTCAGTTACGTTTAGTCCGCGTATACTAGGATTTTCATTGCTTGTGTGCCTGGTATGTTGTACCCCTTGCCCCAAGCATGGTGTTGCAACCATACCTTTAATAAAAAAAAGCTTTATTTGTCTCTTTAATTTGAAGCCTTTCGGATGTATCCTTTTGTCCCTGGGTATTACCTTCTCCCCTAGATGATCTTTACCACTTGTCTACTGCTTTTCCCTCTTACCTATCAACCCTTGTGCTACATCTCAGATGGTTGACACTCGTTCTAGAGCCGATCGCAGTTCACCCGTGGATGCCAGTGCCAGTGCCAACACCAACTCCAACCCCAATGCACCACCGCCACCGCCAGCAGTGACAGATCAGAATATGGGACATTTTCTAGCAGCTCAAACTCAGCTAATGAACACCATGATGCAGAACATGAACAACATGATGAATCAGCAGAACCAGACTGCAGTTGCCCTAGCCAATCTGTTGAACCAGCAAAACCAAGCTGCTGCTGCACCTCCTCAAGCTCGTCTCCAGTCTAAGCTAGCAGAATTTATGAGGACTCGTCCGCCAACTTTCTCCAACTCTTCAGAACCATTGGACGCCGATGATTGGATCCGCTCTATTGAGAAGAAGCTTGAAATTGCCCAGTGCACCAATCGTGAGAAGGTTCTCTATGCCGCTCAACAGCTGGAGGGCACCGCCACTGAATGGTGGGAGAACTATAGTGCCGCCCATGATGATCCTCAGACTATCACTTGGGCCGAGTTTTCCACTGCTTTCCGCCACTCTCATATTCCTGATGGAAAGGTGGGAATGAAGAAGAATGAGTTTCGAGAGCTTAAGCAAGAACGGATGTCAGTGAGTGAATACCTCAATAAGTTCACTCAACTCGCTCGCTACGCTCCAGAGGATGTAGCTACAGATGATGCTCGCCAGAAGAAGTTCAAGCGTGGACTCAATCCAGGACTAAAGGTGCAAGTCATTGGCAATGACTATGCAGATTTCCAACATCTGGTAGATAAAGCTATGCTTATTGAGGAATCTCGTCGGGAATTGGAAGAATCCCGTAAGAGAAAGATGATGCAGCATGGAGCCCATCAGAGTCACCAGCAGAGAGTCAGAACAAATGCTCAACAGCCTGCTCGCTTCACTCCTCCGAATGCATCGAGGACCCCTGCACCAGCACCTCGCCCAGCTCCTCCAGGCAATCGCAACCTCAGCACCAACAGCAATCCACCTCAGAGGAACAGTAATCCAGCCGCAGGAGTCACATGTTTCAATTGTCATGAACTCGGTCACTATGCCAACAGTTGCCCCAGAAAGCAAGCTGTGACGCCAGTCCGTTTCAACTTGGGATCTACGCCAGCCAAGACCCCCGCACCAGGATCAGGACGTGGAGTGCCTCAGACTCCTAACCAAGCCACCAGAACTCCGCCACCTGCTGGAAGAGGCCGTGTGAATCACGTCACCACCGAGGACGCCCAGTCTGCACCAAACGTCATACTAGGTAAGCTCCTAGTCAACTCAGCATTTGCCATGGTTTTGTTTGATTCTGGAGCTACGCATTCGTTTGTTTCTCGGAGTTTTGCTGCAAAGCATCAATTAAAGACAATGCCTCTTAAGACTGTTTTATTAGTGCAATCTCCTGGTTCTGATTTGAGTACGAACCAAGGCTGCCCGGAAGTTAAGATATTAATTGGAGGGGTAGAATTTCTAGCCAACCTTATTGTCCTAGACACCAAGTCCCTAGATGTGATCCTAGGAATGGATTGGCTTTCCAAGAACCAAGCAGTTTTGGATTGTGGGAATAGAGATATCACCTTAACCAGTCCAGATGGAACCAAGTTAAAAGTTCAAGCCGATTCAGATCAGTCCGAAGGGATTAGAGTTTGCAGTGCCAAAGGAATAAGTTTGGAAGATGTGCCAGTCGCCAGCGAATTTCCTGATGTGTTTCCGGATGAGTTGCCTGGGATGCCACCGGATCGAGATATAGAGTTCTTGATAGAACTAGTTCCTGGAACGCCACCCATTTCCAAGAGACCTTATAGGATGCCTGCTAATGAGTTAGCCGAAGTTAAGAGACAGATTAAAGAGCTACAAGATCAAGGTTTTGTTCGACCAAGTTCTTCGCCATGGGGAGCACCAGTTCTTTTAGTTGAAATGAAAGATGGAACTCAGAGAATGTGTGTGGATTACCGCTCACTCAACGAGGTCACCATCAAAAATAAGTATCTTTTGCCAAGAATCGATGATTTGTTTGACCAACTTCAAGGAGCCGGAGTGTTCTCGAAGATTGACCTGAGATCAGGATATCACCAGTTGAAGATTCGTCAAGAGGATATACCCAGAACAGCTTTTGTTACTCGGTATGGACAGTATGAGTATACCGTGATGTCTTTTGGATTGACCAATGCCCCTGCCTACTTCATGATCCTGATGAACAAAGTATTCATGGAATATTTGGATAAATTTGTTGTTGTTTTCATTGATGACATTCTGATCTACTCCAAAAGTGAGGAAGAACATGAGGATCACCTTCGCCAAATTTTAACGAAGCTAAGAGAGAATCAGCTTTATGCGAAGTTCAGTAAATGTGAGTTCTAGATGAAAGAAGTTGCTTTCCTAGGACATGTCATATCGTGGAAGGAGTCATTTGTTGACCACAGTAAGGTACGAGGTGTGCTAAGTTGGGAGTCACCCAAGACGGTACCCCAAATTCGAAGTTTTCTTGGAATGGCAGGATATTATCGCCGTTTCATAGAAGGATTTTCTAGAAAAGCTAGACCGCTCACTCAACTCTTAAAGAAGGAGAAGAAATTTGTTTGGACGCCAGAGTGTGAGCAAAGTTTTCAAGAGCTAAAGAAGTGTTTGACAACTGCCCCAGTGCTTATCCTGCCAGATAATAGGAAGGATTTTGAGATATTCTACGATGCATCCCGACAAGGACTCGGTTGTGTGCTAATGCAAGATAAGAAGGTTGTAGCGTATGCTTCGCGACAACTAAGGCCACACGAAGTTAACTATCCTACCCATGATTTGGAATTAGCAGCCGTAGTGCATGCTTTAAAGATTTGGCGTCACTATCTCATTGGTAATCGTTGTGAAGTTTACACTGATCACAAGAGTTTGAAGTATATCTTTACCCAAGCTGACCTCAATATGAGACAAAGAAGATGGTTGGAATTGATTAAGGACTATGACATTGGGATTCATTATCATCCAGGCAAGGCCAATGTCGTAGCCGATGCTTTGAGTAGAAAGAGCTACTGCAATACTCCTCTGATGATTAAGGAAAGTCAGCCAGCCCTTTATAAGGAATTTCATAAGCTTAGTTTGAATTTGGTTCAGGAAGGGTATTTAGCTACTTTGGAAGTACGCCCTACGTTGGAAGATCAGATTCGGGAAGCACAGGTAGATGATGCTGATATCAAGGAGATTAAGAGCAATATGAAGGAAGGAAAAGCCCCAGGTTTCACTGAAGATGAGCAAGGTATTATTTGGTATGAGAAGCATATTTGCGTACCAGATCAGATAGAGCTTAAGGAGTTGATTCTCAAGGAAGCGCATGAGACTTTATACTCCATTCATCCTGGGAGTACCAAGATGTATCAAGACCTCAAGGAAAGGTATTGGTGGCCTAGTATGAAGCGTGAGATTGCAGAGTATGTTGCACTTTGTGATGTCTGCCAGAAGGTCAAGGTAGAGCATCGAGGAGGCACAGGATTGCTGCGACCATTGAAGATTCAGAGTGGAAGTGGGAAGAAATTGGTATGGATTTCATTACGGATTTCCTAAGACCCAAGCGAGTTATGACTCGATCCGGGTAATAGTTGATCGATTGACTAAGGTAGCTCACTTCATTCCGATTAAGACTACCTATGCAGGAGATAAATTAGCGAATTATATATGTCAAGGATCGTCGGTCTTCACGAGTGCCTAAGAAGATAGTGTCCGATAGAGGAACCCGGTTTACCTCTCATTTTGGCAAAGTCTTGCGAAGCCATGGGAACTCATCTCGGATTGATCGCCTATCACCCTCAAACCGATGGATGACCGGCGTGTCAATCAGATTCTTGAGGATATGTTAAGATCTTGTGCCTTAACTTATGGTGCCAAGTGGGACAAGTGTTTGCCCTATGCCGAGTTTTCGTACAACAATAGTTATCAAGCCAGTTTGCAAATGTCGCTTTTTGAAGCCTTATATGGAAGAAAGTGCAGAACCCCTCTCAATTGGAAGGAGTCGGGAGAAAGACAATTGTTTGGTCCTGCCATACTGCAAGAAGCAGAAGAACAAGTTCAACTAATTCGAGACCGGTTGAAGATAGCTCAAAGCAGACAAAAGAGTTATGCAGATAATCGTCGAAGAGATTTGAGTTTCGAGTCCAATGATTATGTTTATCTCAGAGTCACCCCTCTCAAAGGAGTTAAGAGATTTCACGTAAAAGGAAAGCTTGCCCCTAGATATGTGGGACCGTTCAAAATCTTGGAACAGAGAGGAGAGGTTGCCTACAAGTTAGAATTGCCTCAGTCTTTTGCCGGAATCCATGATGTGTTCCATGTATCGCAGTTGAAGAAATGTCTGCGTGTGCGGAGAGCAGATGCCATTGGAAGCCATTGATGCGCAAGAGGATCTTACCTACAAGGAGCAACCAGTGAAAATTTTGGATATCGCAGAGCGTATCACGAGAAGCAAGATCATCCGTTTTTGCAAGGTCCAGTGGAGCAATCATTCAGAAGAGGAAGCAACTTGGGAGAGAGAAGAGGATCTGAAGTCCGAGTTTCCCCACCTATTCTCTAGCCAGCCTGAATCTCGGGGTCGAGATTCCATTTAAGGGGGGTGTTTGTAACATCCCAAAAATTGAAGTTTTGGAATGTTTGAAATAAAAAATAAACCAATTGCATTTTCTTGAATTAATTCTAGCTTAAATTGAATTTTCCATAAATAAAAGGATTTAATTTGGCTAAACTATTCACCAAAATAAAGAATTTCAGTTTTATTTGGGTTCCTGGTGCTCCAAGGAATTTTTCTGTATTTTTGGGGATTTTTTCCGAATTTATTTGATAGTTATTTGAATTTATTTGCATTTATTTGAATTTCTGGATTTTTCTTAAATCGAAAAATGAAATTTTATTTCCAAAAAGCCTCTCGGGCCGAATCTTTCTCGGCCGCTTGCTTTTCCCTCCGCGGCCCGTTTCGGCGGCTCTGCTCTGCGCCTCGGCCTAGCCGCCGCCCGGCCCGCTCGCGTCGCCTCGGCCGGTGAGCCAGGCTCGCCCACCTCCGGTGAAACCCTAGCGCCGCTCGAGTCTGCGCGCGCCGACGCCGTCGTTCTCGGTCCGTGCCTACACGCCTCCCGAGCTATTTAAGCGCCGCCAACCCGCCCCGAGGTTCCCCTTCACGCCGCCTTTTGCCCCACTTCGCGCCGCCGAGGCGTCGCGGGTTCTTCGCGAGCTCGCCGATCCGCCGCCCTTGCCAGCGCCTTCCGCCTCCTTTTTCTTCGCCGTCGGTGCCTCTCGCCGTCGCCGTTGCTCTCCCGAGTTCGTCGACGCCTCTCCCGGTTCGCCTTGTCCGGTCCGATCCGCCAGCGTCTTCGCCGTTGGCCTCGTCTTCTTCCCCGCCTCCGGTAAGCCCCACGCCGCCGACTCGCCGTTGTTTCTCGCCGCGAACCTCAGCCGTCCGATGGATGGCGTCTGCTCCAGATTGCGCCGCGTCGCCTCCGCCGCAGCCCCGCTCCTTGCCCGTCGGATTCCGCTCCATCGTCCCAGATCTGGCCGCGTCACCTCTGCCGTGCCTCGTCTTGACCATCCGATCTCGCGCGTCGATCGGATGCTTGACGCGCGTCGCTTTGCCAGCGTGTCTTGCCGTCGGCGCCACCTCTGCCGCCACGTCAACCCTAAAGCCGACGCAAGTGCCGACGTCAGCCGTGCACCGGGTGCACGGTGAACCGAGCCACGCCGTGGACCGAGTCCTCCGTGAGCGGTGGCGTCGGTGTTGCGCAATAAATCGCTTTTCGATACAAAAATAAATCCGAAATTCGATTTTACGATTTTCTGTATTTTCTCTGAATTTAATCTTTGGAGGCCCGTTCTCGCTCATACGAACTCCGATTGAGGCGATTCAAGTTTCTAAATTTTCTAAAATCAAGATCTATCTTCCAGAGCGATTTATTTTCAGTTTTGAGCTTGTTTGAGTCTCTGTTTTGTATTTATTTGGTTTCATTGCTTTCTTTTCCGGTGACGCTAATCCCGAGGAGCGACGAAGACTTGAAGACCAAGATTCAGCACTAGATCAGCAAGGCAAGTCGTAACCTTTGATCATATTGATCCTATGTTTGCAAAGTAATTTATTTTATACACTTGCATGCTATTTACGTATCAATGTTTATTTAATGGGAGTAGATGTATACCTAGTTGATATTATGCCACCTTGATTGGTTGTATGCCATGTATCCATTGTTAAACCTAGGTTGGGACATTACTAGTTGGACATAATCATTATACCAACATTGTGTTATCGTAGCTATGCTTAGACATGCTTACATATACGTTGGGATTCATGTCACATGTGAATAATGTTAAAATTGACTTAATGAGATACTGAATCGTGGCCGTTAGCCACTGTTGTAAAATTTGTTGTACCATAGCGGGGTTTGCCATTGGTCTTGGTTGAACGAATTGTTTTCCCTCGGGCAAGTGATCGTGAAGTAAAGGGGGTGCTTTCTAGCACATTGGGATGTGGATGTCTTGCCTGAGACAACTTAAGGACTTAATCTTGTGCGCCATTGAACTGGGCCTAACCGTACTACCACATGTCTGGAATGGGACAGACCTAGTGATTAATTTGCAATGTCTAGTCTTGAGTCTTGCCATTGGTGGTGTGGGTTCGAGATGGACGGGTAGATTCGCAAGGCGCAAGAGGGGGCCCTAATGGGCGAAACCTTAGCGGGCAGTACCGAGTTTAGACAGCGCATTGTAAAGGCTTTGTCATGATATCTCTGCGACACACCAAAGGAAGTGTGTTAAGATCGATTGCACAAAGAGATGTTCATGTCTTGTGGGTAAAGTTGTACAACCTCTGCAGAGTGTAAAACTATTCGAATAGCTGCGTCCGCGGTCATGGACAAATCCCGGGAATTTCACACGGGGTATAGAGTGTTTCATAAAATGTGGAATGTGGATTTGTTGGGATGTGAACGGGGAGTTCACTGTTGTTTTGTTGTCTATCATTGATCTATCAGCTATTTATTTATCTTTTCATAAATTTGCTTTCAATCTATTTATTGTATTTCAATTCAAGTTACTGCTTTCTGCAAATGAACTATATGGCCATCCTTGTCAAGCCGTGCATAAATGTATTGCATCAATTCCCTACGGCTTGCTGAGTACCTTTGTACTCACGGCTTTATGCCCTTGTTGATCAGTTGTTGAAGGAGATAATGAATATCATGAGGAGGAATTCTATGAAGACTACGTGGATTAGGAAGGCATTCCCCAGACGATTGCCTGTGGCATGTCCAATGGCTCAAGTTATCTTTTCCGCTGCAATAGTATTTGTTTCTTAAGCCCTTAGGGCATAATGGTGTAAACATTGACCATAAGGTCGTTTGCTTTATTCAATAATAATTTGCTTCTTCTTAGTTAATTCGTTGTATGGAATGATATTTCATCTATGTTTCCACTGTGTGCACTAGCGTGATCCTGGACTAGTGCAGTATACACAGAGGGTTTCGGATTTGCAAATCCGGGTCCCGACACTACCTCCCACTGATATACGGGCGGTGCGACGAAGGCTGGTGGGTACAGCAGGGGTAGGTGGTGCAGTAGGTGCGGCTGGAACTTGAAGTGCCTCTGGTGCGGCATTTCCTAAGACTGAGCGAGAGATAAACACCATATTTACAAATGTGGCGATCACTTCCTCCAGGTAGCCCACACGACGGCGACAAACGACTACCTCCTGGGCTATGCGGCGATGATGCTCATAAGTAGCATTACTAAACTCCACCAAGATGTGAAGTCTATCCAGATGAATGCTTGCAGGATCTGGGTAAGTAGTATCTCCAAGCGGCGACCGGGAAGGATACAGGCGATAGACAGAGTGCAGCTCAGGGAGAGCATTGTGCAAGCGGACAACAGCGGTGTAAGCAGCATCATTCATGGCAACATCCATAGTTGAGCCACAACCCTCGAAATTGCGCTCCCCTTCATCATATGAAGCGCGGGCAGGAATATGCAGTCGGGCTGCATACTCAACTGTAGAGGAACTAAGAGCCACATAGTACACCATATAGCGAGGATTCTCGGCATACTGAGCCATGTCCAACATCTTAGCTAATACTCCCTTAATTCTTGCTTCCTCACGAGCATTCGACTTGTAGCATAGGATAATATTCATCTGATTTAAACAAAGAGAAGATTAGAATTTTTCAATTTAGAACAGATAAGGAATGTTAACAGATATTTAGGATAAGGAGATGTATGAATAAAGATATATTTGTGAATTAAGCACTAGTTTTTAAGGTTATTAAATTTTTCCTTGACTAACGGCCTTGCTAACTAAGGTTTTCCTACAGTCTGCATGGCTCTAATACCAACTTGTAAGGCCCCCATTTTTTATAATGAATACCAACAATGGGTTCCTTGTGCATACTGACTGTACTAGTCCCATGATCAGTGGCTAGCACGCACAGATTACAAATTGAAATCACATCCATACACAATAATATTACATACGCTAAGCGTCTTGAGATTACACAATAGTATTACAAGTCAAAAACTCGAAAAGCAGCAGCGGAAACTTTATTCCTCTTGTAGTATGCCAATTCACCCTCAGGCAACACACAAGATAAAACCCTAGAAAAGTTCGTCATCATAACCCCCGAATCCTGAGTTGTCGTAAAGGTCGTCAGGGTATTCAATATCTTCACCTAAAACATCATTGATAGCAAGATTGAGTACATTGTGTACTCAGCAAATCTTATAGTGTATTACAGATGCAGTTATAAGTAAATGCTGGATATAGCAATGGTAAGGTTTCTACAGTTATTTTTGCATTGGCAAAATAAAGCATAAGTATAGACTAGATTTCAACTGAAGTTTGTAAAGGAGCATTTTATTGTAATAAGCAAGTATTAATTTAGCGTAAATCATATCACAGTCTATCCGACTGATTCAATCCATTCCCATGTCATCCCTTGACATGAAATATACATATTCCAAAACACCATTTTCCCATCAAATCATTTTGGAAATATTAAAACTCTAACCATGTGGTGACGTTACCAAGTGCCTTTAACTGTAGGCACGGCTAATTAATTAGATTTACACTCTGCAGAGGTGTACAGCTTTACCCACAAGAATTGATCTGCCACTTTTGCCAGGCCAGTTGATACTCTTCCTTTGGGGTGTCGGCATGGTGATCATGACATAATCGTTACATTGTTTAAGCCTAACTTTGCACCAGCCCGATGACGTTAGATCCTTATTATAGAGAAGGAACATGACAGTGTATCCCTGTCATTTAAAGTGGTAGCACAAGCAGTAATTCCCTGCGTTGAAGGCAGTAAATCCCTGCAATAAGGGTTCCTTCCCATATCAAGGCGTACATCGTTATACCGATATGCATTTACCCACAACGAAGTGTGGAAGCCCCTCATAAGCACACCTAGAAAGGATTGCTCATACTATCTCCCGCCTACCAATGTGCAAAGCCAGACCTAAACAACTTACTAGGCTAAGGCTGCCCCATATCAGCACTCGTGGTTGTACAGTTTTCTTGGCTTGAAAACAACCCATAGCTCGGTTCTTAATTCGACACGGGCAATGCTCCACCCTACACTACGTACACGTCCATCTCTTGCACAACCGGCTATTGCCAATAATTACCCGCATCTAAACCATAGTTTTATTTTAGGGTTTTTGGTCAAAATACCAATAATTGACATCATGTCATACCCACCATTCAAATTTTTAAGAATCAACTTTGATCATCAACTTCATTGCTAATGAGCATGGCTAAGCATGATTATTAGTCGTGTATACCCAATGTGATATTAAGTAGTGTCTACCCCTTTACCTATGGTTAACAAGGTTCACATGTTCATACTTATCAAGGAAGTTCCATGAAATTATCCGGTGTATCTAACAATATTCCAACATAGCACTTTTATGACAAGTACGCGTATGCATATTAGTTTTGCAAGCATTGAAAGTAAATATTTGAAGTATTAGGACCAATATGATCAAGGGGGTTCTTGCCTTGCTGATCGTAGTCGGGTATAAAGTCCAGATCATCGGCGAGGTCGTCGTCTGCTAATTCAGGTTCGTCGGAATCTACTCGTCGACCATCAAGAATAACATACAATAAATAGCAAACCAGTATAAGGGCAAAAAGAAGTCAAATAGAAAATCCAACCAAAAACTTACTTATAAAAATAGGAGTGTTCATTAGTAATTTTATGATCCAAGTTAATCTGGTTATACTGTTTCTTTTTGTTCATATTTACTTTTACTATTTTTGGTCTAAATGGTATCAAGTATTTCTTGCTTCACATGAATCATTCATTTTATTTTAACGAATTTTAGATGCTAAAATTATTTGAAGTAGAAGGAATTGTCTTATGGTGACATTATAAAATAGTATGTTGTTAATAGGATTCAGACGCAAAGCAATATATTTAAAGGCTTTTGAATTAAACATTTACCACTACTTCTGGCTACCACTTTATCAGACATAACACATTAAGTTACGTACTACATTTTCATGAGCTAATTGCTAGATGCAAGCATGGTCTCAAAAGAACACATACATACATACATACATACATATATATATATATACATACATATATACATATATATATATATATATATATACATACATATATATATATATACATATATACCTATTATGCTTTTATACTAAATCACATCCTATTTGCATAAATCATTTTTCTTGTTCAACATTTTTACCTAGCCTAACATTATTCTGCCATTATGCTGAAAGAAATATGTTTAACAAACTACCAAAAATTCTTTCCTTATCAAATTAGTTATTATTGCATAGTTACTAATAATGTTAGACTTCAAAAGAAAAGACATAAAACAACTAGTTACTCAATTATTTTTATATGAATGGGTTCATAGCAAAATTAGGGTTATGATAAAATTGATTCCAAATAAATTTAACTTTGTTCGCAAAGTTTCCATATTTAATCTACTTTCATATATACTATTCATCTTTGTATTAAAATATTTTTCCGAAATAGGTTTTCAAAATATTTTTGCATATTCTGGAAGATTTTGATTTTAGATGAATTTATAAATTGGTTTTATCTCATTTGGATTTCAAATGCGAAAGATATTCAAGTTTGAATTTGAACTAGTTCTGAAAATCAAATGGAAATAATGAAATACGCTTTCAATGTTCTGAAAACGCCTTTCACTATGCGCCGGATTTCACGTTTAAATCCCGTCGGGTCACTGACATCTGGGACCCACTAGCAATTGGTTTGAGGTTATTATTCCTCCTAAGCGAGTTATTTGCATTGTAATGAGAAGGCTTAGGAGGTCTAGTAAAATTTACAAACCCATTTCTAGTTTGATCTTTTTTAAGCATATGATGATCATTATAATGAGAACGCTTAGAGGATCTAGCAAATCTAGCAAATGGTTTGCTATTGTCATTTTTCCTAAGCACATGATCAACATGATTTTTCTTGGTCTTAGTAATTCTAGCATTTTGAGCAAACACATTTCTAGATTCATTTTTCCTAAGCATTTGATATCATAATTTTGCAAATACTTGGGAGAATCAACAAACTTGGCAAACACATTGCCATTTTTGTCCTTCCTAAGAAAATAATGATCATTTACAATAATGGTCTTAGGAGTAGTACCTTTGGGACAATCCTTACCAAAGTGTCCCCTTTCCCAGCAATTGAAGCACGTCACACTATTTGGCCCTCTCTTGACCTTGTTGTGCTCCTTGCCAGTTTGCCTCTCCAATGGTGGTGTGGACTTGACTTCCACTTGATGAGGACCCACCGAGGCGTAGTGGCCCTTCATTTTCTTCTCCCTCTTGGAGATGTAGCCGATCCCTCTCTTATCAACCAACTTTCGTTGATTGCTTAGAATGTTGTCGAGGATGGCCTTTCCTTTGTAGCATTTCTTCAAGTCATTTTCCAATTTAATGACTTGAGCCTTGAGTTCTTTATTTTCCTCTACAAGATTAGTCTCAACAAGCATAGAGGAAGTAGAAGCAATTTCATTTGAGCAACAAGGCATATCATCACTAGAGGTGGACATATCAATTTTAGATGAAATGCTAGAATTAGAATTTAAGCATGGCATATCATCAATTAAATCACATGTAATTCCTATGTCCACCTTAGGCTTAAAAATTTCTTTGAGAAGGAGAGATTCAATATTTTTCTTTAAGCATATTATAATCATTTTGAAGAGAATCATGTTCAATCTTTAAAATTTTATATTTTGCTTTCTCCTTTCAAAGATAATTATTGAGCTCCTCTAGCATGTTCATTAATTCATTATATGAGGGCTCATCATCCTCATCACTATCACTTACCTCAATTTTACCTTTTGCCATAAAGCAATGCGATGGTGGAGATGGAATTGAATGCTCATCATCGCATGAGGTAGTAGTTGAGGTAGATGGTGTCGGTTCTTCATCAATTGATGTGAAACTTAAAGTATCATCACTCGGCACCAATTCTTCTATGAAATTCTCACTTGGGGATGTGGACACGTCATATAATTATTGAAGCTTTGTCCACATCTCATGAACGCTCTTGAGATTGCATATTTTATTAAATACATCTACGCCACTGGCGCTAAATAAAACATTAGTAGCTTGAGCATCGAGATGTAGGCATTTCTCTTCTCCTTTAGTTGGAGCAACTTCGTTTAATTGAAGAGAAAAGCCAACATCTACGATCCACCATATTTGGGGTCTCATGGATTTAAAATGCAAAATCATAAATAATTTCCATGAAGCATAATTTGAGCCATCCAATATATGTGAATCGGTGTAGTGCACTAAACCCATAGTCGTCATCCTTACTCTCTAGACGGTTAAGTCTAATAAAATGAGAGACCAAGCTCTGATACCACTTGTAAGGTCGAGGATTCCGACTAGAGGGGGGTGAATAGGCGGCTTTTAAATTTCTCTCGCTAATTTCTACAAAGCAAATCACCCCTAATTATCCTAATACCAAAACCTTAACAAATATTAATGCGGAAGCGATAAACTAAGGTTTTGACAATTAAAGCCTAAAACAACTAAGCTCACTATGTGCACTAACTAATTATATCTCTAACAAAAATATGCAATTCTAAAGACAAGCAATCAATCAATTTAATTCTATGAATATAAATTGCTTGAACATAAATAACAAACACAATGCAAGCGCAAGAGACACGATACTTTTTACCGTGGTGTTCCGAGACTTGCCGGTCTCCCCTAGTCCACGTTGAGGTTAGCCCAAACACATTGGACCGGCTCCACGAATTGAGCACCCACCTCGAATCCACTAGTGGTAGCTCCTTTTCCCTCCCGGGTAGGCGAGCTCCAACCTTTACAAACTTTGCCAGGGCTTCTCACAACCTCCGTCGAGAAGCTCACCGCGCACGACGCTCTACGCCGTCTAGGAGACGGCAACCTCCAAGAGTAACAAGTCAAGCCTTCCGCTTGAACCTCACCAAGTGCAACACATGCCAATGGTGATCTCCTAAGTGCAACACATGCACTAGGATCCTCCTCAAGTGCAACACATGCACAAGAAGCCCTCAATCCACTTCTAATTGCAACAGATGCAATTAGAGCTCACTCTTAGCTCAAAAACCAAATGTCAGTGTGCAACACATGCAACACCTCACCCAAAACCTCAATAGAACCAGCCTCACCCATATGCCAGCCCTTGGCTTCCTTTTATAGCCCTCCATACGAAATCTAGCCGTTGGGGGGCAAAATGGGCAAAACTCAGCATTTAAGGTACTCACTGGCCCTTCTAGGGCGGTAGTGATGCCTCAGCTCAACGGCTAGGAAAACTAACCGTTGCGTAGGAAACCGGTACTACTGCGCAGAAAAAGCCGGTGAGTACGCTCTAGCGGTAGTACCGGCCACACAAGCGGTACCACCGACTTCAGCGCAAACTCCAGACACACGCTTCACTGGAAAATAGCTACCGGTGTCTTGGGCCCGGTACTTCCACACCTCCGGTAGTACCGCCAATCTACCGCGGTAGCTTCGGCCTTCAACCGAACACAAAATCCGCTCTTCTGGAAAAAGACTACCGGTCATCACTCGGTAGTACCGGACCTCCGGTATTACCGGCCGCACAATGGCGGTAGTACCGATCGAGCGACAGTACCGGATCCCATAAGCGGTACTGCCGGCCCAGCGGTACTACCGGCCTTAACATGTCGGTAGTGCCGGATTTCCAGACAAGACTAGATTTTTCACAGAAAACTTTTCTCTTCAAATCAAACATCAATAATGATTGATTCTTTGAGTCATGTGATGACCAACACATGATCAAGTCAATTTGCAAAACACATTTGCAAACCCTATTCACATGCTCCAAAGAATCGCATTAAACTCAATTTATTTGCAAAACACATTCGCAAATAAACCAAGAACTTATGAGATCAATCATCTTAGCCATGTGATGATCAACACATGATCAAGTCAATTTTCAAAACACATTTGCAAACCCTATTCACATGCTCTAGGATCGAAACTCATAGCCTTAAGTTCATTTGCAAAACACATTTGCAAATAACAACTCAAACTCATTTGCAAAACATATTCGCAAATAAACCACGAACCCATAAGATCAATCCTCCTAGCCATGTAAGGTTCAACACATGATCCCGGCACTTTGCAAAACACATTTGCAAATGCCAACACATACTCTAGGATCGAAAATCATAACTTCGAGCTTATTTGCAAAACACATTTTCAAATAACAAATCCATTCAATCATTTTGCAAACTCAAAACACAAACCAAGCTTAGCCTTGTGATGATCAACACATGATCCTATCACAAGCTAAAACACCAAAGCATGAGCTCTCTATTTGCAACACATGCAAATCTCTAGCTCCATGCAAACCACAATTCAAACTCAAGTGCATGAGCTCTCTATTTGCAACACATGCAAATCTCTAGCTCCATGCAACTACTTTAAACCAAATTGCTTGAGGTCTCTCCTTTTGCAACACATGCAAAACTTAGCTCCAAGCAAACCACAATTCAAACTCAAGTGCATGAGCTCTCTATTTGCAACACATGCAAATCTCTAGCTCCATACAACTACTTTAAACAAAATTGCTTGAGGTCTCTCCTTTTGCAACACATGCAAAACTTAGCTCCAAGCAAACCACAATTCAAACTCAGGTGCATGAGCTCTCTATTTGCAACACATGCAAATCTCTAGCTCCATGCAACTACTTTAAACCAAATTGCTTGAGCTCTCTCCTTTTGCAACACATGCAAAACTTAACTCCTAGCAATAACCACATAAACAATATTGCATAAGCTATCTCCCATTTTGCAACACATGCAAATCCATAGCTTCATGCAAAAACCAAATCAAATAAGATTCAATTAAGAAGCAAGCATGAGCTCCTTTATTTGCAACACATGCAAATTCTTAGCTCATGCAAAATCCAACGCACGAGCTTTACCCATTTGCAACACATGCCAAATGGTTAGCTCCATGCAAAAACCAAACCAAGAGAGTGAGCTAGAGTGAACCGGATTGAGTTCATCAACACATGATGAAGTTCAAGCTAAAAGACTCAACCCCTCTTAATAGTACGGCACCTAACAGCAATCCGGTCTCCTATCCAAACACCGAGATAGGTAAAAGACTAGGAAAACATCCTTAGCCTTAGCTAGTTATACCTTTGCCTCTAGCGATCCACTTGGAGCTTTTATGATATCCAAACATCTTCTCTCCAGGATCACATCCTCTTCATCTTGTTCATCAACACATGATGAGCCTTCTAGCTCTTCTCTTTACTTCGGGATCACCTCTTGAAGCTCATCAACACATGATGACTTCTTCTTCTTCCCGATTCTTCATTATCTTGGACTCAACCTACTTCACAACTCATAGAAGATTGTTAGTCTAATAAATACGGTTATTTCAATCATCACCGCACTCCATTAACACATAATGGATGCCTCTAAGATCGATTGAGCACAACCCAAATCAATTTGAATGATTAATTGTTGTCTTGAGTACTTTGATGCAACTAATGCTTCATTATACTCAAGAACTTTTCGCTTGTCTTTAATCAACAAGGAGACCATCAACACATGATGAAATGTTCTTTGATTGATTGAAAGACAGTCGAACTCAATTTAAACTCATTTAAATTGACATGAGTATATATAACTACCCAAGTTTCATATACTCAATGTGATGGTTAGTAATGATCCATATATGTTTGAGTGATGGAAATGGGATCAATATATTTAGACTATCAACTATAGAATAAACTTCATTAAGAATGTGCATATAGCAAATTGATCATAGAATCAGTATACACATAATCAATCTTAGATTGCATATGAGTTTATTCTATATTTGCATGAGTATACTACAGCTACACAAGTTATATATACTCAAATGATTGTTTCAAGGTCTTGATCCTTTATATGTTATTTAGCAATAAGACATGGATCAATACTATTGAAACAACAAGTTAAATTATAAACTCCCCCTAGATATGTGCACTCATGTAATATATGAATTAGGAACATAATGCACATATTTGGACTAAAGCAATGGAAGAGTTCATATTTTAACTTGAATCCTAAGTATGCATTAAGATGATAAAGTGAATACAAGTGCATACCTTAGGTTTTCCATTTTCTATCCAAATATGAGACTAATAAGAATATAGCTTAATAAAATATGTTAGTCTCATAATGATTAGATTTGTCATTAAACAATGATTAAAAATTAATATTAAACCAATCACCAAAACTAATGGAGCTTGAACTTACAGAAGATCGGATTAGCTCACCACCGATCGCCAGTTTCGGAGAAGAAGGGGGCGTAGTGGCGGCGGAGCTTCGGTCGGAATTTCCTGAAAATGAAAGAGGGTTTTTGATGATTGTGAGCTGGGAATGCTTAGCAGAAAGCAATCGAGAAATGGTTGCTTGTACCACTTTCAATCGATCACGAACCGAAAGCTAGGGTTCTTCGGCTGATTCAGGAAAAACGTGAAATTGGCAATGATTAGTGGAGTATAATGAATGAAACAAGAGGGGTTTTGATGAGCAGTCTCTAGCGATCAAGGTTCGGTATTTATAGGCCGGGGGAGACGCTGTAGACGAGCCAACACCTGGTATGAACTCGACGGGGTTTTGCGGCGCTAGAACAGGAGAAGGGATGGGCCAAATTGCGGAAAATCTGGGCGAGGACGATGCGTGGTAGAGTCCGACAAAGGCGGTTTCCTCGGGCGAAGCGCAGGTGCTACGGTGGCGCGAGCTACAGCCGGCGAATTGGTTCTGGTCACGCGCGAGCTCGACTACGAGGGAGGAAGACGAAGGCGGTGGTTGTGGCTAACAGGTGGGACCACGCAGCGATCCTGGCCTGCATGGCAGAGAGGAAGAAGGAGAATTCCGGCTTGAACTGAAATTGGAGCTGAATTGATTCACTGAATCCATTGCCTATCCAATCGGTAAATTAATGATGAATTTACTGAGTGTACCTGAGCTAGTTTATGATCTACCATAAAAATTTTAGACCTATTTGATGCCTTAGGAATTTACAATAATTCTGACAGTGCACTGTGCACATATTCATGCATTCTGTTTTATATTTATTGAGGTACTTATATCTTGCTCAAAACTTTACAAACTTTTTGAGAAGATTCCTTATATGCACATTATCCTCTAGTAAAATTTTAAGATTTATATTCTTGACATTTTATTTAATAAAATTCTGACAGTGCAGTTTCCAGATTTTTAACAATTCAGTTTTTGAATTTGTATAAATATCAAACCTAAAGATAAGCTCCTGATATTTTTACTGAAGATGACTCTATCCAGGGAGAAGATAATATAAATATTTTCACATCGAAATTATGATCATTTAATTTTTGACATTTTCACTATTGCTAGTCTTGCTTTATTAATTCACCTTTCTTTTCATTATTTAATATTTTGTCATGATTTTAAAATTATATTTTGAGTTCTGGATAGCTCCATGAATTTTTATAGAAATTTTTCTTATTTTTTTGTTTTACAAATCTTTTCTTAATACTTAAGTAATGGTTGATTGATTAGAAAAAGGAATTTTCCTTATAAGCAATAATCAAAAGAAGTCAAGAAATCTCATAGAAAATTCAGAAAAACTCAGGGAAAAATAAATTAAAACTTCTTAAAATATATCATTTAATTTCTTATTATTACTCATTTTTCAGGATGTTACAAGGCTTTAACCGGAGTTCGTTGCCAGCTATATCAAGGGGGATTGCATGCTGAGTCGAAGAAGACTTCGTTCTATTCCTGTACCACGAGGAGTAAGTAGTACTTTACCCTTCAATTATTTGTACGCACTTAAATCGTGTGTGAACTTATTTCTTTGTACTGCATACCATTTAATAAGCAACCATTGGGTTCTACTCGTGCTCGCTCCGAGTGAAAACAAAGTCTACACTTTTAACTCGCTCGAGAAGAGACCGATGGCCTACGCGATCAAGTCTACTTGAAAGAAGTAACTGCACTACTCTTACCTAACACTTTTTGAATTTAACTACGTCCATTTTTTTGACTCAATGGTATCTCTCCAATGTATGTAGGGGTTTCTCGTCCTATGTCGCTGAAGGAGGGTCACACGATGACAAACGGAGCGACAAGTTGGAGTATAAGCGCTTCAAAGTACAAGTTCCTAGCATATATAGGATTAATTTTTTTCAACATCTATTCTTCGTCTCTTAATTTCTTTTTCCTTCTTCATACTGTCATCAACAGGGCAGCGGCGACCTATGCGGCTTCTACGTTATGCATCACATGCTGCTCGTGGTTGGCGGCGTAGACATTTTCCCTAAGATATATGTACATGCATAATAATACACTTAGCCTTTTACATACAAATTTTAAAACTTAAATTACTGCACTCATATCTATTTTGCAGAAGATTGATATCCCCCTCAAGAGCTTAAAAAACAAAGAACTCAACAAATTACGAGACCACTTATGCCAGTGGTACTGGATAGAAGTTAAATCGAAGGACGATAGGTTTAGAGATCCTGAAGGCTCCTACTAGTCCATATATATGTA
Source organism: Otatea glauca (assembly GCA_036346275.1). Lineage (NCBI taxonomy): Eukaryota > Viridiplantae > Streptophyta > Magnoliopsida > Poales > Poaceae > Otatea > Otatea glauca. The sequence goes on along the minus strand of CM070715.1, from coordinate 53,700,018 downwards.
AACAATATTATATATGTGAATGCGATATGCATGTGTATTGACTATTAACCATGCATGTTTGTGTTCTATATTGTGAATGGATGTATATGTGTGTTGTAATAAAGTGTTTGTGTTCTGTGAATGTAATATGTGTATACTGTGTGTAACCTGTGTTGTGTGAATGTGATATATATATATATATATATATATATATATGTGTGTGTGTGTGTGTGTGTGTGTGTGTGTGCGCGCGCGCGCTATTTTTGGGATGATGCAAAAATGAGAATGCACACCCCCTCATCACAATCGGTTTTGAGAAGAACCGATTGTGATGATGCGTTTATCACAATCGGGCCAAAATCGACTGTGATAGCGCCTCCTCATCACTATCTAATTACTTTATATCGCCACCAGAACCGACTGTGATGATAAAAAAGAACCGATTATAATGTACATTCCTATAGTAGTGGATAAGCCAACATGGTTTGACCATCATAGCAAGGTTTCAAAAAAAAATTCGGAATATAACTTGGAGGCAACCGAAATCCGAAATTTCGACAATATTTTGGAATTTCAGATGAAATCTACAAAAAAATTAAATTCGAAATTTTTTGGACTGGGATTTTAGAAATTTTGGCCAAAATTGCGGAAATCTCGGTAAATTTAAACCAAATGAAAAATGGTTCCAAACATGTTAGAAAATTTTTGTGAATGGTCCTGACATATCAATAATATTTTCATACAGTTTTTAGATGATGATCAATCCCGAGGAATGTTTAAAATTTTTGAGAGTGCTACTATCCTGATAAAAGCCTTACCGACAAATTTTAATCAATGAAAAATAGTTCAACCATGTTAGAAAATTTTAATTTTTTTGTGGATGGTACTAAAGTATCAATATAATTCTAATAAAATTTTTAGATGATGATCAATCTTGAGAAATTTTTAAAAATTCTGACGGTGCTACTGTCCTCACAAAAGCCTTACATGCAAATTTTAACCTTATCAAAAATAGTTCAAACAATGTTAGAAATTTTTTTTTTTTTTGGATGGTCCTAATGTATCATTAGTATTCTAATAAAATTTTTAGATGATGATCAATCCTAAGTAATTTGTAAAAATTCCGACGGTGCTACTGTCCTAATAAAAGCCTTACTAGCAAATTTCAACCGAATGAAAAATAGTTTAAACCATGTTAGAAAATTTTGAAAAAATTTGTGGACTGACCTGATGCGTCTCTAATGTTCCAATTAAATGTTCAGATGATGAGAAAGCCTGATGAAGTTTTAACAATTCTGAGGGTGCTACTATCCTAATAAAAACCTAGGTGAGTACATGTATTGCTTTCATAGATTTGATTGAGCAACCAAACAAAGTTTAGAATTTTTGAAACTTTTAGAGAAAGGTTTTGAGGAAATTATTAAGCTTTCCTAAAAATTTTGGACTATGATAACACTCGAGCGAATTTATAAAATTCTGACACTGTTACTGTCTCATTTATGTTCCTTCTGTTTTTTTATTTTTCAAACAAAATAAATTAAGTTAAATTATTTTGAAAAGTTTTATGTATGATCCTAGACTACTAAAGATGGTATCATAAATTTTTCAGAGCATGATCAAGCTTGTACATTTTTATAAAAATCTGACGGTGCTTCTTTTATTTTTATAAAATGTCTCAAAAATTCGGATTTTCCAAAAACTTTCATGGAAGATGACATTCTTAAGAGGTATTCACCTAAGTCTGGTCCAAAAAAGTTGAGATCCGCTCAAATTACCAAGATTTCGATGAAATTTGCCAAAATTTCCAAAATTACTATAGTAATTTGAAAAAAAAAATTCAATTTTCCGGGATTTGAAATCTCGTCCCCGGCCGAAATTTCTGAAAATTAGCTGGGATTTTGAACCTTCCGTCAAAGTGGCTAGCTCTAGATGGAGGGAGTGCTAGTAACATGTCAGTGCTATTAGAGGAAACTCGGCATGAGTGGTATTTTAGCAAACTGGTTCTAAAAGATTGCTACGAGACAAATTTTCTCTAAAGATAAATATGTGTCCGTCTCAGTAGATCATAAACGCCTTCCATGAAACACGTCCTAAATCTTTATTTCTTTTACATTGTTCAGACAACAGAAGTGCACGGTACATTCTGACAGAATTGCTAACAAAGAACAACATTACTGATAATCGAAGTTACAATGCAACCACACAACACAATCTGTCGTAGTCTTCAAGTTGAACCAAACATTTTTTACAGCCAAAAAAATGGTTTACTCTTTCTTTGGTGGAATATGGTTGCCACCGGTTGCAATTTTGAATAGATAAAATAAAGACATCAGGGCGCTGCAAGAAAGTAAAAATTAGCTCACTGAACCACACATACAACACAAATGAAATATCAGAAAATTCTTCAGGATCCAGTGATTGTACAATGGAGCATAATCCAGTGGGATGCAAAGTTAAAAAGGAAAAGGAAAATGAGGTTACCTGAGACCAGCAACGACACCAGCTGTCATTATCTTCGAAGTTTCGAAGTATCTTTGCCCCATAACATAGGTCAAGGCCAATGCACAGACTGTTTGACACCAAAAGAATTGCATAGTTAGTACAGAAACAACAGAGCAAAGAAGTAAAGTGCAGGCAAAAGTAGATAGATTTCTCACAAAAGTTTCCTCCTAAGGGGAGGATTTCCTTCTTTCAGCATTATGTAACCGACGATTCGTACCTAAGTCTAAGACCTCTGCTCAGTTCTACTGGAAACAACAAGTCTGCAGCTAAAACATACCAACACAAAAAGTAATAATGGTGCAGTTAATATTTTACAGTTCATTGAGTATAATTCCGATCCCAAACAAAAGATGATAGGTTAAATAAAGTCTGCACACCAAACTGCAGAACTCCGACTGTTTTGCATTGTTAATGATTCCCCATGGTCCTAGTGTTATAAGCATAGTTACCAGATTCGCTGTAAGCCCTCGCGAATCGCAAACCGGATTCGTCGAATCTGAACCGGTTTAGAGTACGGAGTTCATATTCACAATGAAAATTGGTAGAAAAAGTAGCAAACCACGAACCCAAATCCCGTACCGTGACTTGGATGAACCACGTTTCTGGTAACTACGGTAATAAGTAACTCAGTCACATAATTATGGTTCGAAATACCACAAGATAAATAGATGATCTTATCTAGCAATAGATGCAGTGCTTTTCCTTAAAGAAAAAGGACGCACTGATGAAATTAACTCATGACAAGAGCAAACTTAATCTACTAGAGTCAAGATGTTCAATTCAAATAACACTCGCCAGTAAAATTTATATGGAATCAATGCCAAACGAGCTAGCATAGACATCAGACAAAGTATCGCAAACTACAGCTACACACATTCCTTTAAAGAATACTAACTGTTAAGAAATTAAAAGTGGTTGCCAAGTATACAGAGACACTCCAGGACCCAACAAGCGCTGTGATACCCAAGTTAGGAGCATAGCGCAGTTGTGCAATTCACAGGGCGCATTCAACACCCTCCTGCCTGACCATTCCTACGCCTACAATAACCACAAATGGAACTGTTAGAAACCACCGTCGCAATTTATTCCATGTCACCGTAGGAATCGCCTAACTCCCCTCGCCCACTTCGGACTAATTTAGCCACCGATGCACCACCCAATTCCAAAACAAATCTTTGCTTTCACAGATGGTATGATCCAGGACACAGAGAAGAAAAAAGTAATCTTGTAAATGTGCAGTTGAGAGTGGAGGAGCGTACGGGTCTCGAGAGTGAGGGCGAGGTACGAATTGCGGCGCTTCTCGAAGGCCTTGAGGCTGAAGAATCCAGCCAGGAGGAGCAACGCGCCTGCTCCGACGCCAACGGCCAAGGACGCCGTGCTGCCGCGGCGGAGGTAGCCCAGCACGCCGCCGGCCAGGACAGCGAACCCGTAGGGAATCGTGAAGCAGAAATCGTGCATCTCTGAGGCGCGCTCTCTCTTTCTCTCTCCCCTTCGCCGCCGCTGAGATCTCGAGAGCCTTTCCTTTTTCGCCTTTGTGATTTCTCGGGTGCGAAGTGGGAGAGAAGTCGCCGACTCGCCTTGTTTGCGCGTTGTGTCCTGCGGGGATGGAAAGAGCGGGTTTGTTCACTTTGTTGGCGGAGAGGGAGGGGCAGTTTGGTCACTTTGGCCGGATAGATGGCAGGGAAAAGTGTGCCATCCTCTCGCCACGCCTCTTCACAAGAGATTAAAAATGCCTATGCTCACACGCGAATTGCCTTTTCTTTTTATCTTCAAATATTCAGTAGACACCCTAACAAATACTCCCTTCGTTCACTTTTATAATACTTATTTTTAAATAATCTTATTCACAAATATAAGTCTTGTATATATATTTAATGAGGTCTTTCCTTTTATATCCCTATTTATTCTCTCTCAACTATAAGCATTTATTCATTACCACCCATAAAAAGGGTGTGTTTGGTAGGGCTTCAGCTCCATCAGAACCGTGATTCTAGCTCCACTAGATCCATAGAGTTGGAACTGTGAGTATATTAAGAGTGTTTAGAATGATCATCTTTTTTACATTTAGACCAAAAATATAAACTTAATTCACTTTATTTTAGCTTACAAGTTTCAGATCTCAAGTAAAACTGAGATCTGGAGCTTTACCAAACAGGCTCAAAGTATATCTTTCAGCTTCCAAGACAATTAAGTGAGAGCGTCTAAGTCATTTTCTCTTATACCTATATCGATTTCAACGCAACCTTAATCTTTGTGCAAAGTCAAAATACGCCTTATAAAATTGAACGGATAGAGTATTCAATAGACACCCTAACGGACGAAAACACTTTTCATTGCTAAAATTATAAAAACAAATCACAATTGCTATTTTGAGGATGTTCACTGGTTGTGATATGTGCTACCACCTCCTTACTTTTTCCACTATCTTTCCCCCACAAAGTCTCTCACGTCTAGTTTTCTCCCCCTCTTCACTTCCCCTTAAACTCAAAAAAAAAATATTTTAAATTTCACCCAAGTTTTGAATATGATGTATTTTAAACTATTTTTGAAAGTTTTTAATCGAAACTTTTCGAACTGAAAGTTTTTTGAGTCGAAACTTTTTGAACCTAAATTTTTTAAAATTGAATGTTTCGAGCCGAATTTTTTAAAAATGAAAGTTGTTTGAACTGAAAACTTTTGAATTGTAAAATTCCAAACCAAAAGTTTTTATAATTTCTCGTTCTAAAATTTTCACGCTTGAAATTTTTCTGATTTGAAATTTTCATAGTTAAAAGTTCTTGATTTGAGTTTTCACGAGTTGAAATTTTACTAGCTGAAAGTTTCTCAAGTAGAATTTTTCTGAGTTGAAAGTTCCCGATTTGAAGTTTTCTAATTCAAAATTTTTTAGTGGTTTGAAATTTTCAAGTTGAAAATTTCTAATTTGAAATTTCCATAGTTGAAATGTTGCTCGCTCAAAAATGTTTCGAGTAGAAATTTCCCTAGTTGAATTATTTTGACTGGAAAAAAAAATTCGATTTCAAACATTGAGTTTAAAATTGTCAAAGTTAAAATTTTCTGATTTAAATTTCTTTGTTAGAGAGGAACACTACTACAGAAATGGTCATCTGGGTTGGTTCTTTTTCGTCATTTAGGTTGGTTTTGGTGGTGATACAAAGTTCTTGGACAGTGATGACGAGCGGCTATTATGGTCGGTTTTCGCCCGATAGAGATATAGCGTGTTATATGTGTCGGTTCTAAGGTTAGAACCGACCTAGAAGACCTATTATCTCTATCGGTTTGGAGCTAGAAACCGATGAAGTTAATTAGAAATCTGTATCGGTTTCACGATCATAACCGATAGAGAAGTGCTTATGATCTCTATCGGTTCTTAGCGTGGAACCGATAAACATTAGTGAATATCTCTATTGGTTCCTGAGAGCATCTAGGCTCCCTATTTGTATAAATTATGCTTATTATATAGATTTTGGTGTAGATGACTAAAAAGGATACTCAGTGTAAACTGAAAATAGTCAGATTTGATGATCAAGACTAAGGTGTTTTTCTAGTTTTGGCTTGGGAGTTGATTCAAGTCATATAGTTAAAATCACCGTACTATTAAGAGAGATTATACATAAGAAATGGTCTTGGTTCATATGCAAAATCACTAAGATTACTTGGAGCATAGGACTTTTCATATTTCTCACTCAAAAATCCAAAGCTCTATCTTCTTAGCCAAAAACAATTCTCTCTGAACCAAAACTTCTTTCTGGTTCAGGTGCTCAAAGACCTTTAGTTAACATTCCAACCGAGCGTACAACATGTACGCCGGACCAATATTTTCGGTCCGACACTGAGAATTATCTTCACCGAGCGTACTCCAGGTACGCCGGACCAACTTTTTCAGTCCGACGTTAAGAATTCTTCATTGATTTTTTTCAACCAAGTATAACTATCATATGTCGGACCAATCTGAATTCCTTCTTTAATTTAGTCTGGCATAAGTTATACTTTCACTCGAAATAAAATTCTAGTCTGTGTTAAAATCTATTTTAACCAGAAATATAAAGTCTGATGCAGACCAGAATTCCTTGTGAACGTCGGACCAACTTTTTCAGTCCGGCGCAAACTTGTTTCTCTCTATTTAAACCAGCCGTTTTCCCATGTACGCCGGACCAACTTTTTCGGTCCGGCGCAAACGTTATTTGCTGGTACTCAAAAGAAACAAAAACATGTGTACGCCGGACCAACTTTTTCTGTCCGGCGCAAGCATTGTCTTGCAGGTATCAAAGCTAAACAATGCATGTGTACGACGGACCGATATTTTCGGTCCAGCGTAAATGGATCTCTCTGAGTTCAACAAAGCTTCTCTATCCTATATACCTCAGACCAAAATTTTCGGTCTGGCGTGTGTGAAGTTTGACTTATGAGTCATACACCATAGAATTCTTGCAAAAGGATAGCAGTTGACCTACCCCATCTAACCTACCAAACCCCAACGAGCAAATGGCAGGTGTAGCAGTTATTTCATGCGGGATCTATATATAGAATGCCTGGGTTCTCAAACGAGAAGGAGAGCTTTGCACATTCACATTTTTGATATCCTGAACATCTTTGACATCATTCAAATCCTATACAACTCTTGATCTTTAGAATTCCTAAGCTTCATTCTCATCAAGAGGTAGAACTTCAACTCAGAAAATCACAAACATTCATTCTGAATATTTAGAGTGCTTGCTCCAAGCTAAGTCTAGTTTGCATCCAGCTACTGAACCAAGAGACAGGGCTTGTGGATAGTCTATTACTCTTGGAACTAGCTGTTCATAGACGGTTGGAGAAGTTGTTGGTGCGACCTATCCAACAGTGATTGTGGAAGGCCACCATTGCTGTGAAAGGTTGAGACTCACCTCACTGGAGTAGTGAAAGAGTCAAGATAGTGAAAAACCAAAAGCTATTGAGATTGGCTGTTTGGTGGAGCAATACTTCTGAGGAAGTACTCTAACGGGGATGTAGGAGTGATCTCTGAACCTCGGTGGAAAATCATTGAGTTCTCCTGTTCTTGTTTATCATTGCTCATTTTTCTCTTATAGTTTGTCATTCGAAATTCCCTTTCTTACAAAGTTTTCTTGAACAAGTGTTGTGCTGGATTTTTATACTAATTGCTTCCGTTTCTATTTTTATTGAGAAAAGTTTTTTTATAATAATTAAAAAGTTTTAAAGTTGCCTATTCAGCCCCCCTCTAGGCCAACTTGGTCCTTACAAGTGGTATCAGAGCAAGGTTACCCTTTTAAAGGCTTAACAGCTTTGTAAAATGGCCGAGGGAATAGGGTCAGCTACAGTAAGTGTAGGAAGGGTTCCTGTTTTTGATGGCATAAATTATGCTTATTGGAAAATTAGGATGAGGTGTTATCTTGAGGCCGTGAGTTATGATGTGTGGAGGGTTACAGAAAGACCTTTGCCTCCACGGGTCATACCAGAAGGGCAATCCTCATCCTAAGAACCTACACCTGGAGAAATAAGGAATTTGCAATTTGATGCTCAGGATAGAAATGCTATCTTTTCATGCCTCAGTGTTGAAGTTTTTGATAGAGTCAGTAATTTGTCAACTACCTATGATATATGGACGACTCTTCAAGAAATTTATGAGGGTACCTCTGATGTAAAAGAGGAAAAATATTTTGTTGTCAGAGAAAAAATTGATCAGTTCAAAATGCTCTCTCATGAAAATGCTAATGATATGTTCTCTAGATTAAACCTATTATAAATGAGCTTAAGGGTCTAGGAACTAAAATTGATTATGTTGAAGTATGCAGGAAAATGATCAGGGTTCTACCTCGAGCCTATCATAGTCTAATCACTTATCTATCAAATAGTGGTGATCTGAAGAAGCTCACACCCACTGAACTTTTGGGCAAGATATCAGCTCATGAGCTTACCTTGAGTGATGAAGTTGAGATCAAGAAAAAATCCATTGCACTCAAGGCCAAGGAAAAAGTTCAAGATTCTCCTGATGATGAAGAAGAAGGAGAAGATACATCCTATGAAGAGGATGAAGATGTAAGAAAATTGGCATTACTTATGAGATCAGCAAACAAAATCATGAGAAGCGTAAATGCCAAAAGTAAATCCTCTAATCACTTCTAAAAAAGAAACCCTTTCTCTAACATTGTCTGTTTTGAGTGCAATGAGAAAGGACACATAGCTGCCCGATGCCCTAACAAAAGCAACAAAAAGGGCAAGAGCAAAAACAAAGATGACAATGATGAAGAAAAAGCTCAGGGAAGCTATAAGAGAAGTTATCACAAGAAGAGCTACTCCAAGGAACATTTGATGAAAGGGAAGAAGGAGGCACACATTGGTTAATGGATCACTGATGAAGAAAATTCTAGTGAAGAATCTTCTTCCTCCTCAGATGAAGAAGAGCCAAGGTCCAAGGGACTAGCAGGGCTTGCTCTGGATGAATCTACACCACCTTCACCTTCAGTTTCCTTACCTCTGTGCCTAAAGGCCAAAAATGATGAAGATAAGGTAAATGATTCACCTTTGTATGAAGAGCTTGTAGAGATTATTAAAGAACTTAATAATGCTTTATATGTTAAATCTGCTAAAGACAAAGCTCTTAAGAGAAATAATATCAGTTTGATAAATAAAGTTGATACTCTTGAATCTGACTTTAAGATCATGCATAAAAAATATGATGTGATGCAAATTAGTCAAAATGAGCTTTTAGATAAACATGAGAAACTTTCACACGCTCATTCTCTACTAAATTCCAATCATACTCTTCTTATTAACTCTCATGAATCTTTGAAAACCACTCATATACAACTTGTTAAAGATCATGATGAATTACTGAACAAATACTGTGAGCTTGAAAGACCATGTAGAGGTCTATTCTTAATGGTGATGAGTAATTGACTGTGGTTTAGCATGTTGTGCTTGAATTTGATTTTGATCTCAATGGATTTTCAAACTAGAGCAATTTGAGTTGCTGTGTGGAGACCAGTCGTCCGACCCCGAGTGGTCGGGGCTTTGGCTGGTCGGAGACTAGTCGTCCGAACCCGAGTGGTCGGGGCTTTGGCTGGTCGGAGACCAGTCTTCCGACCCCGAGTGTTGTTGGACTTTGCTATGTGATGTGTTTCCTTGTTTTTGATGGTTGCAGGACGACAGTGCTAGGTCATGGTGAGGCGGAGGATGACAGGGACTAGGCGAGGAGCGTCGGAGGTCCAGACGGTTGGGAGATCGCCGGAAGATGATCGGAGACAGAGTCAAGAAGACAAAGAATGGAGATGATGCTAGCTAGATGCCGCGTGGATCAATGAGGGCCGTCGGATTGAGGTCTAGTTGATAGGTTAGCGGGTCTAGGTAGTATGCTTTGAAAACCGTGCAAGAAAACCCGGTATGTGTGTGGGTTTTGGGTTAGCCCTTGCATGGCTATGTGTGTGGGTTAATCCTAGCCCTTAGATGAGTGCTCTAGGGTTGAGGGACTCATCCAAGGGTGGTAGGTGGCCCAAGAGTAGTATAAATAGGGGTGGAAGGGTAGCCTTCTCCCCTTGAAGGTTTTGAGGTTTTTGATGCTCCTTTGAGCTTTGCCCACATGAATGTGAGGCTTTGTAACCTCTCCTTCCAGAAATTAAAGTTTTATCCATGCAACTCTGAATTTATTTTGCGCATTTACATTATGTCTTTACTTTACGCAATTTAAATTCAGCATTTACTTTCCCGCAATTACATTCTCGCAATTTACTTTCACGCAATTTGGATTTGCCTCCCCTCCTTCTAAATGCTGTTGATCTTGGATGTTTTGAGTGTGTTCATATGGTTTTACATGTCTTTTGCACTCTTGGATTGAGTAGAGAACATCTTTTCTTTCAAGTTCCAACTTTGTTCAGAACTTGTTCTTTGCGCAGCATTTAGTATTTGATTTTTATAAACATTTAGAAAAATTCATTTTAAGTTATTTTTCTTGGAGAAGATGCGGGACTCTGGTATCCACCTACAGAAAAAATTTGGAGTTCACTTGTTGCACCGTTTGGGCGCCATGAGGTGAAAACCGAGCCCCAAACATTCTGCTCGAAGTTCTTGACTGACTGTGTTCTTCGATTTTTCCTGTTTTTTATGTAAGTCTTTTTGAGGAAAAATTTGGTGGAGTTCTTCACGACTCTTCTGATCATATGGAGAAAAATTCTCAAAATTTTGTGAGCTGCATAAATCCACCAACCTCCTGTTCAAATTGAGGACAATTTCTGGAAATTCTGCTTTTGCTTTTCTAAAAGTGACTTTTGTGATTTGAATTGATGTCCTTTCTAAAAGCAAGAGTTGGATTTATTCCTCTTTATCTTGGACACTAGACAACCAGGATTATGACTCAAAAATCCCCACATATTTTATTTTACTTATCCATGAAAGCTAGGGGTACACATAGTTGTCTAGTTTTTCGGGTTTTTCACGATTTCCTTTGAGCGATCTTGTCGAGGTTTTTATTGGAGTATTTTGGTGGAAAATTTATTTGCGACCATTCACCCCCCTCTGTTCGCCATCTCGATCCTTCAATTGGTATCTGAGCCGATTTTGCTCTTCCATAGATCTTGACTGGTCTTAAGAGACATGGCGATGGACAAGTATTCCACCAAGCCTCCTATTTTCTCTGGAGTTGATTTTCCTTTTTAGAAATCTCGAATGGAGTCATACATCACTGCCTGTGGCTTCGATATGGCGAAGGTGAAACTCGAAGATGAAGTTCCTGGCGATGAAAACGCCACGGTAGGCAATATGGCTGATGTTGAGGCAAACGCTAAGGCAAGGAACTTTCTCATACAGGGTCTTAGCCACAGTGAGTATGATAGGATTTCTCACCTCTGTTCCGCTCACGAGATTTGAGTGACCCTCGATGCTTACCATGAGGGCACTACCCAATCAAGACGGTTCGACAGGACCAATTCAAGCGTGAGTTCAACAAGTTTGAACAACACGCTGGTGAGAGTCTTGATGAGTGTTTCGGTCATTTTACCAAGATCTTGAGTGATCTTCGAGCAATTGGTTGCATATACCCTGACTCGGATAATGCTCGACATTTCTTGACCGCACTCGATTTGCGTGTTTGGGAGATGAAGATGACCACCATCAAGGACACCACCGACTTGTTGACTCTGACTCTTGACGGGTTTTATTCCTGCCTCAAGACTCATGAGATCGATGTCGTCTCACGGAAGACGAAATCTCAGTCGATGGCCTTGGTCACCGATCCCATTGGATCTTCTTCTTCTGATCCTTCTACTGGTTTCTCTCTTTCCGCCCTTTGTAAGCTAAGCGATGACCAACTGAAAAAATTTCCAAAAAATGAGCTTGCTCTTCTCGCTCGCAAATTTTCTCATGCATACAAGAGGGTGAGAGAGAGAAAGAGAGGTGGCATAATCACATGCTTCGAGTGTGGTGGCCAAACCACATTCGGGCTAATTGCCCCAAACTGGAGAAGACAAAGAACGACACCAGCGGTTCGACAAAGAATGACTACATCGACAAGAACCGCAACAAGAAGCCTCCAGTTCGCGAGCCGACGCGTGAGAAGAAGTACCGCAACTTCTCCAAAAACAAGAAGCTCTTCCACCGCGTCCTCGCCGCACTTGATGACATCAACATCTCCGACATGGAGACATGGAACGACGAGGGCGAGGATGATCCGTAAGGGAAGAAAGGCGGCGACGACTTCTCTAGTATGTGCTTCATGGCCGACGTCAACGGCATCAGCGACTCCGAGCTGTACAGTGACACGGACGAGGTACCCTCCTATGACCAGCTCAATGAAGCTTTCTGCAAATTAGGAAAATTTCATGCTAGAGCTAGAGCTAGGTGTACGGAGCTTGAGAAGGAAGTAGGTACCTTGACTCGGGAGTTAGCTTCACTTAGATCTTCTCCCTCCCGAGTCACTGATGACTGTACTTTGTGTGATGCTTTGCTTGTGGAGTTAGAGAACCTAAGGACTATGCATGATAGTGTGTTGTCTGAACTAGATAGTCTTAGGTTGAAGAATGCTAGCAATGAATCTGTTGATACTCCTTCTGTAGATGCTAGTTTTCTTCATACTCACTCTACTCCCTCTTGTGCTAATTGCCCTAAATTGCTTGCTGAAATTGATGCTATGAGCGAACACCTTAGAAAGCTTTCTGCTAGAAATGATAAACTTGAATTGCATGCTTTTAAGGACCCAGTCAGCTCATGTGAGGGCTGTAGGCAACTAAAACTTGATAATGATGCTTTGAATGTCAAGTGTGATCAACTTGCTAAGGACTTACTAGTTAAGTCAAAAACTGGTTACTTGCTGTGTGTTGGGGTTAAGGATGATGTGGATCAAATCCATGTCGAACTTAGGAAGAAGTTAAAAGACCAAACCCTTAGGATTAGAGATGCTCCCTGCGTTTCTTGTGAGACCCTCAAGATTGAGGCAGCCGTGCTAAGGGAACAAAAAGTACGTGCTGAGAGATCTTCTCTTTCTGGTTCTTCTTCTTCCTCTCCTTCCCCCTGTTCTTCTTGTGCTTCTTTCTTTCGAGATTGCCAGTATCTTATGAGCACTCTCGAGAAGTTTGTTGGAGGCAAGAAGAAGCTCAATCTTATTCTAGACCAATCCAAGATTAGTAGATTCAATCAAGGCCTAGGATTTGATCCCTTGGAGCACGCTCGGGCGCATCCTCCCACCATTGTGCACGGCTCCAAGAGTGGTGAGATTGTGGTTGCTCCCAAAGTTAGTACCACCATGTTTAGGTCTGCTGGGGTTATCCATAGGACTTCTGACCAGAAGAGTGTTACTCCTATTGCTTCTGCCTCTAGCAAGGCGAAGTACACATGCATCTTCTATAAGAAGGATGGTCACCTAGTAGATTTCTGCTTCAGGCACGCCAAGATCACTCGGTGTGAGCGTGTTGCTGCTCTTAGGGGTATTCAGGGTCATCCCCAGACTTTGAGTGCTCCTAAGACACACACTGCTTCTAGACAGGTTAGAGAGTCACCTGTTTTTGGGCAGTGTACAGGACTCGGTTTTCATGCTAGTTCTTCGAGTTTTAGTCCTGGAGCTATTCGTAGTCAATCTTTCCGCCGTCCTCTTGATATTCCTCGTTTTTCTCATCGAGGTAGATATCAGCGGCGTGAGGTGTTTTCTGGTAGGAGTTTTAGGCAGCTTCACTGGGGTGGTTCGACTTTTGCACTACGGCAAGCCAACCCAGTTTCAGCTCCTAGATCATCTACTAGAGTTGCTAATGATCTTGTTAGGGTTAAAAGTCAGAGAGACACTCGAGTCCAGTCTTCTTTTGTGACTGGTACTTTGAGGTGTCGTATGGTTCAGTATTGGGTTCCTAAATCTTCACTCTATCCCTGTACTGAGTCATCTTTCTCTCTTGTGTCTTGATCAGGTTCGTCGGATGGGGAAGGGAGATGTTTGGATTGTCGACTCCGGTTGTTCTCGTCATATGACCGGAGATTCTCGTTGGTTCTCTTCCCTAGTCCGAGCCCCCGGTGATGAGTTGATCACTTTCGGGGATGCTTCTTTAGGTAGAGTCATCGCTAAAGGTACCATTTGCATTAATGACAATTTCATTCTTAAAGATGTTGCCTTAGTAAGTAAGGTGCAATACAATTTGCTTTCTGTCTCTCAGCTTATTGATGATTTTTTCGAGGTGAGTTTTAAGAGTAATGCCTGTAGAATCCTCGATTCATCAGGAGGGTTAGTTTGCGGGATTTCTAGATTTGGGAGAGTTTTTCGTGCTGATTTTTCTGTTTCTTCTGGAGACTCTCTTCGGTGTTTGATTGCTTCGGAGTCCCGTGATCTCTCCTTCTGGCATAGGAGACTTGGTCACATTGGATTTGATCATTTGACCCGAGTTAGCAGCCACTGTCTCATTCGTGGTTTGCCCAAACTCAAAATGGTCAAAAACTTAGTTTGCTCTCCCTGTCGACATGGCAAGATGGTTGCTGCTTCTCATCCCCATCCATCGCTGTGATGGTGATGCACCAGGACAACTTTTACATATGGACACTGTTGGTCCAGCTAGAGTGCAGTCAGTGGGTGGGAAGTGGTATGTTCTTGTCATTGTTGATGATTTTTCGAGGTATTCTTGGGTGTTTTTTATGTCCTTGAAGGATGAGACTTTTACCCATTTTAGGGGTTTGGTTCATAGGTTGTCTTTTGAGCTCCACGGTGCCCTACGAGCTATCTGTGATGACAATGGCACGGAGTTCAAGAACTCCTATTTTGAGAGTTTCTGTGTGGAGTCTGGTTCAGAGCATCAGTTCTCCTCTCCCTACGTTCCTCAGCAAAATGACGTAGTGGAAAGGAAGAACAGGACCTTGTAAGAAATGGCCAGGACGATGCTAGATGAGTACAGTACTCCTAGAAGTTTTGGGCTGAGGCTATAGCTACTGCTTGCCATGTTTCTAATCATGTATTCTTGAGAGCGCATTTGCACCGCACTTCTTACGAGTTGAGGTATGGGCGAAAGCCCAGTGTTTCTCATTTTCGTGTGTTTGGTTGCAAGTGTTTTATTTTGAAGTCTGGTAACCTGGATAAGTTTGAGTCTCGTTCTTCTGATGGTATCTTTCTGGGTTATTCGACTTCTTCTCGTAGCTATAGGGTCTAGAGTTGCGATGCGCATAGGATCATAGAGACCTGTGAAGTGACCTTTGATGAGGCTAGCCCAGGAGCTAGACCCGATATTTCAGGCTCTTCTTCTTCCTCCAAGGCCTTCTTTGTAGAGGATGAGGATGATGGAGATGATGGTGTTCCACCTGATCCAGTCCCCTCTACACCTGAGGTGCCTCCTATTTCCATTTCTGCACCTCAGGAAGGCCAGCCTTTGCCTTCTGACTCTCATTCAGCTAGTGGCTCTGCTCCTACCTCTTCTGTGCATGAGGTAGAGGCCACTTCTTCTTCTGGACCTCCCCGTCATATTCAGCATTCTCATCCACCTGATCAGATCATCGGCGATCTATTTGAGCGAGTCACTCGCTCAAAATCAGGTTTGTCCAGTTTCTGCCTTCACTCTGCCGTTGTTGTCTCGTTTGAGCCGAAGGATGTGACTCATGCATTATCTGACAAGTCTTGGACTAATGTTATACCTGAGGAACTTGAAAACTTCGAGAGAAACAAAGTTTGGCAGCTTGTAGAACATCCATCTGGTCATAATGTCATTGGGACCAAGTGGGTGTTCAAAAACAAGCAGAGCGAAGATGGGGTTGTAGTTAGAAACAAAGCTAGACTAGTTGCACAAGGCTTTTCTTAGATTGAGGGTCTTGACTTTGAGGAGACCTTTGCCCATTTAGCTAGGCTAGAGGCTATCCGAATCCTGCATGCATTTTCTGCATCCAAAGGCTTCAAGCTTTATCAAATGGATGTCAAGAGTGCATTCCTCAATGGCTATATAGAGGAAGAGGTTTATGTCAAGCAACCTCCAGGATTCGAGAACCCCAAGTTTTCGAGTCATGTATACAAGCTTTCCAAAGCTCTGTATAGACTCAAGCAGGCCCCCAGAGCATGGTATGAGAGGCTCAAGTCTTATCTTCTCAGCCATGACTTCAAAATGGGCATGGTAGACAAGACTCTGTTCATCAGACACCATGAGTCGCAGTTTCTTCTCGTCCAGATTTATGTGGACGATATCATTTTTGGTTGTTCGTCTCATTCGCTTGTGTCTCAGTTTTCTGAGGTGATGAGCACAGAGTTTGAGATGAGTATGATAGGCGAGTTGAGTTACTTTCTTGGCTTCCAAATTAAGCAGACTCAGGAGGGTACTTTCTTGCATCAAGGCAAGTATACCCGTGACCTCCTGAGACGCTTCGATATGTCTGATGGGAAGCCGGTGATGACTCCTATGGCCAACACTGCTGTCCTCGAGCCCGATGAGGATGGTGAGCTCTTGATCAAAAGGAGTTTGAGCATGATCGGCTCCTCTTGTACCTCACCGCTCGAGGTGGACATACATTTATTTGTGTGTGCGTGCGCTCGATTTCAAGCTTCTCTCGCTCCTCTCACCGCCAAGTGGTCAAGCGCATCTTCGAGTGCGTTCGTGCTACCACCGATTATGGTATTTGGTACTCTTCGTCTTCTTGTCTATCTCTTAGAGCCTTTTACGATGCCGACTTTCTTTGGTCAGAGGATAGATAGGAAGAGCACTTCGGCACTTGCCAATTCATTGGCACTTCTCTTGTTTCTTGGTCATCTAGGAAGCAGTCCGGAGTTGCACAGTCCACCACTGAGGCCGAGTATGTTGCTGCAACCAGTTGCTGTAGCTAGGTGCTCTGGATGAGATCGACCTTGCGGGACTATGGGTTAGAGATAGAGAGTGTGCCACTTTTCTGTGACAACACTTCGCTATTTGCATTGCTAAAACCCAATGCAAAGATTCCGGACCAAACACATTGATATTAGATATCATTTCCTTAGAGACCATGTAGAGAAGGGGGATATCGTGCTTCAGTTTGTAGAGAGTGACCTTCAGTTAGCCGATATCTTCACCAAGCCTTTGGATAGCTCCAGGTTTGTTGCCCCGAGGAGTGAGCTTGGGGTCGTGTGCTCTACGGCCTTACGTGAGGGGAGCGGCTTGTATATTATGTATTATATTATTTTTCTTCCGGTTCTTCTTTCTTTTGTTTTGTTCTTGGTGCTATGGGTTTTTCTCTTTAGAGTTCTGAGTTCATTTCACCTAGACTTCTCGCATGCTTCGGCATGGACCTCTCATCTTATGCTTCAGGATGCTATTCTTCTCTTCTTCTTGGTTGAGCTCACTCACAGACTTATAGGTCTAGCAGGTGTTGGGCCTCCTAGGTAGACAGGGTCTGTGTTTGCTCCTGTGTTGGAGTTCAAGAGTTAGCTGTCCTTGTCAGTCATTGGGGAAGATGAGAGCGAGTTTGAGCCTAGTCTTCTCTGCTATATTTTCTAAACTCTATAGCCATTCAGTTTGCAGTTTTTCAATCTTTCTCTCCTCTTTTTTGAGTTTTTGGCTTCAATTGAGTTTATTTGTTTTTTTTTCTATGCCTAACTCTGCTAATAACTCAATTTGTGCTTAAAATTGACTCACATGTTGAGGGAGAGTTTGAAAATTTGTTCATGCATTGCATATAGGCTGCATTTTCTTTTGTTTTTTGAGCTTTGTCTACTATGCAATTGATTCAATCTTCATGTAATGCACCTTGCTACATCTTTGAAGAAAATCACTAGCTTATGTCTATCCAAGTTCATCTATCATACTAAGCTTGTTAAAATCTGAAAATTGAAAATCTTAAATGAAAAACATGTTGCTTTTTCTTGTTAAGTTTCTTTTCTAGAGGTTTTTACCATGAATTGTGAATTTATGGAGTTCTCTAGAGTCCCTATAGCAACTTGGGTGAAACTTGCTTGATCCATATTTTAGTCCTTCAAAATTGCTCGTATGTGCTAAATTAAGAAAAAAATTGACTCTCTTTTGTCCAAAATTGAACTCAACAGTATATATTCTCGAGACTGCCTCCCATTGCACTTGGGATTAACTTGGAATATATCGTGTATGACCAAGATCATTCTCTTAAGAGTTACTCTTGGGGTGATCGAACATGGCTTGAGTCAATCATTAAGAAATGCAAATAACAAAAACATAAGTGGGTAAAGAATGCAAATAATGTCGAACATTTGCACCCCGCTATGTCTTTCAAAATATCAAGAAGAAGAATTTGCATGAATTGAAAAATGAGCTCGAAGGACTCTATATGCACTTCAAGATTCCCCAAAGTGTTGAGTAGATTGAACTCTAGGTTTTCCATTTGATCCTATGAGTGGTGTTTGCTTCTAGCTTTGAAACTTTTGCTAAGTTTTGCACTTGTTCAAATCTTGCTAAAATAAAATCTTGTAAACAAAGCTTGTGAGCAAAATGAATTTGTTCTTGAAGACATCCTAGTTCAGTCATTTTCTAAATTGACTAGCTTGGTGTCATATCTTGCATTGATGATCACTTGGATAATTCTCAAAGCTCACTTAGGATGCATTTCATGCATACATATATAAAGGGGGAGAAAATAAAAAAATTTCTTGATGCCTATATTGCCAAAAGGGGGAGAAAATGTAGAAAAGGCATCTTCAAAGGAAAAATGTTAATCCACTATGGTTCTTATGATCTTTGTGACAATTGCAAAATTTTTATGATCATAAGCATATTCGAGTGTTCCTTGTGAGTTTTATTGGATCTTTTAGAGCTTTTGTTGAAAACTTGCTCACTCTAAAGTTTAGCTCTAAAATCCCTTTTCTGCCAACTTGGTCATGATCTTTTTTCCTTATTCTGGACCAACTCTGGTTTTGCATTCAAATTGCGTCCTTCTCTCTTTTACAAACTCAAATTTATGCCTTTTCGGGTGTTTGTCAATATACTCATCAAGGGGGAGATTGAAAGACCATGTAGAGGTCTATTCTTGATGGTGATGAGTAATTGACTGTGGTTTAGCATGTTGTGCTTGAATTTGAGTTTGATCTCATTGGATTTTCAAACTAGAGCAATTTGAGTTGCTGTGTGGAGACCAGTCGTCCGACCCCGAGTGGTCGGGGCTTTGGCTGGTCGGAGACCAATCGTCCGAATCCGAATGGTCGGGGCTTTGGCTGGTTGGAGACCAGTCGTCTGACCCCGAGTGTTGTTGGACTTTGCTATGTGATGTGTTTCCTTGTTTTTTATGGTTGCAGGACGACAGTGCTAGGTCATGGTGAGGCGGAGGATGACCGGGACTAGGCGAGGAGTGTCAGAGGTCCAAACGGTTGGGAGATCGCCGGAAGATGATCGGAGACGGAGTCCGGGCAAGTCAAGAAGACAAAGAAAGGAGATGATGCTAGCTAGATGCCGCGTGGATCAATGAGGGCCGTCGGATTGAGGTCTAGTTGATAGGTTAGCGGGTCTAGGTAGTATGCTTTGAAAATCGTGCATGAAAACCCGGTATGTGTGTGGGTTTTGGGTTAGCCCTTGCATGGCTGTGTGTGTGGGTTAATCCTAGCCCTTAGATGAGTGCTCTAGGGTTGAGGGACTCATCCAAGGGTGGTAGGTGGCCCAAGAGTAGTATAAATAGGGGTGGAAGGGTAGCCTTCTCCCCTTGAAGGTTTTGAGGTTTTTTATGCTCTTTTGAGCTTTGCCCACATGAATGTGAGGCTTTGTAACCTCTCCTTCCAGAAATCAAAGTTTTATCCATGCAACTCTGAATTTATTTTGCGCATTTACATTATGTCTTTACTTTACGCAATTTAAATTCAGCATTTACTTTCCATAATTACATTCTCGCAATTTACTTTCACGCAATTTGGATTTGCCTCCTCCTTCTAAATGCTGTTGATCTTGGATGTTTTGAGTGTGTTCATATGGTTTTACATCTCTTTTGCACTCTTGGATTGGGTAGAGAACATCTTTTCTTTCAAGTTCCAACTTTGTTCAGAACTTGTTCTTTGCGCAGCATTTAGTATTTGATTTTTATAAAAATCAAGAAAAATCTGTTTTAATTTATTTTTCTTGGAGAAGATACCGGACTCTGGTATCCACCTGAAGAAAACATTTGGAGTTCACTTGTTGCAACGTTTGGGCGCCATGAGGTGAAAACCGAGCCCCAAACATTCTCTCGAAGTTCTTGACTGACTGTGTTCTTCGGTTTTCTGTTTTTTATGTAAGTCTTTTTGAGGAGAAATTTGGTGGAGTTCTTCACGACTCTTCTGCTCATATGGAGAAAAATTCTGAAAATTTTGTGAGCTACAAAAACCCACCAACCTCCTGTTCAAATTGAGGACAATTTCTGTAAATTCTGCTTTTGCTTTTCTAAAAGTGACTTTTGTGATTTGAATTGATGTCCTATCTAAAAGCAAGAGTTGGATTGATTCCTCTTTATCTTGGACACTAGACAACCAGGATTGTGACTCAAAAATCCCCACATATTTTATGTTACTTATCAATGCAAGCTTGGGGTACACATAGTTGTCTAGTTTTTTTGGGTTTCTCACGATTTTCTTTGAGCGATCTTGTCGTGGTTTTCATTAGAGTATTTTGGGGGAAAATTTATTTGCAACCATTCACCCCCCCTCTGTTCGCCATCTCAATCCTTCAGAGCTGGAAATTGATAACGAAATGCAAGGCAGCAAATCTGACAATATGTCCTCTCGCAATATTTTAATTAGTTGTGACTTGCTATCTGATAATATAATTACTCCTAGCTCACCTAGCATGTGCAATGAAAACTGCAAAACTGCTTTGTATGCTAAAGAACTCATGACAGAAAACAATGAGCTAAAATCCAAGGTAGCAAAATTTGACAAAGGATTAGAAAAATGCTTTCTTGGTAGTGCTACTCTTGATAAGATTCTTGGGGAGCAAAAGGTTGTTCTGAGTAAAAAGGGATTAGGTTATAAAATCAAATCTATGCCCAAAAGGAATGAATAGCCAAAACCCAAGATAAATTTTGTCAAAAGTAGGACTCAATGCTATTATTGTCATTACTACAATCATGCTTCTATAAATTGCAAGTTTGCCTGTGCTTCATATGCTAAGGTTAACAGAAGATGCATGGTTGATGCTCACTATATGTTGTTTAAGGATTTTAGGGGTAAAATGAATGTCAAATATGTTGGCCCCTCTAATCTAGATAAAAATCTTAAAGCTATTTGGGTGCCTAAGTCCTTACTTACTAATCCTTTTGGCCCCAAAGTTGTTCAGACTAACACTAATGGACCCAAAAGCATTTGGGTACCTAAAATCAAGAAATGGACATTCTTTTAGGTAAATTACAAGAGTGGTGGTCAGCACTGGGTTATCGACAGTAGTTGCACACAACACATGACCGGCACCTCAAGAATGTTCAGTTCAGTTGAAAAAAGAAAAAAAGATTCAAGTCACAAAATCACTTTTGGAGATAATAGTAAAAGAAATGTAAAGGGAAATGGTAAAATAGCTATCTCAAATGGTCACTGTATTGAAAATGTATTACTTGTTGATTCTTTAAATTTCAATCTTTTGTCTGTTGCTTAACTCTGTGATCTAGGTTTTCATTGTATTTTCTCCTGTGATGGAGTAACAGTTCTTGACAAAAATGAGAAGCTTATTTTTAAGGGTTTCAGATTTCAAAATCTCTACTTTATTGACTTTAACTCTAATTCCTCATGCATCTCAACTTGTCTGCTTGCTAAAGTTTCACATGGTTGGCTTTGGCACAGAAGACTTGGGCATGTAGGTATGTCTAATCATAAAAAAGCTTTTTCAAAAATGATCTAGTAGTGGGCCTAAAAGATGTTAAATTTGAAAAGGATAAACTATACAGTGTTGTCAAGCTAGCAAGCAAGTAGCTAACTCTCATCCGGCTAAAAATATTATGTCCACTACTAGGCCCCTAGAACTTCTGCATATGGATGTTTTTGGTCCTACCTCAAATGCAAGTATAGGTGGCAACTCGTACTGCCTTGTAATTGTGGATGATTTCTCTAGATTTACAAGGGTATTCTTTTTGCCAAATAAAAGTGAAGTTGGAAAAATATTTAAAACTTTTGCAAAAAAAGCTTAAAATAAATTTGACTGTCCCATCAAGAAGATCAGGAGTGACAATGGATCTGAATTTGTCAATACTAACATTATTGAATACTATGATGAGTTAGGTATAAAGCATGAACTTTCAACCACATACACTCCTCAATAGAATGGTGTGGTTGAAAGGAAAAATAGAACTCTCATAGAGATGGCAAGGACAATGTTGAAGAGGAACGCGGTATGCTACACTAGCACAAAAAAAGCTACCGCATAACCAGAAAGCTACTCGCAAGAAGGGGATCACAGATTAGATTACCACTAGACGCGCAGTTGCGGAATCCTTCGCGCGTTGATGTAGTGAATCGTCCTCGCCGCAGTCGTTGCGTCGATGGAGTGGATCGTCCTCGCCTCGCCATGGATAGTCCTCCAACACCGCAGTCGCAGCAGCGTCACTGCAGTAGTCCACACATTTAGGGATGGAACGCCGTGCGTCGGTGTGCAAGCACCTGGTCGCTCGTCAGGGGCAGCGAGAGGAGGAGGCTAGGGTTTCGGGTGAAACACTTCTAAACCATGGGAAAGCACACCCTACGTCCACCCTCCTCGCCTCCTTATATATCCACGAGATGAAACCCTAAACCAGGGCCCATCAGCGTGCTAAGCCCACAAGGTCCATTAATTATGGATCCAATCCAAATTAGTGCGTCCCAGCCCATTAAGTGTGTGACCCTGCAGGTTCACGTACATTTGGACATGGATTCAGAAAACTCCTTTTAAATCCAATAGTTGGTAGCGGCTTCTTGCAAAGTATGCCAACTCCCAAACATACTATGATCAAATCGAACAGAACCTATCAAAAGTACTCATGTAATAATCCGTTTGCCATGTATATGAAGATTGAACTCAAGGCGAGAAGCATGTCATCCTTTGATGATTCAATCCATCTCTCGTATCCGTGATATATTAATAAGTTGTGATTGACTCCTCAATCACGGCATGGCCATGCACTTCCTTAATCATATCACACGAGTGGCCTTATCATATATCTCCATTTCATTGGAGTGGCAAATTCCATCTTGACTGCTCACTTCCCTCTACACGTTTTGTAGTAAACATGAAAGCTACCTTTATAACTATCCGGTTAGGAAGTAGTGTTTGATAGCCTCAAGGAAAACTATTACACATGTAGGGAATATGACAATCTCATGTCTAAGGATCATACATCTACTATGTATGAGATACACTGATGACACATAAGAATGAAACATTCTCGCAGTGTCCTTTTGCGGGTCTATCTAACTCATGTTCTTCAACATGCGTCCACAATGTATAGATGATATCTCCATATCCCATGATCTATGAAGCATGATCATCGATCACTACATGTGCTGATCTATTCATCGTTGTCCTATACGATGATATCCGATCAGAGATATTTATCGAATTACATCAATAAGTAAAGAGCTTCATAAGCAAGTCACATACTTGTTAATCAATACAATGATATACATTCATTGGACCAATAATCATATTATTATTCATAAACATAGTCATGTTACAATCATCTAAATGATTGCCTCAAGGGCATAACACTAACAATCTCCCACTTGCACTTGAGTTAATCAATTAAGTATCTAATACTAATAGACCTCGTGTGCGCCTCATGCTTAGGCTGTGGCAGTGGCTTTGTCAACAGATTGGCCACATTGGCTTCCGTATGTACTTTGCATATTCTCACGTTACCTCTATCCACAATCTCGCGAATAAGGTGAAAGCGCCGGAGTATGTGTTTAGATTTCTGATGTGATCTAGGCTCTTTTGCTTGTGCAATGGCACCACTATTATCACAATAGATGTCCATTGGACTAGAGGCACTAACGACCACACCAAGCTCTATGATAAACTTCTTAATCCACACAGCTTCTTTTACAGCCTCCGAAGCCGCAATGTACTCCGCTTTTGTCGTAGAGTCAGCCACCGTGTTTTGCTTGGAACTCTTCTAGCTTACTGCTCCTCTATTTAGTGTAAACACAAACCTGGATTGCGATCGAAAATCATCTTTGTCAGTTTGGAAGCTTGCATCGGTGTAACGCTTTGCAACCAGATCTTCCTCACCTCCAAAAATAAGGAACATACCCTTAGTTCTTCTCAAGTACTTCAAGATATTTTTTACGGCTATCCAATGACCATCACTAGGATCTGCTTGGTATCTGCTCATGACACTTAGAGCATATGAGACATCTGGGCGTGTCATATCATGGCATACATAATAGACCCAATAGCTGAAGTATTTGGAATCTTGCTCATCCTGTCTCGCTCATCAAATATCGAAGGACACTGATTCTTGCAGAGACTGATACCATGTGACATTGGCATGAAACCTCTCTTGGATTCATGCATATTGAACCTTTTCAATATCTTATCAATGTATGTTTCCTGACTTAATCCAATTAACCTTTTTGATCTATCTCTATAGATTTTTATGCCCAAGATATAGCATGCTTCTCCCAAGTCCTTCATTGAGAAACTCCTTTTCAATGAAGTCTTAACATCTTCAAGCATAGGAATATCATTCTCGATCAATAATATGTCATCCACATACAAAATCAGAAACACAAGTGCGCGCCCACTAGCCTTCTAGTAAACACAAGGCTCTTCTTCGTTTTTGATAAAGTCAAAACCTTTGACCACTTCATCAAAACGAATGTTCCAACTCCGAGATGCTTGCTTTAACCCATAAATGGATCTTTGAAACTTGCATACCCTTTTAGCATATTTAGGATCAACAAAACCTTCAGGTTGTATCATGTATACATCCTCAGATAGATTCCCATTAAGGAAGGCTGTTTTGACATCCATCTGCCATATTTCATAATCGAAATATGCAGCAATAGCTAAAATGATCCGGACAGACTTGAGCATGGCTACCGGTGAGAAGATTTCATCATAGTCAACTCCTTGAATTTGTTTGAACCCCTTTGCCACCAACCGTGCCTTATAGATCTGAACATTTTCATCTACGTCTATCTTCTTCTTGAAATTCCATTTGCATTCAATGTTTTTTACACTATCAGGAGAATCGACCAAGTTCCAAACTTGATTGTCATGCATGGATTGAATTTCAGATCTCATGGCTTCAAGCCATTTTTCGGAGTTTGGGTCCATCATTGCTTCTTCATAAGTCGTGGGCTCATCATTGTCCAACAATAATATGTCATTTCCATATCTTATAGGTACATGACGTGGCCTCCCCGACTTACGTGGGGCTGGAGTCTCTTCCACAGGTTGTACAACACTTTGTACATCTTGTAAAGGTTCAGTGGTAGCTTGAACATATTCATGTGATTCTCGAACTTCATCAAGATACACATCGCTCTTACTGATTTCTTTTGAAAGAAACTCTTTCTCCAAAAAGACACCATTTCGAGCAACAAAAACTTTGTTCTCGTTTCTTTTGTAAAAGTAATATCCTTTTGTTTCTTTAGGATACCCCACAAAAAAGCATGTTTCTGATTTAGGTGCGAGTTTATCTGATTGTAAACATTTTACATAAGCCTCACATCCCCATATCTTGAGAAATGACAACATGGGTCTTCTCCCAGTCCATATCTCATATGGCGTCTTCTCAACGGATTTTGATGGGACCCTATTCAAAGTGAACGCAGTTGTCTCTAGAGCGAAACCCAAGAATGATAATGGCAGATCTGTTTGGCTCATCATTGACCAAACCATATCTAATAAAGTTCGGTTTTGTCGTTCGGACACGCCATTCCATTGAGGCGTTCCTGGCGGAGTAAGTTGCGGAACGATTCCACATTGCTTTAGATGATCACCAAACTCTTGGCTCAAGTATTCGCCACCACGATCTGATCGTAAGTGTTTTATTGATTTGCCAAGTTGATTTTGTACTTCATTTTGAAACTCTTTGAACCTTTCAAAAGTTTCAGATTTATGCCTCATTAAATAGATATATCCATATCTACTAAAGTCATCGGTAAAAGTTACAAAGTACTGAAACCCACCCCTAGCAGTCGAGCTCATTGGTCCACATACATCTGTATGTACTAGGGCCAATAATTCACTCGCTCTCTCACTAAAACTTGTGAAAGGGGCTTTTGTCATCTTGCCAAGCAAACAAGATTCACATGTTTCAAATGATTCAAAATCAAATGAGGTTAAAAGTCCATCACCATGGAGCTTCTTCATGCGCTTCTCATTTATATGACCTAAGCGACAATGCCATAAAAAGGTAGGGTTCAAATCATTAGGCCGATGCCTTTTTATATTAATGTTATAGACAGGTTTCTCTTCGAGTTCAAGGACGTACAACCCATCCACCATGGGGCAACGACCATAATACATATCATTCAAAAATATTGAACAAACAAAGCTCTTTATTCTGAAATCATAACCTTCAAGTTCCAAACAAGAAGATGAAATAATGTTTCTACTCAAAGATGGAACAAAATAACAATTATTGAGTTCTAAAACTAATCCTAAAGGCAAATGCAATGGGTATGTGCCAACGGCAAGACCAGCATCTCTTGCTTTATTTCCCACGCGAAAATCCACTTCTCCTTTAGCCAAGTCTCTACTCTTTATCAGCCCCTGCATCGAATTGCAAATGTAAGCAACCGAACTGGTATCATATACCCATGAGCTGAGTGAAGAAGTAGTAAGATTAATTTCTATAACATTAATACCTGAAGTGGAAACCACATTTCCATTCTTCTTATCTGCCAAGTACTTTTCGCAGTTCCGTTTCAAATGTCCTACTTTCTTGCAATAGAAGCATTGGGTATCAGGTCGAGGGCCAACTTTAAGCTTCTGAAGCTTAGTTTTGAGGCTTGCGATCTCATCTTGAGCCTTGCCCTTGCCCTTTCCCTTGCTCTTTCCCGTTCCCCCAGCCATAGCCTTCCTCTTTTTGAATGCACTTGTTTACTGAACCATCATCACATGATTGGGTTTTTTCTTAATGCTTTCCTCGGTAGCCTTGAGCATCCCATGTAGCTCGGTTAGGCTTTTCTCCATGCTATTCATATGAAAATTCATAATGAATGGCTCAAAGCTCTGTGGCAGAGACTGGAGAATAACATCTGTGGCCAAACCGAGGCTAAGGGGAAACTCAAGTTTTTCCAATCTCCCGATGTAACCAATCATCTTGATCACATGAGGGCTTACTGGACTGCTTTCAGCCAGCTTACAAGCAAATAAAAGCTTTGAGATACCATACCTCTCAGCTCTTGCTTGATTCCCAAACATGCCCTTCAAGCTCATAATCATATTGTAAGCATCTTGGTCCTCATATTGCTTTTGGAGCTCAGAGTCCATGGTGACAAGCATGAGACAGCTGACCTCTACAGAAGCATTAACTTGTTTTTCGTATTCAACCTTCAAATTGCGAGGAGCATTTTTGGCTGGTTCATCAGGAATTGGATTCTCTAGAACATAATCCTTCTTTTCATGCTTGGGAACAATTCTCAGGTTGCGATACCAATCAACAAAAATAGTTCCATTAAGTTTTTCCCTTTCCAAAACCGATCTCAAAGGAAAACCAGATGTAGCAGGAGTAGGAGAAGGTGCCATTGAACTACAACAAAGACATGCAAATATTCTAAGCATTATGTTTATGTAAAAATTTTATTAAACATTTTAATAAAAGACACTCCTATTTTATGTCCCTTTTATAAACACATAGTGAGTATTCAAGATCCATATTCATCAAACACTAGTGAGCTTTGGCATTACTGCTAGAAATTTAATGACATAGGTAAGCAACACCTTTGCTAATTACATCTTATGTAACTCTTGTTTGTTGAGATGAAAACAAATAATGAATGCCTCCGTCAACTTGACTCATGGCCAGGTCAACCTGCCCCAAGGGCTCACATGAGGGATGGAGCACTTCCCGTTTTCGGGTGCCAATTAAGAAACCTGCCTCATGTGTGTTTTCCTAGACACCAATTGTCTTGTATAGGTTCCTTCATTATGAAATCAAATCCCAACCACTTATGTCCTCAAGCCAAAAACCGTTTTGATAGCTTGATTAAATCTACCATTGTTATGCATGATGTGTCCAACACATCCCTATCATCTATTAAGATAGCCATTGATATACTACTTTGGCAGTCATATCAATAATGATCTAAATTCTTGATAGGTGCAACAATTGGATGGACATTTTGATTTAAAATTTTAACTATAGGGATGAACAATATCTACTAAGAACATGGCATCACATGCAATGAGCATAAAGAAAATAGCAAAGATTAAACACACATCCACAGAAAATCAAAATAAGCTGTGAAATAGCATGACCCTAGCATTAAGATCTCCATCATCATGCTTGTTTGTTCACCTTGCCACCTTGCTTGATTTGTTCACCTTGCCACCTTGCTTGATACCATCGTCTTCATCATTATGGATGCAACGCCTTACAACTTTTGATAATGAATTTTACATGAGGGTTTGAAGCATCACAAGTCAACACGCAGGTCGTTATACAATTTAAATAGCCTTATAGCTTGACACAGCACGCAGGCCATGTGGAAATAACATGCATCACATACACATAGGCCATACTATTTCACACAATTTCCTGGAAAAACGAGTTAAACAAATGCAACCCTACGACTCCGGGGTCTGAGGGGCAGCGCCCCTGGCGGCGGTCCCGCTGGCCGGTTAGTGGGCGGGTCGAGGGCAGCGCCCTTGGAAAAATTTTTTAGAGGCATGTCTTCTGTCATGGAAAAACACTCTCAAAATTTCCACAGATCAACCAGATTGACCCAATCCGATCTAATATGATTGGCTTGGTCCCATATGGTTACGTTTCAGAAACCCTGATGGCGGTAACCCAACCGGTAAGGGCAACGACGTACCATGAACGGACGCACCCAAATCAATATTGAATCGGTTTGCGCTTACCATGGATCAACCAGATTGACCCAATCCAACTTAATCTGATTGGCTTGGTCCCATATGGATACGTTTCAGAAACCCTGATGGCGGTAACCCGACTGGTAAGGGCAACGTCGTACCATGAACGGACTCACCCAAATCAATATTGAGTCGGTTTGCACTTTCCTTAAACCCTAAATCGATCGATCTCATCGATGGTTGCCGTCACCAATTCATCACATGAACCGGCTGAACATGTAATAGATCCAATCTACTAACCTCACACATCATATGTGCAACATCCAGATCACAAAACTATACGAGATGGCTCTGATACCACTGAAGAGGAACGCGGTATGCTACACTAGCACAAAAAAATCTACCGCATAACCAGAAAGCTACTCGCAAGAAGGGGATCACAGATTAGATTACCACTAGACGCGCAGTTGTGGAATCCTTCGCGCGTCGATGCAGAAATGCTTTGTATGCTAAAGAGCTCATGACAGAAAATAATGAGCTAAAATCCAAGGTAGCAAAATTTGACAAAGGATTAGAAAAATGCTTTCTTGGTTGTGCTACTATTGATAAGATTCTTGGGGAGCAAAAGGTTGTTCTGGGTAAAAAGGGATTAGGTTATAAAACCAAATCTATGCCCAAAAGGAATGAATAGCCAAAACCCAAGATAAATTTTGTCAAAAGTAGGACTCAATGCTATTATTGTCATAACTACAATCATGCTTCTATAAATTGCAAGTTTGCCTGTGCTTCATATGCTAAGGTTAACAGAAGATGTATAACAGATGCTCACTATATGTTGTTTAAGGATTTTAGGGGTAAAATGAATGTCAAATATGTTGGCCCCTCTAATTTGGATAAAAATCTTAAAGCTATTTGGGTGCCTAAGTCCTTACTTACAAATCCTTTTGGCCCCAAAGTTGTTCAGACTAACACTAATGGACCCAAAAGTATTTGGGTACCTAAAATCAAGAAATGGACATTCTTTTAGGTAAATTACAAGACTGGCGGTCAGCACTGGGTTATCGACAGTGGTTGCACACAACACATGACCGGTACCTCAAGAATGTTCAGTTCACTTGAAAAAATAGATTCAAATCACAAAATCACTTTTGGAGATAACAGTAAAATGGTCACTGTATTGAAAATGTATTACTTGTTGATTCTTTAAATTTCAATCTTTTGTCTGTTGCTTAACTCTGTGATCTAGGTTTTCATTGTATTTTCTCCTGTGATGGAGTAACAGTTCTTGACAAAAATGAGAAGCTTATTTTTAAGGGTTTCAGATTTCAAAATCTCTACCTTGTTGACTTTAACTCTAATTCCTCATGCATTTCAACTTGTCTGCTTGCTAAAGTATCACATAGTTGGCTTTGGCACAGAAGACTTGGGCATGTAGGTATGTCTAATCTTAAAAAGCTTTTAAAAAATGAGCTAGTAGTGGGCCTAAAAGATGTAAAATTTGAAAAGGATAAACTATGCAGTACTTGTCAAGCTGGCAAGCAAGTAGCTAACTCTCATCCTGCTAAAAATATTATGTCTACTACAAGGCCCCTAGAATTTCTACATATGGATGTTTTTGGTCCTACCTCATATGCAAGTATAGGTGGCAACTCGTATTGCCTTGTAATTGTGGATGATTTCTCTAGATTCACATGGGTATTCTTTTTGCCAAATAAAAGTGAAGTTGGAAAAATATTTAAAACTTTTGCAAAAAGAGCTTAAAATGGATTTGACTGTCCCATCAAGAAGATCAGGAGTGACAATGGATCTGAATTTGTCAATACTAACATTATTGAATACTGTGATGAGTTAGGTATAAAGCATGAACTTTCAGCCGCATCCACTCCTCAACAGAATGGTGTGGTTGAAAGGAAAAATAGAACTCTCATGGAGATGGCAAGGACAATGTTGAAGAGGAACGCGGTTTGCTACACTAGCACAAAAAAAAGCTACCGCATAACCAGAAAGCTACTCGCAAGAAGGGGATCACAGATTAGATTACCACTAGACGCGCAGTTGTGGAATCCTTCGCGCGTCGATGTAGTGGATCGTCCTCGCCGCAGTCATTGCATCGATGGAGTGGATCATCCTCGCTTCGCCGTGGATCGTCCTCGCACACTGTAGTCGTTGCAGCGTCATCGCAGTAGTCCACACGTCCAGGGATGGAACGCCGTGCGTCGGTGTGCAAGCACCTGGTCACTCGGTAGGGGCTGCGAGAGGAGGAGGCTAGGGTTTTGGGTGAATCACTTCTAAATCGTGGGAAAACACACCCTGCGCCCACCCACCTCCCCTCCTTATATAGCGACGAGTTGAAATCCTAAACCAGGGCCCATCAGCGTGCTAAGCCCACGAGGTCTATTAATTACGGATCCAATCCAAATTAATGCGTCCCAGCCCATTAAGTGTGTGACCCTGCAGGTTCACGTACGTTTGGACATGGATTCGGAAAAATCCTTTTAAATCCAATAGTTGGTAGCGGCTTCTTGCAAAGTATGCCAACTCCCAAACATACTATGATCAAATCGGACAGAACCTATCAAAAGTACTCATGTAATTATCCGTTTGCCATGTATATGAAGATTGAACTCAAGGCGAGAAGCATGTCATCCTTTGATGATTCAATCCATCTCTCGTATCCGTGATATATTAATAAGTTGTGATTGACTCCTCAATCACGGCATGGCCATGCAATTCCTTAATCATATCACACGAGTGACCTTATCATATATCTCCGTTTCATTGGAGTGGCAAATTCCATCTTGACTGCTCACTTCCCTCTACACGTTTTATAGTAAACATGAAAGCTACCTTTATAACTATCCGGTTAGGAAGTAGTGTTTGATAGCCCCAAGGAGAACTATTACACATGTATGGAATATGACAATCTCAGGTCTAAGGATCATACATCTACTATGTATGAGATACACTGATGACACATAAGAATGAAACATTATCGCAGTGTCCTTTTGCGGGTCTATCTAACTCATGTTCTTCAACATGCGTCCACAATGTATAGATGATATCTCCATATCCATGATCTATGAAGCATGATCATCGATCACTACATGTGCTGATCTATTCATCGTTGTCCTATACGATGATATCCGATCAGAGATATTTATCGAATTACATCAATAAGTAAAGAGCTTCATAAGCAAGTCACATACTTGTTAATCAATACAATGATATACATTCATTGGACCAATAATCATATTATTATTCATAAACATAGTCATGTTACAATCATCTAAATGATTGCCTAAAGGGCATAACATTAACAAATGTTGGATGAATATAATACTTCTGATGCTTTCTGGGCTGAAGCTATCAATACTGCATATCATGCAACCAACAGGCTCTATCTTCACCGACTTCTCGAGAAGACTTCATATGAGTTTCTGGTGGGAAGAAAACCTAGTATCTCATATTTTCGTGTGTTTGGATGCAAGGTATATATCTATAAAAAGAGAACTCACTTAAAACAATTTCAAAAGAGATGTGACACAAGTATCATGTTAGGTTACTCCTCTAAATCTAAAGCTTGTAGAGTGTTCAATAATACAACTGGGCTAGTAGAAGAAACCTATGATGTTAAATTTGATTAATCTAATGGCTCACAAGGTGTGCATGAGAATCTAGCTAATGTAGGTGAAGAAGCTCTAAAAGAATCCATGAAGAAAATGGAAATTGTTGAGATCAAGCCCAGAGAAGACAAAGATGATCTACCACAAATGTCTACAATACTTCAAGATGGATCGCAATTAGAAGATGATGAAAAAAAGGATGAAGGACTGAACTTCATAAATAGCCATCACACCATTACAAAGGATCATCCTGTAGATCAAATCATTGGTGAATTTAGTAAGGGTGTTCAAACTCGTTCTAAACAAGCATCTTTTTGTGAACATTATTCTTTTGTTTCATGTGTTGAGCCCAGAAATATAGATGAAGCTTTGAAGGATGCTGATTGGATTGTGGCAATGGAAGAAGAGCTCAACAATTTTGAAAGGAACAAAGTCTGGAGCTTAGTAGAAAGACCCTCAGATCATAATGTCATTGGAACAAAATGGGTTTTCAGAAATAAACAAGATGAAAATGGTGTGGTCAACTGCAATAAAGCAAGGCTAGTAGCTCAAGGATTCTCTCAAGTTGAAGGTTTGGATTATGGAGAAACCTATGCACCTGTAGCTCGACTTGAAGCCATACGGTTCCTTTTAGCCTTTGCATGTCATTTCAATATTACTCTTTTTCAAATGGACATTAAAAGTGCTTTTCTTAATGGTATCATTGAAGAAACTGTCTATGTTGAACAACCTCCTGGCTTTGAACATATGAAATTTCCTAATCATGTATATAAGTTATCTAAGGCACTATATGGTTTGAAAAAGCCCCTAGGGCATGGTATGAGCGCCTTAGAGACTCTTTACTAGAAAAGAATTTCAAAATTGGAATGGTTGATCCAACATTATTTCTAAAAGACTTCAGTGGTACATTAATGATTTGCCAAATATATGTTGATGATATTATCTTTGGACGTACTAATCTGTCTCTATGCAAAGAATTCAGCAATCAAATGGCTAAAGAATTTGAAATGTCAATGATGGGAGAGCTTACATTCTTTTTGGGATTTCAAGTCAAGCAATTGAAGGAAGGGACTTTCATCTCACAAGAGAAGTATACTAAAGACCTTCTCAAACGCTTTAATATAGAAGAATGCAAGCCTCTTAAAACTCCTATGGCAACCAATACACATCTTGATCAAGATGTGGGAGGTAAGTCTATTGATCAAAAGCTATATAGATCCATGATAGGTTCTTTACTTTATTTGACAGCATCTAGGCCAGATATCATGTTTAGTGTATGCATGTGTGCTAGATTTCAAGCTGCACCAAAAAAAGTACATCTTAGTGCAGTAAAAAGGATTTTCAGATACTTAAAGCATACTCCTTGTTTTGGCTTATGGTACCCAAAAGGTGCTTCTTTTGAACTTCTTGGCTACTTAGATTCTGATTATGCCGGTTGCAAAGTTGATCGAAAAAGCACCTCTGGGGGTTGTCATTTACTTGGAAGATCTTTAGTGTCTGGGTGTTCAAAGAAACAAAATTCAAGAGCACCGCTAATCGCTCAAGTTGAATATGTTGCTCTGAGCGATTGTTGTGCTCAAATTCTTTTATTAAACAAACCTTTTGGACTATGGTATTAAGTTTGAAAATGTGCCTCTGTTATGTGATAATGAAAGTGCAGTGAAAATAGCCAACAATCCGGTCCAGCACTCCAGAACTAAGCATATTAAAATAAGACATCACTTCATTCGTGATCATGTTGCTAAAAGTGATATTATACTTAGTCATGTAAGGACTGAGGATCAGTTGGCTGATATTTTCACTAAACCACTTGATGAGGCCAGATTTTCAAAATTAAGAAATGAACTAAACATTCTTGCTTTTTCAAATGTCTCTTAAATTCTTTCAAATATCACACTAAGGGGGAGTCGAGTTTGCCTGTCATGCATATCTTGCTACCCTTGTATGATCAAAAGAAATTACTGGTGCTGAATAATATTAAAGCTATATTCTAAAAATAAATAGGCTCACTAGAAAAACTAATAGTCATAAAATTGCTGCTGAAAGCCTTCTCTTTCTCTAGTACAATATTGTACTTTCCTAAAACACAGTGAAAGATCGAAAAAGGCGACTAGAGCGGGGTGAATAGGAGCCAAATAAAATTTTCGAATAAACTCTCCCCCTAGAATTCAAACCACCAAAAGACCAGAAAGAAACAGCACTGGTCGGGTATCTCTGGTCGAATGAACAGTACTCCCGACCTGAAGTGGTCGGATGAACAGTACGCCCGACCTGCGGAGGTCGGGTGAACAGTGCTCGGGTGAATAGAAAAATCAGCACGATCTCAAAAACAGAAATCGATGTAACTTTTGATCGGCTGATCCAAAAACAGTGAAAATTGGTGTGCACCTCCCAAAGGATGTCAGGAACCTATTTCAATCAACAATCGAAGGAATTAATACCAAGGTTCCATCCTTTTCAGTTTAACAAATGCAACACCAAAAACAGAGTCACGAACACAAACTTCACCCCTAACTTGCTGGTGGGAGTTGATGGTCAGAAATCCTTGGATGACTCTCCACAAATCATAGCAAGTAAGTACACGAAGAAACAACCGTTCAAACAAATAGAAACACTTTCTGAAAACTAGGCACAGAAATTGGTTTCTTGCAAAACTGAATAGAAGAGGTTGTAGATTGCCTAGATGATTGGGATATGATCTATAGAAGATTCATCCAGCAATCTTTCATCCTTGGCAACAAGAACCAGAAGCCAATCAAGACTAAAGAACTGCAAGTCACACGTTTACGCACTTTAAGAACACACAGATTTACAACTTGCAACAAGAACGTAAGGATTGCCTAAAAGATTGAAAGCACTGAATCCAGAGAAGAGTTCATCAATCATGAATTTCAACAAAGACTCAATAGCATGTAGAAGGAGATGAGGCAAATCCAAATTACGTAAAGTAAATCGCAAGTAGGTAAATGCGGAATTTAGATAACAGAATTCAAGTGCGTAATGTAAATACGTAAGAGAAATGAAACAAGAATATAAATGAAGAACATTTCATTTCTGGAAGGGAGGTTTACAAAGCCTCACAACAAAGTGGGCAAAGCTCAAATGAGCAGCAAAAACCTCAGAACCTTCAAAGTGGGAGGCTGCCGCTACCCTCTATTTATAGTGACACAGGATCAATTCCCACCTTTGGATGTCTGCTTCAATCCTAAGCCAACATCCAAGAGCCAGGATTTGATCCTTACACCATCACTCTCAACAACTCTCAACTACTCACGTACACTTTCCTCACCGCCACCCCAAGGAGACACCCCTCTCCTGTCTATTCATAGCAGGCTTAGAACACCTACCACCCTTGGATGAGCCTCTAAACCCTAGAGCACTCCATCAAGGGTGAGATTTTACCCACTCACAAAGCTATGCATGGGCTCACCCAAACCCAACAACACAACGGGTTTTGCACGCTTTTCAACTCACACTAACTTGACCCGCTACTCTATCTTCCCGACCGCGATCCAACGGTCCTCCTAGATCAGAGCGGCTCCAAGTTAGCATCTCATCCATTCCTTTGTCTTCTCGGCTTGCGGCTACTCCACGGCCTCACCATCTTTGGCGACACCTTGATCATCCGGACCTCGGCTCTCCCACCTAGTCCCGATCCCCTTCGCCTCACCATGACCTAGCTCCAAAGTCCGCAACCATCATAGACAAGGAAACCACATCACATAGCAATGTCCAACAACACATATCCATCTCAACAGACATGATATACACTACGCCGACAAAGAAAACCCGACCACACGTGGTCCGACCACTCGGTCTCCATCCCGACCAACCATGGTCCGACCATCGGTCTCCATCCCGACAAACCATGGTCTCAGCCGGGACCCGGATTTACAAACCGAAACCCTCGTATACCGCACTAGTCCAGATCACGCTAGTGCACACAAAGTGGAAACACGGATGTAATATCATTCCATACAACGAATTAACTAAGAAGAAGCAAATTATTATTAAATAAAGCAAACGACCTTATGGTCAATGTTTACACCATTGTGCCTTAAGGGCTTAAGAAACAAATACTATTGCAGAGGAAAAGATAACTTGAACCATTCGACATGCCACAGGCAATCGTCTGGGGAACGCCTTCCTAATCCACGTAGTCTTCATAGAATTCCTCTTCATAAGATTCATTATCTCCTTCAGCAACTGATCAACAAGGGCATAAAGCCGTGAGTACAAAGGTACTCAAAGAAGCCATAGGGAATTGATGCAATACATTTATGCACGGCTTGATAAGGATGGCTATATGTTTCATTTGCAGAAAGCAATAACTTGAATTGAAATACAATAAATAGATTGAAAGCATATTTATGAAAACATAAGTAAATAACTGATAGATCAATGATAGACAACAAAACAACGTGAACTCCCTGCTCACATCCAAACAATTCCACATTCCACATTTTATGAAACACTCTATACCCGTGTGAAATTCCTGCTTTGTCCATGATCATGACGCTGCTATCCGAATAGTTTTACACTCTGCAGAGGTTGTACAACTTTACCCACAAGACATGAACATCTCTTTGTGCAAACGTTACTAACACACTTCCTTTGGTGTGTCGCAGAGATATCATGACAAAGCCTTTCCAATGCATGTCTAAGCTCGATCGCCCGCTAAGGTTTCGCCCATAAGGCCCCTCTTGCGCCATGTGAATCTACCCGTCCATCCGGAACCCACACCACCATTGGCGTTACTCAAGACTAGACATTACAAATTAATCACTAGGTCTGTCCCATTCCAGACATGTGGTAGTACGATTAGACCCAGTTCAATGGCGCACAAGATTAAGTCCTTAAGTTGTCTCAGGCAAGACATCCACATCCCAACGTGCTAGAAAGCACCCCCTTTACTGCACGATCACTTGCCCGAGGGAAAACAATTGCTCAACCAAGACCAATGGCAAACCCGCCATGGTACAACAAATTTTACAACGATGGCTAACGGCCACGATTCAATATCTCATTAAGTCAAGATTAACATTATTCAACATGTGACATGAATCCCAACGTATATGTAAGCATGTCTAAGCATAGCTACGATAACCCAATGTTGGTATTATGATTATGTCCAACTAGTAATGTCCCAACCTAGGTTTAACAATGGATACATGGCATACAACGAATCAAGGTGGCATAATGTCAACCAGGCATACATCTACTCCCATTAAATAAACATTGATACGTAAATAGCATGCAAGTGTATAAAATAAATTACTTTGCAAACATAGGATCAATATGATCAAAGGTTACGACTTGCCTTGCTGATCTAGTGCTGAATCTTGGTCTTCGAAGTCTTCGTTTGCTCCTCGAATTAGCGCTCACCGGAAAAGAAAACGATGAAACCAAATAAATACAAAACAGAGACTCAAACAAGCTCAAAACTGAAAATAAATGGCTCTGGAAGATAGATCTTGATTTTAGAAAATTTTAGAAACTTGAATCGCCTCAATCGGAGTTCGTATGAGCGAGAACGGGCCTCCGAAAGATTAAATTCAGAGAAAATACAGAAAATCAGAAAATCAGAATTTTCGGATTTATTTTTGTATCTTGAAAAGGAATTTATTGCGCAACGCGACGTCACCGCTTACGGTGGATCGGGTCCACGGCGCTGGCTGGGTTCACCGCGGCGCCCGGCGACGCGTGACGCGTGGCTACCGACGCGCTTTAGGGCTGACGCGGCGGCAGAGGTGGCGCTGACGCGGCGCACAAGCGAGCGGCTGACGCGGCAAGCCACGCGTCGCTCATCGGTGGCACGGCCAGATCGGGCGGCTGGAAAAATAACGCGGCCGGCGAAGGACGTGGCGCCATCCGGGACGCACCCGCGAGATCGAACGACCACGATCGCTCGACACAAGACGACGGCGAGCGGCGGCGCGGGCTCACCGGCAACGGAGAAGAAGACGCGCGATCGGCGGCGATGACCGGATCGGGCGCGAGACTTGGTGGATCTGGAAGAGGACGACGCAGGAGCTCAAGAGACCAACGGGCGGCGAGGGCACCGCGGCGACGGAAAAGGCGGCGAAGAGCTCGGCACGGCGAGAACTTCGGCGAGGGCGCACGGCGCAACGGCGCGCGTTAGGGCGGCAAAAGGAGGGCAATCAAGCGGCGGAATACGGCGGACCTCGGGCGGGTGCGGCTCGGCTTTATAGCCTCGAGGACGACATCGACGCGCGCACGGACGCCGAGGCGGCTGGCGCGGACTCGAATCGGCTAGGGTTTAGGCTGCTTGGCGCGCTGGCGCGATCGGGATCAGACACGTCGCGCAGACGGACGGCAGATGCTACCGGGCTTACTGGCCAGGCTGCGGGGCGGCAACGGTCGGGCGAGGTGGGGTGAAGCGGGCAGGGAAACGGGCTGGGCCAAGAATCACCAGAAGGTTTTCCAAAATAAAATCATTTTTCGATTTTAAATAATTCCAGGAATCCGAATAAAACCAAATAAATTCAAATAAATATCAAATAAATTCAGAAAAATCCCCAAAAATACAGAAAAATTCCTTGGAGCACAAGGAACCCAACTAAAACTGAAATTCTTGATTTTGATGAATAGTTTAGCCAAATTAAATCCTTTTATTATTTAGAAATTCAAATTAAGCTGGAGTTAATTCAAGAAAATGCAAATGGTTAAATTTTGAATTCCAACATTCCAAAACTCAAATTTTGGGATGTTACAGTCTGACCACTGGTCTCCATTCCGACCACTCGAGGTCTTTTCACTGGTCTCCGACTCAATCACTCGGAGTCTCAACCACTCGGAGTCGGACGACCCAACCACTGGGTCAAGACCTGTCTGCAACTGACCAAAGCCCCGACCACTGGCCTGGACGACTGGTCTGCAACATACCAAAGCCCCGACCACTCAAGTCGGACGACCCGACCACTGGGTCGGACGACCGGTCTCCAACCAAGAACTCAAATTGCTCTAGCTCGAAAAACAATCCAAATCAAACTCAAACTTGAGCACACCTTCCTCAAATAAAGTCAAATACTCATCACAAACATGGATGGACCTCCACATGTTCCTTCAATCTCCCCCTTGATGAGTATATTGACAAACCACACAAAAGGCATAAATTTGAGTTTGAATGAGAGAAGAAGAAAGCAATTTGATTGCAAAGCCAAACTTGGTCAGAGAGAAAGATATAA
Source organism: Otatea glauca (assembly GCA_036346275.1). Classification (NCBI taxonomy): domain Eukaryota; kingdom Viridiplantae; phylum Streptophyta; class Magnoliopsida; order Poales; family Poaceae; genus Otatea; species Otatea glauca. The sequence goes on along the minus strand of CM070715.1, from coordinate 53,660,364 downwards.
AATTATGACCAAGTTAAGTAAAGAGTTTAGAGCAAGACCATGAAAAGAGCAAGTGTTCAACAAAAGCTCTGAAAACCAATCATAAGTGTCAAATGTGATTATGATTCATAAGAGATAGCAAAGATTTACAAAAATCATAAGAACCAACAAGCTTTCACATTTCTATCTCCTCCTTTTCTACATTTTAAATGATGCCTTTTTCTACATTTTCTCCCCATTTTGGCAATATAGGCATCAAAATAGAATTTTCTCCCTCTTTTATGTATGCATGAAATGCAACCTAAGGGAGCTTTGAAGATTATCCAAATGATCATAATGACAAGATATGACACCAAGCTTATTAATCTCAGATTATGACCAAACTAAGACATGTCCAAGTGCAAATAACAAATTTTGCTCATAAGCGAAGTTTTGAAAATGTATCATTTTTAGCAAGATTTGGTAAGTGCAAAACTTAGCAAAGTTTCAAAACTAGAAGCAAAACGACTCAGGGATCAAATGGAAAACCTAGAGTTCAACCTACTCAACACTTTGGGGAAATTTGAAGTGCATATTAGGTCCTTCGAGCCCATTTTTCAATTTATGCAAATTTTCTTTAAGACTTCAAAAAACATAGCGGGGTGCAAATGTTTGACATAATTTGCATTCTTTACCCACTTATGTGTTTGATATTTGCATTTTTTTTTGTTGATTGACTCAAGCCATTTTCGATCATCTCAAGAGTAACTCTTAAGAGAATGATCTTGGTCATACACAATATATTCCAAGTTCATCCCAAATGCAATGGGAGGAAGTCTCGAGAATATAAAGTGCTGAGATCAATTTTGCACAAAAGAGTCAATTTTTTTTTAATTTTCAATTTAGCTCATATAAGCAATTCTGAAGGACCCATATATGGATCAAGTAAATTTCACCCAAGTTGCTATAGGGACTCTAGAGAATCCCAAAATTTCACAATTCATGGTAAAAGCTCTTAGAGAAGAAACTTAGTAAGTAAAAGCAACATGTTTCATCAACTTTTCATTTAAAGCTTTTAAGTTTTTCTGATTTCAATGAACATTAGCTTGATAAATGAACTTGGACATATCTAAGCTAGTGATTTTCTTCGAAAGATATAGCATGAAGTATTTCACGAAGATTGAGTCAAATGCATAATAGACAAAGCTCATAAAACGAAAAATGCAGTCTAAATGCAATGCATGAACAGATTCCCAAACTCCCCCTCAACAATTGAATCAATTTTAAGCTTAAAACTGGTTAAAATTGTGTTATTATCAAGATTAGGCATAAAGAAAATCCGAATGAACTTCAATAATAACCAGAAAAACAGAATGAGGAGAAGAAGTCGAGAAACTGCAAAACTGGATGGCAATTGAGCATAGATAAGATAGGAGAGACTCACTACGGCTCAGGCTCGCTCTTATCTTCCCCAGAGACTGACATAGGAAAGCTGACTCTAGATCCCAACTAAGGAGTGCACACAGACCCTGTCTACCCAGGAGGCCACAAAACCTGCTAGACTTATAAGACTGTGAGGGAACTCAACCTAAAGAGAAGAGAGAACAGCTAATCACGCATGATAGCAACCTAAAGCACAAGATAAGAGGTCCATGCGAGGCATGCCAGAAGTCTAAGTGAGTGAACTCAACTCAAGAAAATAAGCCCAAAGTCACCCAGAAGAAGAAAGGAAAATCTGGAAGAGAATATATAGTACATAATATACAAACCAGCTCCCCCTCAAGATAAGCCGTATGGGCTCACGACTCCAAGCTCACTCCTCCTGAACACACTCTACTCCCCTTGAGGCACACTCTAAAACTCTCACCTCACAAGAGATAGGTAGAAAGCTAGAGGAAAAGAGATAAGATCTAAAACCACATGGTCTCTAAGGAGCAAGACGGCTCAAGGTAAAAAGCAACCTAAATATGCTAGAAGTCCAACCAAAAGACTCTAGACAAACATGACACAAGCTCTACCTACAAAAGAACCACAACCTCCTAAGAGACCCATCACTATCATCAACATGTTCAGAGGTACTTACCTACTGCAGTGTAGTGCAAGTAGTGGCAAATGACCTGAAGTGGATCTAAAAAGCAGAGGAAGAAGACTTAGAGATATTCCTAGGATGATGGTCTCCTCACCAGAAAGCCTACACACATGCATCCAACAAATCTATGCTTTCGAAACTGGGGTTAGGCAGATCCAGTTTCTAGGCACGAATGAACAAGATACAGGAAAAAATGTGACAAACAATCATCTAGAGCATGAACATGGTGCAGAAGGTAATGTAAGATCATGTATCACAACCAAGCTAAAGATAGCATCAAGATCCATATATCCATAGACAACAGTGAAAACATATCCACATGATAAACAACGAGAAGGTGCATCATAGCACCATCATGTTGGCATAAGAAGCTAAGCAAGGTGTATCACAAAGAACAAAATGCTAGCAGGGATCATGTGAAAGCCTAGGAATACATGGATCAAGATACTACCCTAAACATGGCAATGAGCATGTAAATGAGGAAATACCACAATGAAGCACAACAACATGCTACTAGATATAACATGAGCAAGATGAATGAAGACAGCCAAAGAGGATCATGCATAAAACAAACCAGTTAGCAACATCAAGATCCATTTATCCATAGTCTCAATAACAATATTTACTTGCTGCAAAAAGGCCCGTCAAAAGAAGACCAAACAAAAGGTCATGAGGACACAGGCAGCATGAAAGTAAATGGTGACCATGGACACAAAGATGAGAAGCTACTTATGGCAACACTCTATGCATGATGATGAATACATGCCATGAATGAAGAACACAAGCTCATGCAAAATAGGTATGAAGCATATAAGCATGAAGGACAATAAAAGGTGATCATGAACAATATAAGTCATACAGCGGCAGCTAGATCATATAACCCTAATCTCATGAAAGACACTCACATGTAGCACAAAGTCTGACAAACAAAGTCTAAACTAGGCTAATCATGGATGTAATAGAAAATCAGGGTCATATAACCTAGATACTACTCATGACAAAATAAAGTAAATGATATATAGCACGTGCCCATAGTTAATACAAATGCTCATACCAAATGAACAATATCATGGACAGGATAAAAACAAGAAAATCACATGCTGGGAAAAAGCTCATGAATTTAGGATATAATACGTGAAGCACAAAGATGGTTGGGGAAACATGCTATGGCACAAAACAAGACAGACAAAAACTAACAAGACCTAGCAAAGTACATATAATACACATGGGAGCAAGAGCAATCACAACATGTCATGGAAATGATGATCACAAGTATAACCGACATGAGGATATGAGATAGCTCACCATGGAAGTGGAAGTCCCCAATGCTGTTATCATGAAGCGAAACACTTGTGGAGTGAAACACGAGGCAAACAAAGTTGAAAGAACATGCAGGTTAGCATGATGCTCATGATGGTCATGCAGGAAGATCCAATCCTCTAGAGACAAGCCGCAAAGGCCAACTCGGAATTCACATCGAGTGCCAATATTGAAAAACGACAGACCAATCCTAGATGAGATTAGTAAAGATCAACATAACCAACATACTTACCTTCAACTCTTGCCGTGAGTGGGTACCTCGAGGAAAAATGAGGTCCACTACTTATGTAAGGCGAAGATGATGCCTCAGGACAACTCATGGACTAAGAATCGAACTAAGAAAGGACAAGTCCACAAGATGACCCAAAACCACTCCACTAGGCAGTGATCACATCTTCAAGCTAGCCTCAAGCGACTCATGCCATGAGAAAGGCAAAGGGCACTTAAAAGCATCATCGCATAGTTTGAAAATCAGGGCTCATACATTTCCATTTGTAATCCAACATCTCTTGAATTTATTGGTTGATGAATATATTTTAAGATTATTCTAAGATCCCTCTAAAAATTATTGTGTGTTATTCTTAAAAGAGAGATCTCAGAAAATCTTTAAGAAATTAGTTATATCTGTATTTTCAAGTATCACGGACAGTTGGCCAAAACGAACCGAGAGTTTTCAAACTACGGCAGACCAAGTGTGTCTTATACGGACACGGTCCGGCGCAGATGGAGAACCATCAGGAATTGATCCGGCGTAGTTAAAGAGCTTTCAGATTTAACTGGAAAGGCTGTCCGAGGCTTGTACGTAAATAACTCTGTCTTCTAAGCACTTACCTTTTTCAAACCATGTTTATCTCAAAACTCTAAAAGATATGTGGGGTATGAGCATGTGCAAGATACACGAAGGATATTTCCTAACGACGTACAGAGACTCCAGATATCACGAGCCCGATCCTATGAGATAAGATATACGCGGAGGGGATATTTCCACACTAGGAAAAACTTGATCACTTTCCCGTTACGAAGAAACTGACTCGAGTACACCTAGTATCCAGGGAAGTTTGGATATGGTGCGAAGATCACGCAACGATGGACTCCTCATCGGCTACGATCCGATCCTCATCGGCTACAATCCGGTACTCCAAACTGACTACGACTCGACTTAGGGCAAGGCCACCTCGACTATATAAGGCCAGGGGCAGGTATCCTCAAGGGAAGACGGGAGACTTCCAGACTAGAAGCAGAGAAGACTTTTTAGAGCCTTTGCACAGAGCAACCAGGAGCCGGTGACCCACGTTTTGTCAACCTCCAACCCTAGCTTAGCCTTACCCAAAGTTCAAATCTTCCTTGTAACTAGGGCTAGACACATTGCTCTGTATTCCAGACATCATATACACATATCATCCACATAGGAAGTAGTGTGTTATTTCGCCAGGGGGTCTGAACCTGTCTACATCGTGCGCCTCTGATTTTGTGCTTGACTATGCTAACCCGAAGGTACCTGAAGTTATAAGTTTATTGTCGATTTCTAACCTTTGACAACCTTACCTTTAAAAACAGATTTAATAGTTGACAGTTGTTGACGCCAAAAAACTTGAAGTAGGGTTTATCGGTCGCAACACACTGGATGAACGCCGGGTTTTGAGGTTTGTGGCGTGCCAACCGATTTGATCACGCAATCGGTAAAATAACTAAAATTTTGCTCAAAGATGATCTAGTAAAACGATCGGCAAAAGATCTAAACAGTTTTACAAGCCGATCAAATCTAAGGTAACGATAAATCTAATTAGCCAATTAGGGCTAACCAGATAACAAAGGTAGACCTTTTCTGAAGAAGGCGATGCGCAACAAAATCGGAGAAAAATCAAACCTGATGGCGTAATTCATGAAGATCAACAATCGACGATGCACAACTTTGTTGATCTAGATCGAATTACAAAGATTCTAAATTACAGAGAATACTCCTAGTTGATGAAAAAGTAGATAAAAGTAATGCGAATTGGTTGATTGGATTGTGTTGTCTCGCTTGCCCTTGACCATCTTTTGTGGCTATCGGCCGATCGTGCCCATCTCCAATACATTGCAGACTATGATCCGTATCGGCCTCTACTTAGACAGTATCCTTCTTGTTTTTAGATAAATATCTGTCCTAATCCATACTCAAACTTCTCTTTCCATATCCGATGTCGGCTACAATATCTCTTAATCCTTAGCCTAACAGTATCGGACGAAGAGCACATGGCATTCCTTAATCTTTGGTTAGACAGATTTCTTTTCTGTGGGGCGTCTCTTGGGATGACCCAAGTTTACTAGACCATAGTAGAACAATTGGTAGATGGCCGTCGGCTAGCATTAGGGAAGATGTTGCTACGGGCAGTTTACCAAACGATGTATATTATAAGAAGTAGGCTTTTCAAGAGCTTCAGTAATTTTACTGTCGGCAACGTAGGAGGGTCGCTCTGGTTTGTACAGATCTGGTTGTATTGTATATTCAGCTGAACTTTTGCTTTGAACCCAGCCGATAATACTCGCTCCAATGCAAGGAAACCCTAGAGGATGTAGAAATCCAGTTCAGAGCAAGCGGATCCTTCGGTGAAAGATTCATAATGTGCTCCGGGAATGAGACAAAGGTCACACCTGTCGGCTCAAAAAAGTACCTATCATTCTTACAGCTCGACGGCGAAGACTTCAAGCAGCGAGACTTCTTTAGTTACAGTAATGTAATCGACTTTACCTGGCCATCCTTTTTGCATTTAGAAGCCGACAGTTCTTTGATGCCTCAAGAGACCTTGGAGCTCTACAAACTATTCATCTCTCTAAGCATACTACATGTCGATCTCAATACAAGAAATCAAACCTTTCAGCCTTCATATGAGTTTTATCATCTGTCGGTCTACGCTAGGCAGTTGGGATTTGGACAAATCATCTCTAGCTTTCAACTCCTTAAAAGGCTTCAGCCAAGGGCTCGGGTCCGTAATGCAGCAGCGGCTAGCATTGTTCTGGAAATAACCGATGATTTTCATATTCGAGACTTCCTGAATTTTGTGTTGAATACACGTCGGGCATGTCACCTCTCCTGGTGGTCAACTGTTGCAGAGGCACTTTATTCTGAGAAGACGTCGCCGGTCATTATAAATGAATTCTTCCTAAATCTACCCGAGCCGACGGTAGTCACTAACAGCGACTCAAGCAATGAAGCTAGTTCTTCGGGGTATACTAACACAAGCTTCGTAGACATTACAGGCGAGGTATCGGCTTGAATGAATCTTTTGTTGTTCCTTAACTTTCATTACATTCTTTTATTAATCTGATTTGCTTCTTTGTAGACCAAGGCTGCTGGAAAGAAGGTATTATTCAGCCCATCAGGCAGCGGCCATCAAGCCAAAAGGCCACACCAGTCGACAGGCCTTATGGGATACACATCTGGCACGTTGGGAATCCGGAGCCCTTCTCTGTCGGATATAGAGAAGCAATAACAGCCTAGTAAATACTTTTCGATCGGCTAGTATTTCTTTTATCTCAAGCATCTCTTCAGAGACTAATACTCGTAGCCGATTAATTATCAGAGAAGAAGCGAGCCAAATATACCAAGGCTCCTGCTAAAATAGGCTCCAAGCCATTGGAATAGAGTGGTGAAAGCTCTACGCACTCTCCACACCATCGGGCATTGGAGAGGTAAGTTACCTTCATAAATTTTCCTCGTTAGGTATTTCAATGTATCAGCTTTAACTTACATTGAATTCCTTTCCAGCCTTCTCCGTTAGTGCAAGCAGCTACCATTCTAGCCGATTTGCCTGCCGCCTCCGTCGAGCTTCCACCACCATCATCCCAGCAGATGCCACCAGCTCTGATAGCTGCTGCTGCTTCAGCGTCGTCCGACTCAACTTACTTGTTGGGTTTTTCTTTGGCCGATCTTGATGACCCTGAGGTGGTAGCCACAAACGACTACCCGACGGACATTAGAAAAATCCTTGAAGTCTCAAAGGAAGCATCGACAGCAGTGACATCAGCCCTAGGGATGCAAGAGTGGCTCGACAAGCTCTTCAACTTGGTTATGAGGCCACAAGCAGAAATCCTCATCGACAACCAACCGATTCGGGATGCTATGGCTGGCTACGTTGCTTGATGTCTGTCACTTAGACGACAAGAAGGCAGCGATTGAGGCAGCCCAAGCTAGGACGGCGTTCACTCACCCCACGTCGGGTCGGTGGACTCATCGAGTGGCGCAGTTTTCCGTTTCACCGGGAAGTGGCGCAGCTACTCTTTTGTACGTCTGTCAGATGCTGACGCCTTGATGCCCGGCTCCGGTGCTGCCTCGGGAGGGAGCGTATCCTCACACTACGCATGACTGGACGATGAGACCGGAGCTTTGACTTTGGCAACCTCCTCGCTACCTTGGGAAGGAGCCACCTGCCCTCGCGCGGTCATTCCGAGCTGTCGCGTCCGTGGGGCAGGTGGCCAACAGCCCGCGGCAGCCTAGCACTCGGTCCTTAGCGGAGATCGTCTTAGCTTGGTCGGAGCTTGTGGAGAGTCCTATATGTGGCGCGTGTCGGACGCCCCTGGTTGGTTTGGTCGGGGACGAGTGTCCTTCGTGGCCCAGCGGGGGCCTTTGGCCAGAGCCGGGCTTGGGGCAGCTCGTTCGTCACTATGGACCGCTGGGGGTACCCATGGTATAAGTATTCGTCAATAGGCTTTCACATTAAATGACCGAGGTATTACCATGTTTGTCTCGATGCGATCTACAAACTATCACATCCTCAATCCTGTCTTAACAACCAAAAGTATCTTTGCCATTTCTTGTATTCCATTCCATACCTTCTAAGTTTGGTGGAAAAATTATGTCATTATCATGCATTCTACCATGAGTTCTCCCTTTCCATACCGTGCTTTATGCTGCCTTAAATCTATAAAACGAGTACGAATACAATATTTTTTTTGAAAACCTAAGTACGAATACAATTTCAGTTAGGTCTATATCAATAAATTTTGTATGAATTTGGCCTCTGCTAAGTATAATTTCGATTTTTCCAAACATACTAGCGAATAAACTATGGCAAACATTGCATACCATTACTGTCATATCAGGTAAATATGACATTCAAACGCCATTTCACTCGACTACAACACTTAGTATACAGTACAGCAATGACATCTCTTGATTAACCAGTGTACAATACAGTAAAAAGCTTCTTAGACTGTAGTTTGGCAAGTCGTCCTACACATATATACAGTACATGGCAAGCACTCAAGATTATGCTACTGAGCTGTATAATTGTGTAGTCCTCAAGGAGACAACAGAATTTTCCTGAACTCACGACTACTGTCCTGGATGCATCCTGAACCAGCCAGCGAGTTTATCCACACCTCATCTGTTCTCACTGGTTCTTCGTCATCATTCCTGTGCCAAGTCCAGTGAGAATGCGTGGAGTTAACAATCTTTAGTTCACCATGCCCAAAGCTTGCTTCCCGGAAGACTGACCAAGCTGGTTTCGGATTACGGTACCTGAAGATGCCAACACGCACATATCGAGTTATACCAAAGTGATTACAGTTCAGAAGCATTAACCATGAAGAAAGGAGAATGGTACCTGCGGGCCAAGCCTTCCCGGTTTCCTCCATCCCCGATAGTTATGTGAGCAGCACCACAAGGATCAAGTAAGCCATTGTATACACGCTCCTGTACAAACAGTACATGATCATATGGATACATAGACTAAGAGGTCAGAGTCTCAAATTTTGAACAATGGTGCAGTTAAGGGATCTGCAAGGAGTCATACCGCACGTTCGTAGGCATGCACATGACCTGCGATTACAATATCCACATGAGCAGCATACAGCAAAGGCTCCATTGCAGCCATCATACTGTCACCTTCACCCTGATGGGCCCAATTGCTATTATACCATGGTGCATGCAACAACACGATGAGCCACGGCGTCCTCTTTCTATCTACCTTAGCAAGATCAGCCTAAAAAGAAGCAAAGGTAATCCACCGAAAAGGGTAGTCTGTTATCAGCAAGAATGACTATGGAGGGTTTTAAAGTTCAATACATCCTCTTTAACATAAACATAATACCAACCAGAAATAACTAATAGTTACGAACAATTTGAGATAAAGTTTTGGGTCTAGGTGCAACTGTGAGTCTGAATCATTACTCTATCTTTCTAGCAAATGTACTATTAGAGAAATACTTTAATCCTTGAGGAGAAAATCCCTTCTTATTCCAAGTTGTGTAGCATTGATACTGAGTCAGAAACGAGCAGCAATTGTAATGCCATACGACACGGAGATAACAGTTATGAAGTTATATACCTTAAGCCAAGAATACTGATCTGAACTCTCATCATAATCTGTATAAGAACCGAGCATTATAACATGCACCCCTGCAACTTCAAAAGAGTAGTACAAATTTGATGTGGATCCACTCTCTTCATAAGGCATCTTCCATCGTGCGTTATATGATTGAAATCCAGACTTAAAAAATACTATGCTCTCCTTCTCATGGTTGCCTTCCGTCACCATCCAAGGCCGGGTGCTAGCAAGAGGCTCCACCAACGTACCAAAAGAATCCCACAAATGTTGCATATAATCGGCATAAGAGAGATCACCAGGCAGTAAAAGCATATCATGTTCACACTGCTTAATGTGATTAAGTGTTGACGTTGTCCAACTGGTCTGCCCAAGATCACCTACAACAGCCAATGACAATGGAAATTGAGAGGGAGGTGTCTTAAGTTGGAATTCTGGACCTTGTCCTCCACATTGGTAGTAGTAAATTGTGCTTTCTTCAAGAGGTCCAATAACAACATGATGGATCTTTCCTGAGCTATATAATAAGTAGCTGTAGGATGTGCTTTCTCCTTGTGAAGTGGATGTGTATGTGCCGGTTTTTGTTCCATAGTCCACAACAGAGGGGACAGAAACATCATCTGTGATCCATGTAATTCTCATGTGTTTTTCCCCAGCTAGTGAAATGTGCACCTGTAAAACATGTTATTATATACATTTCAGTGGTTGAAGAATCAACATCAAAATACACAAATTAAAAAAATTAAAATAGGACATGTTAAGTTCTCCATGATTACACACAGGATCTGCTACATACAACATTGCAACTTCGAAATTTTGGATCAAATAGCTTAAAGGCACTCAATACCTTCCTGCAATTTCAAATTCAGATGTTACGCTTTTAGCCATGGTTATCACGGCGCACCAGCGAGGCGAGTTACCTTCGGAGCACCTGGACGCTTAGGCGACAGTTAGGCGACCAAACTGTAGCAAGCAGCCAGTAGACAAGCAATGCAGCAGCAGCAGCCAAGCATCAAAGCCATCAATATAAACTCCTTTGTTCCTCAGTCACTCCTTAGTCCTGTGTCCTCATTCGGTCACTCTCCTCACTTGGCAATCGCTGCCACCTCCATCGCAGCAGCAACCGCATCAGCGCAGCACCGGCGGCGGTGGATGCGACGGAGGTAGAGGGTAGGAGGCTTATCGGATCTAGAGGCGACGGGCTGGAGGCGATGGAGGTGGTGGCGGCACCGCGGCGGAGCTCTCTTGTCCCTCTCCACGTGCTAGGTATGGCAGAGCAAACACAGCCTGACTTGAGACCCCATCGGCCCATCCTCTTATCCCCTTCCCAACGCCCAATCACGCCGCCCGAACTTGCCTGGTGATGCCTGGACGCCCCGGGCGACACCTGGAACGTCCAGGTGTCCGCCTTTCCCCGGCTAGGCGAGGCAAGCGGCCATAGCAATCAACCTCCGACAACTGGATGCCTAGGCGACGACTTGATAACAATGCTTTTAACACAAAGGTCCACCTGATAAACAGGCACGAAAATGGAAAAAAAAAGGATATCCCTCACAAAAACGGAATACCTAAAAAAGTAAGCCACCTGTGTGGGACAAGGGTAGATTACCCATGAATGACTTCTAAGAATATAACACAGCAACGTATAGAGCATATGATACTTCCTTTTTTGGGGGCAAATAAGGGAACAAGATTCGCCACAGTAACCTAACCATTTAAATCCAACTGATCATGCACAGCCAAATGACAAATCTTTTTAACCGTGGCTCATTCTAATGAGTAATGAGGCAATAAGAAGCTAAGATGCGCTCCAAACTAAGGAGTTATCCTGAAATATCTACACTGATTAACAACCTACTATTGAATATGAAGGTACAATGCTGCCTGAAATGCATATGAGCTTCTGTGTGCAAACCACACGAATTGTGGCTGGGTGGAGTTGTAAGGCCCGAACAGGCAGAGAGAGATAAATACCACTAGGTAACAATATTAAAATAAAATCAACACCTAAGATGCTAACGATTTAATATAACCTCCAGTATGCTCACTTTCATCTGCTGTACTTCGGTATGATAAATTAGTGGGTCTAACCCAAGCTACAAGGTACACTTTGAACAGCAAAGACGTGCGTGCACTCAATTAGCACAAAATTCATTGAACTTCGCTATCCAAAATCCAAATACATCATCCAACAATGGAATTCAGATATTAATCGGGACACAAAATTTATTGATCCATGTCACATCTAATACAGAAGGGATGACCTCACTTACCAAACACTTAATAGTGGAAGTAAAAGAACGTTCAACAAATTGCAGAAACAGATCATTAGAGAACAACTAGGCCCCTAACGAGACACTAGTAGTATAGTACTATTTCTGGCCACCAAAACCGAGCTAAAATAATTCACCGTACAACGAATCAACTCAATTCTGTTTGAATTTGACCCAAAACTATACTTCATCAGGAATCGTTTGTCAAGAAATGACCAGAGACAGCACCAAATCGACTAATCCGATTGAACGGAGCTTCAGTAAACCAAGAACTAACCAAGGGACGATCTGGCCGCTTCCCAAAACACGACCAAACCAGCCAAATTTGACCTATTCCGAAGCAATCGGGCACCAAAACTAAGCCCAGTCGCGGAGCAGGCAAGAGAGGTCACCTGCTGCGGATTGGAAGAGTAAGAGGAGGCCTTCATCTTGCTCCAGGGGAAGAGGCTGAGGAGGGCCCTGCGGTGGCCGCCGCAGCGTCGGGCCGGCGGCCGGACGTAGTCCTCTCCGACCGGAGCCCCGGAAGCGGCGGCTGCGGCACAGGACGATACAGATAGCAGGAGTAGAGACAAGAGGAAAAGTGGAGGCGGCGCGGGCGCGCCCATGGCAGGGCGCCTGCGCACTCCAGTTTGGGGTTCCATCGGACGGAGTGCCGTCTCCTTTGGCGTGAGCTTGTTCAGTTTCTTTCTGGGTTGTTGCAAACTTGCAATCTTTCTTTCTGGGTTGTCGCGGCAGCTTAACAGGCGTTAACACAGTTCTTATTTGGGTGGTTCATTTTCGATCGAGATACACGGATTCTGATCGGAAATAAGCCTTTCAAACAAGGTCTAAGGGCATATTTGGTCTATATACTAAAGTTGTCGTATTTAGTTATAGTTTTTTTTGTTAAACTTACATAAAATTAAGTTATTAAAATTGAAGTCACACTTAGGTTAGGAAAATAAATGTTGCCATACTTTTTTTTGAGTCAATGACGTGTGAGATCTGTATGGTAAAAAGGAATTTTGCCACAGGTATGGTTATGAACCAAACGAAGATCTAACTCGATCAAATTTGCTTAACTTGAGACATAACAAAATGTGATAAAGTTTGGCTATGAACCGAACAGGCCTAAACACTATTGTTTTTTTGGTACGACAATTTTGAGATGCTGCGATATAAAAAGAAATCTAGTGATCCACACTTTATACTAATTAGGCATTCTGATAAAGCACCCACGTTGATTAGAAAGATATTACCATTAATCTAGCATATTACATAATAAACAATATAGATTCAGTCCGTAGATTGGAAATCCTTTGATCTAATTGGAAATTGTCAGGGATCGGTACCCTCGTCACGTGTAAGCATCCCCGGGTCTCGTGGCAGCTTCTCAAGAGCTCGGGGGCTTGTCTCCGACCTAGAGGGTGCGCTCCTCTAGCCCAGGCTTGGGTCCAGCGAGCTCGGGCTCGAGCGCGAGGACAAGGATCCGGCTCGAGCTCAACACCGCGACCTCACGCCTCCCGGAGTAAAACGGCATTTGTAATAATTTGTCTATCTCGTGTAAGAACTCTCCCATGCGTGGGAATCAACGCCAGACCTGCCCCTGTGCGGGAACTAGGGCCAAACAACTCCCGTCAACTCCCAACGACTATCGTCATCTCTCAGCGATTCCTGTCGACTCACCGCGGTCATCGGACGTCAGCTTCGCGACCAGGTGGCGAAGGTCCCAGAGGGCTATAAAAGACAGGCCCCCCCTGAAAAAAACGACACCTTCAGCCGGAACACTTAGACCTCGAGAAGATACGCTCCCGCTTGTATTCTCCCACCGAGCTTCATATACATCTTTCGCTTCAGGGCAAGACTGGAGTAGAGCTGTTACCCGACCTCGGTGGCTCGAATCAGTATAAACCTCGTGTTCATCGCTTCTTCCCCCGACATACATCCCGTGACGCGCGTCATTCCTGAACGAGCACGACCTCGGGCCTCGTCCTCACACGATCTACTCACATCTCCCCCCTCTGGGTCGGCGGTTCCGATCGTCTACAGCTGTCGCCCACCGTGGGGCCCGAGTTTCGCTCGTTCGGAGTCCATTGCTTCAGCGTCGCCAGCGCCTTTGGCTTTGATGGCAACATGTCACGTTCGGCAAGACTAGACTCGGATGCGGTTCCCGAGTGTGAAGGCTCCACCTTATGTTCTCGCCACCGGGCCGCGCGAGCACTGCCTTCATGTATCGGGCACCGCGAGGCGAAGCGCGGGACGAATGATGCCGCCTAGAAACCCTGAGTAGGCGCGCGCTTGGTCCGGTCGCTATCAACTAGGTCATCACCGCCCTTCGACAGGAGGAACGCGAAGTGCTCCTCACCTCATCCGGGCACCACAGACCTACTCGCCTGGACGATCCCAATCAGGAACGCTTACGAGCCATCACCCGGGTCATAGACGATCCTACCCGGGCAAGGTCGGCTCCCTTTCGGCAATCCCTCGTTGAGGAGCTTGGCAGGGCGGCCGACGTGGTCACACCCTCGCAACAAGAGCGGCACCAATGCCCCGAGACCCGCTCCCTGGAAAGCGATGGCAACTCATCTCGTGGGCGTCCCCGCCCTCGTCGGCCGACTCCGTACCCACGGGTCCAGAGTCCGTCGCGACCGTCCCCGCCTCACCGTGACCCGGATCTCGTACACGAGCGTGCCCGCTGTCAGCAGAGTGATAGCAGCGCTCGCCGAGTAGCGGCGCGTCCGGAGGCCTTTCTCTGGACATTCCGCCCAGGCGTCAAAGGGTTCGTGATCGCCCGCATCACTGCCCTAATGACGCTCTTCCTAACCATCAAGACCGACGCAGGGTACGCCGTTGGCTCGAGTTCGACATTCCCACCGATTGCGATTGACGACCAAAGCGGCGATCACGCCGCTTCGCCTACTACGCTTTCGGCAGACTACGACCTTCGTCAAGAGTGCTGGCCAACCCGGTTCAAGCCCGCCGCGATGGAGTGGTTCGACAGGACTAAGAATCCGGACGAATTTCTCTCAATCAACTCAATCGCGATTCTGGCGGCCGATTGGAGTGAGACCATGATGGCCAACTATCTGCCTACCGTCCTGGACGGCGCCGCGCGCACCTGGCTCTTCAACCAGGCGCCTGGCGCATTTCGGTCATGGCACCAGGTGCGAAGTACCCTTCGTTCGAACTTCCAGAGCTGCTACTAGCGCCCTGGATGAGAGAGAGACCTAGATCGCATCATCCAGGGTGAACCCCCCCCCAGAAATTGCTGCACCGGTTCACCCGCGCGAGAAATTCGATCCCAAACGTCATCAAGGCCTTCAAGTTCGGCGTCCGGGACAGGCGCCTTACTGAGGACCTAGTGATCACCTCGAAGCTCAGCGTCAACAAGCTGTTCCGGATGGCGAAACAATACGCGGACGCGGACGACGTCGTCTGTTGGAAGCGTGATTATGATCAGGGCAAGCTCAGCCGTATCCCTGGCGAGGTCGAACCGTCTGGCACCAAGAGTGCTGGCCCGGACCCTCACGACAAAAAGTGGAGGAGAGACTACAGTGCTGGCGGCGACCAGCTACGCGTTGTCGCCGCAATGGACAGCTGATGCGAGGTGATGGAGGTGCGACAACCCGACCGCAATGAGCCTCGACCTCAACACGGTCAGCCACGGCCTCAGTAAGCGCAACGCCAACCCCAATAGGGCAAGATCGCGATCGGGCCACGCAGGGACAACGCCGGGCCGGACTTAGCGGGCAACACCGACCCAGTCGACTTGGTCCGCCTGTGCACGACTCGCATAAGTTCTACCTGCTCCATAAGGTTTATGGCCACGACCGCGAATCGCAGGACGTGGCAATACAAGCTGGACGCCTTCTACGACAGGCGTGGAGAGATGCCCACACTTCCGAAGGAAGACGAGCTGCCTGATGAGGGTGATGTCGGCGAGGGCCTGGAACGCCTCGACCTAGAATTCCAGTAGGGCAACCGCCACGTCGACGTGATCTTTGGTGGTCCGCTTACCGGTCACGGCGCGAGCTCAAGGACGCCGCAGCATCGTACCAAGCTTCACGCGGGCTTCCATCGATCGTGGAATATATGAAACCAGGTTTCTTCATAACCGGCCCAGCATCGCCTGAGAGGAAAACAGGGCCGAGAGGAAGGCCCAAAGGATAAGCTCCGCGCCAAGCCTTGCTGCCGTGCGCAAGGGGATACATCCTATAAACAGTTGAACACGTATCTAGATATAACAGATATAGTTGTAATCCGAATCGTTAACAGGGAAGATAAAGATATAAACTCTATCCTGTAACTGACTAGAATCTTGTAACCGATCGGAATCCCTTAGACCGATCAGGACTCTGTAAACCACCCCACCCCCACTATATAAGGGAGAAGGCGGGCAACAACAGGGAAAAGACAACACACATCGAGCAATCGCCTCACAGAGCTCACGAGCAATCTTAGATCCAAGAGATCCATATAATCCTAGCACACAGGATTAGGGTATTACCTCCACCGTCGAGGGCCTGAACCTGTCTAAACCCTTGTCTTGTGTGACCTTCGAGTTTGAGATCTAGCGCCTGTCCCATAAATTTATTGCCGACTACCAAAGTCGACAGTTGGCGCGCTATGTAGGGGAAGCGCTATAATCTTTTCCTACAGACTCGATGGCAACAACTAGCGGAATCATCGCCACCTTCGTCTCTAGCCAGACTCTCCGCTTTGGAAGCCTAGATTTCATCGTAGATGCGCGCGGAGAACTTGTCTGCCTAGACCTAAACTAGATCCAATCTGGTAAAGGTCAGGCCAATCCATCTCAGGTATGTTGCTCTGACTCGGCTAGTAAACTAGTCGGCGTCACGAGAATTTGCTACGATCTACGTGGCATCTTCGCGATAGAAGAACATAATACCGATCTCCAGCGCCAGCAAGAGACTCAAGAAGCTGCGGAGGAAGATCGTCTTCTTCGCAAGGGTAAGGAGGCACAGACGCGATCGCTTCGATCTCGCAGCCGCATTGTCCGTGAGGACATCCTGCAATCTAGGTTGGGAGACCAGGTCGTCTTCCACACACCGCTGTAGAATGTCGTCGCCTCCAAGACGCTACTCGACACGCTGGATCCGATGATTGCATCTGATAGCCCGGCGGCCCTGATCATGGCCCAGATCAAGGCTATTGTGACGGCGGCGGCCATTCAGCAGAATGAGGAGAAGCCGGCAGGAGAAGCGCACTCGCACTCCCACGCGACTACTCGCGTCGCCAGCAGCCAGACAACAACCAGTCAGAATACCGGCAGTCGGCGCCACGTACAACCAATCGGAGACGCCAGCCGGAATCTCAATCGCGACCTCTGCCAAGACATCACCGCCAGGCGGCAAGAACGGGACGAGGAAGAACGACGCGGGCACTTCGACGACCACGAACGCTTTGGTACCGGTCCCGATCGACGAAGCGGCCAGAGGTACGATGACTACAACAACCATAGAAACCATCATCACAGGGGACAAGACGACAACGACGATCGTCGAGACATGGGCTCGCTGCGCCTAACTCCACCCTGACGCGTTGATGACAATCGCCGAGCCAGAGGCTCACCACGCTGGACTCCTCCTCATCAGGACGACAGATCCATTGATGGAATCCGAGCGTTCACTTCTCGGCTACGCCGAGTGGTATGGCCCGAAGGTTTCAACCCTAAGGGCATCGTTATGTTTGACGGGGAGCGAGATCCGGAAGCTTGGCTACAGGTCTATGCCCTGGCAGTTAAAGCGGTCGGGGGCAACCAAAACGTGATGGCAAATTATCTGCCAGTCAATCTCACCCCCTCGACTCAAGCATGGCTCACAGGACTTCCTGCAAACTCGGTGGACTCCTGGAGCGATCTTTGCCATCAATTTATCGTGAACTTCCAGGGAACCTACGAGAGGCCCGGCACCCCGTGGGACCTATACCAGCTTCACCAGAAGAAGGACGAGACACTGAGAGACTTCATCCGACGTTTCATGCAAAAGAAGAACACCATCAGGGGCGTATCTGACGCTGTGGTGGTGGCAGCCTTTAAGAAAGGGGTAAGTGATCCTGATCTAATCAAGAAAATATTCAGGAAACCCTCGCCCTCCATGAAGGAGATGTTTGCATTGGCCGACAGATATGCCACGGCCTCAGACGCCCTGGCCGAGCGCCAAAAAGATCACCCAACAAAAGAGCAAAGGCGACAAGGCTGAGTCCTCCAAGCATAAAGACAAGAAGCGGAAGGGCGAGGAGCTAGTCGCGGTAGCCAAACGCAGCCGACCCCGAGCCACGCGGAGGGAGACACCCGATTACAGTACCGTCATGGAGGCAATCTGTCCTTTCCACCCTAAGGGAAAGCACGCCGCCAAAGACTGCTTCACCCTGAAGCGTTTTGCGCGGGAAAGCAGCAAGCAGCCGACTCCAGCGAAGGATGAAGTAGCCAAGAAGAAAGACCTTCCAAACGAGGACGATTATCAAGAGCCCATCTCTCGTCGCCTACGGCCTTCTGCTTAGGAAAATGAACCATCGCTCAGTCTTAAAGGGGGGGAAAAATCAGGTTTTCGCCAAGACGACGGGAAAAAGATTGCGAAACCCCCAGCCCTACTCTATGCTTCATAATGATTTGCTAGCCCGGCGTCCTAACATATGGCGACAGTCGTGGTTTGACCAAGTCATACTTGGGACATGTTGCTCCCCACGATGGGAAGTTTAATCACTTACCGTGCTAAGCGGGACGTGGATATCCTCCAGTTTGGATTAAAAAATATCTTCTTGTGATTATCCCACGTTGGGTCGCTAGGTGGTTACCGCATGACAGAATCATATATCACGAGTTGAGCCTAAACGGGCACGAATCCAATGGTATGCCCCATGAGGGTCGAAAAGCTGTGCGTCGTAATAAACGAGTACAGATACCATTTGGATAAACCTTGATGTGTCCCAAGTCGGACCAGCGCCATATCCTACATCAGTCGGGTATGGGCATCACACGGCCATGAGCCAAGAAAACCTTGATATGCTCCAAGTTGAGCCTAAGTTATATCCTACAGCAGTCGGATATGGGTATCACTCGGCCATGAGCTGAGAAAATCCCGATACGCTCCAAGTCGATCCTAAGCTATATCCTACGGCAGTCGGATATGGGTATCACTCGACCACGAGCAAAGAAAATTTTGATATGTCCCATGACGGACCAGAGCTGTATCCTACACCAGTCGGATATGAGTATCACTCGGCCATGAGCCAAGGAAATCCGTATACGCTCTAAGCCGAGCCTAAGCTATATCCTACAACAGTCGGATATGGGTATCACTCGGCCAAGAGCCGCGCAAATCCTAATATGTCCCAAGTCGGACCTAAGATGTATCCTACGACGGTTGGGTGCGAACATCGCTCGACCAAGGAACCATGCGAGCTTTGATATGCCCCAAGCTGGGTTCAAGCTACGTCTAAACGACAATCATGGAAAAATGCTTGGAAAAGGTACTTCTTTATTATATATATTCCCCAGGCATTGTGCCTAGGAAAATATTACATTTATAGGGTCTTACACCTCTCTGCGGCGCACGCGACCGAGCGCTTCTACGAGGGCTTCCCTAGCCCTATAAAGAGTGGGGAAGATCTTGAGGAGGGTATCGACGGTGACGCGGTCGAGGGCGGCGGCTTTATCTTTCGCCCACCCCGCCATGGCAAGGTCGAAAAGCGCCCACTCCTCAGCAAGATCGTAGTCCTGGCCGGCCATGAAGATTCCTCGAAAAAAAGGTGGAGTTCAGAACAAGAAGATGGATGATTAAGCACGAAGGAATGCATTCTACGAGCACTGGTTCACCTTTTATAGCCAATACGATAAGGATGAAGTAAATGCATCAGAAGCCGAGGAGACTTGGAGTTAATATAGTTTCGGAAGCCAAAGAGGTTTTCGAAAATTGGGTTGATACGAAAAGCCAAACAACCTCGAAGACTGTCCAGTATCGATCCACGAAGAGGAAGGATATTAAGGTCTCGCTTTGAGCGGGAAGGAGTATCTAATCCTCATATGAGATATGGGTCATAGCCACGAAGCTACTCGCAATAAACTTGTCAAACAAAAGAGTGTAATCAGTCGGAGCAAGAAATCAAAGGTTATATTCGAGTCCTTCATAATCCCCCTACTGCAAGAAGAAGCATTCAGATCAAAGAAAAGACCAGTCAGATGTTTATGCTAGAAGCCGAAAGCACGGATCCAAGTTAAATCCCAGATAAAGATATAGCAACCGGATCATGAATCGCTCAGAGGGTACTGTGGAATATATGAACCAGGTATCTTCATAACCGGCCTAGCATCGCCTGAGAGGAAGACAGGGCCGAGAGGAAGGCGCAAAGGATAAGCTCCGCGCCAAGCCTTGCTACCGTGCGTAAGGGGATACACCTATAGACAGTTGAACACGTATCTAGATATAACAGATATAGTTGTAATCCGAATCGTTAACAGGGAAGATAAAGATGTAAACTCTATCCTGTAACCGACTAGAATCTTGTAACCGATCGGAATCCCTTAGACCGATCAGGACTCTGTAAACCACCCCACCCCCATTGTATAAGGGAGAAGGCGGGCAACAACAGGGAAAAGACAACACACATTGAGCAATCGCCTCACAGAGCTCACAAGCAATCTTAGATCCAAGAGATCCATATAATCCCAGCACACAGGATTAGGGTATTACCTCCACCATCGAGGTCCTGAACCTGTCTAAACCCTTGTCTTGTGTGACCTTCGAGTTTGAGATCTAGCACCTGCTCCATAAATTTATTACCGACTACCAAAGTCGACACCGACCAGCCTTGCAAATGGGCTGGTACTCCGATCACCTTCTCCCGGGACGACGCTCCCCCGGGAATATCCAAGGACCTTAAGACTGCCTTGGTTGTGGCCCCGACCATGAGCAACACCGTGGTCGGGAGGGTCATGGTTGACGGAGGGAGCTCCCTTAACCTGCTATTGGCTAGCACGCCGACCGTTGCGATTCCCGATCAAGATCCGAGCATAGCGGTCCCCTTTTTCGCATCGCGGTCGGGAGCTCAACCACTCCGCTCGCGCAAGTGGTTATGCCCGTCACTTTTGGTGATTCGGCGAATTTTCGCACCGAGCTGATCACCTTTGAGGTGGTCGATGGGGATATCCCCTACAACGCCATCCTTGGGCGACCGGCCTTAATCAAGTTCATGGCAACGAACCACTACGGCCACCGCTGCATGAAGCTCCCGGGGCCCAACAACGTCATAACCATCCTCGTCGACCTCAAGGTAGCGACCGCGCGAGGAGAAAGCCTCGATAATCGCGGGCAGCATCTCAGCCGGGTCCCGAGGTGACCTCAAGAGCACCGCCGAAGGTGGTGATCCACCAAAGGGTTCGACCAAAGCCAGGCGGCTCGAGGAGGGCAACCCGAACAAGTGCATCCACATCGCTGCCCGACTTGATCCGAAATAAGAGCGTATTCGCGTGGGAGCCGGTAGACATGCCAGGAGTCCCGAGGGAGGTGATCGAGCACAAACTACAAACAAGACCTGGCTGCAGGCCCGTGCGCCAGAAACTGCTGCGCTTCTCCCCCGAAAAGGTGGCGATAATCAAGGAGCATCTCGACAAGCTCCTGAAGGTTGGCTTTATTCGTGAGATTGACTACTCTGAGTGGCTGGCCGACCCGGTGATTGTGCAGAAAAAAGGCGAAAAATAGAGGATATGCATTGACCACACGGGTTTGAATTCGGCATGCCCGAAGGATAACTTCCCTCTTCCGTGCATAGATTAGATCGTGGACTCCACCACCAATGCCAAGATGTTGAGTTTCCTTGATGCCTACTCCAGCTACCATCAGGTCAAGCTCGCAGCAGGCGACGAAGATAAAATGGCCTTCATCACGCCGTTCGGGACGTTTTGCTTCACCACCATGTCGTTCAGTCTCCGTAACGCTGGGGCAACGTTCTAGCGGCTGATGTCCAAGACTTCAACCCCCAGATTGGTCAGAACCTTGAGGTCTACGTCGACGACATCATCATCAAGAGCTCTTCCGAGGCCGACCACGTCAATGATCTTGCGAAGAACTTCGCCAACTTGAATAGGCATGGGATCAAGCTCAATCCTGAGAAGTGCATCTTCGGCGTAACCTCGGGTAAGGTACTCGGCTACATGATTGGGGGCTCGGGAGTAGACCCAAACCCAGAAAAGATCGAGGCGATCGAGAAGATGAGTGCCCCGACATCGACAAAACAGGTCCAATGCCTCATCGACCACGTGGCCGCTCTCAACCAATTCATCTCGAGGCTCGGAGAGCGCGGCCGTCGCTCTTAAGACCTCGTAAATTCGGGACTTCGGTGGACCCCAAAGCTCGGCCGATCCTTCGACGAGTCAAGGCGACTCTCGCCATCCGCCGCTCACGACCCCGCAGCCGGGCGAGGTATCGCCGCTTTACTCACGGCAGCCGACTCAAAGCCGCCGCGCCGGCCCCGTGGCCGAGTGAGAGGGCGCATGCAGTAGTCATACTGAGCGGGTTCCCGTTCGGTGAAATCCCGACGAACCCAGAAGCGGGGGGCCGCATTGCCAAGTGGGCCATGGAGCTGGCCGAGTTCGACATTCGGTTTGTGGCGCGCCCCGCCATCAAGTTGCAAACGCTCGCTGACTTCATAGTCGAGCAGATGACGGAGCCTGCCTTTGAGCCCGAGACCGAGGAAGAGGGCCCCTAGACTATGTTCTTCGACGGGTCAAGGTCATTCAAGCGCTCGGGGGCTAGCATTCTCATCGTCACCCCCCAAGGAGATCATCTGAAGTATGTGATTCGCTTCAGCTTTCCCGCGACCAACAACGTCTCATAATACGAGGCTCTCCTGACCGGTCTTCGAGCATGCAAGTCGCTAGGCGTGCGCTGGCTGGTTGTGAAAGGAGACTCCCAGCTCGTCGTCAACCAGTACAACAAGGACTACCAGTGCTCGAAGCCCTCAATGGCAAAGTATCTAGCCGAAGCGCGCAATATGGAAAGGTGGTTTCGAAACCTGGAGGTCAGGTACATACCCAGGATGGACAACTCCGGTGCCGATCTTCTGTCCAAGCTCGGGTTGTTCGATGATGAGGTTCCGCCGGACGTCATTCTCGAGACCTTGGCGGCACCGTCCATCGCTGACCAGGAAGGTTCGGTAGCCCTCCTCGAGAGTGCTCCCTTGTGGATGGACCTGATCGTCAAGTTCCTCACCGCGGCGAAGCTCGCCCGATCCAAACCAAGAGCAAAGAGAGTCAAGGCCAGGCAAACTCGTGACGGACTCGTAATCTAACAATTATATCTGGGGCACCTTTGGTGTTCTCGCGGCGCGCCACCCCGAGGAAGGTAAGTACTTGCTCAACGACATCCATTCGGGCCTCGTGGCGCCATTCTTCTTAAGGACCATGGTTGGAAAAGCTGCTCCGATGGGTTTCTATTGGCCGACAAAGACTCCAGATGCTCGGACATCGCCCACGCTCGTTGAGCTCGCCAGCCCATGCCCTAAGGCACACCAATTGACCTACGCCCTCCAGACCATTCCCCTCGCCTGGCCGTTCTCAACCTGGGACCTCGACATCCTTGGCCCTTTCCTTCGGGCGGTCGGGGGGAAGAAGTTCCTGTTCGTTGCCATCTACACCTTCACAAAGTGGGTCGAGGCTGAGCCAGTCTCGGCTATCACGGCTCGAGCAGCGGTAAGGTTTTTTTGCTCATTTGTGGTTACGAGGTATGGGGTCCCTTGCAGGATCATCACCGACAACGGGACGCAGTTCACCAGCGAACTATTCTAGGAATACTGCGAAGACATGGGAACCAATGTCAGCTATGCCTCGGTAAGTCATCCCCAGAGTAACGGAGCGATCGAGCACGCCAACGGACAAATCGTCCAAGGCGTTAAGAAGCGGGTCTTCGACGAGTTCAAGTGACGGGGTCGAACCTGGGTGTATGAGCTTCCCACCGTTCTCTGGTCCATCCGCACCACACCCAGCCGAGCGACAGGGCACCCCTTCACCGCTCGGCGCCGAGGTCGCCCCGCCTTCCAAGGTCACGCTGGCTCGCCAGGTTAGCTCGGTCAACCAGTCGCCTCGAGCAAGAACGGCCCTGACCTCACCTCGCGAAGAAGTAAGGTGCCGCGGCGCCGCTACGGCCGACGACACCGCAAGTGCTTCGCAGCATGCCTCTCGACGCAGACGACCTGTGGAGCTCCTTGTTGGGGATTTGGTCCTAAGACGGATCCAGGACCGGTCCAACACCAACAAGTTATCCCCGCAGTGGGAGGGTCCCTACAGTGTCATTTCAGCAGATCGCACGGGTGCTTACCGGTTGGCGATGCCCGATGGCAGAGAGCTCGCAAACTCGTGGAACATTGACCAGCTCTAGAAATTCTATGTCTGATGCTCTGTCTTTTTATTTTTTACGATAAAATGGTTCTGCTTTATCGTCTATGCTCGTGCTGTCCTTTATGTCCCTTTGTATCTCGAGCAAACGTGGCTCCAGGTCGTGGTCCCAGGGTTCACCTCCGGAGGGTCAAGCCAGTAGTAAGCCGATTCTTATCGCATCACGGCTTCCCTCCACGACAGGGCTCGTTCTGGCGACCACATCCACGACTTCCCCGACCTCAAGATACTCGGGTTCGGTCTGGCCGTCCCTCGCTCGGACAAGTATCGCGGTCTCGAGGTACGCCTCAGGGGCTACGACCGCAGTAAGCCGACTCTCGTAGCGATAAGCTAACTATTCCCCTGTAGTAGGACCCGTACCCGAGACCGCCGAGGTAAGCGCTTCGAGCCGGGGAGCCGACCTAGCGTTGGTCTGCTGTGAGAAGGTCTGTTTTATCATCCGTGCTCACAACGCTCTTTTTGTCTCCTTGCATCCTGAGGGCCGCAACCTCGGGGTGCCTAGGTCTTCGCTCACGCATCGCAGGAATCAAGCTCGGCATAAGTATTAACCCGCAATAAAAGTTCTTCTTCATTGCCTATACTGACACCTCTTTTGCATCTCAAGGGACGCGACGTCGAGTCGCGGCCTCAAGGTCCACCTCAAGGGGGTCGAATTAGCAGTAAGCCGACTCTCATCGCGGTAATCCAACTATTCCCCTATAGCAGGGCTCAGACCGGAGAATGCTTGTTAAGCGCCTCACGCTTGAGGCCTGACCTGATACTTTTCCGCAATAAAAGTTCTTCTTTATTGCCTGTGCTCACGTCTCCTCGCAGCTCGAGTAACGCGAACTTGAGGCGTGACCATAAGGACCACCTCCAGGGGGTTGAGTCAGTTGTAAGCCGATTCTTATCGCGTTACGACTCCCTCCTGTAGCAGGGCTTGGACCAGAGGTCACGCCGAGAGCTCCTTGACCTCGAGATGCTTAGATGCTTTCCTTCATTATCTGTATCTGTGTATGTTTCTCTGCACCCTTAGTGCCTTGGCCTCGGGTCACGGTCTCTAGGTTCGCCTAAGGGAGTCGAGGTCACCGTAAGTCGATCTTTATCGTGATAAGCCGACCATTCCCCACGCATACCAACCTGAGGTCGTTCTCGTGAGGACGCCTGAGCCCAAGTGTTCCCTGCCCGAGGTCATGGTCTCTAAATTCGCCTCCTGGGAAGCTTCGGCCGCAGTAAGCTGATCCTTATCGCAGTAAGTCGACTATTCCCCCATAGCAGGATTCGAATTGGAGACCTCCCTCAGAGGGAGCCCCGAGCTCGAGTATTTTCGAGCTCGGCTGACTCGACCTGATGCCCAAAACTTGGCCCAAGCTCGAGTATTCCCAGGCTCGTCCATCTTGACCTAACGCTATAGTTAAGGCTTGTCCTCGATCAAGGGCATGACCAATGGCCTGACTCTGCCTTTAGCCCTTTTTTCAGGTCGAGGATGTTGGCTAGCCCCCGGGCTTCAACAACTACCTCCTGCGCCCCGGACCAGCGACAAGGACAGGGCGATAAAGGCAAAAGCCAAGTCTTCAGCTAAGATGTTTGGCTAAGTTCTAAAAGACACGTTTAAATTTCGAGCATGAAAGAAATTTTATTTCTTCTGATCAAAGTTTACATAGCTAACATTTACAAGAGAGGCCAAGTTGTCCCCGTCCCTTTTCCTATTTATTGACCTATCTACAGTCGGCCATCTCGCGAGCAAGCTTCTCCTGCTAGATAGCGGCGACTCTTGCCCTCAAGGTCGGGCCTCGGCTTCAGCACATGACGCGCGACCGCCTCCTCCCGGCCGACTAGAGCACTCCTCCCCGCCCGGGTCGCTCACCCTAGCTTCTCCTCAAGCTCGGCAGGGGCCCTCGCGGGAGCAACGGAAAGCTCCGCAACTTGTTTGCGAGCATCCGCCCGCACGGCGGCCTCACGATCTCTCGCGTCGCCGAGCGGCTGGCCTCGTGGGTCTTCTCGGCATTCTCGCGGATGTTCGCGAGAGCCTCGGCCGACCGCTTCTGCTCGGCCTCGACGGCCTTTGTGAGCTCGAAGGCGTGTTCCGCCTTCAATTGCCGAACCTCCTCCGCGACGCTGCTGCGCCTCCTTGAGGTCGAGGACGATTCGCCGCGATCTTCACTGCCGCACAAAGACTAAACCGGTTGGCGGATCACGCATGACCTCGAGCCCCTTTGCAACCAGGTCCAGGCCCTGCAGAAACATGGAAAGGGTCACAACGACCATAAAAAAAAGGGGGGAAAGAGATGGGCTCAAGCTCGACTGACCTACTGGAGCCGGTTTTCGAGGCTCGCACGTTCGTCGCTAAGGATCGATGCGCTCCCCTCAGTGCCCCCCCAGTGAGGGGTTGGCGACATCGGGTGGAGCATCGACCTGGGCTGCCTCGTTCAAGACGAGGGGCAGCACGGGCAGAGCTGAGCCTACTAGGGAAGACAGAAATCATAAAGGAAACAAAAACGCAAAGACAGAAGCAACGAGGAATTAGAAGACTTGGCGTACCTAACGCTCCATCGGGCTCGGCAGTGTTCGCAGGTGCCTTGTCCTCACCGACAGAGGGAGGCTCGACCTCAGCCACCTCGGCCTCGATGGTGTTGGCTCCAGCGCCCAAGGCCTCCTCCCTTCCGGCCCCCACAACGGCTCCTCTCGGGCGGCTATTGGCCCCTGGGCCCCTAGTCGGACCTCACTGCAGCGCCCGCAAGGCCGCAGTTGGGTCGGGTTAGCTGTGGGCGTGCCCGGGGGACCAAGAGGTAGTCCTCGCACCTCCTCCTCGTCCCCTGACTCGCCTAGACAACAACAGTTACACTGCCGGGCGCTTGAGGTCTGTAACGAGGAAGGTCGCTAAGACTTGAAAAGGGGAAGACCTACACTATGAATCTAAAGCAAAAATGTGCGCATACCTGGGTGACGAGCCTCCATCTCCTGGGAGGAGGGGGCGTGGCCCAGCGTCCCGCCCCCGCTGTGGCAGGGGAAGTATCTTCTCCCTGAGTACCTTGCGGCCGCGACGTCGGGCGCGGACTCGGCAGCTTGGCGGCAGCCGCTGCCCGTTCTTGTTGCAAGGAGACGAAGAGAAGGTCAAAAAAGAAGAAAAAAATGGAAACAGCTAAGACCGAACCTGAGCATTCCCAGGCTTGGCGGATTTGACTTACCATCGCACGATCACCCCACTCGACGTGGAGCCTCTTGGCAGCGTTGCTCGGGGCGTTAGGGGCGGGCCTCTTGCCCGCCTTATTGCCCTTGCCCAATTCAGGCAAAGGCAGTAGACGCCTCGACGTCTCCAGGAGCTCCTGGCTCTCCTGCATGGCCCAATGCGGTTAGAGCAAGCCCGAGCCCAAACCGAGCTCAAAAAAAGGGCAAAAAGAAGTTACCTCATCGCCCCACCTCAAGACGTTCTTGGGGACAGAGTCGCCGAGGGTATAGGCATGAGCCGCCTTCCCGAACACCTCCTGCATACGCGCCGCCACCCAAGATTCCACCGAGGCTGCAGGGAAGTGAAAATGGAGGGGGGAGCCATCAGAAAGGAGTTCACCCGGGCTCGAGGAAGGTCAAGGTCAGAAAAATTTACCTCTGGTGCCTTCCCGAGTGGGGTCGTCTCTCCCTCGAATCTCGAAGAACGGGTGCACCCTTTTCCGTAGAGGGGACACCCGACTCCGCAGGTAGTCGACGACCACTTCCTGGCCAGAGAGGCCGAGCCTCACACAGATGTGGATGGCGGCGAGGGCCTCCTGGTCGGCCGTCGAGTCCTCGGGCTCTGGGTTCTCGAGCTTGCTGTCAACAGCGGCGCCATTGTACGCGAGCCCACCTCCCTCGCCCTTCTTCAAGTAAAACCACTTCTCCGTCCACGGCTCGAGGGAGTCCTGGGTCGGGACTTGAAGAAAAGTGCAAGGGAGCCCAGTCCGTAGCCGAAGTATAGGCACCCGACTACGGGGTCCTTCGAGGTGCGGAACAAGGAATAAAAGCGAAAAAAGAGGGAGAGGGAGGGGGTGGGAAGGATCCCCAAAAACCCCTTGCAAAGATGGGAAAAGATAGAAAGAAGAAGAATCGAGTTCGATACCAGATTGAAGAGCTCGATCTCGCATTGTGTGAGAACAGCCACCAAGAAGTCACTCAGGTCCGCACTCAAGAGTGTGTATCGCCCGGCCGACGCTCAGACTTGGGTGCGGCTCGACCTCCTGGTCGGGAGTCGCCAGGTTGAAGGGTCCAAAAGTCCCAGCGCCTCCAGCTCCTTCTCCTCTCCACGGTCAGAGTGCTCTTTCCGAACATGGCCATGGCGCTTAGAGGAAAGGAGTCGGGTCGGGAGAAAAAAGAGACGGCAAGCGATAACCAAGAAGACAAGCGCACGGCGCAGAAATGGGGCATTTCCGGAGTATGCGTCGACTCCGAGTTTTATAAGAAGCCCGATCTCCAACAGCTGGCGTCGGTTACTCCTCAAAAGGCGCGCCGGGACTTTTGGGCAGGGAACACGAAGCGCCACGATCGCGTCCCTTCGGATTTTTTCCGTTCGAGAACGCGAAGCGTCGCGTCCCGTGTCCCCCATCCTCCTTGTTAGGACATGAGGCGTCGCGAACCGTTTCCTCGACTACTCCGCAGGAAATCAAAGCAGCAGAGCCCACACGTCCAAGAAATCAAAGCAGTAGAGCCCCGGGCGAAAGGTTGGGCTCGAGGGCTTCCAAGCTCGGCCAAGGAGCCGATCTCTCCTAGAAAAACATCAGACTCAAGAGCATCCCGAATTTCAGGGTCGTCCCTTGAGCCTCGGGGGCTAGCTGTCGGGGATCGGTACCCATGCCACATTGCGCGATAAAGCGTCCGAAATGCTCCAGCGTAGTAATCGAGTCGTCACTAGAGAACTTTGCAAAATCAGGGACTTTGAAATTGTAAGGGTAAGGCATGCGATCTATGTAGTCAGGATACAACTTTCTATAGCCGATAACCATTCCTTTTGGCTGTATGCCGAACTGATCCCTCAAGACGGTAGAGATTTGATCGGCCCAGTTCGCATTATCGGCCACTGGCATAGTAGGCCCTTGATAATGTTGGTCATAGTTGGCATTCTGCCCCCCAAGTGTGAACTCGGGTTGGCAATTAGGTTGAGCCGTGGCAGACGAGTGTACTGATCGTACCTATTATGTCTGACTTGGGGTTTTGGTACAGGGACAAAAGGTTCTGAATAAGTTACTACCCTACGTGGACCTAGATTTCTAGGCAGGGTAGAATCACGTGGGTATCTTCGCACCAAATCGGCCAGAAACCGATTGCGTAAAAGCGAGAACGGGCCGACGGCGCATTTGTTGATGCATCTAATTTGGCGGCGTCGGTGTAGGCATGGTAATGGCTCACCCCACTTGGCCGAGGGTACCTAGGCAATATAATGGTGGGTTGAGTAGGCATCATGGTAGGGGGTGAGGTTATAGCCGATGGTTTAGGATCGGCTAGTGTGCTCTGCGTGTTTTGCGCCATCAAAAATAGGTAATTTGGCGTAGTTTGAAGCGGTCAAGGTACTCACCGCACGAGGCCAATTCCTGGACTATAGTTTTAACACTATTCGCTATCATCGGCTTAAGCGTGGTGACAAGAGCCGATTATTGGTTTATCAGAGCGTGGTGTACAGATTGGTTAATCATAGCCGATAACTCGGCTCGAGCGGGTAGATATCGGCTTACCGGTTCTGTGACACCTGCATCCCCCAGGGGGTTGACCGTCAGTAGGGCGGTTTTTTGAGTGACGCCACGTCTAGTTTTCTGATAGCAATTTAGCACCATCTTTTCTAGCGTAGTTTTCCGATCTTCAATTTCTCTACGTTGCTCTGGTGTCAAATCGTCCATTGTTGGGACAATTATAGCTTCTGCGTTGAGATCGGATAGCGGAATCGACTTCCCTGATGAAGACATTGGTCCCATGGCGCGCAAGAGTGTGTTGGCGCCAAAACTTGAAGTAGGGTTTCGATAACAAAGACACTGCATTTAACACCGTACAGAGCGCGCGCTTGATTTGACTCGAATCGACAAGGTAAAAATATGAAATTCACTCAAAGCCGATCGTGACGATCAATCGGCTTAGACTTAATCAGCTTGAAGCCGATCAAGATCAAAGTAACAGGGTGAGTCTAATTAGCCGATTAAGGCTAATCAGAGGATAATGGTAGATCGATTCTGAAGAAGGCGATGCGCAACAAAATCAGAATAAATCAAACTCAAGCGATTTGAAGAAGATCAACAATCGGCGATGCACAACTTTGTTGATCAAGATCGAATTACAAAGACTAAATTACAAGAGCTACTCCTAGTCGACAGGAAAAAGTAATGTAAATTGGTGTGTTTGATTGTATTGTGTATATTTTCGCAGCTTGCTTTGGCCCTTCTTTATATACAGCTAGCCGATCGATCCTATTACAACACGCTTCAAAACCTCGATCCAGACGGGCCTTATCTCAGATAGTTTTTCCTCAAAGATCTTGTCGTTGCTAAATATCTTCAAATCCTTCCAAATTGTCCGTTAGTTTCTGTTTGTTTGACTTTCTTGCCGATTTTGACCAGCCTTTCCAAATTCTGGTGCAAACATATACCCCCATTTTTGAGAGATGACTTGTCATTTTTCAAAAATTATGACTGTCGGCTTCTTCATCGGCTAGTTGGTAACTTCCCCCCAGTAACTGCTGCCTTAATTGCGCCATAATTTTTTGATAGTGCGTTTAACTATTCGCGCCCTTTGAGATTCACATCCCGTCGCTTTAGATTTTTACCTCGCTATAAAATGCGGTGCCCACACTGTCATTCTCCACGCGCTCGAGCTCCCGTGATCTTCACAATTGGCTCCTTCCTTCTGCTTGGCTTTTCATTGGCACACTAATCTTCTGACTCAGTCAGCTTTTAACATCAAGATCGGTTGAATGGATCCTTCTCAGGTACTCATCCCGATTCCCAACAGTGTTGATCAGTTTTTCCTCGGCCCACTAGGAACCCTAGATACTGCTACGGTTATTGATCAAGAAGTAAATCGCCTTCCTTTGTCGGCTAGAGGATATAACATTGAGGGTTGGAGTAAAAGTTTTAGGGCTTGGCCGACTGCACTTAAAGGGTGGAAGAATTGGTATAACCGAGTAGCAGTCCAAAAAAGAGAATCCTGGGAGAGAATGGGCATAGCCGAGTGCATTCCTTTGAGTTTAGTCGATCCAGAGGCCAATGAGCCCTTAGTGGCCATGGCTTGTATTTCTGGTTGGATGCTTTTAATGCCTTCATGTTTCGCACCGGCCCGGTCGGCCCAACTTTGCTGGACGTTGCTCAACTCTACTGCTTAAGACCGGATGGGGAGCAAATATCGGCTTTCAGCGCCAAACCAAAGAACAAACTTATCGGTCCAAAGGTGAAGGATGGTCTAAGTATATTGCCAACAATAATAAAGTAAATGGATTAGTATCGGACGAGGAGCACGTCGCTTTCCTTAATCTCTGACTAGACTGATTTCTATTCTGCAGGGCTTCATTAGGACCAACTCAAGTATATCAGACAATTGTAGAACGATTGGTAGAGGGCCGTTGGCTAGCGCTTGGAAAAACATTCCTGGGAGCGGTATACCAAATGATGCATGTTATTAGAAGTCGGCTTTACATGGGCTTTGTTAACTTCACTGTAGGCAACGTGGGTGGTCCCCTATGGTTTGTTCAAGTTTGGCTGTATTGCTTTTTTAGCTGACCCTTTAATCTGGAGCCTGCCGATGATACATCCTTCCCAAGAGAAGACAACCCAGAGAACGCTATTCCCCAATATAAAGCAAGCCAATCATTTGGCGAACGGTTCATCATGTGTTCTGGTAATGAGACCAAAATCTCTGCTATCAATTCGAAGAAATACATGTCTTTCTTCCTCCACTTGAGCAATGAAGATTTGAAACAACGGGACTTCTTTAGTTACAGCTGTGTGGCCGATTTTCCATGGCCTTCGTTTCTGCATCTTGAAGCTGACAGTTCTTCAATGCCTCAGGAAACACTTGATTTATATAGAATTTTCATCTCTCCTTGCATTCTCCATGCTGGTCTCCATACAAGAAATCGGACATACCAGCCGTCATATGAATTTTATCACCCGTCAGTTTATGCAAGACAAGTGGGATTTGGTCAAGTGATCCCAAGTTTCCAACTTCTTGATCGGCTTGAGCCAAGAGCTAGAGTCCGGAATGTTGTATCGACTGAGATTGTCCTAGAAGTAGTCGATGACCTACAAGTGCAATCTTTGGCACACTTTTTTTCTGAACACCAGGCGGGCAGGAGGCTATACTACATGGTGGTCAACCATTGCAGAAGCTCTTTTATCGGTCCAAGTCTCCATCGACCATTATTAATGAATTTTTTTCCAAATCTTTCAGAGCCGATGTTAGTGTCTAATGCCGATTCTAGTAGTGAGGCTACTTTTTCCGGATATACTAACACGAACGTAGATGTTTCTAGCGAGGTATCGACTTAGAGTCTAAGTTTTTCCATTTTGTTATTTTCTGAAGTCTGCCTTGAATCTAACTTGGCTTCATTTCTCTTGTAGAACAAGGCTACTGGAAAGAGGGCAGCTTCAGACCCATCGGGCGACAGCCAGCTCAGAAGACAGCAACAATCAGCTGCTATCACGGGCTATGCTTCGGGGTCCCTGGGTGTTCAGAGCCCATCTCTATCAGACTTGGAGAAGCAGAAACAACCTAGTAAGTTTTCTTATCGGCTTTCTTCTTATCTTAAACCGATTTTTAGCTAACAAGATTATTTGTCCGATAAACCCTTAGAAAAGAAGCAGAAGTACACCAAAGCTGCTGCCAAAAAGATCCCCAAGCCCCACGAGCAAAGTGGTGAAAGCTCGCCAACTATATCGGCTACGGGAGAGGTGAGTTTCTTTCCCTTTTGAATTTGTATGATTCTTTTTTGTGCGTCGTTCTTATCTTGATTTCACTTTTTTCACAGCCGACACCATCTGCGCAGGCGGCTGCCATTTTAGCCGATGTTCCCGCTATTTCTCCCAAGGTTCAACCGCCACCGCCTACTCGAACGACCAACCCTACCGTTGACTTACCAGGCTCCTCGACCTTTCCTCATCCAACATCACCAGCTCCAGCCTCCCAACCTTCAATGTCTTCTGACCCAATGGATTTATTGGGATTTACTCTTGATGAATTGGAAGACCCAGAGGTGATGGCCACAGACGATTTTCCTGCGGACATTAGAAAAATCCTTGAAGTCGAAGAGGAAGCGTTGGCTGCGGTAACTTCAGTACCCGGGATGCAAGCTAGACTGAACAAACTTTTCGAGGAAATTATGCAGCCTGAAGCCAACCTTCTAGCCAACACACAGCCTTTGCGTGATGCTATGGCGGCTCTTGAAGCCGACCTCCCCCCAGAAGCCATGGCTGCCCTTCTTGAAGTATGCCATTTGGACGGTAAGAGGGCTCAAGTGCAAGTGGCTAAGAACAGAATTGCGAAAAGGGAAGCCCAAAAAGTTGACCAAATCATCCTGGACAAACTGGTGGCTAGCACACAGACTCAAAAGAAAAAATTTGATGAAGACAATCAAACCCTTAAATCGAATAAGGCCACCATTCTTCACTTGGAATCGGCCAAAAAACGTCTTGAAGAAGAGTTGGCTGAGGTGAACAAGAATTTGGCTGATAAGCAATCTTCACTTGCCGCAACTGCTGCCTCCCGCAAAGGCCAAAAGCAAGAGATCGACCAAGCCGTAACTCAAATTTCTAAGCAAATGGCCAAGATCACCCTTGTCCCAAGCAATGCCAAAGAAGATGAGAAATTCCTGGATGAGGTCCAATAGATCATTGCTAAGGCGGCAGGAGCAGTGTCGGCTTTAGGGGGCAGGCTTCTCGGTTTAGGCCTTTAAGTTTAATCCTTTTATGATGATGAAACATCGCTGAACGCTGGGCTTTTGGAATGTTTGTAACACCTTAACTTTATAATCGGTTGTTTAACCGATTTATGTTTACATTTTTGTAATTTTATGTCCTTTTACGAGTCTGCAATCCTTTTTAACCGATTAACAGCACCGTGTTAACTCGGCTTTTTAACGCAATTCTCAGTCGGCTAAGCTCCAATCCAAATGCTAGGATAGTATTTCTTTAAGTATTTTTCATTAATAGCTTTAGGAAAAACATACCCTTCCAACGTTTCCAGTATATACAAATTTCCACCGACTAGCCGATTAACCTTGTATGGCCCTTCCCACGTAGGTGACCATTTTCCGAATCGGCTATCTGAAGGACCGAGATAACGAACAGAGGGGGGGTGAATGGTCGCAAATAAAAATTCCCCCAAAATACTCCAACAAAAACCTCGACAAGATCGCTCAAAGGAAATTGTGAAAAACCCGAAAAACTAGACAACTATGTGTACCCCAAGCTTGCATGGATAAGTACCATAAAATATGTGGGGATTTTTGAGTCACAATCCTGGTTGTCTAGTGTCCAAGATAAAGAGGAATCAATTCAAACTCTTGCTTTTAGAAAGGACATCAATTCAAATCACAAAAGTCACTTTCAGAAAAGCAAAAGCAGAATTTCCAGAACTTGTCCTCAAATTGCACAGGAGGTTGCTTGGTTTCTGCAGTTCACAAAATTTTGAGAATTTTTCTCCCTATGAGCATCAGAGTCATGAAGAACTCCACCAAATTTATCCTCAAAAAGCCTTACAGAAAAAACAGGAAAAATCTAAGAACACAGTATGCTCAAGAACTTCGAGCAGAAAGTTTGGGGCTCGGTTTTCACCTCATGGCGCCCAAACGGTGCAACAAGTGAACTCCAACATTTTTCCACAGGTGAATATCAGAGTTCCGCACCTCCTCCAACAAGAATCACTCAAAAAGGATTTTTCTATATTTTTACAAAAATTAAACACTGACTGCTGCGCGAAGAACAAGTTCTGAACAAAGTTGGAACTTGAAAGAAAAGATGTTCTCTACTCAATGCAAGAGTGCAAAAGAGATGTAAAACCATATGAACACACTCAAAACATCCAAGATTAGCAGCATTTAGAAGGAGGGGAGGCAAATCCAAATTACTTGAAAGTAAATTATGGAATGTAATTATGGAAAGTAAATGCTGAATTTAAATTATGTAAAGTAAAGACATAATGTAGATGCGCAAAATAAATTCAGAGGTGGATGGATAAAACTTTCATTTCTGCAAGGGGAGGTTACAAAGGCTCACATTCATGTGGGCAAAGCTCAAATGAGCATCAAAAACCTCAACACCTTCAAGGGAAGGAGGCTACCCTCCACCCCTATTTATACTACTCTTGGGCCACCTACCACCCTTGGATGAGTCCCTCAACCCTAGAGCACTCATCTAAGGGCTAGGATTAACCCACACACACAGCCATGCAAGGGCTAACCCAAAACCCACACACATACCGGGTTTTCTTGCACGGTTTTCAAAGCATACTACCTAGACCCGCTAACCTATCAACTAGACCTCAATCCGACGGCCCTCATTGATCCACGCGGCATCTAGCTAGCATCATCTCCTTTCCTTGTCTTCTTAACTTGCCCAGACTCCGTCTCCGATCATCTTCCGGCGATCTCCCAACCATCTAGACCTCCGACGCTCCTCGCCTAGTCCCAGTCATCCTTCGCCTCACCATGACCTAGCACCGTCGCCCTGCAACCATCAGAGACAAGGAAAAACCTTTCATAGCAATGCCCACAATGATATGCAATAAACCCATCCAACTCATCACTACCGCACCCATACGGCCGGTACTGCCACTCCTGGCAGAGACAATTCAAAATGCTTCATTTTGAAAATAAATCCAAATCAAACTCAAACTTGAGCACACCTTGCTCAAATAAAGTCAAATACTCATCACAAACATGGATAGACCTCCACATGGTCCTTCAATCTCCCCCTTGATGAGTATATTGACAAACCACACAAAAAGGCATAAATTTGAGTTTGAAGAAAATGAAGAAGAAAGCAATTTTTAGTTGTAAAGTCAAACTTGGTCCAAAGATAGAAATTAGAACCATGACCAAGTTGACGAAGAGGAATTTAGATTTTAGAGTTAAATTTAAGAAAGAGCAAGTTTTCAACAAAAACTCTAAAATCCAATTAAACATGTCAAATGTGATTATGAGATTATGATCCAATGAAGTAGTAGCATAGTTTTACAAAAATCATAATAACCAAATAAGCATTCACATTTTTATCTTTTAGTGATGTCTTTTCTCGTTTTCTCCCCTTTTGGCAATATAGGCATCAATTTTTTTATGTATGCATGAAATGCAATCGAAAGAGCTTTGAAGATTATCCAATTGATCAAAATGGAAGGATATTACACCAAGCTTGTCAATTTCGAAGATGACTAAACTAAGACATGTCCAAGTGCAAATACGAGCTTAGTTTTGAATATTTCATTTTTAGCAAGATTTGACAAGTGCAACACTTAGCTTTAGTTTCAAAAATAGAAGAATAGCCACTCTAAGGATCAAAAGGAAAACCTAGAGTTCAACCTACTCAACACTTTGGGGAATCTAGAAGAGCATACAATGTCCTTCGGGCTCATTTATCACTTAATGCAAATTTTGATTTATCATCATACAAGACATAGCGGGGTGCAAATGTTTGACATTATTTGCATTCTTTACCCTCATATGTCTTTGTTTTTAATTTATTTGCATTTTCTTTTGACAACCAATTGACTCAAGCCATATGCGACCATCTCAAGATGAACTCTTAAGAGGATGGTCTAGGTCAAACACGATGTATTCCAAGTTCATCCCAAGTGCAATGGGAAGCGGTCTTGTGAATGCAAGGTGTTGAGTCGTATGTGCACAAGAAGAGTCAATTTTGTTTAATCTTTATTTTTAGCACAACGATTCATGAGCAATTGAAGGACTCTAGCATGGATCAAACTAGTTTCACCCAAGTTGCTATAGGGACTCTAGAGAACTCCTAAATTTCTCAAATTATGGCACAAACCTCTAGAGAAGAAACCTAGCAAGTAAAAGCAACAAGTTTCATCAAGTTTTTCATTTAAGGTTTATTTCATTTTTAAGCTTAGCAAGTTAAATGAACTTGGACATACCTAAGCTAGTGATTTTCTTCAAATGATGTAGCATGGTGTATAGCATGAAGAAGAAATCAATTGCATAATAGACAAAGCTCATAAAACAGAAAATACAGTCTAAATGCAATGCATGAATAGATTCCCAAACTCCCCCTCAACAAATGAATCAATTTTAAGCTCAAATCTGGTTAAAGTTGAGTTATTATCAAGATTAGGCACAAAGAAAAACCGAATGAACTCAATAATAACGGAAAAAACAGAATGAGGAGAAGAAGTCGAGAAACTGCAAAACTGGATGGCTATAGAGCATAGAAAAGATATAAGAGACTCACTACGGCTTAGATTCGCTCTTATCTTCCCAGTGACTGACATAGGGAAGCTGACTCTAGATCCCAACTAAGAAGTGCACACAGACCCTATCTACCCAGGAGGCCCAATACCTGCTAGACTTATAAGACTGTGAGGGAACTCAACCTAGAGAGAAGAGAGAACAGCTAATCACGCATGATAGCAACCTAAAGCACAAGATAAGAGGTCCATGGAAGGCATGCCAGAAGTCTAAGTGAGTGAACTCAACTCAAGAAAACAAGCCCAAAGTCACCCAGAAGAAACACAAAGAAAATAAAAGCTGGAAGAAAACATATAATACATAATATACAAACCAGCTCCCCCTCACGAAAGGCGTAAGGGCTCACGACTCCAAGCTCACTCCTCAAGGCAACAAACTGAGCTATCCAATGGCTTGGTGAAGATATCGGCTAATTGAAGGTCACTCTCTACGAACTGAAGCGCGATATCTCCCTTCTCTACATGGTCTCTAAGGAAGTGATATCCAATATCAATGTGCTTGGTCCGGGAATGCTGCACTGGGTTCTTGGCAATGCAAATAGCAGAAGTGTTATCACAGAAAAGTGGCACACTCTCTATCTCTAAGCCATAGTCCCGTAAGGTCGATCTCATCCAAAGCACATGGCTACAAAGAATCGGCACAAAGAACATACTCGGCCTCGCGGTGGATCATGCAACCCTGCATCGCTTCCTAGATGACCAAGAAACAAGAGAAGTGCCAATGAATTGGCAAGTGCCAGAAGTGCTCTTCCTATCTATCCTACATCCAGCAAAGTCGGCATCGGAAAAGGCTCTAAGAGATAGACAAGAAGACGAAGAGTACCAAAAACCATAATCAGTGGTAGCACGAAGGTACCTGAAGATGCGCTTGACCGCCTGGCGGTGAGAGGCGCGAGGAGAAGCTTGAAATCGAGCGCATGCACACACAAATGAAATGTATTTCCGCCTCAAGCGGTGAGGTACAAGAGGAGCCGATCATGTTCAAACTCCTTTTGATCAAGAGGCTCACCATCCTCATCGGGCTCAAGGACAGCAGTGGTGGCCATAGGAGTCATCACCGGCTTCCCATCGACATATCAAGCGCCTCAGAGGTCACGTATACTTGCCTTGATGCAAGAAAGTACCCTCCCGAGTCGCTTGATTTGGAAGCCAAGAAAGTAGCTCAACTCGCCCATCATACTCATCTCAAACTCAGGCTCATCACCTCGTAAAACCGAGATACAAGCGAATGAGATGAGCCACCAAAATGATATCGCCCACATAAACCGACAAGAAGAAAATGAGACTCATGGTGTCCGATGAATGAGTTTTTTCTACTATGCCCATTTTGAAGTCATGGTGAGAAGATAAGACTTGAG
This sequence comes from Otatea glauca, assembly GCA_036346275.1. Lineage (NCBI taxonomy): Eukaryota > Viridiplantae > Streptophyta > Magnoliopsida > Poales > Poaceae > Otatea > Otatea glauca. The sequence goes on along the minus strand of CM070715.1, from coordinate 53,621,269 downwards.
CCTCTCATACCATGCTCTGGGGGCTCGCTTGAGTCCATACAAAGCTTTGGAGAGCTTGTATACATGACTCGAAACTTGGGGTTCTCGAACTCGAGGTTGTTTGACATAAACCTCTTCCTCAATATAGCCATTGAGGAATGCACTCTTGACATCCATTTGATAGAGCTTGAAGCCCCGGGATGCAGAGAATGCAAGCAGGATCCTAATAGCCTCTAGTCTAGCTACAGGGCAAAGGTCTCCTCAAAGTCAAGACCCTCAACCTGAGAAAAGCCCTGTGCAACTAGCCTAGCCTTGTTGCGAATGACAACCCCATCCTCACTGCTTGTTTTTGAACACCCACTTGGTCCCAATGGCATTATGACCAGATGGGGCTCGACAAGTCGCCATACCTTGTTCCTCTCAAAGTTCTCAAGTTCTCATGCATAGCATTAATCCACGATTCATCGGATAATGCATGAGAAACATCCTTCGCTCAAAGGAGGCAACAAAGGCGAGTGGAGGCAGAATCGGACAAACCTGATTTTGAGCGAGTGACCGCTCAAACAGATCACCAATGATCCGATCGGTGGATGAGCTCGATATGACGGGAGGACCGTATGTAGTGGCCTCTACCTCATGCACGTAAGAGGTAGGAGCAGAGCCACTCACCAAGGAGAGTCGAAGGCAAGGGTGGTCTCCCGAGGTGCGTAAATGGAAACAGGAGGCACCTCGGATGTAGAGGGACTGGATCCGTGGAACACCATCATCTCCATCATCCTCATCTTCTACAAAGATGGTCTCGGAGGGATAAGAAGAGCTCAAACATCGTCTAGCTCCCGGCTAGCCTCATCAAAGGTCACATCACATGTCTCTATGATCCTATGCGCATCAACGCCTAGACCCTATAGCTACGAGAAGAAGTCGAGTAACCTAGAAAGATACCATCGTAAGAGCGAGACTCAAACTTATCTAGGTTACTGGACTTCAAGATAAAACACTTGCAACCAAAACGCGAAAATGAGACACACCGGCTTTCGCCCATACCTCAACTCATAAGAAGTGCGATGCAAATGTGCTCTCAAAACACGCGATTAGAAACATGGCAAGCAAGAGCTATAGCCTCAGCCCAAAACTTCCTAGGAGTATCAGACTGTCTAGCATCGTCCCGCCATCTCAACCGATGTCCTGTTCTTCCTTTCCACTACGCCATTCTCACGAGGGGCGAGGGAGAAGAGAACCGATGCTCTAAACCAGACTCCACATAAAAACTCTCAAAGTAGGAATTCTTGAACTCCGTGCTATTATCACTGCAGATAGCTCGTAATGCACCGGGAGCTCAATAGACAACCCATCGATCAAACCCCAAGTGAGAAAATGTCTCATCCTTCGAGGCCATGAAGAATACCCAAGAGTATCTAGAAAATCATCAACGATGACAAGAACATACCACTTCTCCCGCCGATCAGACTCTAGCCGACCAACAAAGTGTCCATATGTAAAAGCTGTCCGGTGCATCATCATCACTACGGTGGATCGGAGGATGAGAAGCAAGAACCATCTTGCCATGTCGGCAAGGAGAGCAAACTAAGTCTTTGACCATCTTGAGTTTGGGTAAACCCCGAATGAGATCGTGGCTGCTAACTCGGGTCAAATGATCAAAACCAATGTGACCAAGTCTCCTATGCCAGAAGGAGAGATCACGGGACTCAGAAGCAATCAAACATCGAAGAGAGTCTCCAGAAGAAGCAGAAAAATCAGCACGAAAGACTCTCCCAAATCTAGAAATCCCGCAAACTAACCCTCTTGATGAATGAAGAATTCTACAGGCATTACTCTTGAAACTTACCTCGAAAGAGTTATCGATAAGCTGAGAAACAGAGAGCAGATTGTATTGCAGCTTACTTACTAAGGCAACATATTTAGAAGGAAATTTCGGTTAATGCAGATGGTACCTTTAGCAATGACTCTACCTGAAGATGCATCCCCAAAAGTGATTAACTCATCACCGGAGGCTCGAACTAGGGAAGAGAACCAATGAGAATCTCCGGTCATATGACGAGAACAACCGGAATCAACAATCCAAACATCGCCTTTCCCCATCCGACGAACCTGATCAAGACACAAGAGAGAAAGATGACTCAGTACTGGGATAGAGTGAAGACTTAGGAACCCAATACTGAACCATACAACACCTCAGAGTACCAGCCACAGAAGAAGACTGGACTCGAGTGTCTCTCTGATGCTCAACTCTCACACGATCAGAGCAACTCGTAGATAATCTAGGAGTCAAAGCGGGTTGGCACGCCGTGGTGCAAAAGCCGACCATCCCAAGAAGGTTGCTCGGATCTCCTACCGAAAACACCTCACGCCACGATATCTACCTCGATGGGAAAACGAGGAATATCAAGAAGACGACGGAAAGATCGACTACGAACAGCTCCGTGGCTAAAACTCAAAGAACTACCATGAAAACCGAGTCTCGGATGCCGCCCAAACACAAAGCGACTCTCTAACTGTCTAGAAGAAGGTGTGTCTTAGGAGCACTCAAAGTCCGGGATGACCTCAATACCCCTAAGAGCAAGAACACGCCACGCCGAGTGATCTTGGCGCACTGGCGTAAATCTACTAGGTGACCATCCTTCTTACAGAAGGTGCATGTGTACTTCGCCTTGCTAGAGGTAGAAGCAATAGGAGTAACACCCTTCTGGTCAGAAGTCCTATGGACAACCCCAGCAGACTTAAACTTGGTGGTGCTCACTATAGGAGCTACCACAATCTCACCACTCCTGGAGCCGCGCACAATGGTGGGAGGATGCGCCCGAGCGTGCTCCAAGGGATCAAATCCTAGACCTTGATTGAATCTACTAATCTTGGATTGGTCTAGAATAAGATTGAGCTTCTTCTTGCCTCCAACAAACTTCTCGAGAGTGCTCATAAGATAATGGCAATCTCGGAAGAAAGAAGCACAAGAAGAACAGGGGGAAGGAGAGGAAGAAGAAGAACCAGAAAGAGAAGATCTCTCAGCACATGCTTTTTGTTCCCTTAGCACGGCTGCCTCAATCTTGAGGGCCTCACAAGAATCGCAAGGAGCATCTCTAATCCTAAGGGTTTGGTCTTTTAACTTCTTCTTAAGCTCGACATGGATTTGATCCACATCATCCTTAACCCCAACACACAGCAAGCAAACAGTTTGTGACTTAACTAGTAAATCCTTAGCAAGTTGATCACACTTGACATTCAAAGCATCATTGTCAAGTTTTAGTTGCTTCTGACCCTCACATGAGCCGATTGGGTCCTTAGAAGCATGCAATTCAAGTTCATCATTTCTAGCGTAAATCTTTCTAAGGTGTTCGCCATGGCATCAATTTCGGCAAGCAATTTAGGGCAATTAGCACATGATGGAGTGGAGTGAGCATGAAGAAAACTAGCCTCAACAGGAATAGCATCAATAGAACTAGTGCTAGCATTCTTCAACCTAAGACCATCAAGTTCAGCAAGCACACTATCATGTATGGTCCTTAGGTTCTCCAACTCCACAAGAATAGCATCACACAAAGAGCAATCATCAGTGACTCGGGAGGGAGAAGATCTAAGTGAAGCTAACTCCCGAGTCAAGGTACCTACTTTCTTCTCAAGCTCCGTACACCTAGCTCTAGCTCTAGCATGAAATTTTCCTAATTTGCAGAAAGATTCGTTGAGCTGGTCATAGGAGGGTACCTCATCCGAGTCGCTGTAAAGCTCGGAGTCACTGATGTCGTTGGTGTCGGCCATGAAGCACATGCCGGAGAAGTCATCGCCGCCCTTCTTCTCCTGCGGATCATCCTCGCCTCGCCGCTCCATGTCTCCGTGTCGGAGAGGTTGATGTCGCTGCGCGGCGAGGACGCGATGGAAGAGCTTCTTGTTCTTTGAGAAGTTGCGGTACTTCTTCTCGTGCGCGGTTCACGAACCGGAGGCTTCTTGTTGCGGTTCTTATCGGTGTAGTCGTTCTTGCCCGAACCGCCAACGCCGTTTTGCCCTTCTCCGGCTTGGGATAGTTCGCCGAATGTGGTTGGGGCCACCACACTCAAGCGGTGATCATGCCACCTCTCTTCCTCTCTCTCACCCTCTTGTATGCATGAGAAAACTTGCGAGCGAGAAGAGCAAGCTCATTTTCTCGAAATTTTTCCAGCTTGGTCATCGCTAGCTCGCAAAGGGCGGAAGAGAGAAACCAATAGAAGGATCAAGAAGAAGATCCAATGGGATCGGTGACCAAAGCCATCGATCGAGATTTCGTCTTCGAGAGACGACATCGATCTCATGAGTCTTGAGGCGGGAATAAAGCCCGCCAAGAGTCGAGTCGATAAGTCGGTGGTGTCCTTGATGGTGGTCACCTTCATCTCCCAAACCCAAGGTCGAGTGCGATCAAGAAATGCCGAGCATTGTCCGAGTCGGTATATGCAACCAACCGCCGGAGGTCGCCAAAATCTTTGTAAATCGACCAAAACACTCGCCGAGACTCTCACGGTAGCGTTGATCAAACTTGTTGTACTCGCGCTTGAACTGGTCTGCCTCACGCCTTGATTTGAGTAGAGCCCTCATGGTAAGCATCGAGGGTTACCCAAATCTCGTGAGCGGCGAAGGTGAGAAATCCTATCATACTCACCACGGCTAAGACCCAGTATGAGAATGTTCCTTGCCTTAGCATTCGCCTCAACGTCAACCATATTGATGGTCGTGACATTTTCATCGCCAGGAACCTCATACGGAGTTTCACCTTCGCTATATCGTAGCCCTAGGCGTGATGTATGACTCCATCAGGACTTCCAAAAGGAAAATCAACTCCATTAAAGATGGGAGGCTTGGTGGAATATTTGTCTGTCGCCATGGCTCTTGAGACCGGTCAAGATCTAGAAAGAGCAAACTGCTCGATACAAATTGAAGGACCGAGATGGTGAACAGAGGGGGGGTGAATGGTCGCAAATAAAAATTCCCCAAAATACTCCAACAAAAACCTCGACAAGATCGCCAAAGGAAATTGTGAAAAACCCGAAAAACTAGACAACTATGTGTACCCCAAGCTTGCATGGATAAGTACCATAAAATATGTGGGGATTTATGAGTCACAATCCTGGTTGTCTAGTGTCCAAGATAAAGAGGAATCAATTCAAACTCTTGCTTTTAGAAAGGACATCAATTCAAATCACAAAAGTCACTTTCAGAAAAGCAAAAGCAGAATTTCCAGAACTTGTCCTCAATTTGCACAGGAGGTTGGTGGGTTTCTGAAGCTCACAAAATTCTGCGAATTTTTCTCCCTATGAGCATCAGAGTCGTGAAGAACTCCACCAAATTTCTCCTCAAAAAGCCTTACAGAAAAAACAGGAAAAATCTAAGAACACAGTATGCTCAAGAACTTTGAGCAGAAAGTTTGGGGCTCGGTTTTCACCTCATGGCGCCCAAACGGTGCAACAAGTGAACTCCAACATTTTTCTACAGGTGTATATCAGAGTTCCGCACCTCGTCCAACAAGAATCACTCAAAAAGGATTTTTCTATATTGTTACAAAAATCAAACACTGACTGCTGCGCGAAGAACAAGTTCTGAACAAAGTTGGAACTTGAAAGAAAAGATGTTCTTTACTCAATCCAAGGTTACAAAGCCTCACATTCATGTGGGCAAAGCTCAAATGAGCATAAAAAACCTCAACACCTTCAAGGGAAGGAGGCTACCCCTCCACCCCTATTTATACTACTCTTGGGCCACCTACCACCCTTGGATGAGTCCCTCAACCCTAGAGCACTCATCTAAGGGCTAGGATTAACCCACACACACAGCCATGCAAGGGCTAACCCAAAACCCACACACATACCGAGTTTTCTTGCACGGTTTTCAAAGCATACTACCTAGACCCGCTAACCTATCAACTAGACCTCAATCCGACGGCCCTCATTGATCCACGCGGCATCTAGCTAGCATCATCTCCTTTCCTTGTCTTCTTGACTTGCCCGGACTCCGTCTCCGATCATCTTCCGGCGATCTCCCAACCGTCTGGACCTCCGACGCTCCTCGCCTAGTCCCGGTCATCCTTCGCCTCACCATGACCTAGCACCGTCGCCCTGCAACCATCAAAGACAAGGAAAAACCTTTCATAGCAATGCCCACAATGATATGCAATAAACCCAGCCAACTCATCACTACCGCGCCCATACCGCCAGTACTGCCACTCCTGGCAGAGACAACTCAAAATGCTTCATTTTGAAAATCAATCCAAATCAAACTCAAACTTGAGCACACCTTGCTCAAATAAAGTCAAATACTCATCACAAACATGGATAGACCTCCACATGGTCCTTCACTGTCTTTCGAACCAACAGGCAGAATCGTTTTCCACACTAAATCGGCTTGATCAAAAGACTTAGGCATGACTTTTTTATTATATGCTTTTGCAACTCTGACTTTATTCCTTTTAAACCGATCAAGCATAGACAATTGTAACTCTATCAACTCATCCAAGTTATCGACCATCAAATTGTTATATTCCTGAGCCGACAAACCATTTTGCCTGGCCACTCGTATAGACTCAATGTTGATCTCCACGGGTAAAACGGCTTCTTGACCATATACCAACTGGTAAGGTGAAAGCTTCGTTGCTCTGTGATAAGCTAGCCGATACGCCCAAAGTGACTCTGATAGGGTTGAGTGCCAATTCCTTGGTCTTTCATCGATTTTCCTTTTGATCAACTTAATTAACGTTTTGTTAGATGACTCAGCTTGTCTGTTAGCTTGAGCGTAATATGGGGACGAGTTCAATAATTTAATCCCCAGACTTGTCGCGTAACTCTGAAATTCATTAGACATGAACACCGTACCTTGATCGGTCGTGATTGTTTGCGGTATTCCAAATCGATGGACAATATGTTCATTAACAAAACTGATTGCTTCAATACTGGTCACTTTCTTAAGCGGTATAGCTTCAACCCATTTAGAGAAATAATCGGTCGCGGCCAAAATAAACTTGTGGCCTTTACTCGAAGTAGGAAATATTTGGCCGATTACATCTATCCCCCAACCTCTGAACGGCCATAGCTTGATAATTGGGTGTAAAGCCGATGCCGGTGCTAGTTCTATATTGCCAAACTTCTGACAAGTCTAACATCCTTTATAATATTTGAAACAATCATGTAGCATTGTTAGCCAAAAATAACCTGTTCGTCTAAGCATCCATTTCATCTTATGAGCCGATTGGTGAGATCCGCAAATACCTTCATGTACTTCGCCCATTGCCACCTGTGCTTCTTCGGTTCCAAGACATCTCAACAGCAAGCCTTCCATCGTCCGATAATACAATGTGTTGTCCATAACTATGTACTTTAAAGCTTGTTGCCTAATCTTGCGTTCTGTCGGCTTAGATGGGTCGATCAGGTAATTCTTTATTTGCGTTCTCCAATCCACAATATCTATGCACATGACGGCTTTATCTACAAATTCGGTTACCTAATATCGGCCAAAGTCTTTGTACCCTGATGCCTGTTGAGCTAAGGCGTTAGTTCTATTGTTCAATTCTTGAGGGACATGACCGATAGAAAATGATGTAAACGAGCCGATAATCTCGAAGCACTGTTCTAAATATTTCAGCAGTATTTCGTCTCGACATTGGTATTCTCCTTTTATTTGCTGTACAATGAACATGGAATCCCCGTATGCCTCAACAGCATTTACTCCGATGTTTTCTAACAATTGCAAGCCCTTAAGCAATGCTTCATACTCTGCCTGGTTGTTTGAGCATCGACTATTTAATCAAAATGCAAATTCAAAATTATACCCTTTGGGTGATATGAGCACAATACCAATTCCATCACCTTCTCTGCACACCAACCTATCAAAAAATAATTGCCAAGGGGCTACAAATACCAAATCGGCAGCAGTATCATGCCCTGTTATAAAATCGGCCAGAACTTGTCCCTTAACTGCTTTAGCCGATTCGTAAATTAGGTCGAACTCTTCTAAGGCATAAGCCCATTTGCCAAGTCGACCTCACAAAATTGGAGCTGATAACATATATTTTATAACATCGGTTTTACAGACCACCTTACAAGCCGATGCTAAAATATAATGTCTTAGCTTTGTACATGAGAAATATAAAGACAAGCACAATTTCTCAATGAAAGGGTACCTGACTTTAGCATCAAGTAGGCGTCGGCTTAAATAAAAGATAACCCTTTCCTTACCATCGATTTCTTGTGCTAAAACAGATCTGATAGTTTCCTCCTCGACCGATATATATAACCTGAAAGGAATCCCTTTTTGTGGTGCGGCCAAAACCGAAGGATTAGCTAGATATTCTTTGACATCGTTAAAAGCCTTTTGCTGATTGATTCCCTACACGAATTCTTGATTATCCTTTAATTTCAACAGTGGGGTAAAAGCACGAATCTAGCCGAAAAGGTTTGAGATAAACCTTCGGAGATAGTTAATCTTGCCGATTAATTTTTGTAATTCATTTTTGCATGTTGGCGGCATTGTTTCAACTATGGCTTTCACTCTTGCTTGATTGACTTCAATACCTCTTTCGTGTACCATAAAGCCCAAAAATTGCCCAGCCGACACGCCAAATGCACATTTGAAAGGATTCATCTTCAAGCCATGCGACCTTATGTTCTGGAAAACTTTTTCTAAATCGGCCAAATGTTGCAAGTCATCTGTGAATTTTACTACAACATCATCGATATATATTTCGACAATATGACCGATAAGTCATGAAAAATCAGATTCATGGCTCGCTGGTATGTTGCCCCAGCGTTTTTCAAACCAAAAGTCATAACCGTCCACTCGAATAAACCTATGGCACCAGGACATCTAAAAGCTGTTTTTGGTATATCGGCTTCTGCCATGAATATCTGATTGTATCTGGCATTTCCGTCCAGAAAACTTATGATTTTGTTCCCTGATGCAGCATCGATAAGTATATCGGCTATAGGCATCGGGTATTCATCTTTTGGCATCGTCTTATTCAAATCTTTAAAGTCGACACATACTCGAAGTGTTTCGTTTTTCTTCATGACTAGAACAATATTGGAAACCCATTCCGCGTATCGGCAAGGCCTAATAAATTTTGCCTCCAACAATCGTTCTATTTCCTCTTTTATAACATTATACAGGGCCGGATTAAAATGTCTAGGGTACTGTTTAAATGGCCGATATCCTGGTTTAATAGGTAGCCAATGTTCTACCACTTGTCAGCTTAAACCAGGCATCTCGTGATACTCACAAGCAAAACAATCTTTATAATCTCTAAGGATTTTGATAAGCCTTTCTTTGTATTTTACATCTAATTTTGCGCTAATAAAAGTTGGTCTTTTCCTATCACCACTACCTATATCGACCTCTTTAAGCAGATTAGTGGACGTGAAGCCTTGACCCAACTTTTCAATCTCCTGAAAATCTTCTATAGCCTCATAGCTATCTATCATTTGCCGATAGCTTTGCATTTTATCTTGTAACGCCTTCATTGTTTTTCTTGTCCCCATCGGCGCAATATTCATTTGTCCGATCAAACTTGTCTGGCTTGACACTAATCGGCATAAGTCCTGACTTACTCACGCAGATGAAGTTGCAGTCATCCAGCGTTTTTCCAGATATACATCCAGCTTCTTCGTGTTGCCAATTCGCATCAGAACTGGCCATGGCGATATGAGCCGATGTGTCGGCTGTGATAACTTCAACTTCCCCTCCATTCCATTGAACAAGCGCTTGATGCATAGTCGACGGGATGCATTAGTTGGTGTGAATCCAATCTCGACCAAGCAGAATACTGTAATTTCCTTTGGCGTCAATGACAAAGAATGCGGTCAGCAAAGTTTTGCTGCCGACTGTCAATTCTGTAACCATAATGCCCTTGGACTATGTGGGATCGCCTGTGAAGTCGTTTAAAACCATATTAGTTTTAATCAAGTCTTCATCGGACTTACCCAATTTCTTGTAAGTCGAATAGGGCATTAGGTTTACTGTAGCTCCACTGTCTACCAGCATCCTTGATATCGGCTTGCCATTTATATACCATTTCAGATACAATGGTTTTAGATGCCGATGATCATCTCTTGGTTTCTCGAAGATTGCATTTTGGACGCCTGAACATGACTGAGCAAAAGTCTCTTTAGCCGATTCGGTTTTGATTTTGAATTTGGCTGGCAATGTGAATACCATATTGATATCCATCGGAGGTGTATTGTCCCTAATCATAGGAGAATCCAGGTCATCTGCCGACTCAAAATCTTCCTCGACCTGTTCCTTTTTCCTCCATTCCTTCTTGATAACCTTGATCGGACGAAGCTCATTAAAAGTCTTATCCCTCTGTTTTTCTGCATCGACTTCTCTGATCTCTTGAGTCCTTAGTCTCTAAAGCTGTCTGCGCTGTGATCGGCTAAGGCCAGGTGAGCACCACCTAGGTTTGGGCTCTACTAGCTTTCGTATCTGGCCAGCCAAATTTTCCTGATCTGATCCAGGCCTTTGTGTTACAACCTGGTCTGATGCCTGATTTGGTTCAGATATTCTTTCTCAAACAGGCCTTCTGTAACTTTTGTCATGATCTCGAATCGGCCCAGACAGCCTATCTCTAGCCGATTGTTTAGGCCAATCGTCTTGGGGATAATGCTCCATCGGGCATGTATACGGAGATGGTAATGCTACTCCCCTTTTCCAATAAAATTGCCAAAAAGGACACCTTCTATGTGCTCTCTCCACGTTTTTGGTGTGATATAAATTATCCGACCGACGAGTAGGATATCGTGGTCGATTATTCATTCTTTCATATTTCTCCATTAACTGAGAAAACGTCGGTCCCGGCCTTTTTGTTGGCTGCCTTGATGGTGATTTTTCGGCTTTATACCATTTACCCACATGAGGATTTCCTTTGGGTTTAATGGTTCTTGAATTCTTTCCCTCATGATCGTCTTCTATTTGTAATGAGCCGATCGTAATCTTCAACGTTTGGCTACCATTTGAAGTTGACTGAATGTCAACTTGCCGATCCCTTTTTGGCGCATCATGCATCGGCTTTTTCCCTTTGCCCAAACATTGAACCATGTTAATAGGGAATGGATCAGCATCAACTTGCATAGTTGGCTCATCAGCGAATTTTAGCAGACCATCCTCGATAGCCGACTGGATCTGTTGACGAAAAATATTGCAATCATTAGTATTGTGAGAAAAAGAATGGTGCCACTTGCAATACCTTCATTTCTTGATCTCGTCAGCCGATGGTATGACGTGTCCTTCGGGCAACCGTATTATTTTTTCTTGCAACAACAAATCAAAAATACGATCACACTTGGAGACGTCAAAGGCGTATTTGACTTCCGACTTATTCCTTGTCGGCTTGAGCCAAGAACAGACTATGGATTTTTTGGACCCTTTTATCCATTCGGCTATATTTATTTCTACTTCATCGTCTTCTGAAGAATCGTTCGGACAATAGTCGACCATATTAACTTTGGCTTTATCCTTCTCTTTATTATTATTATTTTTAAATATATCTTTAAACACTTTATTATCTGGGAATCGGCTTTCCTGAGCTAACATACGATGAAGCAGATGACTCAGATCGGTGAACTCCTGTCCTCCAAACTTCTCTCTAAGTGGCGGAATTAACCATTGAAAAGCCAAATCAGCGAGTTGGTTATCGGGCAATGTAACACTAAAACATCGGTTTCTGATTTCTCTAAACCTTTTAATATAATCGGTCACCGATTCTCGAAATTTTTGGCGAACAGAGCTTAGGTCGGAGATCCTGAGTTCTAAACTGCCCGAGAAAAAGTATTCGTGAAATCGGCTTTCCAAATCGTTCCATAAGTGGACCGAATTTGTAGGCAAACAACTGAACCAAGTAAAAGCTGCTCCGGATAATGGCAACGGGAACAGTCTTATTTTTAGTCCATCGGACTGAGCTGCTTCACCACATTTCGCGATAAAGCGTCCGATATGCTCCAGGGTAGTAATCGAGTCATCACCAGAGAACTTTGCAAAATCTGGGACTTTGAAATTGTGAGGGTAAGGCATGCAATCTATGTAATCAGGATACGACTTTCTATAGCCGATAACCTTTCCTTTTGGCTCTACGCTGAACTGGTCCCTCAAGACGGCAGAGATTTGATCGACCCAGTTCGCATTATCGGCCACTAGCATAGTAGGCCCTTGATAATGTTGGTCATAGTTGGCCTTCTGCCCCCCGAGTGCGAACTCGGGTTGCCAATTAGGTTGAGCCGATGGTAGACGAATGTACTGATCGTAGCTATTATGTCTGACTTGGGGTTTTGGTACAGGGACAAAGGGTTTTGAATAAGTTACTACCCTATGTGGACCTGAATTTCTAGGCAGGGTAGAATCACGTGGGTATCTCTTAGACCCAATCGGCTGTGAAATCGATTGCGGAAAAGCGTAGAACGGGGCCGACGGTGCCAGATTTGTTGCTGCATCTAATTTGGCGACGTTAGTGTAGGCATGGTAATGGCTCGCCCTACTTGGCCGAGGGACTCTAGGCAATATAATGGTGGGTTGAGTAGGCATCATGGTAGGGGGTGAGGTTATAGCTGATGGTTTAGGATTGGCTAGTGTGCTCTGCGTGTTTTGCGCTACTGAAAAAACAGGGTAACTTGGCAGAGTTTGTAGCGGGTCAAGCAGACTACCAGACGAGGCCAATTCCTGGGCTATAGTTTTAACACTATTCGCTATCATCGGCTTAAGCGTGGTGACAAGAGCCGATGATTGGTTTATCAGAGCGTGGTGTACAGATTGGTTAATCATAGCCGATAACTCGGCTTGAGTGGGTAGATACCGGTTTACCAGTTCTATGACATCTGCATCCCCCAGGGCGTTGACCGTCGGCAGGGCGGTTTTTTGAGTGACGCCAAGTCTAGTTTTCTGATAGCAATTCAGCATCATCTCTTCTAGCGCAGTTTTCCGATCTTCAATTTCTCTACGTTGCTCTGGTGTCAAATCGTCCATTGCTGGGACGATTATAGCTTCTGCGTTGAGATCGGATGGCAGAATCGACTTCCCTCATGAAGACATTGGTCCCACTGGGCGTGCCAAGAGTGTGTTGGCATCAAAAACTTGAAGTAGGGTTTCTGACAACAGCACACCAAACGAACACCTGGTTCAGAGCGTGCCAGTCGATTTGAGCTAGAATCGACAAGGTAAAAATATGAAATTCACTCAAAGCCGTTCGTGACGATCAATCGGCTTAGACTTAATCAGCTTGAAGCCGATCAAGATAAAAAGTAACATGGTGAGTCTAATTAGCCGATTAAGGCTAATCAGAGGATAAAGGTAGATCGATTCTGAAGAAGGCGATTTGCAACAAAATCAAAATAAATGAAACCTGGGGCGTAATTTGAAGAAGATCAACAATCGGCGATGCACAACTTTATTGATCAAGATCGAATTACAAAGACTAAATTACAAGAGCTACTCCTAGTCGACAGGAAAAAGTAATGTAAATTGGTGTGTTTGATTGTGTTGTGTATATTTTCACAGCTTGCTTTGGCCCTTCTTTTATACCCGTCAACCGATCGTATCCTATTACAACACGTTTCAAAACCTGATCCATATCGGCCTTATCTCGGATAGTTTTTCCTCAAAGATCTTGCCGTTGCTAAATATCTTCAAATCCTTCCGAATCGTTTGTTAGTTTCCGTTTGTTTGACTTTCTTGCCGATTTTGACCAGCCTTTCCAAATTCTGGTGCAAACAGCCACATAGAGCATATAAACGTCTAGAGCAATTTCTGACGGGAGGAGGCCTCGTCGACAGTGCAATGGGCGGCGTCGCATCCAAGATTAAGCTTGATGTGGATGCCATGGAGAGCAGGAGTTCTGTATACAGGAGGATTTAGTGTATGCTAGCAACAAAATTCGAATCCGTAAGTCCGAGAGTAAAGCAAGAAGGATGTCATGCTTCAACTTTTCATGGAGCCCAAGTAAGAGAACTTCATCGGCTAGCAAATGAGAAATATTGCATGGAGTTCAAGTAGGTTCAGATATGTTCAATTGGTCTATTTCTATCTATAATTCTTTCTCTGTTGTATAATTAGATTGAATCTTGTTAATAAAAAGATTTTAAAAGTTACAAGAGTCTAGGTAGATTAAAGCACAAGTTGATCGATATTTCCTATTTTATAGTTGTGAAATTATAGTTTTCATAGTCTTTTTATACTACATGCATCTCCTAATTTTATCTTCTCACTTTGCTTCATCTAATTAAGGTTTTCTTTGGTCTTGTATGTGCGAAGGAGATTAATGTTAGATGCATGCTAATGAATGCCAAGCAATTGTGGCATTAGTTTTTACACTACTACAAAAAGGCTTATATTAGACGTCTCATCATAGACGGTTTTAAAAAACAGTCTATGTTATATATAATCACTGACGGTTTTTGTAAAACCGTCTGTGATAATTGAATATCACAAACGGTTTTTACAAAAAAAAACCGTTAGTGATGTAAATGGGAATCATCACTAACGGTTTTTAAATAGAATCGTCTGTGATATTAGATTATCATAGAAGGTTTTTTAATAGAACTGTTTGTGATAACACTCTCTAAGTATATATATCGTTTTAGGATTTGTGCTCGCGCACTCCTCAGCCAAACGAAATTGAAAACCGTTCGCCTTCTTCCTCGCCCATTCAACTGCACCCCTTGGCATCCTCTCCCGCAGTGACCTCCACCATAACATCCTCCTCGTAGGCATCCTCCCACGCGGCGACCTCCCTGTCAGCGCCCTCCCCCTCGGCATCCTCCCCTGCAGCGACCTCCCCGTCGGCGACCTCCTCGTCGGCGACCTCCCCCTCGGTGAGCAAGCACCACCGAATCCTGAAACTACTAGACGCTAGACTTATATGGGGTTTTTCCAAGAAATTCTTGAAATCTTAGTATTCATTGATAGGATTGGGATTGGATGCAGGTTTCAATATCTTAGTGGTGATTTGACCTTGATGAGACTAATGTGTGTACGTCTATGCATGTATTGAAGGCTAGTGTGTGTTAAGATTTTATCAAGTTATGCATGTAAGTTATATTCACGAGATTAAGGTCCTCAAGGTGCATAGGTGAAATAAGTTCGATAGATCCAATAGTGTTACTCCAGACTCCCAACTTTAGAACATGTTATTGCAGGTCTTATAAATGTCTGAACATGAATTTTGAGGCTTGTTATTTCTGGTGCACGCAAGTCATATAACCATTTGTTGTTGAATGGGAAGACTATGTCGACATGGTTGTTTTAATGCCTGCACATGAAATTTTATGACCTGTTAATTCAAGTGTGTGCTACACACAAAACCATCTGTTGTTGGATGTGATCATGTGAAGGCTATGTCAACATGTATTGTTGTGTAAGTAATTTGTGGTTGCTTAGCTAATATTGTGCTGGCTTCTCCTTTTTCCGTACAACCCATGGGTATGCCACTTAAGAGGTCCAACTCTTTCGTATTACATATCATTACTTAAGTACATGTTGTGTGAAGTAATCCTAAAGGCAAGAAAAGCTTATATCATATACCACATCTTGTTGATATGATAGTTACATGTTATATGGCGTATATCTCCTTGTTGTCAGTTACGTTGAGAAACATATGCCCGATAGATGAATTGTAATATCTTAAGTCGAAATTCTTGATTCGGGGTGTTGGTGGACCCACCTGTGATCTGAAAAGATGGAGAAAAAAATGCAGGCGTGTGCGAATCCCCTGGTTTTTCCTCTTTTTCTTTCCCCCCCACCTACCCCCTTTCCTTTTTCTTCCCTCCTCCTTTTTCTTTTCCACTCGGTTCACATTTCCTGGCTCCTCTCCTCCCTAGTGTTGCTCCTTCCCTGGCTTCTCCCCTGGTGGCGCCTCCTCCCTTCCTCCCTCCTGGCCGGCCAGCAACAGCAGCAGCAGCTCAGCCATTCCCTCTTCCTCCTCCTTGAAGGCGAGCATGGGTAGGGTTTGGGGCTTTCCTTGCTGCTCTTTGGGAGTTCTTGTTAGGTTAAAGTGGTCTAGGGTTCTTGGATTTGGGGATTTTGGGGGGCGGAAATTGGCTTTAGGGTTGGAGGGAACACTGTTAAGATTTCGAGCTGTGCTCAGACCAGTTTTGCGACTAGGTTTTGGGTAGGAAAGACTCTTTTCCTGAGTAGTTGGCTGTAGAGAAAGTGGTAGCTCGTGTTCTTAGGTTTCTGTAGAGTACAAGAACACAAAATTCCATTTAGCCAATTAAAAGTTATGACCTTTTTAGTGCAGGCTGCTCTAATTTAGTTCGTGTTGGTAGCTGAGATTTTGAACTGCTATTTAGGGCTATTTGCAAGTCGAATTAGAATTTTTCGTTGCCTAAATAAAGTTAGGAAATTTCTTGTAGATCAATAAAATGTCCTCTTTTGATTGATTTAGGTTCAGGAATCAAAAGTTATGCTAGTTTGAAGTTACTACCCTAAAATTGCAATCTGCTGAAAAAAAATTCAGAATCTGAACTGAAACTAAAAGTGCAATTTGAGGTCTTTAGGCTCAGTTTTTGAGTGAATGGATAGGGGTTAATTGTAGGGTATCCTCTTGTGGTCATTTAGAGCCCAAGAACTCAATTTTTTGTTTAGTCAATTAAAAGTTATGCCCATTTTAGTATAGACTGTCCTGAGTTAGGTTTAAAATTGTAGTCTATGTTCATCTGTAATCTGAGAATTTTTGGTGCATCTCCTGAATGAATGGCTATGGGGAAATGGTAGTTTCTCCTTTATGGTCAATTAGAGCACAAGAACACTCATTTTGGTTAAACCAATCAAAAGATATGCTTGTTTTAGTAAACACTGTCTAGACTGAATGTTTAACACTTGTAGCCTCTGTTCATTTCAATTCTGGACTGTTTGAGGCATATTTTGAATGGTTGGATGTAGAATTAAAGTTAGATTATCCTCTTGTGGTCCTTTATAGTGCAAGAACTCAAAATTTAGCTTAGCCATTTGGAAGATATGTTAAATTTCGTGCTTGCTGTCCAGAAATCCCTATTGTTGGAAATTGGGGGCTATTTTGAATTAGGGTGTAGAAGAGTTGTAGGTTGTGTGAAGTATATAGTTTATGAAAATGAATTTGCAAATGATATTTTTCAGGTGTGTATCCTCAGGAGTGGCATTGTACTCACGCCAGCCCCCTCCCCGCGGTTGAGGCAAGTGTATTGTGATGAATATGGCTTGGTGGCCGTATGATTGCTTATTGTTGTGATCTAATCGTTTGATATGAAGTGTTACCATGTCTTATTTTTGGATTTGATTAGACTAGTACGGATGGTAACTTATGAATGTGAGAATTGGCTATGTTTATGCATTTGGTTATGATTATGCAATAATGTAAAATGAATGTAGTTTGAAATTTATTTGTGTCAATTGCAGTTATGCATTCATCATGGAAGAGGCGACCCATTCTGATGTGGGCCTCTGTGCTCACACATAGTGAGCACGAGAAATCCTACCTCGTAGTCTCATACACACGGATGTATGGGAGCGAGACAGTAAGAGTAGGCCCTTCCACGGATGGAAGGGAATGAGAGGGTGCACACCGACGGGTGTGCACTCGGCAATACCGGTATGAGCTAAAAAAAAGGGCATTCATGAGCATGCATGTTGCATCCTATGGAGGAAAAAATAATAAATGATGATTTAATATGTGTTTTTCTTTTTACATAGTTAAAATAATTGTGCATGAATGTTTACTATCTGTTTATGTCATGTTGTATTGTAGCAATACACTTTGCTGAGTGATGAACTCACGCTTGTGCTTTGATATTTTTATTTTAGGTACCTCTAGGGCGACATTTTGGGAGACGGGCTAGCACACTTCACTCACAATGACTTCATATTGTTAGAATAGTGTAACACCTCCCTTAGGAGTGGTGCTAGGTCTAATGAACTTGATTTTTGAGTAGTTAATTTGTAAGTAGTTGTTGGTTATGTTGTCTCTACTTGTGGCTCCCTGTTCGGTGCATCATGGTGGTCTTTTGGATACCTTGCTTAGTTGATCATGCTCAGTTGGTTACGCTTACTAGTTGGATATCGTGAATGGTTTTTGTATGTTTTTTATATTGAATTGTTGTCTTTTGTCTGCTGCGTGGATGTCCAAGTTTTAGGGAAGGTGCTGCCGAAATTTGTAGTTTTATTCGTCAACCCACTAGTATGTACGTTCGTTTCGGGCTAATTTTCTAGCGTCTTGTGCTAGTTGCTGCTTAAGGATGTAACATTCAGGGCACCTGGAGTGCCGAGGTGTTACATGAATGCTAGTTAAAACATGCATATATAGTACTATGCCTGATAGATGAACTGCTACCCTCTCATAGTATATGTTTGTTGCAGCTGGGTACTATCTTTAATCCTATATGTTTCTGATCTAAATTAATTGAAATCTGATTTGGTAAAATAGACGACATGAAAAAGTTGTTGGATGCTAAACAAAAACTTGAGGTAGAGATAGAACAACTGAAGGGCAAGTTTGAGTTAACAGAAAAGATTTATGAGATTAAACAAGAACTAAAGGACATAGATGAAAAATTACATGATATTGAATCTCTTAACACGACACTAATCATTATGGACCGCAGGGCGAATGCAAAGCTGGAAGATGTAACACCCCGGCACCCCACATGCTGTAGATGTCACACCCTTAACAGCACCCAACATCCGACATGAAAAGAAAAAACATTGCAAAACAACTAACATACTAGTATGTTGCCGAATCAACTAAAAAATTTCAGCAGCATCTCCCCTAAAACTCGGACATCCACTCAGCAGATAAAAGACAAATTTCAATATATAAAGCATACACATTTCCCAACAGGATATCCAACTAAGCAACATATATATCATAGATGAGTAAGCCTGCCAAAAAAACCACCATGAAACAAAAGAGGAATTAAGAGTATAGCCACCCCATAACCAAAAATACAAGAATTCAAGCCATCATGCCATCAAGCCACTTACAAGCTAATCATCCAAAAGAACCAGTTCTTTAATATAGCAGCATTTCTAAAAGTGGTATAGCAATTAATCTAACCACATGATGATCAATGTGAGTGAAGTGGTGCTAGCCCTTCTCCCCAAATGCCGCTCTGGAGGTACCTAAAATAAAACAACACAAACAAGTGTGAGTTCAAAACTCAGCAAAGTGTATCATATCCACACATAATTATCTAATTAATAATTTCAGAAAATAGCATAAACATATTTCTTATACCAATCAACAAGTCCATAAACAATGATATCACCGACGATTACCACCTTCCCTTCATTACTCATTTAATATGCATACCTCATTAAACTCTTTGGATGAGTTCATGACTCATACAAGTCTCATTAAATCTCTTCGGATGAGTCCACGACTCTATCTCAACTCTACACATTACCATTTAACACAAGAATCATCATTAAAGATGCAATGCAACATGTATGCTCATGAATGCACCTTTCATAGCACATACCGGTATTGCCGAGTGCACACCCGGCGGTGTGCACCCTCTCGTTCCCTTCCATCCAGTGGAGGGGCCTACTCTTACTGTCTCGCTCCCATTCACCTCGGTGAATGGGAATACGAGGTAGGACTTTCGTGCTCACTACGTGTGAGCACAGAGGCCCACATCAGCATGGGTCGCCTCTTCTCTTATGAATGCACAAATGCAATGAAATGAATGAATAAAAGGGCAAATGCATTCTATTTCAACATTCACATCTCCATCAATAGGAACATAAATATAACCATCATCATCAAGTCAACCAATAGCATTAACATAACCTTTTAAATTCATAATCATTTAGCATTTCTCTTTTACCCATATAATGCAACATGCATTCACCACAACCATTTCAAAATCTTTCAACATAAATATACTCATAATGCTTAGCAAGAAATCGATATCCTAGTATCATACTAGTGATACACTTGCCTCTACCCGCGAGGAGTGGGGTGGCGTGAGGATGAAGCCACTCCCGAAGCTACTCCACCTGAAAAAAATAGCATTTACGCACACAACAATTAAAACTATATGGATTAGCACACCACATAACATTTCTAAACCCAAACTCAATACAACCCCAATCACAACAATTGGAATTCCGGGCAGGAGGTACTAAAAAGGGCATATCTCTCAAATGGCTAAGCCAAACTTTGAGTTCTTGTACTCACAATGACCACAAGAGGATAATCTAACTTTTATTCTATGGCCAACTATTCTATATATGCCTCAAACAGTCCCAGAATTGAAATGAACAGAGGCTACAAGAGTTAAACATTCAGTCTGGACAGTGTTTACTAAAACAAGCATATCTTTTGATTGGCTTAACCAAAATGAGTGTTCTTGTGCTCTAATTAACCATAAAAGGATAAAATACAATTCCCCATAGCCATTAATTCAGGAGATGTGCCAAAAATTCTCAGATTACAGATGAACAGAGACTGCACATTTTAAACCTAACTCAGGACAATCTATACTAAAATGGGTATAACTTTCAATTGGCTAAGCTAAAAGTTGAGTTCTTGGACTCTAAATGACCACAAAGGATAACCTACAATTACTCCCTATACATTCATTCAGAAACTGAGCCTAAAGTCCTCCACTTGCACTTTTAGTTTCAGTTCAGATTCAGAATTTTTCAGCAGATTCAAGTTTTAGGGTAGTAACTTCAAAATAGCATAACTTTTGATTCCTTAACCCAAATCAAGAAACATAGGATATTTTCGTGATCTACAGGAAATTTCCCAACTTTCTTCATGTAACCAAAAATTCTAATTAGACTTGCAAATAGCTCTAAACAGAAGTTCAAAATCCCAGCTACCAACACGAACTAAATCAGCGCAGCCTGAACTAAAAAGATCATAACTTTTAATTGGCTGAATGAAAATTTGTGTTCTTGTACTCTACTGAAACATAAGAACACGAGCTACAACTTGCTCTACAGCCAACTACTCAGGAAATGATTCTTTCTTGCCCAAAATATAGTCGCAAAACCGGTCTGAGCACAGCTCAAAAACTAAACAGTGTTACCTCGTACCCTAGCCATTTCCTCCCCAAAATCCCCAAATCCAAGGACCCTAGAACCAACCCCACCTGCTAGCACCTCCATTAGCATAGCAAGGACCAAAAAAGAATTGAATCCACTCACCACCAAAGGGAGAAATGAAGGAAGAACTGTTGCGCTTGCTGGCTGACCGAAATGGATGAGGGGATGGAGGCGCCACCAATGGAGAGGGAGGGGGAGGGGGAGGAGAGGAGACCAGGAGGGGGCTTGTGTGCTGGCTGGGAGGGAGAAGGGCCTTCGGCCAGGGAGGAGGAGACCCAAGCAAAAGCCAGCCAAGGAGGAAGAAGAGGCTGCGGGTGGGGAAAAGAAATGAGACGAGAAAAAAAAGTGCAGCACATGGGGGAAAGGGGAAAAAGGCAAAAGGAGTTAGGTGGGGAAAAGAAAACTCAGAGATTCACCCACCCAACTGCAATTTTTTTCATCTGACCAAAACACCGGTGGTCCACCAACTACCTAGATCAAGAACCTTCCGATCTGAAATATTATAGTGGGAAGAAAAAGAGGAAAAACAGGGAATTCACCCACCTGCCTGTATTTCCATATTTTTCAGATCACCAGCGGATCCACCAAACGCCCGACCAAGCATTCCTCGACTTGAAGAAAGATCCGCAATATTACAGAAGAAGCCAAAGTTGAGATTATAGAGGTAATATAAATATATCTACTATTTAATTTAACGTGGTTACTGATAATATACCAAGACACCATTTTCACAATAACATAATCACTTTTGTAGGGATTATGAGATATGACTGGAAGTCAATCGGTTATTGGTGTCAAACAAATGGGCACTGTGCTGGAGTTGTGAAACTTTAGAGAGAACCGAAAAGCCTTTATTACGGAAGCTACGGCACATATGATGGCAGACATGAAAAAGCCCTAAGGTTTTGTGTCTTGATCTATGAAATAATGTGATTTCTCAATGTACGCTTGTTAATATTTGTGGTATCATATTTTGTTAATGTATTGTCACCTGACATTATCCTTAATATTTGTTCATCTTGAATCTAATGACTGAATGGTGTTTTGCTTGTTGGAACCAAATGTTTTTCCTACCTCCTTCAGCAGACCTTCCATCATTAGTATCTGTCGTTTAGAAATTTTCTTCTGCTTAGATATTTTTGCAATGACATTTATAAGGCACAACAAGTTATATATTCTGTAATTGAATATCTAAATATCCTAGATGCATCGAGGCAACAACTTGTCTGATCAAGATCGTCTTAAAATATGAAGTTTTATAGTACTTTCATCTCCTTTCTTATTATAATATTGATGGATTCTAAGGCAAAATCTGTTTCATTCGCAGTTCGTCCCGAAAGGTGTAATGCTCTGATTTATCGCTTTCACTTCATCCTCATCCCCGAATGAAAATACCATAGACACCCTATTTTGCCTTGACAGAGCATGACAAGGATGAACCGTGAAATGAAATGGATTTTGCCTTGGAATCCATCAACATTATAATAAAAAAGGAGTTGAAAGCGCTACAAATGTTCATATTTTAAGACGATCTTGATCAGACAAGTTATTGCCTCGATGAATCTATGATGTTTAGATATTTAATTAAAAATTTATAACTGGTTATGCCTTGTAAATGTCGTTGCAGAAATTTTTTAACAAAAGAAAATTTTGAACAATAGATACTAATGATGGAAGTTTTGCTGAGGGGTGTAGGGAAAAATGTGGATCACACACGGTTCTAGATAAAAACCATCTATGATAGACTACATGACAGACGATTCTAGATAAAAACCGTCTGCGATACCATGACATCACAGACGACTTATAAATAGAACCGTTTGTGATATTGTATATCACAGACAGTTTGTGAACCGTCTAGGATATAACGCTATATCACCGACACATGGTTACAGACGGTTCGGAGAACCGTTTGTGATGACGGTTCCAAACTGTCTGTGATGTTATGATCTGTAGTAGTGTTAGTTCTAGCGTATGAGCAAGACAAGGTTGTGTGTTGTTTGGACTTATTTTCTTGCTAGTCGATAGTAATTATTTTTGTCTTCTTAATCATGTTCTTTGCTACTGTGTATACATACAAGCAAGTCACTAGGTCCTTTTACGTTCTTCAAAAGCCAAAGCTTAGGAATGTTACTAATTAAACATGATCTTCTCACTCCTAATTCACTCATGCATGAAGCATGCATTGTTTAATTTTACCATTATGTCCTTTTGTTATGATTTTACATAGATTTAAATCAATAGAAGATTATATGGTCTTGTTTGCACCAAGATTTGGTAGGTATGGTCAAAACTGTTAGGCTAAGGATTAAGAGATATTGTAGCCGACATCGGATATGGAAAGAGAAGTTTGAGTATGGATTAGGACATATATTTATCTAAAAACAAGAAGGATACTGTCCGAGTAGAGGCTGATACGGATCATAGTCTGCAACGTATTGGAGATGGACACGATCGGCCGATAGCTATAAAAGATGGTCAAGGGCAAGCGAGACCCAACACAATCCAATCAACCAATTCGCATTACTTTTTTGTACTTTTTCGTTGACTAGGAGTAGCCTCTATAATTTAGAATATTTGTAATTCGATCTAGACCAATAAAGTTGCGCATCGCCGATTGTTGATCTTCATCAATTACGCCATCAGGTTTGATTTTTCTCTGATTTAGTTGCGCATCGCCTTCTTCGGAAAAGTTCTACCTTTATTATCTGGTTAGACCTAATCGGCTAATTAGATTTACCGTTACCTTAGATTTGATCGGCTTGTAAAGCTGTTTAGATCTTTTGCTGATCGTTTTACTAGATTGGCATTGAGCAAAATTTTAGTTATCTTATCGATTGCAGGATCAAATCGGTTGGCATGCCACGAACCTCAGAACCCGACGTTCGTCCAGTGTGTTGTGATCGATAAACCCTACTTCAAGGTTTTGGTGTCCAGAGGTCTATTTGATCAGAATTAGTACATTTTAAAACCAAATGAACTAACCACAACATAAGTCATTTTAGTTTTGGGCAGATGGATTAAGGAGTGAGACAAAATGAATTTAGTGTCTTCATTCCACACTTTAGTGGTTCCTCCCTTGAATATGTTGTGAACGAGAGAAGGGTTGTGAGATATACCTCATTTATTGATGAGAATATGTGTATTCATTCAATAAAGGTATGATAAGAATAAGTGATAGAAATATACCTTGAAATTGTAGAACAACTAATTTTTAAGGAAAACTTCAAAAAGTAAAACGACTTATATTTCGAACCAAAGTGAGTAGTTGATTTGCTCACCTTTATGTCATACTTATGGAGATAACTGACATATGTATAAATAGATCACTATGTTTTTCCTATGCATATGAGTTTAGTATGAGACATAAATACAATAATGTCATATTAAGAAAAACTAAAAGATATAGCAATTGGTCATGCAACGTCTTTTAAATCAAGAGACAAGTATTGCAATATTAATACAGAAATGTCACTACTATAGAATTGTACATCAGAATCGGTTCTTTTTTGTCATTACAGTCGGTTCAAGTGGCGATACGAAGCCTTTAGATAGTGATGAGGTGGAGCTATCACAGTCGGTTTTGGCCCGATTGTGATAAAGCCTCATTAGAATCGATTCTTAGGTGAAACCAATTCTGATGATCACATTATCACAATCGGTTCTCTTGAAGAACCGATTCTGATAAAGGGTCATCAGAATCAGTTTTTTGAAGGAAGCGATTGTGATGACCCCCTCATTAGAATCAGTTCTTGTGTAGAACCAATTCTGATGACGTGGTTATCAGAATCGGTTCCACACAAGAACCGATTCTAATGAAGGGGTCATCACAATCGCTTCCTTCAAAGAACCGATTGTAATGGTATGGTTATCACAATCGCTTCCGTAAAAGAACCGATTCTACTGATGCGGTCATCACAATCGCTTCCGTAAAAGAACCGATTCTACTGATGGTCATCACAATCGCTTGCTTAAAAGAACTGATTCTAATGATAGGGTCATCACAATCGCTTCCTTAAAAAAACCGATTCTGATGAGACGTCATCAGAATCATATATATAAGAACCGATTCCAATTATGTGGTTATCAGAATCGGTTCCACATAAGAACCGATTCTGATGACCCTCATGGGAGTATTCCAATTTTGCATATTATCCAAAATAGCACATATTAACAATATGCATATATCACATTCACAATAGAGAACACGAATGCACATATCACATTCACGTAACACGAACACTTAAATTACAATACATATAGCCCATTCGCTCACAAGATACAAACACAAACATGCTTAACAATCAAGACACGTGCATATATATCACATTGACATATACAATTAATATTGTTTCTATATGGACTAGTAGGACGCTTCGGGATCTCTAAACCTACCGTCCTCCGATATAACTTCTAACCAGTACCACTCGCATAAGTGGTCTCGTGAATTGTTGGTGCTTTCTTTGCCTAAGCTCTTTCGGGGATATTGATCTTACTCAAAAATGTAAATGAGTGCACAAACTTAAGTTTCAAAATTTGTATGTGAAAGGCTAAGTATGCATGTACTCTCGAATGGGAAACGTAGGTTACGCAACGTAAACTCTAACATATGTTGAGAGAAGAGACAAAAGTATTGTGCCAAAAATGAACACATGTAATATGCTGAAAATAAACTGTAACATAGGATCAAGAGAAATTGCATTAGCCAGACTGTATATGATCCCATGACTGTATATGAAAAGCTTTGCATGAACAGAAAACCAACAATAAGCTCTGTTGTAACGGTAGTATAATTCAATCAATTAGGCCTAACCTTTGTGTAAGCTCAGATCCTAAAATTGATCCAAGAAACATGGGATCGCACTTACTATAAATAGTAAGAACAAAACAGAGCATTTTGCTAGGTAAGGGTGAGAAAAATGTACCTTCCGACTAGTATTCTCCTTGACACCTTTTAATTGGATCCGCGGCTAATTCAGGCAACCGAATGGGATTCTGAATGTTTGAAGCAATAGAAAATAGAATTATAAGGTCTCAAACAAGACAATTAACATATCCGAGAAAAGCTCAAGTTGATCAGACAAACTACTTAGCAGATTCAGCATATTATCCATTCGTAGTACTAGAAATGCATTATCTGACAATAGACCGTTTACTCACGGAAAAATGTCTAGCTGATTAGGCATGCTACTTTGCACTTTGCCAAATTCATTCCTGACATTACACTTTAATCAGAACCAAACCTTAAAGGGTCAATGATCAAAAGTACTACAAGGACAATAAGAAAAAGTTTGCTGTGGAAATGAGCAAATAATTTTCTACGAGTAGTTGCATTCTACTACTTGCAACCCTAAACAAGTAAACAACTCAAAACATATGAAGGGAAAAGCGCCCAGATAACCAAAACAATAAGCTGAAGATCAACATAGTAGATTAAATTTCTAAACAGCGTATGGAACATAACATAACCATGTATTTTTGCAATTGGTGACAGTTGTGAACAATTCTCCGTGAAACCCTTAACATAAAAAAGGTTTCATCTAAACTAGTTGGGCTCCAGGCATTGCATTTTACTTCAGGATGATGACAACTTCACAACACTGGGAAGTAGATGTGATATTCTGTTGACCACCTACGCTGTAATAAATGGCATTGTTAAATGCATAAACTAATTGAAGGCACTGGCAAATATAGTTGGGCTGGCAATTGGTGAAATGTGTTTCCCCCTTATTTTATGAACCCATTTGCATTTGCAGTTGTTATTACTTGGGCACAATCAACCAAAAGCGAATCATATGCAAGGCAATTCACTAGTTCCCTGTCAATGGTGATTGGGCATTTGTGCATCCAAACATACAGAGATAATACTTCGCAAGCAACAAGGCACTAGACAAAGTTCATCCAACTCACATCTCACTTGACAATCAGAAATTGCAAGCTACAGTCATATATATGGTTTCATTTTTGTGTCCCTGAAATGATACTCAAGTTTCGATATTTGTTCATGACCACTAGCTAGTACCTGAAATATTGAGTCTTGATGTATCATATTAGCAAAGATGTATACCTAGTACAATACATGGTACAAATTATGAAAAATACGATTTGAAACAGGATGGTCTTCTGAAATGGAGTAGACAGATGCTATAGAATTGGTAACATTGATCTTTTTGGAGCATAAGTCATTTGAAGCACAAAAGACCTTGCAAGCTCACAAGGAACTAATTTGGTTCAGATTTTTACCTCGAGGATGATGGCACACGGGGATGATGAGCTCACGGGGAGGAGGCCGTGATAGCATCTAGGCACCCCTCAATTCTATTACTGTATTATTATGGTTTTGGTATTGATGACTAAGGTTGTAATACTCAAAGCTTTGAAGAAAAGAAGCTGGAATCTATGATGGAACAAGTTGGGCTAACAAGATTGGTATTCAGTTTATAGTTTATATCTTGGGAGGTGATTCAAGACAAATAGTCTAGGTCTGTTTTCTTTTTGGTTGTCCAAAAGAGGGACTTTGCACAAGCAAATAGGTTGTTAGGCAAAGGCAAAACTAGATCTCTCGGAGCATAAGACACTTAGACTTTATCCTTGTGAGATCTTATCTCTTAGTACATCGGACCAATCTTTATCTATCCTTTTCTTCAGTCCGTTGCGTACCTTGAAACTATTCTACGTCAAAACTCCCTTTTTGATATCTGATCATTAGATATTCGTTTTCATATTCACATATCCGTGATTAAAACCTTCTTTGAAAATCTTCCTATAGCCAAAAGTTTGCCTATATATGTCGGACCAAAATATCGTCGGTTTCCCATCTACAGCAGACCAAATATTTGGTCCGCACTCTTTCAGTTTATAAATTTTGGCCGGACTGAATCTTTGATGTCTTTTTGAATCGAAACCTAAAATGAGTTTTCTCTATCTTCAAAAGAATTTTACTCAGGAAACGGACCAAGCATTCGTGTTTAAAATATCTCAGTTCATTGCTAAAATAAAAAGCTTGGATAAAAACTTATCTTTATTGAAAAGGTCCTTGGCACCAATCTTCTGAAAAGTCCATGTATGACGGACCAAAAATTTGGTCCGACGTACATGTGTCTCAGTGCCAGACCAATCTTCTGAAAAGTCCATGTATGACGGACCAAAAATTTGGTCCGGCGTACATGTGTCTCTGTGCCAGACCAATCTTTTGAAAAGTCCATGTATGACGGACCAAAAATTTGGTCCGACGTACATAGGTCTCTATGCCAGTCCTATCTTTTAAAAGTCCATGTGTAACGGACTAAACAAATTGGTCGGTCGCTCATGTTGTCTCTCAGTTGTATGCCGGACCATCCTCTATAAGTAACCCATGTACTATGGACCAAAATTTTTGGTCCGTCGTGAACTCTCAAATTTGCTCCGTCATACACATATCCAGTATCGCTAGGCACTGATACTTAGTCCATTGTACGTGTATATTTCTGTTGTTTCTGACATCTGACACGCCCAATGCTCATCAGAGCAGGTGTAACGGCTACTTTCACTCCAAATGGCTATATAAGCATTTCCTAAGCCATTTTCCAAAATACAGATGAACTCCTTACACTTTGGTATTGAAATATAGCTCTCATTCTCAAAAGGAGTCTGTGCTTCATCTTCACACAAAAATTCTCATACATCTCTAAGTGTGTTAGCTCCAAGTCAGTGTCTAGTTGTGTGAATTGCAAAATGAATCAAGAGACAGAACTTGTGCAAAGTTTATTACTCTTAGATCTTAGTGATCCTAGACAGCTTGGAGGAAGTGAACAGTGTGACCTGTCCAAAGGTGTTTGTGGAAGGCAACTGTATTTGTGAGAGGTTTGGAACTCACCTCACTCGAGTAGTGAAAGAGTTACCTGAGTGATCGCCAGAGCTACTGCGACTAGCTCTGGAGAAGCAGAACTTCGAAAGAAGTGCTTCAACGTGGATTAGGAGTGCGGCTCTGAACCACGGGATAAATCTTTGTCTCTCTTGTGTCATTTCGTTTATTGCTTTCGCTGTTATCTTTAGTTGTTTTGAATTCTGTATTATCCTTGCAGTAATCTGCTCTTTGATTAATTCAGTTAGTTGTTTAAAATAGTTAAAACTTGTTGAAATTGCCTATTCACCCCCCCTCTAGGACAACTCGATCCTTCAAGTGGTATCAGAGCGGGTTTACCTTGTTTAGCTTAACTAGCTTTGGTAAATGGCTGAGGAAAATGGTTCTGCAACTGTTAGTATTGGTAGAGTACCTGTCTTTGATGGCACAAACTATGCTTATTGGAAAATTAGGATGAGATGCTATTTAGAAGCTGTCGGGTATGATGTGTGGAGGGTTACAGAGAAGCCTATGCCTCCTCGTGTCATACCTGAAGGGCAATCTGCATATGGAGAACCCACTCCTGGTGAGATTCAAAATATGCAGTATGATGCTCAAGCTACAAATGTCATATTTTCTTGTCTTAGCTTAGAAGTTTTTGATAGAGTAAGTAATCTTACATCAGCTTATGACATATGGACAACATTACAAGAAATTCATGAAGGTACCTCTGATGTAAAAGAAGAAAAATACTATGTTGTTAGGGAAAAATTTAATCAATTCAAAATGCTTTCTCAAGAAAATGCAAATGACATATTCTCTAGGCTAAATCCTATTGTCAACGAACTAAAGGGCCTAGGAACTAAAATTTCAGATGTTGAAGTATGCAGGAAGATGATTAGAGTGCTTCCACGGACATATCACAGCTTGATCACATATCTGTCTAACAGTGGTGATCTTAAAAGACTCACTCCAACTGAACTATTGGGCAAAATATCTGCTCATGAGCTCACATTGGCTGATGAAGATGCTCCAAGAAAGAAATCCATTGCATTAAAAGCCAAGGAAGTTATTCAAGACTCATCTGATGAAGATGATGATGAGTCAAGTGAAGATGAGGATGAAGATGTGAAGAAATTAGCTCTACTCATGAGAAGAGCCAACAAACTTATGAGAAGAGTCAATTTCAAAGACAGGTCAAATTCTTACTCAAAGAAAAATCCTTTTTCTAATGTTGTATGCTTTGAATGCAATGAAAAAGGGCACATAGCTGCTCGGTGCCCAACAAAATCAAGAAGAAGAGCAAGTACAAGAATAAGGATGATGAGGATGAGGAAAAGACTCATGAAAAACCAAAGAAGTTTTTCAAGAAGAGCTACTCCAAGAGATTTATGAAGAAAGGAAAAGGAGAAGCTCACATAGGAGAATGGGTCACTGATGATGAAAGTGAAAGTGAAAACTCATCCTCAGATGAAGAAAGTTCAAAGTCAAAGGGGCTAGCTGGACTCACGCTAGATGAGTCAACTCTACCGCCACCCTCATTTCCTCTGTGCCTTATGGCAAGATCAGATGAGGAAAAGGTTAGTGACTCTCCTTCTTATGATGAGCTAGTGGAACTAGTTGAAGAACTAAATAATGCCTTGCATGATAAAACAAATTCAACTAGAACTCTTAAGAAGACTATCTCTAGCTTGCTTAATGATCAAAGGATGCTAACAGACAAGTATGAAAAACTTATGCATGAACATGAAAAGTCTGTACAAATTCATAATGATCTAGTTACAAGTCATGCTTTGCTTGCAAAAAATTATGAAGAGCTGCAAATTAACTACTATGAGCTAGAAATTGAAAATGAAATGCTGGCTAAATCCAGTCATGTCTTTTAAGTGATATATCTATCTCATGTGACTCTTCAAAAGAAGAAATATTGACTCTTGGTTCTTCTGATGCTTGCAAAGGAAATTGCAAATATGTTTCCTGTGTCAAAGAGCTTGAAACAGAGAATAAAGAACTAAAAGCTAAGATAGCAACATTTGATAAAGGTTTAGAAAAATGCTTTCTGGGAAGTACTACTCTTGACAAAATTCTTGTTGGATAGAGACCAAATTTGGGCAAAAAGGGCTTGGGGTTTAAACTCAACAGTTTGCCAAATAAAAATGGATCAAGTCATGCTAAACAAATGTTTGTCAAGAAAAGCACTCAATGTTATTATTGTCATAAATCAAATCATGAATCAAAAAATTGCTATCTTGCAAATGTTTCTCATGCCAAAAAGGATTGCATAGTAGATGCCCATTACATGTTATTTAAAGATTTCAGGGGCAAAGCAAATGTGAAATATGTGGGTCCCTCAAATCTAAATAAGAAGCTTAAAGCTGTCTGGGTACCTAAGGTCATGTTGATAAATCCTTTCAAACCTAAGATGACTGTAACTAACATCAAAGGACCCAAAAGTATTTGGGTACCTAAAGTGAAGAAATGACTTGTAGGTAAATTATAAGAGTGGAGGCAGACATTGGGTCATTGACAGTGGCTACACTCAACACATGACCGGTACCTCAAGAATGTTCACCTCAATTGAAGGAGAAAGTGATCCAAGTCACAAAATTACCTTTGGAGACAACAGCAAAAGAAAGGTAAAAGGTCTTGGTAAGATTGCCATATCAAATGATCACTCTATTGAAAATGTTCTTCTCGTTGATTCCTTAAACTTCAATCTATTATCTGTTGCTCAATTGTGTGATCTTGGATTCCATTGTAACTTCGCTTCTGATGGGGTAACTGTATTTGATAAACATGAAAAGCTTATATTCAAAGGTTTCAGATTTCAAAATCTCTATTTAGTAGATTTCAAATCTAACTCCTCATGTATCTCAACATGTCTGTTAGCTAAAGTTTCCCTTGGATGGCTTTGGCATAGGCATCTTGGGCATGTATGTATGTCTAATCTGAAAAAGCTTTTCAAAAATGAGCTAGTGGTGGGATTGAAAGATGTCAAATTTGAAAAGAATAAGTTATGTAGCGCCTGTCAAGCAGGCAAACAAGTAGCTAATTCCCACCCAATTAAAAGTATCATGTCCACCACTAGACCACTTGAGCTTTTGCATATGGATGTGTTTGGTCCCACCTCATATGCTAGCATTGGTGGTAACTCATATTGTCTGGTAATTGTTGATGATTTTTCCAGATTCACTTGGGTATTCTTTTTGCCAAATAAAAGTGAAGTTGGAAAAATATTCAAAACTTTTGCTAAAAGGGCTCAAAATGAATTTGATTGTCCCATCAAGAAAATAAGAAGTGACAATGGATCTGAGTTTGTTAACACAAATATCATTGAATACTGTGATAAATTAGGAATTAAACATGAACTCTCAGCTACATATACTCCTCAGCAAAATGGTGTTGTTGAAAGGAAAAATCGAACCTTGATTGAAATGGCTAGATCTATGCTAGATGAATATGAAACCTCTGATGCTTTTTGGGCTGAAGCTATCAATACTGTTTGTCATGCTGTAAATAGACTTTATCTTCATAGATTACTTAAGAAAACTCCTTATGAACTATTGGTAGGAAGAAGACCAAATGTCTCATATTTTCGTGTGTTTGGTTGCAAGGTCTATATCTATAAAAAGAGAACTCATTTGGGAAATTTCAAACTAGATGTGACACTGGCTTCATGCTAGGATATTCCTCTAAGTCCAAAGCATATAGGGTCTTTAATAATGCTACTGGACTGGTAGAAGAAACTTATGATGTAAAATCTGATGAATCTAATAGCTCACAAGGTGAGCATGAAAATTTAGATGATGTAGGAGATGATGGCTTGGCACAAGCAATGAAAAAGATGGAACTAGGTGATATTCGACCAAAGGAATACAAGGATGAACTTCCCACTCAATCAATGGTGCCTCATGTTGGAACTCAAGATGAAATAGAAGAAGAAAAAGAACAAGAGTGTCCAGTTTTCATCAAAAGTCATCATAACATTGCTAAGGATCATCCCTCAGACCAAATCATTGGTCAATTCAGTAAGGGTGTTCAAACTTGTTCTAGACAAGCTTCTTTTTGTGAACATTACTCTTTTGTCTCGTGTATTGAACCTAAAACAGTGGAAGAAGCACTAGAAGATGCTGATGGGATAATTGCTATGGAAGAGGAACTTAACAATTTTGAAAGAAACAAAGTCTGGAGCTTAACAAATTGCCCAAAGGATCACAATGTTATTGGTACAAAATGGGTGTTTAGAAATAAGCAAGATGAAAATGGAGTGGTGATAAGGAATAAAGCCAGACTTGTAGCTCAAGGATTTACGCAAATAGAAGGACTAGACTATGGAGAGACTTATGCCCCAGTGGCTCGTCTTGAAGCTATTCGGTTTCTTCTTGCCTTTGCTGCTCATTTTAATATTACTCTATTTCAAATGGATGTAAAAAGTGCATTTCTAAATGGATTCAAATCATGTGTATAAATTATCTAAGGCACTCTATGAAGAGGAACGCGATATGCTACACTAGCACATAAAAAAAACTATCGCGTAACCAGAAAGCTACTCGTAAGAAGGGGATCACAGATAAGATTACCACTAGATGCGCAGTTGCGGAATCCTTCACGCGTCGATGTAGTGGATCGTCCTCGCCGCAGTCGTTGCGTTGATGGAGCGGATCGCCCTCGTCTCGCTGTGGAACGTCCTCCCACACCGCAGTCGCAGCAGCATCACCGCAGTAGTCCACACGTCCAGGGATGGAACGCCGTGCGTCGGTGTGCAAGCACCTGGTCGTTCGGTAGGGGCAACGAGAAGAGGAGGCAAGGGTTTCGAGTGAATCACTTCTAAACCGTGGGAAAGCACACCCTGCGCCCACCCTCCTCCCTTCCTTATATACCCACGAGATGAAACCCTAAAACAAGGCCCATCAGCGTGCTAAGCCCACGAGTTCCATTAATTATGGATCCAATCCAAATTAATACGCCCCAGCCCTTTAAGTGTGTGACCCTGCAGGTTCACGTACATTTGGACATGGATTCGAAAAACTCCTTTTCAATCCAATAGTTGGTAGCGGCTCCTTGCAAAGTATGCTAACTCCCAAACATACTATGATCAAATCGGACAGAACCTATCAAAAGTACTCATGTAATAATCCCTTTGCCAAGTATATGAAGATTGAACTCAAGGCGAGAAGCATGTTATCCTTTGATGATTCAATCCATCTCTCGTATCCGTGATATATTAATAAGTTGTGATTGACTCCTCAATCACGGCATGGCCATGCGCTTCCTTAATCATATCACACGAGTGACCTTGTCATATATCTCCGTTTCATTGGAGTGGCAAATTCCATCTTGACTGCTCACTTCCCTCTGCACGTTTCATAGTAAACATGAAAGCTACCTTTATAACTATCTGGTTAGGAAGTAGTGTTTGATAGCCCCAAGGAAAACTATTACACATGTAGGGAATATGACAATCTCAGGTCTAAGGATCATACATCTACTAGGCATGAGATACACTGATGACACATAAGAATGAAACATTCTCGTAGTGTCCCATTGCGGGTCTATCTAACCCATGTTCTTCAACATGCGTCCACAATGTATAGATGATATCTCTATATCCCATGATCTATGAAGCATGATCATCGATCACTACATGTGTTGATCTATTCATCGTTGTCCTATACGATGATATCCGATCAGAGATATTTATCGAATTATATCAATAAGTAAAGAGCTTCATAAGCAAGTCACATACTTGTTGATCAATATAATGATATACATTCATTGAACCAATAATCATATTATTATTCATAAACATAGTCATGTTACAATCATCTAAATGATTACCTCAAGGGCATAGCACTAACAATCTCCCACTTGCACTTGAGTCAATCAATTAAGTATCTAATACCAATAGACCTCGTGTGCGCCTCATGCTTAGGCTGTGGCAGTAGCTTTGTCAACAGATCGGCCACATTGGCTTCCGTATGTACTTTGCATATTCTCACTTCACCCCTATCCACAATCTCGCGAATAAGGTGAAAGCGCCGGAGTATGTGTTTAGACTTCTGATGTGATCTAGGCTCTTTTGCTTGTGCAATGGCACCACTATTATCACAATAGATGTCTATTGGACTAGAGGCACTAGCGACCACACCAAGCTCTGTGATAAACTTCTTAATCCACACAGCTTCTTTTGCAGCCTCCGAAGCCGCAATGTACTCCGCTTCTGTCGTAGAGTCGGCCACCGTGTTTTGCTTGGAACTCTTCCAGCTTACTGGTCCTCCATAAAGTGTAAACACAAATCTGGATTGCGATCGAAAATCATCTTTGTCAGTTTGGAAGCTTGCATCAGTGTAACCCTTTGCAACCAGATCTTCCTCACCTCCAAAAACAAGGAACATACCCTTAGTTCTTCTCAAGTACTTCAGGATATTTTTTATGGCTATCCAATGACCATCACCAGGATCCGCTTGGTATCTGCTCGTGACACTTAGAGCATATGAGACATCTGAACGTGTACAAATCATGGCATACATAATAGACCCAATAGCTGAAGCATATGGAATCTTGCTCATTCTGTTTCGCTCATCAGATGTCGAAAGACACTGATTCTTGTAGAGACTAATGCCATGTGACATTGGCATGAAACCTCTCTTGGATTCATGCATATTGAACCTTTTCAATATCTTGTCAATGTACGTTTCCTGACTTAATCAAATTAACCTTTTTGATCTATCTCTATAGATTTTTATGCCCAAGATATAGCATGCTTCTCCCAAGTCCTTCATTGAGAAACTCCTTTTCAATGAAGTCTTAACATCTTCAAGCATAGGAATATCATTCCCGATCAATAATATGTCATCCACATACAAAATCAGAAATACAAGTGCGCTCCCACTAGCCTTCTTGTAAACACAAGGCTCTTCTTCATTTTTGATAAAGTCAAACCCTTCGACTACTTCATCAAAACGAATATTCCAACTCCGAGATACTTGCTTTAATCCATAAATGGATCTTTGAAGCTTGCATACCCTTTTAGCATATTTAGGATCAACAAAACCTTCAGGTTGTATCATGTATACATCCTCAGAAAGATTCCCATTAAGGAAGGCTGTTTTGACATCCATCTGCCATATTTCATAATCAAAATATGCAGCAATAGCTAAAATGATCCGGACAGACTTGAGCATGGCTACCGGTGAGAAGGTTTCATCATAGTCAACTCCTTGAACTTGGTTGAAACCCTTTGCCACCAACCGTGCTTTATAGATCTGAACATTTCCATCTACATCTATCTTCTTCTTGAAAATCCATTTGCATTCAATGGTTTTTACACCATCAGGAGAATCGACCAAGTTCCAAACTTGATTGTCATGCATGGATTGAATTTCGATCTCATGGCTTCAAGCCATTTTTCGGAGTTTGGGTCCATCATTGCTTCTTCATAAGTCGTGGGCTCATCATTGTCCAACAATAATATGTCATTCCCATATCTTATAGGTACATGACGTGGCCTCCCTGACCTACGTGGGGCTGGAGTCTCTTCCACAGGTTGTACAACACTTTGTACATCTTGTGAAGGTTCAGTGGTAGCTTGAACATATTCATGTGATTCTCGAACTTCATCAAGATACACATCACTCCTACTGAATTCTTTTGAAAGAAACTCTTTCTCCAAAAGACACCATTTCGAGCAACAAAAACTTTGTTCTCGTTTCTTTTGTAAAAGTAATATCCATTTGTTTCTTTAGGATACCCCACAAAAAAGCATTTTTCTGATTTAGGTGCGAGTTTATCTGATTGTAAACATTTTACATAAGCCTCACATCCCCATTTCTTGAGAAATGACAACATGGGACTTCTCCCAGTCCATATCTCATATGGCGTCTTCTCAACGGATTTTGATGGGACCCTATTCAAAGTGAACGCAGCTGTCTCTAGAGCGAAACCCCAGAAGGATAATGGCAGATCTGTTTGGCTCATCATTGACCGAACCATATCTAATAAAGTTCGGTTTCGTCGTTCAGACATGCCATTCCATTGAGGCGTTCCTGGCGGAGTAAGTTGCAGAACGATTCCACATTGCTTTAGGTGATCACCAAACTCTTGGCTCAAGTATTCGCCACCACGATCTGATCGTAAGTGTTTTATTGATTTGCCAAGTTGATTTTGTACTTCATTTTGAAACTCTTTGAACCTTTCAAAAGTTTCAGATTTATGCCTCATTAAATAGATATATCCATATCTACTAAAGTCATCGATAAAAGTTACAAAGTACTGAAACCCACCCCTAGCAGTCGAGCTCATTGGTCCACATACATCTGTATGTACTAGGGCCAATAACTCACTCGTTCTCTCACTAAAACCTGTGAAAGGGGCTTTTGTCATCTTGCCAAGTAAACAAGATTCACATGTTTCAAATGATTCAAAATCAAATGAGGTTAGAAGTCCATCACCATGGAGCTTCTTCATGCGCTTCTCATTTATATGACCTAAGCGACAATGCCATAAAAGGTAGGGTTCAAATCATTAGGCCGATGCCTTTTACATTAATGTTATAGATGATTTCTCTTGAGTTCAAGGACGCGTACAACCCATCCACCATAGGGCAACGACCATAATACATATCATTCAAAAATATTGAACAAACAAAGTTCTTTATTATGAAATCATAACCTTCATGTTCCAAACAAGAAGATGAAATAATGTTTCTACTCAAAGATGGAACAAAATAACAATTATTGAGTTCTAAAACTAATCTCAAGGCAAATGCAATGGGTATGTGCCAACGGCAAGACCAGAACTCTTGCTTTATTCCCCACGCCAAGATCCACTTCTCCTTTTGCCAAGTCTCTACTCTTTATCAGCCCCTGCATCGAATTGCAAATGTGAGCAACCGAACCGGTATCATATACCCATGAGCTGAGTGAAGAAGTAGCAAGATTAATTTCTATAACATTAATACCTGAAGTGGAAACCACATTTCCATTCTTCTTATCTGCTAGGTACTTTTCGCAGTTCCGTTTCCAATGTCCTGATTTCTTGCAATAGAAACATTGGGTATCAGGTTGAGGGCCAACTTTAAGCTTCTGAAGCTTATTTTTGAGGCTTGCGATCTCATCTTGAGCCTTGCCCTTGCCCTTGCCCTTGCTCTTTCTCGTTCCCCCAGCCTTAGCCTTCATCTTTTTGAATGCAGTTATTTTCTGAACCATCATCACATGATTGGGTTTTTTCTTAATGCTTTCCTCGGTAGCCTTGAGCATCCCATGTAGCTCGGTTAGGCTCTTCTCCATGCTATTCATATGAAAATTCATAATGAATGGCTCAAAGCTCGAGGCGTAGACTGAGAATAACATCTGTGGCCAAACCGAGGCTAAGGGAAACTCAAGTTTTTCCAATCTCCCAATATAACCAATCATCTTGATCACATGAGGGCTGACCGGACTGCCTTCAGCCAGCTTACAAGCAAATAAAAGCTTTGAGATACCATACCTCTCACCTCTTGCTTGATTCCCAAACGTGCCCTTCAAGCCCACAATCATATTGTAAGCATCCTGATCCTCATATTGCTTTTGGAGCTCAGAGTCCATGGTGACTAGCATGAGACAGTGACTGCATGTAGCATTAACATGCTTTTCATATTCAACCTTCAAATTGTGAGGAGCATTTTGGTGGTTCATCAGGAATTGGATTCTC
Source organism: Otatea glauca (assembly GCA_036346275.1). Classification (NCBI taxonomy): domain Eukaryota; kingdom Viridiplantae; phylum Streptophyta; class Magnoliopsida; order Poales; family Poaceae; genus Otatea; species Otatea glauca. The sequence continues at coordinate 53,582,745 of CM070715.1, read as the reverse complement.
TAGAACGTAGTCCTTCTTTTCATGCTTGAGAACAATTCTCAGGTTGCGATACCAATCAACAAAATTAGTTCCATTAAGTTTTTCCCTTTCCAAAACTGATCTCAAAGAAAAACTAGGTGTAGCAGGAGTAGGAGAAGGTGCCATTGAACTACAACAAAAACATGCAAAGATTCTAAGCACTATGTTTATATAAAAATTTTATTAAACATTTTAATAAAAGACACTCCTATTTTATGTCCCTTTTATAGACACATAGTGAGTATTCAAGATCCATATTCATCAAACAATAGTGAGCTTTGGCATCACTGCTAGAAATTTAATGACATAGGTAAGCAACACCTTTGCTAATTACATCTTATATAACTCTTGTTTGTTGAGTATGAAAACAAGTAATGAATGCCTCCGTCAACTTGACTCATGGCCAGTCAACTCGCCCTAGGGCTCACATGAGGGAGGGAGCACTTCCCGTATTCGGGTGCCAATTAAGAAACCTGCCTCATGTGTGTTTTCCTAGACACCAATTGTCTTGTATAGGTTCCTTCATTACTGAAATCAAACCCCAACCACTTATGTCCTCAAGCCCAAAACCGTTTTGATAGCTTGATTAAAACTACCATTGTTATGCGTGATGTGTCCAACACATCCCTATCATCTATTAAGATAGCCATTGATATACTACTTTGGCAGTCATATCAATAACGATCTAAATTTTTGATAGGTGCAACAATTGGATGGACATTTTGATTTAAAATTTTAACTATAGGGATGAACAAAATCTACTAAGAACATGGCATCACATGCAATGAGCATAAAGAAAATAGCAAGGATTAAACACACATCCACGTAAAATCGAATAAGTCGTGAAATAGCATGGCCCTTAGCATTAAGATCTCCATCATCATGCTTGTTTGTTCACCTTGCCACCTTGCTGGATTTGTTCACCTAGCCACCTTGATTGATACCATCGTCTTCATCATTATGGATGCAACACCTTACAGCTTTTGATAATGAATTTTACATGAGGGTTTGAAGCATCACAAGTCGACACGCAGGTCGTTATACAAATTAAATAGCCTTATGGCTTGACATGGCACGTAGGCCATGTGGAAATTACATGCATCACATACACATAGGCCATACTATTTCACATAATCCCCTGCAAAAACGAGTTAAACAAAAGCAACCCTACGACTCCGGGGTCCGAGGGGCAGCGCCCCTGGCGGGGTCCAAGGGGCATGTCTTCTGTTAAAAGAAAACACCCTCAAAATTTCCACGGATCAACCAAATTGACCCAATCCGATCTAATCTGATTGGCTTGGTCCCATATGGATACGTTTCAGAAACCCTGATGGTGGTAACCCGACCAGTAAGGGTAACGTCGTACTATGAACGGACTCACCCAAATCAATATTGAATCGGTTTGCGCTTACCATGGATCAACTAGATTGACCCAATCCAACTCAATCTGATTGGCTTGGTCCCATATGGATACGTTACAGAAACCCTGATGGCGGTAACCCGACCGGTAAGGGTAACGTAATACCATGAACGGACTCACCCAAATCAAGATTGAGTCAGTTTGCACTTTCCTCAAACCCTAAACCGATCGATCTCATCGATGGCTGTCGTCACCAATTAATCACATGAACCGGCTGAACATGTAATGGATTCAATCTACTAACCTCACACATCATATGTGCAACATCCAGATCACAAATCTAAGCGAGATGGCTCTGATACCACTGAAGAGGAACGCGATATGCTACACTAGCACATAAAAAAAAACTACCGCGTAACCAGAAAGCTACTCGCAAGAAGGGGATCACAGATAAGATTACCACTAGACGCGCAGTTGCGGAATCCTTCGCGCGTCGATGTAGTGGATCGTCCTCGCCGCAGTCGTTGCGTCGATGGAGCAGATCGTCCTTGCCTCGTCGTGGATCGTCATCCCACGTCGCAGTCGCAGCAGCGTCACCGCAGTAGTCCACACGTCCAGGGATGGAACGTCGTGCGTCGGTGTGCAAGCACCTGGTCGTTCGGCAGGGGCAACGAGAAGAGGAGGCTAGGGTTTCGAGTGAATCACTTCTAAACCGTGGGAAAGCACACCCTGCGCCCACCCTCCTCCCTTCCTTATATAGCCACGAGATGAAACCCTAAAACAAGCACTACAAGAAACAGAGAAAAATTCGTGGGTTTTTTAAATTCGTGGGCCCAAAAAAAAACCACGAATTTATTTATTTAAATTCGTCGGTTTCGATAAAACCCACGTTTTTAATTACATTCGTGGGCAAAATGAAACCCACGAATTTATTTATTTAAATTCGTGGGCTCAAATAACACCCATGAATTTAATCATTTAAATTCGTGGGCCATCAATTACCCATGAATTTAAACATTTAAATTCGTGGGCCACCAATTACTCATGAATTTAAACTTCTAAATTCGTGCGCCACCACATCCCCACGAATTTAACCGAGCTAAAAAGGCCTTCGGCTGCAGCCGTCGCACCCGCCCGCCCACGCTGCTGTCTCCCACCAGCGCCCGCCCGCCGCGCCCGCGCCCGCCGCTCGCTCGCTCGCGCTCGCCGCCGCGCTCTCCGCTCGGCCCGCCGCCCGCCCGCCCGCCGCTGCGCGCCCGCCTCGCCCCTGCGCGCGCGCCCCTGCCGCCCGCCGCCCGCCGCTGCCGCTGCCGCTCGGCCGCCCGAGATGCCGCCCCGCTGGCCGACCGCCGCCCGCCATGCTGCCCCCGCCCGGCCGGCCACCGCGCCGTCGTCCCCGCCCGCTGCTCGCCTCGCCCGCCGCCGCCCGCCGCCCTCACTTGACGCCGCCAACCGGCGGCCGGCCGGCGCTGGCCGCTGCCTGCCGGCCGCCGCGCCGCGCGCTGCCGCCGACCGGCCGCCACTGCGCGTCATCTCTCGATCCGTCGCGGAGGTAAGGCATCGCATTGCGACCTCCAACCGATCCCCTCGCGTCATCGCCGATCCTTCACGCCACCTCTCACGGATCTGTCGCCACGTCCTCGCAGTGCTCGAAGCGTTCGGCGTGGATCGAACCAAGGGCCTCTCCGATTCGCAGGTGCTGATTCTAGGCCATTCGCTCTGTGAATTTTGACCTGTGAAATGCAGTGGATTGGGCTGGGGTGATTTCGTTTTTGGTTTGTGTGGGCAGGTGGAACAGCACGCGAGGCTTTACTACCAAACGGTGAGGCACTCCGCTTTCCTATGCGCTTAGCTTCGTTTTTTTTGTTGGTAGGGATTGAAAGGTTGGGGTGTTGAGACAAAATTGTATTGGTTTTAACGGGACGCGGAACTATTTGTGTTATGTTGCTAGTTTTGCAATTTAGGTGGAAATTTATGCAAAGGAGACGGCAATCAAAACAGAGAAGGATTCGAGATTATGCCGAGTGAGAAAGTTTTTCAGACGAGGACAGTTTGGTTCTATCTTGATGAACTGCTTTGCATTAATATCGAATGCAATCTCTCCAAATTCATCGAAATGGAGTTTTTTTACTTCATGCAAAGCAACTATTATAGAAACCCTTGATTCTATAGCATCCGAATGACCAATCTGTTTGGTGGTTAATCGCTAGCGATTAGCATCATCTAAAATCAAGCACTTCTAAATAAGAAAAGGTGGTTTGCACGAATTTTCTCTTTGAGCTCTTTGTACTAGAAACCTCTCTACCATTGCATACCTTATTAATTGTTAAATAAGTTTATGCAAATATATTTTTCTGGAAGTAATGCCACCACTCTCGTGTGTCATCTTTTCTAACACCTGAATGAAATAGGGAAGTCATTGTAAATGGTAAGGGACAACAAACCGAATGAATCAGAATTTTATGCCCATGAGAAAATGGCAGTAATGTTGATTGAACAGAATTGATACAGTTGTCATGCTTTCAATGTAGTTGAGACCCCTGGAATTTTATCAGTAGAAACTTGAAAGCTTCACTTTAGACCCCTGCACAATTTTTAGTGCTAATGTATTTATGTTTTGTTACTTACTTTTGAATTGTGCTGTTCACAATTTTCAATTCTGATTATTCTTATCATTATGCTGACCTCACTGATTTGTGTACATTATTTTCATGCATGGATTATCTTCAGTGCTGCCCCAAGAAGAAAGTAAGTTATCACTCTAATTTCTCACTTTCCATTTATGTCTTGCAAAGACATTATGTATTGCGTGTATATACCATTTTTCAAGGGAAAATTGAGGATTTTCCACCTCTAAGATGTGTGTCGATGATTTGCCGCTTTTAAGATCGAACTTGATGATTTTCCACTCCTAAGAGAGAAATAGCTGAGTTTTGCCACTCACACCGTATTCCAATATTTTTTATTCCCCTTTTCCTCAAAATTGCTTGTGAAAAGACCATGCCACTTTGCTTCCTTACTTCCCCTCCCGCCTTCCCCAAGTCCGCATTGCTCCTCTCCTACCGTACTCCTTCCCTTTAGTATTCATCTGTTAACATGAATTTTCCGACCTGTACTCCCTTCCGAAGTTAGTTTTGAAGCGGTTTGATGATTTACTTGTCAAAATATTGATAGCACTACTGTGATATCCTTCCTTTGGCTCGAATGAATGGTGAAACCGGATTAGCAGCGTTTTGGAACCATCCGTAAGTTGATCCAGTTTGGTGGATATATCCGTAAAATGATTTGTGAACCGCCACATGCAGCAAGAATTAATTAGGTGGCTTTTATTTTGATTTGTAGGTTATCTTTATGATATCGGCAAGCAAATGCAGAGTGGGTGTGATCACTCAAACAAATCTGAAAAAGCTCTTGAGGTTTCTTACTTCTAATGAGGCTCTAATAGTCTAATGTTGTGTTTAGTTCTCACAGATCTGGTTTCTGCTCTCTTTTTGGCAAATGTTGTGAGATAATATATGTGGCATTAATCTTCTACTGCCCCTATGTATCTTTGTTTTTCTACAAACATACCTATGTGGCTATATTACTTAGAGGTGGAACTTGGAGTGCTTAAAAAACCTACTGTTTATGGAAAAGTTGATGATTTGCCCTGTTTTAGTGATGGTTCGCTATGTCTCACTGACATGTGGCCATGTCAGTGAGACATAGCGGGGCAAATCATCAAGTCCCGCCAACTTAACGGGGCAAATCATGAAATCTCCCACTGTTTTTCTAATCACTTGGATGCATATACACTCTCTTTATCCTGGTCATGTTTGCTTGTTCTTTATTTCAACTCTATTGAGTTCATTGAGATATTGAGAGCAATGGTCAGAACACTAATTTTGGTCCTAATTATCGATTTTCTAATGCCCATTGTTGCATAAGTGATCGCTTGTATGCGTGGTTTATATTAGTTGCCATATGCTACTGTTAGAGTGCAATTTGTTAATTGTCTTGATTTGCGTGGTTCATATGATTATTACAAAGATATCTTGACTAGCTCGTAGGTGTAGTTCTTATATATAGTATCTATTCTTGTTTAACTTGACCTGTCATATTGATATTCTCATATTGTGTCTTGGTTGAATAGTACTATTGATATTCTCATATTGATATTCATGTGAATCAAAGATAATGTTACTTGTAGCACAACCTAAGTTAATCTTGAACTTGCGGGTTTCTAGGTCACGCCTCCAAAGACGCACTAACGACGACATCATAGAAGACATCTTCAACAAAGGTCGACGGTGGTGGTAGCGCCACAACTCCAACAACCCCGAGGCATGAATTCCATTATGAGCTCGATTGGTGTATAACTGTTGTACTTTATAACTTGTTGTGATGGATACGTTGTGATCGACTTATTGTGATGGACTTATTGTAATGGAATGTGGATTATATCTATTGCGGTTGTAATGTGTTGTACGTCATTGCATAGTTTACAAATTGCCGTTGGATGTGTGATTGGATTATCTAAGGATCTGCTAGAATGTCTCCTTACGGTTTGAGAGATTGATATATATATTATAACGCAAATGTTTTTTGTCTCACGAGTGGATGTCCTATTTACTAGAGAGGTCATGCCGAAATTTTGTACATTTTTGAGACTTAGTTTTAAGCCGGTTTGAAGAGTTAAAATGTTGGTTTCAGATTTTAGTAGAGGTAATAGGTTTGGTGTCTCGTTTGTTAATTCTTCGTTCGCTTGAACTTCATTGTGGAGTTTGTCTTTTGTGTTAGTGTTTTTGATCAGATTTGAACAAAATAGATGATCCTTCTTATTTATTCTTCGCTTAGCAATTTTTAGTTTCAATTTTCTTTTTGCCTTTTCTTTTCTTCTTTAGTTGTTATATGTATTGAGTGCGATGCATATATATATATAAATATATATACATTTGGATATATATGGATATATATATATATATATTTTGTAAAAATGACTGATAAATTCGTGAACCATTCAAAACCCACGAATTTATCTGGCTGCTCCAGTTAAATTCGTGGGTTTATTTAGCCCACGAATTTAATCTGTTAAATTCGTGGGTTTAAAAAACCCACGAATTTAATCTGTTAAATTCGTGGGTTTATTAAACCCACGAATTTAACTCAGATTCCCAATTAAATTCGTGGGCTTGGCGTAAACTCACGAATTTAACTTAAATTGTGGGTACCCACGAATTTAATTGATTAATTTCGTCGAGTTAAATTCGTGAACTAAATTCGACGGTTTGCTCATGAATTTAAATTAAATTCGTGGGTTTTGGCCTAAATTCGTGGGTTTTTGGCCCACGAATTTTTCCCTGTTTCTTGTAGTGAAGGCCCATCAGCGTGCTAAGCCCACGAGGTCCATTAATTATGGATCCAATCCAAATTAATGCGTCCCAGCCCTTTAAGTGTATGACCCTACAGGTTCACGTACGCTTGGACATGGATTCAAAACTCCTTTTCAATCCAATAGTTGGTAGCGCTCCTTGCAAACTATGCCAACTCCCAAACATACTATGATCAAATCGACAGAACCTATCAAAAGTACTCATGTAATAATCCCTTTGCCAAGTATATGAAGATTGAACTCAAGGCGAGAAGCATGTCATCCTTTGATGATTCAATCCATCTCTCGTATCCGTGATATATTAATAAGTTGGGATTGACTCCTCAATCACAGCATGGCCATGCACTTCCTTAATCATACCACACGAGTGGCCTTGTCATATATCTCCGTTTCATTGGAGTGGCAAATTCCATCTTGATCGCCACTTCCCTCGCACGTTTCATAGTAAACATGAAAGCTACCTTTATAACTATTTGGTTAGGAAGTAGTGTTTGATAGCCCCAAGGAAAACTATTACACATGTAGGGAATATGACAATCTCAGGTCTAAGGATCATACATCTACTAGGCATGAGATACACTGATGACACATAAGAATGAAACATTCTCGCAGTGTCCCATTGCGGGTCTATCTAACCCATGTTCTTCAACATGCGTCCACAATGTATAGATGATATCTCTATATCCCATGATCTATGAAGCATGATCATCGATCACTACATGTGTTGATCTATTCATCGTTGTCCTATACGATGATATCCGATCAGAGATATTTATCGAATTATATCAATAAGTAAAGAGCTTCATAAGCAAGTCACATACTTGTTGATCAATATAATGATATACATTCATTGGACCAATAATCATATTATTATTCATAAACATAGTCATGTTACAATCATCTAAATGATTGCCTCAAGGGCATAGCACTAACACTCTATGGCTTAAAACAAGCTCCCAGAGCTTGGTATGAGCATCATAGAAATTTTCTACTTAATAAGAACTTCAAAACTGGAAAAATTGATCCAACATTGTTTCTAAAAGACATCAATGGAACATTAATGATTTGTCAAATATATGTAGATGATATTATCTTTGGTTGTACTAATATTTCTCTTTGTAAAGAATTCGGTAACATGATGGCCAAAGAATTCGAGATGTCTATGATTGGGGAACTGTCATTCTTTCTGGGATTTCAAATCATGCAATTGAAGGAAGGAACTTTTATCTCACAAGAAAAATATACTAAGGGTCTTCTCAAACGCTTCAAAATGGAAGAATGCAAGATTATAAAGACTCCCATGGCTACTAATACACATCTTGACCAAGATGTGGGAGGTAAGTCTGTTGATCAAAAGCTTTTTAGATCCATGATAGGCTCTTTACTATACTTGACAGCATCTAGGCCTGATATCATGTTTAGTGTGTGTATGTGTGCTAGATTTCAAGCTGCTCCTAAAGAAATTCACTTAAGTGCTGTAAAAAGAATATTTAGATATCTTAAGTTCACTTCAAGTATTGGTTTATGGTACCCCAAAGGTGCTCCCTTTGAGCTTCTAGGCTACTCAGATTCTGATTATGCCGGATGCAAGATTGATCGTAAGAGCACCTCAGGGAGTTGTCATTTGCTTGGAAGGTCTTTAGTTTCTTGGTTTTCTAAAAAGCAAAATTCAGTAGCACTATCCATTGCCGAAGCTGAATATGTGGCTGTAGGAAGTTGTTGTGCTAAATCTTATTCATCAAACAAACCTTTTTAGATTTTGATATAAAATTTGATAATGTGCCTCTACTATGCGATAATGAAAGTGCAATAAAAATAGCAAACAATCCAGTCCAACATTACAGAACTAAGCATATTGACATTCGACATCACTTTATTCGTGATCATGTTGCTAAAGGAAATGTTATACTTAGTTATGTAAGAACTGAGGACCAATTGGCTGATATTTTCACAAAACTGCTTGATGAGGCCAAATTTTCAAAATTAAGAAATGAACTAAATATCATTGCCTTTTCAAATGTTGCTAGATAATGTCTGGCTAAGGGGGAGCAAGTTTGTTCGCTATGCTTATCCTGATGCTCATATCCCTTGTTTTCTTACCCCAGCCTTGTGTGACTTTCTGTTAAAAAGCTCTTCGGTTTTCGTAACTCCTTGTTTTTCTGCATCTTCTCTAACTTTAAACCGCTTCGGATTATGATACATTTATTTCTTTCCTATCACAATGGCTATAAAAGGCGAACCAGAGCTGTGGGGATGCAATCCTTCACACAGCTCTTCTTCCTTCTCTCCAAACTTAGTTCTTCATCATGCCGAAAAGACCTTTCAAGGATGATCGGGACGATCCAGAGCTTGCAGAGCTCTGGAGGGAATTTGATCGCACTCTAGCAGAATTGGCTGAAGAAAGGGCAGTTGTCAGAGACAGTGCTGCCGTGGACGCCTTTCTTGAAGCTTTCCCCTCTCTCCTCAGGGCCAGAGATGCGCTCATAGAGGCTCTGGGGCGCGCGCGTAGGGGTGAAGCCTAAGCTCTTGTCTTGTCCCTCTCTCTCCAAACTTGTCGACCGGGACATTATATATAAATAAAGATTTGGTGTTCTAAAACGCTCTCTGTATCTTGTGTATTTTCTTCATTGGATGTTTTTTGTTTCATATCCATACGTCGCAAAACGCAGCTTCGACTAGTCGCTCAACACATCGTGTTAGAAGCATTCACGCTCTGCTCGACACCACCTTTCTATGCTCTTTCTTATCCAATAAAAAATTAAAGAAACCAAATCATCAAAGTGTCCATATTAAGTACTCGAGTTTCTCAGATGAGATTAGTTTAAAGAAATACTTAAGCTCATTTGAATACCTAACTCAAACATTCACCAAATTCGCTTTTGTGTCATGTTGGTGTTGGTTGTTATTCATAGATATATCTCTTATTTTCAAAATCTTCGAAATATAGATATAGTGCGATCGAGAACAACTTAAAGTAAAAGTTACAGTGTTCCTACTTGGTTCTGGACTAATCTCAAACAAAATATCAATGCCAATGACTAAATTTTTGGTCCAGAGTTGATGGATGTCCTTAGTCTTAACTCCATGAAAGGCTAAAACTCCTCCACAATGGACTAAAAGTGTTTTAGGCTGAGTATAAATCAATTTGGTCCGGCCAAATTAGTAATCTGTTTAACTCTGTTTAAATCAAGTCTGCCTAATGATCAAATATTTCTAAAGCCGTTTCTCATCAAATGGATTATATCCAATTCCCTCTTCTTCTCACAAAAAATTCAAAATATATTTAATATCTTACCTTTTGCTTTAAGTCTTACCCATTGCTAACCTGACCCTGTTAGGAGGACTCCCTGTGCTTGTTCAAACCGATTCCAAAAGGGGGTCCCACCACCTTGCCAGAACTCCTATTCTCATCCAACTACCCTAGTTAAAGGTGTCAGTAACCAAGGCCTTTTTACTCCTGAAAATGCATTCAATGCAGTAACTCCTTCCATCAAATTCCTCCTTTGTCATATCCTTGCTTGCGCAAACTTCTCTAAGCCGGAAGTTTCTTTTTCTTCTCTGCACCGAAGCAAAATCCTGATCGGGTCTTGGCAACGGTGATCTTCTGACATTTTGCGCAAGAATCTCCTTCAAGCTCAGTAAGTTACTTGAAACTTCTATTTTCCTCTTCAAGTCTCAAACCCTAGACCTAGTTCTTAGATTTAGTTCTTCTGTTTTAGGTCTGCTCTCCTACTTGAAGAGAGTCTGGTCTTGAGTCTGAGCAATAAGTCAGTACTTAGTCAGAAATCATAATGAGGTCAAATAATCCAGATAAAAGGGGTTTGATTGAAAAAATTATTGATAAAGTTAAGAGTAAGAAGCAAAGAAGATACAGTTCATCTCATGAATCAAATCTGCCTGAACAACCTCATGGACCAGTACTAATCCCAGATGTTCACAAATCTGCTCAAGCAAACCGAAAAGTAGTTACTTCTCACCCCAGGAAAGGAAAACAAATAATTGATTCTGAGTCATCCTCTGAGCAGTTCGGCTAGTAAGTGAGAAGATTTGGTTTCCAAAGTCAAGGACAGCCCTGGGTGAAAATTTTGTGCCTCTGGTACACAAGGACATATACAATGCTTATCTGAACAAAAGAGATGGAAAAGGAAAGATGATCTCTGCTCTGTCAACTCACCAATATGTAGAATGGGATCAAGTGAATACTATCATTGGCTCAACCGGACTATTTGACTGCATAAACTCAACTCCTGGACTGATAAGAATCATGTCAAACAAAACAATTCCATGGAGTGTCTCAAGGACTCTAGAATTTTATGCATCCTTACTAGTGAACAAACAAAGAAAATATATCATGTTCACTCTAAATGGAAAAATAAGAAAAATCAAATCATCTCAGTTTGAGTCAGCAATCGGAGCATCTAGTCCACTGGCAAATAAGACAAGAATTTTTGAAAAGATGTATCCTCATCGAGGTGGAGATTGAGTGGGGATATGCCCGATCCGCAAGTGTCGGGACACATATACAAAGACACCTCCAGAGGGACTTTAATCCAAATAGAGTGACACGTCTGTCTCAAGAAGCAAAGGTTCATTGTTATATCGAGGCACACTATCTATCCCAAGTCCGATACAAGGAAGGAGTGACCTCAGTTCTTGCATGGTTATTGCATCTCATTTTATCAAGACAGCCTATAGATCTAGTTGATTACTTCTTTGGACAAATGGAGGAGGCTATCTACAAAAAGTTCAGTAGTTCTCTGCCTTTTGCCCAGCTAATCACTGAAGTCCTGTTGGCTCAAGGCATAATTTCTCAAAATGATCTAAATAAGGAATTCAAGTGCTTTCAGAAGAAATATAACATGCATCAAGCCACTGGACAAAGTTTGAGGATCACTGGTTTCCTTCAAAGAATGCCAGAAAATCAACCAGAACCAGCTGATGAAGAAAGTGAAGATAGGGTAGAAGCTGAAAATGAGTTTGACAGAAATAGTTTTAGAGATTTTTCCCAGGCACAAGGAAGTGACTCCTGGCCTCAATCCTATGAAAGACATCATCAAGCCTATGAGAGTCATCATGTGTCTGATCAGAGTAGAAATGACAGAGAACCTAGTGTTCAACGAGGAAACAAAAGGAAGACTCTGAGTCACCATACTCCAGAAGCAACTGAAGTGATTCATGGAAATGAATCATGGAAAATGGATGATGATGCCACTCAAAATCTTACATGTCCAGTTGATAGAACCTTAGATGAAGAGCAACAGTTCTATCACCTTCAAGAGTCAGCAGCTGCAGCAAGGTTCATGGAGGCACAAACCTTCAGACTAGGAGCCCATGAAAATGAAGCAGGAGGATCTGGGATGCCCCAACAATTTGAAACCTATTATCCTCCATCATCAGCTCATCCTGAGCATGATCAAAGGAATACTTTTCCTGGTTGGGAAAGTCTGTTTGACTGTCAGTATCCCATCCCATCTTCCCTAAAGTATAATGAGCAAGCACAAGATAATACATTTTAGGCTCAAGAAAATGTCTTTGATTCTCAACCTTCTTGGTTTTCAACCTTTGAGCAACAATATTATGCTGATCAAAGAGGATTCCAAACAAGATATCTGGAAGATCAGAATACAGCAGCTCTAAGATATGAGGAACAAACAAAATTTCAAAATGAAGTCATGTCCAGATTTGACCACCTAAGCAAAAATCAGACAATCTTAGACAAGATGTCCAATGACTTGATACTAATCAAAATCGATAAAGGATGATCGTATGACATGAACGAGAAAATGGATGATCAAGATAAGAAACCGAGAAATCAAGTTGAAGCCGCAAGTATATCACATACAAGCAATCGATTAAGGATGAGACATCGCTAGATTATCTTCGAAATTCATCGAGGATGCCTTGCTCGACTACACTCGCTTAGCACATGATTGTATATATGATGTTGGTGACGTCCTTGTTGAAACTCGCACTATGAATAAATCTTTGGATCAAATTCAGTCAGATCTTCAACTGTTGATTATCCAGCCAGGAGACCCAGACTATCCAAGTTGGCATAATCAAGCTATGTCTCAAGGGCCAGAAAATCGAAGCCGAGAAGTCACGATGATAAACCGCTCTCCTCCAAAGAAAAGCTCAGCTCAGGGCCAGCTCAAAAGAGTCTTTTCTAGGCGCAAGTAGGGGCCCTTTTTGTCTATTGATGCCAAAGGGGGAGTAAAACCTTATAACCTCTCTTAAGTTCTTTTCTGTAGGCTGGATTATATGTTGTGTTCTTGTCCTTTGTATGCTACTTTTATGATCTTTATATATGGCTTTTCAGATGCTATATGCTCTGATACACTCTTTAATACTCAGCTCTGATATGAATTTTAGCATGCATTTATTAAGGGGGAGAAAATTCACTCATAAATTCTGCTGTCAGTCTTTTCAGCTAACTCTGTTTTGCAGAATACATGAGATATTATCAACTAAAAGGTATGTTGTCATCAATTACCAAAAAGGGGGAGATTGATAGCATCTAGGCACCCCTCAATTCTATTACTGTATTATTATGGTTTTGGTATTGATGACTAAGGTTGTAATACTCAAAGCTTTGAAGAAAAGAAGCTGGAATCAATGATGGAACAAGTTGGGCTAACAAGATTAAGGTATTCAGTTTATAGTTTATATCTTGGGAGGTGATTCAAGACAAATAGCCTAGGTCTGTTTTCTTTTTGGTTGTCCAAAAGAGGGACTTTGCACAAGCAAATAGGTTGTTAGGCAAAGGCAAAACTAGATCCCTCGGAGCATAAGACACTTAGACTTTATCCTTGTGAGATCTTATCTCTTAGTACATCGGTCCAATCTTTATCTATCCTTTTCCTCAGTCCGTTGCGTACCTTGAAACTATTCTACGTCAAAACTCTCTTTTTGATATCTGATCATTAGATATTCGTTTTCATATTCACATATCCGTGATTAAAACCTTCTTTGAAAATCTTCCTATAGCCAAAAGTTTGCCTATATATGTCGGACCAAAATATCGTCGGTTTACCATCTACAGCAGACCAAATATTTGATCCGGCACTCTTTCAGTTTATAAATTTTGGCCGGACTGAATCTTTGATGTCTTTTTGAATCGAAACCTAAAATGAGTTTTCTCTATCTTCAAAAGAATTTTACTCAGGAAACAGACCAAGCATTCGTGTTTAAAATATCTCAGTTCATTGCTAAAATAAAAAGCTTGGATAAAAATTTATCTTTATTGAAAAGGTCCTTGGCACCAATCTTCTGAAAAGTCCATGTATGACGGACCAAAAATTTGGTCCGACGTACATGTGTCTCAGTGCCAGACCAATCTTCTGAAAAGTCCATGTATGACGGACCAAAAATTTGGTCCGGCGTACATGTGTCTCTGTGCCAGACCAATCTTCTGAAAAGTCCATGTATGACGGACCGAAAATTTGGTCCGACGTACATAGGTCTCTATGCCAGTCCTTTCTTTTAAAAGTCCATGTGTAACGGACTAAACAAATTGGTCGGTCGCTCATTTTGTCTCTGAGTTGTATGCCGGACCATCCTCTATAAATAACCCATGTACTACGGACCAAAATTTTTGGTCCGTCGTGAACTCTCAAATTTGGTCCGTCATACATATGGACTTTTCACCCCCCCCCCCTCTAGGCCAACTCGATCCTTCAGGCCGCCGTGGGAGCAGCAGAGGAGGAGGCCAGCTGGGAAGAGGTTGCGAGGTCAAGGTCGCCGGAGAGGAGCTGGGGAGGAGGTCGGCGCAGTAGAGGACCCACCGCCTCGCGGGGTGGCGGGGAGGGGTCGGTGGGGCGTCGGGTGGGTCGGTAGGCGTCGGTCGAGCGGCGTCGGTCGGGCCGGGCGGCGGCGGTCGGCGGGCATCGGGCCGGGCGACGGGCGTCGGACCGGGCGTGGCGGGTCGGCGGTCGCCGAGTAGGTTGGCGCGGCGTCGGGCGTGGGGTAGGCGTGGCAATGGCGCGGGCGGCTCGCGCTAGGTTAACGACAATATTTGCGCTACCAATAGGCTCGTCGCGGTAATAAAATTGGGCGCATAGTTATCAGTATCGCTTTTTTACGAAAACCGACACTGGTGTGTATAGTCATCAGTATCGTTTTTGTAAGAAAACCGACACAGATAAGCTCAATATCCGTTTCGCTTTTTCAAATAAAACCGACACAGATGTTAATAGTCATTCGTGTCGCTTTTACATATAAAATCGACACTGATAAGGGAATATATCGGTATCGCTTTTTTAAATAAAACCGACACTGATGTATCTCAAAATATCTGTATCACTTTTTTAAAGAAAACCAACACTGATGTGTCTCAATATCCGTATCACTTTTTTAAAGAAAACCAACACTGATGTATCTCAATATATCCGTATCGCTTTTATAAATAAAACCAACACCGATCATGATTCAATATATGTATCGCTTTTGTAAATAAAACTGACACTGATACATAGTTATCTCTATCGGTTCTCAGGAAAAACCGACACAAATGTACTTCATTGCACTGATCCCTTTCCAGATGTAGTTCGTTGCACTAAATTTTCAGAATTAGATCAAAGAGTGAAAAACTTTTGCAAATATCGTTGGAATTACTTGAAATTTTCCAGATATATACTTTGAGATACTACAAATCTTTTCCAAAAAGAATTTTGCAAAAGAGAGTTAGCATTGAAAAAAGATGCCAAAATTCACTTTCTAGGCATGCATTTTCCTTAAATAGTTGAAAAGTCAAAACTTTTTCAAATGATGTCCATGTTTTTTGAAAATTTCCAAAAATGATTTCATATAGCTTAGCCTCATTTCTGTGTCTTAGAATTATATAGATTGTACATCACATCGAGACTACACTATATGTAATTGCTGGACAATAGCTCCATATATGGTCCAGTACACTTTCCTCATTGTGGCATTGCTTACTAATAATAAACTTTATCACCCATCTGCAAGTTCTGAATTTTCACATTTCATCAGAGAGAGAAAATTTTCTCACCCAAGTATTGCTTCCAACCACACAATATGAGCTATTGTCTCGGGTGGCGGCGAAGAAATCTCCTTTGGAACAACAATAGAGAAGAGTTCAGCGCGAGTGGTATATATGACCTAGCGAGGCACATCAGAATCGGTTCTTTTCCAGAAGCAATAGTGACATACAAGGTCATCACTATCACTTCTTTTTATAGAAGCGATAGTGATGAGCACGTGGACATCAGAATCGGTTCTTTTCGAGAAGCGATAGTGATGTGCACGGTCATCACTATCGGTTCTTTTTATAGAAGCGATAGTGATGAGCACGTACACATCAGAATCGGTTCACAACTAAAAAGTGATAGTGATGTGCACGATCATCACTATCGGTTCTTTTTATAGAAGCGATAGTGATGATCACGTAGGCATCACTATCGCTTCTTTTCTTAGAACCGATAGTGATGTATATTCACATCACTATCACTTCTATCAAAAGAACCGATAGTGATGTGGACGTGATCATCACCATCACTTCTTTTGTTGGAACCGATAGTGATGACAGTTAACATCACTATCGCGTTTTAGTTGAGAACCGATTGTGATATGCCCTGTGCTACATCACAATCACTTATAATCTCAGAACCGATAGTGATTATTACTAACACCCCTCCGAAGTTATTTATCACAATCGTTTTTTCCTAAAAACTTAAGAACCGACACAGATAAAGCGATAGTGATATGCCGTTCTGTAGTAGTGTGTGTCCTTACGTGGCCCCTATATGGAATAATATTTCTTAATTTACAGTACAATTGAAATAGACACTTCATTTATAGTTTCAATTAATTATTTAAAATGTATATGAGACACATGGTATCGAGGAACTAATTGGAGCATGAAACTTAAAACAAGGTGCGATAATCTTTTTTTTGTTTAAAACAAACATACAAGCATGTTTTGCATGCTAATTGTTGCATTTTGTCATGCGTAGAGGTTTCCTTTTTATTTTAATATAGCAGGTATACTGTAATATTTCAGATCAGAAAATTCTTGATTTAGGTTGTTGGTGGACCCACCGGTGATCTGAAAGGATTGGAAAAAAATGCAGGTGTGTGCAAATCCCCTGGTTTTTCCTCTTTTTTCCCCACCTAACCTTTTCTTTTTTTTCCCTTCCCTCTTGTTTTTTCCTTGGCTGCACTTTTTTCCCTGGCTCTTTTCTTCCTGGCCGAAGCCATCTCCTCACTAGCTCTCCCTCCAACGCCTCTTCCCCTGGCTCCTCCTCCCTCCCTGGGCTTCCTCCCTGGTGGCCGAAGCTTCCCACCCCCCCTCTCTCCTCCCTCTTGGACACCAAGAGCAACAACAACAGCAAGAGCAGCAGCAATTCCTTCTTCCTCCCTCTTGGTGGTGAGTGGATTCAAGTTTTTTCTGAGGTTCTTGCTATGCTAATGGAGGTCCTAGCTGGTGGGGATGGTTCTAGGGTTCTTGGATTTGGGGATTTTGGAGGGAAAATGGCTCTAGGGTTGGAGGGAAAACTGTTCAGTTTTCGAGCTGTGCACAAACCATTTTTGCGACTATTATTTGGGCAAGATAGATTCTTTTCCTGAGTAGTTGTATGTAGATAAAGTTGTAGCTCGTGTTCTTAAGTTTCGTTAGAGTACAAGAACACTAAATTTAATTCAGCCAATTAAAAGTTATGACCCTTTTAGTACATACTGCTCTGATTTAGTTTGTGTTGGTAGCTGAGATTTTGAGCTGCTGTTTAGAGCTATTTGCAAGTCGAATTAGAATTTTTGGTTGCCTGGAGAAAGTTAGGAAATTTACTTTAGATAAATAAAATGTCCTTGTTTTCTTGATTTGGGCTCAGGAATCAAAAGTTATGCTATTTTGAAGTTGCTACCCTGAAACTGCAATCTGCTGAAAAATTCAGTTTGAACTGAAAATTAAAGTGCAAGTTGAGAACTTTACAATCAGTTTATGAACGAATGGCTATGGGATAATTGTAGGTTATCCTCTTGTGGTCATTTAGAGCCCAATAACTCAATTTTTAGCTTATCCAATTGAAAGTTATGCTCATTTTAACATGGACTGTCCTAAGTTAAGATTAAAGTGTGTAGTCTCTGTTCATCTCTGAATTGTGAAATTTTGGTGTATATCCTGAATGAAGGGCTATAGGGTAATGGTAGATTATCCTCTTGTGGTCATTTTGAGTACAAGAACTCAAAGTTTGGCTTAGCCATTTGGATGATATGCCTTTTTTGTTAATACCTTCTGCCCGGAATTCCAATTGTTAGAATTGGGGTTGTGTTGAGTTTGGGTTTAGAAACGTTATGTGGTATACTAATCTATATAGTCTTTAACTGTATGTGTGTAAATGTTGTTTTTCCAGGTGGAGTAACTTCGGGAGTAGCTTCAACTTCCCGCCACCCCACTCCTCACGGTTAGAGGCAAGTGTATCACTAGTATGATGCTAGGATATTGTTTCCTTGCTAAGCATTATGAGTATGTTTATGTGAAAGATTTTGAAATGATTGTGGTGAATGCACGTTTCAATATATAGGTAAAAGAGAAATATTAAACGACTATGAATTTAAATGTTATGTTAATGCTATTGATTGACTTGATGATGATGGTTATATCTATGTTCATGTTGATGGAGATGTGAATGTTGAAATAGAATGCATCTGCCATTTATTAATTCATTTCATTGCATTTGTGCATTCATAAGAGAAGAGGCGACCCATGCTGATGTGGGCCTCTGTGCTCACACGTAGTGAGCACGAAATTCCTACCTCGTAGTCCCATTCACTGAGGTGAATGAGATAGTAAGAGTAGGCCTCTCCACGGGATGGAAGGGAATGAGAGGGTGCACACCAACGGGTGTGCACTTGGCAATACCAGTATGTGCTATGAAAGGTGTATTTATGAGCATGCATGTTGCATTGCATCTTTAATGATGATTCCTTGTGTTCAATAGTAATGTGTAGAGTTGGGATAGAGTCGTGGACTCATCCAAAGAGATTTAAATGAGGCTTGTATGAGTCGAGAACTCATCCAAAGAGTTTAATAAGGTATGTATGTTAAATGAGTAATGAAGTGACGGTGGTAACCAACGGTGATATCATGGTTTATGGACTTGTTGATTTGTATGAGAAAGGTGTTTATGCTATCGTTTGAAAATATTAATTGGATAATTATGTTTGATATGATACACTTTGCTGAGTTTTGAACTCACGCTTGTTTTGTGTTGTTTTATTTTAGATAACTTCAAGAGCGGCATATGGGAAGGGGTTTTAGTACTACTTCCACACTTGATATAATTTGAATTAGTCACCCGCATGTTAAGGCAATGTAATAGTTTTGTTTGCTAGTGTGTTGTGGCGATTAATTCGATGTTATATCTATTTATCCTTTGCGTGTAGTCTATGATGGCTTTGTGGTTATGTTTATTGAGTTCATGTCTTGTATTTTTAGTTGTGAGATTATGGATCATGATTAAAGTATTGGTTTGTTGGTTGTTGCTGGTGGTGTTGCTTAGACGTACTCATCCTTATTATTCATGCTTGAATATTATCTTTTGCCTGCTGAGTGGATGTCCGAGTTTTAGGGGAAGTGCTGCCGAATTTTTTTTAGTTTAATTCGGCAACCTACTAGTTTGTTAGTTGCTTTGCATTGTTTTCTTCTAATGCTGGGTGTTGTTGAGGGCGTAAATACAGGCCACATAGTATTTTTTAAAACCAATAGATACTTTACTGTACTTTTTTTTCAAATCTACGCGTTGCAGACTTTCAGTCCTTTGTTCCTAAGCAAATCGTTTAAAAAGTTCAAAGACAGACACCTCAGTTGTGTGTGGTTCTTTACATCTATGATATAAAAGTTTTTAATGTCCTAATTTATTTACTTTATCCACTGGTCATAAGGGATGTTTATAAGTTAAGAAATGTGGAAAATGTATATTGTTTAGCAGATAATAAAAGTGTGATTATATTTCTTGAAATAGTAGGTCATCGCAGCATACGATTCAAATTTTGGAAAAAATTATCGGATGCTTTATTTTAAAATGGTTTTACCTCCAATATATCCAATTTGTATAGATAAATCACTCAGCCTACAGAGTAAAATAGTACACTTTTGAGCATATACTCCCTCCGGTCACAGAAGAATGTCATTTTGGACATCGATGATGTCTGCAAATGCAACTTTGACCACTAATTTCTATTGTAATAAATTTATGAAACCAAATAAAATTATAGTTTTACGAAAGTTTTTTTGAGACAAATCTATACATACCATTTGTATGTGTTCAATCTAATACCAAAAAAGGTATGGATACCCAAAGTTTAGAAAATTTGACAACACATATCCCAAAATGACATTCTTTTGTGGCTGGAGGGAGTAATAGAACAACAAAAAATTGGAATATTTTTAAATTAATATAAAATATGTAGCAAAAATAAGCCCGTGCAATGTACGGTTTTGCGGCTGGTATACTATAATATATCATATGTCATCTTCTCCATCCACCTTCACTCTTCCATCTTCCCTCTTTCCTACTCACTTCCACACTCCCTTCCTCTCTAACACAAAAATTTTAAATCATAAAATTTTAGCTTTGAAAATTTCCAACAGAAAGTTTCAACTCACAAATTTCAATTCAGAAAAATCCACTTGAAAAAAATTTCAAATCACAAATTTTAACTTGGGAAATTTCTATTTGAAAAATGTTAACTAGACAAAATTTGAACTCCCAAAATTTGAAATCAAAAAATTTCCAATTTGGAAAATTCTGAGTTGCTCAAAAAATTTAATCAAGGAATTTTCAACCTAGGAAATTTCAATTTTGGAACTTTTAACTCACAAAATTTCAACTCCAGGAGATATCAATTGGGAAAATTCAAATTGAGAACTTTCAACAAGGAAAATTTCAAATAAAAAAATTTGAAGTGGAGAAATTTCAGAATGAGAAATTTCAAAAACTTTCAGTTCAAAGAAATTCGGTTTGAAACTTTATTTTTGAAAAACTTTCAATTCAAAAAGTTTAGACTCATAAAGCTTTCGGTTTGAAAACTTCCGACCGAAGAAACTTTTGGATCGAAAACTTTTGACTCAATAAACTTCTGTCTTGAAAAGTTTTGACTCAAGAAACTTTCGATTCAAAAACTTTCGAAAAATGGTTAAAATACTTATGATTCAAAAACTTGTATTGAAATTTGAAAACAAAAACTTTGAGTCTGAGGGAATGTTATTGGGGAGGAAAGTTGGATGAAAGAGATGCTCACAAGTATAGCAATGAGAGAGCCTTTGAGGGACAAGTAGGGGAAGGGAGAAGTTGTTGTCATATGTCACAATGAGAGCATTCTAATCAAAGATTAGGTGAGGGTGCCCTCAAATTATCAATTTCGTCTTTTGTTTGTGTAGGACCGAATCCACCTGGACACCACACCTTAGAAGTGCAAACCAAGGGAGGGGCTACTTTTGCTTTTGCTAGTAGTGTACTACTAGATTGAGGGTATCCTCATTCTAAAAAATTTAATGACATCCTCCTAATATGCCATGTGTCATCTTCTCCATCCACTTCCACCCTTTCTCCTTCTCTCTTCCCTACTCACTCTCCCAACACTCCTTCCCTCTTTTCGACCACAAAAATTTCCAATCAAGAAATTTTAAGTTTGAAGATTTTAAAAGAAAAGTTTACAAATTCAACTTAAAAAAACTTTTAGATAAAACATATTCAACTCAGGAAATTTCAATTCGAACAAATTTTAACTAGACAAAATTTCAACTATGGAAATTTCAAAAAAATTCAACTCAGAAAATTTTCAAATCACTCGTAAAATTTTGAATATGGAAATTTTAAACTTAGGAAATTTAAATTTGCAAACTTTCAACTCGAGGAACTTTCAATTAGGAAAATTTCAATGTGAGAAATTTCAATTTCAAAATTTTTCATGTGAGGATATTTTAGTGCAGCAAATTTCAAAAACTTTTGATTAAAAAATTTTGGTTTGAAAACTTGAAGTTAAAAAAATCGAGTGGAAATTTTGATTTGAAAAACTTTCGAATAGAAAAGTTTCGACTTCGAAAACTGTCGGTTCGAAAAGTTTTGACTTAAGAAACTTTCGGTTTGAAATTTTTTGATTCAAGAATGTTAAGACCCTCCCTTTTATCTTAATACCAAGAAGGTCTCATGTGCATAATGTACTAGTCCCATGATTAGTGGCTAGTACACATATTTACAACATTGTCATCACATTCATACATAAGTTCATAATACATTAACGAAAGGTAGTCCATACAATAAGGCGTAATGGATGAAATAAAATGCAGCGGAAGACAGTAAGTCCAGCAATATGCCTTTGCCCAAAATATCATAGGCATCTGAGAAGGAGTAAGCCCTAGAAAAGCTCATCATTATAATCTCTGGAACCTGCGATGAAATAAGAATCATCGGGGATTTTGGTTCCTTCTTCCACTGAATATCAACAATAAGCAAGGTTGAGTATTTTCGTACTCAACAAGACTTGTAGTGTCTCACAATTATATAATAATTGCAGGCTATATTTAGAGAGGCTAACATGGTTATTTTGCATGAAGCTAATTTGAAACATGAATATCAAGTAGTAGATAATGAAAAGAATTTGTAAGAGCATTTTGACAAGTATCTCTAAATTAACAAGTAAGAACAACAGAAATGTATCAACTCACAACCCTCCTTGATTGTGAGTACTGAACCATCCTTTGCCATATCTTGGTATAATATCTGAAACAAGCTTTCCACAATATTCCCAACGTGATCATTTTTATGAAATTGAAAATTCTAACTAGTGTCAGTACACTAAGTCTCTCATAACTATGAGCATAGATTTTCGAAAAGTTTTATACTCTACAGAGGCATACATCTTTACGCACAAGATATGACCAACTCTTTCTACTGCTATTTTCACGCTTCCTTTGGCGTGTGAACAAGAGGTCATGACATAACAGTTACATTACTTAGACCTAACTTTGCACCAGCCCTGTGACAACAAACCCTTACTATGACGGTAGAAGATATTTGTACAATCACTGTACAACTAATGGTTATAGACCCTATTGTCGCACTTCTCCCCAAAGTAAGGCGCACACCACGTTGTATTGGTATGTGTTTCACCCATACCACTGTGTGGACACCCTTACGAGCAGTCCGTCCAATAAAGCCTGTACTACTCTACACTTCCAACATGCAAAGTTAGACCTAATTAACTTAATTGGTTATTTCCATCTTATACTAGTACTTGTGGTTGCACTAATTATCTTGGATTATACAATACTATGTTTGGTCCTTAATCCGACCCGGGTGAGGACACTCCCCCTATACTACGTGCAACTCCCATGCATATCCGGCTATTGCCATATCTCACCTGTGTCAACAGATAGTTTTATTTTGATTTTTTATACTAAAATAACAGCAACTACTATTCTCAACATGTCCATTATTTTAAATGAATAGCATACCCGACCATTCATCATCCCAATTCTAAAGCATGGCTAAGCAATTGCACATATAATCGAATATACCCATTTGACATATCTATAATGTCTAAGACTAACTTAGAGTTATGAATGTTGATATGACAATATTATTAAGGAAATTCCATGAAATACAACGTTATATCTACCGGTTCCCACAATATAGCAATTTAATGAAACTAAATGCATGCATACATAGATTGATGAAAACAACATAAGCTAAATGAAATATTAGGATCAACATGGTCAAAGGGCGTGCTTGCCATGCTTGTTGAATTCTTGGTTTGAGTAGAAGTCGACGGTCACAGTTGGTGGAACATCGGTGTCTATACGCAATTTGATGCAAAACAACAATAAAAGGCAAAAGAAGTCAATAATAACAAATTTGAAATATATATCCATAGCAACAGACGGTTCTGATATTATAAAATTTATAGGAAGTGGGTACACAATTTTTGAGGTTTATTTGTATAAGTTAGGGTTTATTTGAATTTTAAATTAGGACAAGTGACATACTTATTAAGCAATAGGTGCAAACTATATTTGATTTCAATTATTTATACAGAGGAAGAGGCTCATGGTTTTACGAGATTTTAGGAGCTGGTTTCACAAATTTATGAACTCATTTGGAGAAGTTATTCATATTTGAACAATATATGTATTGAATACTAAACCTATTTGGGGTTCAATTCAAACTAAGACTAAATTCAAATATTTTTTAAGAAATGGAGTTCTTATCATCTCAAGAGAATTTAGAAATTTATTCCATGAAATTTTGAATTAATTTGTGAAAATCCCAAATAGTGCAAATTCAAGGTTTCATACAAATTTTGAATTCAAATTATGGAACAGAGGTTAAAAATTAAATATTTTTTGCATATATGGCAAGTACATGACTTTATAAATTTTCAAGAACTAGTTTCACAATTTTTGGAGATTAATTGCTACAGTAACTGTTATTTGGATTTTGAATGTATTGAAAATACCCTAAATAGAAAATTAGTTCAAACAAAGTCCAAATTTAAATATCTATGCAGAAATGGAAATCTTGTGATCTCAGAAGAATTCAAAAAAATTTACTATCAATTTTGGAGCCTGTTTGTAAAAATTTTAAATAGAGGCTAGGTTTCATTCTAATTTTTAACAGACATCCAAGTTTAAATATTTTTTTGCAGAATTGGGAACTATATGAATTTAGAAGAATTTATAAACTAGTTTGACTGAATTTAGAATTACTTTTCACAAGTTATAGCTATTTTAATACAGACTGTTGTGGAAATGCACAAAATACGAAAATACGCTTTCATAACAGAGACATCGCCTTTTCCTTTTTTGCTTTTTCATGGCTTATGTTTTATGCGTGCAAGGGCTGACGAGGCGATGGGGCATCATTAGCCACACTGATAGAGACGGCTCAGGAGATAGCCGCCGCCGGTGAGGGAGACCTGATGGTGCTCAGCCATCGGCACGGGGTGCTAGAGGGGGCTCTAGGGTTTCTAGGGGACCGGTTAGTGGTGGTGATGCGTGGCCAGAGGTGGCCCCGGTCTTGTACTTGATTGAAAGCTTATAACAAGACCTTTCAAATGGATCTGGTCCTAGCCCTAGATTCGTCGTGGATCAGCCAAAATCTTCGAAACAATAAGCTACATCACTGTTTTTGGCTGTTTTGGGCCTTGTAAGCGTGAGGGGGCCCAAGCCCAAGTTGTGTGCGCCCCCTGGCTGCACACAACCCTAGGACGACCCTCTCACGTACCTCCCTCTCATAAAATTAGTAGCCACCGCCTTAGAAACGTGGGTTTTGTTTAGTTGTAGTTTTCCTTGGTGAAACTATTTGGTATGCTCTTGTTCGACGAGATCAACAGCAATACCGTGCTTTGGAACCCCACATCAATACTTCAATTATATTTGCAATTTTAGATTGCTTTTGCGTTGTTCTTGCTTGTTCTTCGATTTCTTGCAGGAATTGATCTTCGTGATTAGGTCAACCGGGTTTTGGCACGGTTGATAACAACTCGGAGTTTGGTTCAGCGATTGCTTGGCGTCGGTCGTGTTTCGGCCGTATCCTAGATCGTGAGGGTCATCTCCACTAATCGATAGCTATCCATCTCACCAAAAGATCGGGCCTCCGTTAAGCCTCATCACTAAGGACCCTGCACGATAGTGTGCTTTATGAGGTGCTAGAGGGAAGAATGCTAGTTGTAGTACTACTCATGTTATTCCTATTGATGCTCGCTTTCTTCATGCACATACTAGTGCTTCTTGTGACAATTGACTTAAATTGCTTGCTGAAATTGATGCCATAAGCACTCACCTTAGGAAGCTATCTATTAGAAATAATGAACTTGAATAACATGCTTCTAAGGACTCAGTCAGCTCATGTGAAGGTTGTAGGTAACTAAAACTTAACAATGATGCTTTGAATGTTAACTATACTGAACTTACTAAGGACCTACTGTCTAAGTCACAAGTTTCTTATGCTAGATGTGCTGAGATTGAGGGGGACATGGAAATAATCTATGATGAGCTTAGAAAGAAGCTAGAGGTTGAAGGACCATGTGGAGGTCCATTCATGTTTGTGATGAGTATTTGACTTTATTTGAGCAAGGTGTGCTCAAGTTTGAGTTTGATTTGGATTGATTTTCAAAATGAAGCAATTTGAGTTGTATCTGCCAGAGGGCGACTACGGCCGTATGGGCGCGGTAGTGATGAGTTGGATGAGTTTATTGCATATCATTGTGGGCATTGCTATGTGATGTGTTTCCTTGTCTTTGATGGTTGCAGGACGACGGTGCTAGGTCATGGTGAGGCGAAGGATGATCAGGACTAGGCGAGGAGCGTCGGAGGTCCAGACGGTTGAGAGATCGCCGGAAGATGATCGGAGATAGAGTCCGGGCAAGTCAAGAAGACAAGGAAAGAAGTTGATGCTAGCTAGATGCCGCGTGGATCAATGAGGGCCGTCGGATTGAGGTCTAGTTGATAGGTTAGCGGGTCTAGGTAGTATGCTTTGAAAACCGTGCAAGAAAACCCGTTATGTGTGTGGGTTTTGGGTTAGCCCTTGCATGGCCGTGTGTGGGTTAATCCTAGCCCGTAGATGAGTGCTCTAGGGTTGAGGGACTCATCCAAGGGTGGTAGGTGGCCCAAGAGTAGTATAAATAGGGGTGGAGGGGTAGCCTCCTTCCCTTGAAGGTTTTGAGGTTTGTGAATGCTCCTTTGAGCTTTGCCCACATGAAAGTGAGGCTTTGTAACCTCTCCTTCCAGAAATGAAAGTTTTATCCATCCACCTCTAAATTTATTTTGCGCATTTACATTATGTCTTTACTTTACGCGATTTAAATTCAGCATTTACTTTCCCGCAATTACTTTCTCGCAATTTACTTTCATGTAATTTGGATTTGCCTCCCCTCCTTCTAAATGCTGCTGATCTTGGATGTTTTGAGTGTGTTCATATGGTTTTACATCTCTTTTGCACTCTTGGATTGAGTAGAGAACATCTTTTCTTTCAAGTTCCAACTTTGTTCAGAACTTGTTCTTCGCGAAGCAGTCAGTGTTTGATTTCTATAAAAATATAGAAAAATCTTTTTCACGTGATTCTTATTGAAGGAGGTGCGGGACTCTTATATACACTTGAAGAAAAATTTTGGAGTTCATTTGTTGCACCGTTTGGGCGCCATGAGGTGAAAACCGAGCCCCCAAATTTCTGCTCAAAGTTCTTGACCAGACTGTGTTCTTAGATTTTTCTTGTTTTTTATATAAGGCTGTTTGAGGAGAAATTTGGTGGAGTTCTTCATGACTCTGATGGTCATAGGGAGAAAAAGTCTCAAAATTTTGTGAGCTGTAGAAACCCACCAACCACCTGTGCAAATTGAGGACAAGTTCTGGAAATTCTGCTTTTGCTTTTCTGAAAGTGTCTTTTGTGATTTGAATTGATGTCCTTTCTAAAAGCAAGAGTTTGAATTGATTCCTCTTTATCTTGGACACTAGACAACCAGTATTGTGACTCAAAAATCCCCATATATTTTATGGTACTTATCCATGCAAGCTTGGGGTACACATAGTTGTCTAGTTTTTCAGGTTTTTCACGATTTCCTTTGAGCGATCTTGTCGAGGTTTTTGTTGGAGTATTTTGGGGGAAATTTTATTTGCGACCATTCACCCCCCCCCCTCTGTTCGCCATCTCGGTCCTTCAGAGGTCCAGACCACTAGGATTGGAAACGCCAAGTGCGTATCTTGTGAGGCCCTCAAGATTGAGGCAACCGTGCTTAGGGAGAAAAATGCACGTGTTGTACGTTCTTCTTTGTCTAGCTCTTCTTCATCTTCTTCCCCCTGTTCTTCATGTGCCTCTCTTTTTCAAGAGTGTGAGTACCTCATGAGCACTCTTGAGAATTTTGTAGGAGACAAGAAGAAGCTCAATCTCATCCTAGAACAGTCCAAGATTAGTATATTTAATCAAGGTCTAGGATTTGACTACTTGGAGCACGCTCAGGCACATCCTCCCACCATTGTGTGTGGCCCCAAGAGTGGAGAGATTGTGATTGCTCCTAGGTCTTGCACCACAGTGTTTCGCTCAGCTGGGTTTGTCAAAGAGATCTCTGACGAGAAGGTTACCACTCGTGCAACTTCTGTCTCTACTAAGGCGAAGTATTCTTGCACCTTCTGTCAGAAGGATGGACATTTAGCTGAGTTCTACTTCAGGTGTGCCAAGATAGTGCGTCATTAGCGTGTTCATTCTCTTAGGGGTATTCAGGGTCGTCCCCAGACTTTGAGTACTCCTAAGGCACCCACGGCTTCTAGACAAGTTAGAAAGTCTCAAGTTTTTGGGCAGCGTTCAAGACTCGGTTTTCATGCTGTTCATTCTGATTTTCGTCTTGGAGCTATTCATTGTGAGTCCTTCCGCCGTCCTCTTGATATTCCTCATTTTCCCATTGAGGTGGATATCAATGGCGTGATGTTTTCACTAGTAGGAGGTTTGGGCAGCGTTTTTGGGATGGTTCAACCTTTGCACATCGACGGACCAACCCAGCTCCTGCTCCCAAACCTTCTACAGGTATTCCTGATTTTGTGAAAGTTGAGCGTTGGAGAGACGTTAGAGTTCAGTCTTTTTCTTCCTTGATTGGGCCTTCGACTCGTTGTGTGGCTCGGTATTGGGTTCCTAGATCTCCACTTATTTGCCCCATAATTGAGTCATCAACCTCTTGCTTTCACTAGCTCAGGAGCATGAGCGTCTCTCTCTTTTACTTCACTGCTTCGGGGTCGGACATACACTTTGCTTTGTGTATGTGCACTCAATTTCAGACCTCTCCTCGTGCCTCATAGTCAGGCAGTGAAGCACATTTTTAGGTACCTTTAAGTTGCCATTGGCTATGGTATTTAGTACTCTTCATTTTCTTGTCTGTCCCTTATAGCCTTTTCAAACGTAGCTTATTTGGCTGTAGGATAGATAGAAAGAGCACTTCTGGAACTTGTCAATTCATTGGTACTTCTCTTTTATCTTGGCTATCTAGGAAGCAGTCTGGAGTTGCATTGTCTCCCGCTGAGGCCAAGTACGTTGCAGCCGCTAGTTGATGTAGTCTGGTACTTTGGATATGGTCGACCTTGTGGGACTTTGGGTTAGATATAGATAGTGTTCCATTTTTCCTGTGATAACACTTCTGCCATTCACATAGCTAAGAACCGAGTGCAGCCTCCAGGACCAAGCATATTGACTTTAGATATCACTTCCTTAGAGACCATGTGGAGAAGGGTGACATAGTGCTCCAGTTTGTGAAGAGTGACCACCAGATAGCAGACATTTTCACCAAGCCTTTGGATAGCTCTAGGTTTGTGGCCTTGAGGGGAGCTTTGAGTCATGTGCCCTTATAGCATTTATTAAGGGGGAGCTGGTTTTGTATATCTTGTATTATACTTTTACTTCTAGTATTTCCTTTCTTTTGCATCTTCTGGGTGTTTTTGGGCATCGTTTCTAGAGTTCTGAGTTCCTTTCTTTTACATCCGCTTTGGAAGTCTAGCAATCAGATAGAGGTAGAACCAACAGGAGACAGCGAAATCAAGTCTTCCTTGTACATGTTGAACCCAAATTTATAAAATAGTTATCTTGTTTTAAATTATGCATGCTTACTTTTTGCAATGTACTTTAAATATAGTTTTAGGGTATAGTTAAATACTAGAATTTGTTAAACCCTCATTGGTATTGATCATGTCGAACATTTGTCACCCTAGATGACACTAGCTATTTTATTTGGTGATAACCAGTAGAGTAGCATGGGACGGTAGAATTGCTTAGTCTAGCATAAATGTTTCGGTATTATGCCATTATGGGAATCATTTCAAACATTGTTTAAACTTATTTGTGAAGCTACGGTAATTGGTGTTGCTGCTGTTATTTAAATGAAATAAAGTGGAAAATATGGTTTAGACCAAGGTGGATGGATGTCTGGCGGGTGCAGAAGCACGAGACCTTGGAATGTGAATGTTTCACACTAGTAAATTAAGGACCGAAGCGTGTGTTATCATGGACCGAGCACTACCGTACAACTACAAGTCTATATGGGTATGACCTGGCTAATTAATTTGTGCGTCTCTTTATTAGTTCACCATTTGGTGGGTGCCAGATGATGGCAAGCGCAAGAGGGGGCTTCCGACTGGGCAACTAGAACCCTTCGACGGTGAAACTTAGTGGGCGAGGTTAATAGTGGGGTTGTACATTGTACAAGCCTTGTCATGATATATCTGCCGACACACCAAAGGAAGTGTGTTAATTGCATGGCAACAAGAGACGGTCATGTCTTGTGGGTAAAGCTGTACACACTCTAAAGAGTT
The DNA here is from genome assembly GCA_036346275.1 of Otatea glauca. Classification (NCBI taxonomy): domain Eukaryota; kingdom Viridiplantae; phylum Streptophyta; class Magnoliopsida; order Poales; family Poaceae; genus Otatea; species Otatea glauca. The sequence goes on along the minus strand of CM070715.1, from coordinate 53,552,691 downwards.
AAAACTACTTAAGTAGCCATGCCCACGGTCAAGGGCAGGCGAGGTACGCTTGCACATTGTAGATTTTATGGTTTTGTTTCAAATAAAAATGATGGTTTGGGAATCCATGAGCACTTGGAACTCTCGGGTTATGGTTTGGCAGATGAAGCTAGTCAGGTAGATAGAACCTGTTTAGTTGTCATATCAAATTCAATTATTATTCTATTACATTTTGGTCAAATAATGCTTTGTGGAATTACTAGTTGTCTTTAAAGTTAAATTTTTCTCTATGCTAAAAGAGCTATATTATGGCTTCAATTTTTTTAGCTTTGCATATAGTTATCGTGCATTATGTTTCCAATACGTGCGAAGTACATTTTGTGCTCACCCTTGCAACATCCCAACATTCCACAGAGGAGTGCACAGAAGCTGAAAGTGACTACGAGTTCTTTGCTTGTGGTTACGACGAAGGTGACCCGGATTGCTAGGACGCGTACCCCACTCGATTGCCTATTGGGCAAATGGATGGGCTTATCATGCTGCTGTTATTTCGTTTCTGCTGCTACTTTATTGAATTCAAGCCATGAGGCTGCTTATTTGTAATAATTGGCCACAAGGCTGATACCTTTTTGCTTAATTAATATTATTTGATTCGTGATATGGATATATTGTCATCACTGTTTCCATTGTTTGTGCTAGCTTTTCTTGGATTAGCATAGGTTATACACAGGGGGTTAGGATTTGGAAATCCGGTCCCGACAGCCTTGATCGTTGGTTTCAGGGGCGGAGATGAGGTTGTCGGCGAGGATATCCGGAGCGTCGATGTCTATATGCAATATGTTGTCGAGCAATAACGAGAAGCAAAATAACTCAAACCAAGTCAAAATCCAAACATCATTACAGAAATAGAAAGCTCATATTTTTAGAATGAATTAGGAGTTTGTTTTGTCAAATTTGGAGTCCATTTACAAATGAATATGTGAGTTTAAAATGCACTACGAATCATTATTTAATGGAAGTTTAGCTTAAGTAGAGCCCAAAAATAAATCTGATTGTAGAATAGAGAGCTCATGAATTTTTAAGATATTAGAAGTTGGTTTCATTCAATTTAGAATTTATTTGTAGGAGTAATAGACATTTGAGTGTAAATGCATTAAAATAATACCCTAAATGAAGGTTAAATCTAAAACGAGCTCAAATTTAAATATTTCTATAAAAATTAAAATTTCATGATTTTAGATGATTTTAGGAGTTGGTTGCACTAAATTTGGATTTTCTTTTTAAAAGTTATAACCAGTTCAAATTTGAATGTGCATCGTAATCATTTTAATTAGAACATTAAATTCGAACTGAGGTCAAATTTTAAATATTTTTACATAATAAAAAAGCTCATGATTTTTGAAAAATTTAGAAACTGGTTTGACTAAATTTGGAGCTCATTTGTGAAAGTTATAAGTATTTCAATTTTGTATATACTGAAAATCACCTAAATTGAAAAATTGATGATGTCGAAGGCGTATTTTCCCGAGAGTAAGTTTTCCAATGGAAACAGCATACCTTCAATTGAAGTGATAGAACCTTTCTTATTTTTCGGGGTTGTTGGTTTATTTTACAAAGACTGACAGGTGGGGTTCACTTGTTAGTGACTTATAGTTAAATACCGATTCAGATTTAAGTTCTAAACTGTCGACTTTTGTAGTCGACAATAAATTTATGGGGTAGGCGCTCGATCTCAAACTCGATGGTCACACAAGACAAGGGGTTTAGACAGGTTCAGACTCTCGTGGAGGAGATAATACCCTAGTCCTGTGTGCTGGGATTATGCAGATCTCTTGGATCTAAGATTGCTCAAAGCGCAATATGCTCTGGGCGATATGAGGTGTGCTATGCTCTATGGCTTGATCGCTCTATGCTTGGATGATCCGATCCTTCTGTCGTTGCTCGCCCTCTCCCTTATATAGCGGGGGTGGGGCGGCTTACAGAGTCCTGATCGGTTTAGAGATTCCGATCGGTTACAAGATTCTAGTCAGTTAATAGGATAGAGTTTACATCTTTATCTACCCTATTAACGACTCGGATTACAACCGTATCTATCATATCTAAATATAAGTTCAACTTCCTTTAGGATATGTCCCCTTGCGCATGCAGCGGGCCCGACGTAGGAGTATCTTCCGGCCTCCCTCTTGGGCTTGTCATGAGGGTACTGGTTCTTATATTCCACAAGAGCCCCGAGTCCTTTGCGATCGAGTTGTCGCCTTCCCGGTTGCACTTAATCGAGTCATGCTTCACGCCGAGTGCTTCCAGATTCTTGATGCACTTCCGACTAGTTTCGCTTACACCGAAAGTGCCTGTTGTAGGCAAAGAGATCGTGACGGACTCAATAGAGCTCCACACGTTAAACTTTCCGAGTGGTTCCTAGCCCCATTATTGGAATTTCGCAATCGGCTCATCTTGGGACATATCAGATCCCAAACGATATGCGAAGTCAAAACGCTTTTCCCGCCGAGGCAAAATTAAGCGCCACTCCTTTAAATTCATTCGTCGCCGGTTGTCGATGTCGTCGTTGAAGCGTTGGCTCACACATCGCATCCAAATTTAGTAGCCCCAAATCATGTATATGCGTAACTTAGGCAATGTAAAAACAATTCACTCGGATGTGATGTCTGACTGGTGTATATATAATTTTAGAGTTTTTTACTCTTTTTCCTTATTGATTTTGAATTCATCCGAGTAGTTTGACTCTTTTTGTTTAAGCACTCTGCCCTACTAGTCTAGCCCCCAAGCGTTGGGAGTCAGCTCATGGCTCTTTTTCCCAGGCACGTGTTTTGGGTGACTAAAGTTCGTCGTTCATGGGGTCAGAGCTTCACAATTTGGAGTTATCGCACTCGGATTCACTCGCAATCATTAAGCAAAAGAAGAAAAATACAACTAAAAAAAGATGTGTGCATGCGCACGCTATTAGTTGTAGCCCCCGACTTACTGCTTAGTTGTGGGTCAACTTAGTAGCAAGTCAGGAAAGTCAACAATTTTATTTATAATGACATAATTGAGTAAAAAGCGACTTAGCTGCTTTATGCTCCATATGTTGCTGACGATCATGCGTAGGCTCGTGGCCGTGCCGAAAGTGGCGCTAGGGGCGCAGGCGTAGGCTCGTGGTCGTGCCGAAGGTGGCGCTCGGGGCGCAGGCGTAGGCTCGTGGCCATGCCGAAGGTGGCGCTCGGGGCGCAGGCGTGGCTCCTGGCCGTGCCGAAAGTGGCGCTCGGGGCGCAGGCGTAGGCTCGTGGCCGTGATGAAGGTGGCGCTCGGGGCGTAGGCGTGGCTCATGGCCGTGCCGAAAGTGGCTCTCGGGGCACAGGCGTAGGCTCGTGGTCGTGCGAAGGTGGCGCCGACCAGCGTGGCTCATGGCCGCCGAAGTGGCGCCGCGCGCAGCGTAGTCTCGTGGCGTGCCGAAGGTGGCGCCGGGCGCAGCGTAGGCTCGTGGCCGCGCCGATGGTGGCGCCGGGCGCAGCGTAGGCTCGTGGCCGTGCCGAAGGTGGCGCTCAGGACGCAGGCGTAGGCTCGTGGCCATGCCGAAGGTGGCGCTCGGGGCGCAGGCGTAGGCTCGTGGCCGTGCCGAAGGTGGCGCTCGGGACGCAGGCATAGGCTCGTGGTCGTGCCGAAAGTGGCGCTCGGGGCGCAGGTGTAGGCTCTTGGCTATGCCGAAGGTGGCGCTCGGGGCGCAGGCGTGGCTCTTGGCCGTGCCGAAAGTGGCGCTCGTAGCGCAGGCGTAGGCTCGTGGCCGTGCCGAAAGCCGCGTGGGAGCGTAATTGCACTTCACCTACCGGCTTTTCCTGATTTCGCTAAATTGCGGCTGCCGTCACCATAGCCTTGATCTGGGCCACGATCGGGGCCGCCGGGCTATCCGATGCAATCATCGGGTCCAGTTTGTCGAGAAGCGTCTTGAAGGCGACGACGTTCTGCATTGGCGTGCGGAAAACAGCTTGATCTCCCAACCTAGATTGCAGGAGGTCCTCGCGGACATTGCGGCCGCGAGATCGAAGCGATCGCACCTGCACCTCCTTACCCTTACGAAGACGATCTCCCCCCGCAGCTTCCTGTTCTTCTTGTTGGTGTTGGAGATCGGTCTTCTGCTCTTCTATCGCGAAGATGCCACGAAGATCGCAGCAATTCCTCGCGACGGCGACTGGTTTGCCGGCCAAGTCAAAGTGACATACCTGAGATGAGTTGGCCTGATCTTTACCAGATCGGATCTGGTTTTGGACCAGACAAACAAGCTCTCCGCGCGCATCTACGACGAAGTCTAGGTTTCCGAAGTGGAAGGCCTGGCCGGAGACGAAGGTGGCGACGAATCCACCGATTGCTGCCATCGAGTCTGTGGGAAAAGATTATAGCGCTTCCCCTACCTGGCGCGCCAACTGTCGACTTTTGTAGTCGGCAATGAATTTATGGGGTAGGCGCTCGATCTCAAACTCGATGGTCACACAAGACAAGGGGTTTAGACAGGTTCAGACTCTCGCGGAGGAGATAATACCCTAGTCCTGTGTGCTGGGATTATGCAGATCTCTTGGATCTAAGATTGCTCAAAGCGCAATATGCTCTGGGCGATATGAGGTGTGCTATGCTCTATTGCTTGATCGCTCTATGCTTGGATGATCCGATCCTTCTGTCGTTGCTCGCCCTCTCCCTTATATAGCGGAGGTGGGGTGGCTTACAGAGTCCTGATCGGTTTGGAGATTCCGATCGGCTAAAAGATTTTAGTCAGTTAATAGGATAGAGTTTACATCTTTATCTACCCTATTAACGACTCGGATTACAACCGTATCTATCATATCTAAATATAAGTTCAACTTCCTTTAGGATATGTCCCCTTGCGCATGGCAGCGGGGCCTGACGCGGGGAGTATCTTCTGGGCCTCCCTCTTGGGCTTGTCATGAGGGTACCCGGGTTCTTATATTCCACATAAACCTTTTATTTACTCTTGGGCCCACATGCTATAGAATCATTAACTAAAACTAGTTTTAATTAGTAAAACTGATAGGTGGGACCTAGCTGTCAGAGACTCAGTGCGAGTGTGACATGGCTCGGGAGTGCCTGATAGGTGGGATCCACCGGTCTCTGACCCGAGACAGGACACAACAAAGAGGGGCTCACCGATGGCGAACGGTTGTGATCGGCAGGGAGTTGGTGGCCATGTTAGCTCTAGGGCACTAAGGGGAGTCTAGGGCACTAGCCGGTGGTGACTAGGGGTGACTTGATCTTGCCGACGGTGGAGTCGAGCGGCAACAGCAATGGCGGGTGGCCGAGGGGGAGAATTGAGGGTCCATATGCTCGGAGAAGTGAGGTGAAAGCATATACGGGCTTTGGAGATCCCATTTTCGTACCTTGCAGCGCTGGGGAATGGCCGAGCGAGCTTGACGAGTGTTGCCGATCTCGGAGAAGAAGGAGACCACCTCGGGGGTGCTCCGAGCGATTCGAGCTACAAACAAGATAGTGAGGAGGCTCAAGGGGTGCTAGAGGTGCCTTAGGTTGAAGAAATTTGAGCTTTTGGCTCACCGAGTAAGCCAATCGGCTTCAGCGGCTCAGGATGCTTCTTCATTGTCAATGGCAGCACACAATGGCAATTGGATGTCAGCTCGGGCAGAGTAGGCTCAAGGAGGTGCGGGGAGGCAGGTCATGGCTTCGATACGGGCTTTATAGCTGCGGGGAGTTGATATCGGTGCTGGCCTATGAACACGATTCTTCGACCAGGCAGAAAAGGAAACCAACACAGGATTCTATAGCGAAAAGATCATGTATGTGTGCTAGGGATTTCAGGAGAGCAGTGATTCGACGAGGCACAGAGGGCAGGTGGCATGGCATAGGACGAGAAGGCTCGACCGGGCGCAAGTTCCACTGCGGCGCGGCATGCTTGGGAGCAGCAGAGCTCGACGACTACCATGGTAGGACTAGGCGGAGCGAAAGGCTACCGTGGTAGAGCACAACAGAGACATGGCATGTGTGCTCTACTCGGGCAAGCGCGTGGTGAAGGCGGGGTGTGCACGGTGCGTGACCAACCAAGGCGAGGCACACACGGGCACGTTGAGTGGCCGACAGGCGAGCCTAGGCCCACATGGCAGAGATAAGAGGGGAGAGACAAACCATTTAGGGAAAATGCACTTCTAAGCTTTATGCCTTCGCTTAGAGGAAACGATTCTTGAGAAAAGACGCTTTCCAAATTCGGATTTTCTTATTTTCATTTTTAAATTTCATTTTGTTGCTAGGTTTTGAATTTAATTAAGATGACAAACAGATTTAAAATTTTATGAAATTTTTTAAAGGGTGCTAAGCTAACAATAATGCTTCCATAAAAATTTTAAAGGAGGATCAAGTTTGTGAGTTTTTATAAAAATATAATAGTACTTCTGTTCCTTTTAAGAGTTGCTATATTTGATTTTTCTGAAGCACTAATGAGTTCAAAAATATCTGAAACTTTTTGGAGGGGATCTGCCGGTTATTTAGGACTTATATGAATTTTTCTAGACTTTTTTATGATTCAAAACTGAAGTTTGAAATTCAAAAACCTCACTAGGTTTGTTAAAAGCATTTTGTTAATTGCAAAAATTCCAAATAAATACTGAAAATTCTAATTGATACCAATTTCAGTTCATATGCATTCATTCCTCTTGTTAACAAATTTTGGGATGTTACATGAACATACATATTGATTGGTGTTAACTTCTTCGTAGACTTACAAAAGTTTGACAAGGGAACATTGTACAAGTAATTCTCAAATAATAAAGTAATATCAGTAACCCTAGAACCGATAAAAATACAATACATAGTATTTAATATGTTTATCTCAATCTAGCTCAATTCTTTCAGTCCACCCTCTATTTTTTTTTCTGGCTTTGCCACTGTAGCCAGCCACATAAAGTTTCAATGGGCATGGCAGCCCGAACGGTCTTGTTCACTCGAGGTTGTTGGCAGCAATGGCGCGAAACGTAATATTAAAGTTTGCACTAATTTGAATGCAATCCATTGATCCAAAATGTGATAAGGTCAATAAAAAAATAGTAAGATCCAAACAATACATTCAGAAAACTCATTAAATTCATTTGTTGGGTATGTAGGTTCGAGCATTTCAAGGATAATTGCCTATAGCTTACAATCTTCAGGCAGTACCCTATATAATAGTGCCGCATTAGTTCGAGAAGGGACAGTAATTCTCATACCATCTCGTCAATCTTTGTCAGCTAGAAGCGGTTTCGCATTGTCCTCCCACTTATTTAGCCTCTTCCGTGCTTCTTCTACCTGCCACGTACAAGGTAACAGAAAATCATTCTTAGTACATGAACAAAATGAGCAATATTAAATATTATGAATGAAAGATGAGCTACTTCAAATGATTAATGATTCAGTTTTCGTATAACGTAAAATATACAGAAAAGCGTGATAAATTATAATAAGAATCAGTTCCATGGGAAGCAAACTGCATAGTCATTGCAAGCATGTTCCAGTACCTCTTTATTCCAATCTGTACGAAATGTGACGTAAATAAGAATGAGCGTTTGGACAATCAATCCACCTATCATTCCACCATATATTCCCTGCATGTTGAACACAAAAATTGCAACTATTATGTCCGTAGATTAATTTGCAAGACATGGTTTTATTTATTTTTTACTTTTGTTGTGCCAGAATTTACCATGGCACCCAAATCAAAGTGGAATCCAAGAATGCAACCAAGGGGAACACCGATGATGTAGTAGCATCCTATATTAACGTACGCCACAAAAGCTTGCCATCCACATCCAACCGCGACACCTGCAATATTCTAAGAATAAGAGACAATCTATATATGTATAACCCTGTACATATACATTAATCAGAAAAGATATAGCTATCTATTTAGTAGATCCGAGTTATAACGGCTTAGATTAAAATAAACAGTCAATATCAACTACAATACAAAATAACTAAAAGACACCCCGAGAAAGCTTCCACCTTAACCAGAAAGATCTAGCCATCTTCCTAGTAGACCCAAGTTATAATGGTTCAGATTAAAAGAAAAAGGGTCCATTAGTTAAATACAAATTAACTAAAATTCAAAATACAAAATAAAGAAAATTAGTAATTTGATTTCCATACAACTTCCGAAGTAACATCCATAAAAAATTAAAATTTGGAATAACAATTAAATAAAATTAGCAAATTTTAAAAAATAATCCATGACAAGTAAAATCAAAATTAACTAAAATTCAGGGGAAAATAAAAATAAATTAGAAATTTACCGAGAATATTAAAATATGTAAAAAGACCTACCAAGTAATAATAAATTATGATGATATATTCAGTAAAAAAACTAAATTAAAATTAGAAAAATCATAATTAGAATCCGGCAAATAGGCAAAGTAAGACTAAAAATTAAAATAAAAGATTGATTTGTATAAATGTATATTAGGAATCAACAATTAGATTAAATGAAACATCTCTATGTCAATTACAACCTAGAATTTAGTATAACAAATAAAAAATTAGTAAAATTTAAATTAAAAGAAATATTATATGTCATGTACAAATAAAATTCATAATTAAAAGAAAGAGAAAACGAACAATTTTAGTTTAGACAAATTGCAAAGTAAAATACTAAAATACCTAATATTAGGAGTTGAAACTATACAAAAATTTACAGTTGGATTTGTATATGGAATCCGATCTTAAATTTCCAAAAAAGTAAAAGTGCATTACAAGGAATTTTATATGTATATGAATTTCAAACTACAATTAAAAAATATTCAAATTCTCAATGAGAACTAAATGAAAATTATAATTCGGTTTTACGTAATCATAAATTAATTTAGCAATTATATATATATACATATAAATTAGGAACTGCAATTCAATTTTTTATAATCCGTAAATGCCAAAAAAATGGTTTTAGGGCATTAGTTCGTTTGAGGCTTCTCTACCTGATTTCACTTTTTACTCTTTTAATACTCTTGATGTATGAAGATTTGATACTTTGTTTTACTATAATGTCAATTGATACTACTGCATGCATCACCTTTTTTTGTGTTAGTTAGGGGAAAAAAGCAAAATATATAACCATAGATATGATATTAGAAATGTGTGGAAGAATTAAATTAAGTTTATAATTTATTATGTCAACTATTTGTGTACCACATTAAGGCACCAAAATTTCTTTTTTAATTAGTCATATAAGTAAAGTAGCTACCCTTTGCACAATCTCTCCCAATGATACTCCGGTTTCTTTTGTATTGCATCAACACAAGTATTACTAACTTGGTGCATATCAATTCCTCAATTACGGGGTGTGCATATCAATTCCCCAATTAAGGGGCACTTTATGTTTTTTGTAGTACTTAGACATGTTTCCAAACATTGGTGATTAAAGTTAAAAATGAAATTAGATTGGACTTCAATCTGTTCTAAATAAATTTTATATAAACTACTATTTTCATAATGTAACATTATTATCTAATTATTTAACCTTTTTCTTATGGTGACTAAAATTAACACTATTACAGAAAGGCTTATTTTACGCGCCTCATCACCGACGGTTCTGAAAAACCGTCTATGATAATCGACATTATTGGCGGTTCTAGACAAAAACCATCAGTGATGTCATCATCCATAAAACCGTCGGTGAGAGTTATGGATGTTATCACTGACAGTTTTGTAATAAAACAGTTAGTGATATCTAAGATATCACTGATGGTTTGTAGCTAGAACAGTGTTTTTAGGGGCTTTGTATTATATATAGATCCTAGCAATATATAATACAAAGCCCTGACCAACTTAGTGTTTTTAGGGTTTTATGATCTATCTTTGAGGTGGTTGTGGCTATGAGACGATCTGGTGAAAGGAGACCATTGATTTCGAAGGGTGATTGTAAATCCATTTGTTTTTGGTGATCTAAGGTTAGTAATTAGTTCTAATTACATTTTATTCAAAATCTAGCTTGGTAAGGAGAGAATTTGAAGATCATTTAGATCTAACTTGTAAATACATATATTCTTCATGATCTAATGTTAGTAATTGGTTCTAAATGCATTATATTCTAGATCTAGCTTGTTTGGCAAAGAGAGAATTTGAAAATTGTTTAGATCTAGTTTGTAGATCCATTTGTTCTTTGTCATCTAACGTAGTAAATGGTTATATAATTGCATTATATTCAAGATGTAGCTAGCTTGGCAGAGAGAATTGAAGATACTTGGTTTAGATATAGCTAGCTTGGTACGAAGAGTTGATTATTTAGATCTAACATTGTTAATTATTTATGAATTAAGGTTGGATTTATCTAGTTAATTTATGCTCCAATTTAAGAATGTGTGCAAGCACACACCTAGTGTACTTCAATATTGAACACTAATTGTTATATACGTAGCGTAGATGGACCAAGCTGGATGTACGGTAGGAACCATGTTAGTGCCGAGTACATTAAGGGCATCTCTTCTTTTAGAAGAGTTGCAGACACTACTGCACAACCCCTCATCACAGACGGTTTTGTTAACCATCTGTAACAAACTATCAATGATGAGAAGGGCTCATCACAGACGGTTTGCGAACCGTCAGTGAAAACTATCATCACATACGGTTCTAAACATGAACAGTCTGTGATGTAAGCCTCATCACATATGGTTTCACTTTGGAACCGTCTGTGAAGCCACCTAAATCAACCATCTGTGAAGTTGTGATGTAGGTGGGTTCACATACGGTTCTTGTTTAGAAACGTCTATGTTGTTGCCTTTCCAATGTTTACACTTTTCTATTTATTGGCTAGCCTCAGGAAATGCTAGCCATGCCCTTTGAAACAAAACATATTACAGAGCATCACAAGCATATTATTATGACATACATTTCATAAATGAACTCAGATCACATATTACAACGTACAGTGCAACCATTTAAGAAATCAACTTAGATCACACATTACAATGTACAGCACATCCATTTCAAAAATCAACTCAGAAATATTAACCAATTGAATTCAGAACTACAATTCATAAATTCACAGCACAAGGTTAACAAATTAATCCAAGTGGTAACTAACAAATTCACAACTCATCAGGTGAGGCTTGAGTGCCATTCGTCTTTTGGATTTACGACCTCACGCATCAAGAAGGCACAGAGTTGTCCTCGAATTCCTAGCAGGTCAACCTATTCCAACACAGGTTCAGCGCATTTCCAAGCCTTTTGATGGGAAGAGTAAAGTCTTGCGTGTATATAAATTAATAAATGGAAACAATTATTGCAAAATTGATAAACCTCTATGACATTGGTCTTCTGTGCACCAATGAGGAGTTGCATGTTGTGATAAATGTAGAATTCACATAGGTTAGTGGCCTTTGACTGCTGGTGGTACTGCCAAAATATAAGATGTTAGTTCCGGAGGTATTATTATGGAGTGTGAAGGATTATTGCGTACTAGCCAATACTAGAAACTTATGAATGTGCTTTAGCTTTGATGAGTCCTTGTGTGGCCCTCAACAAGCTTTGTAGACATTGAATGACATGTCGATTAAATTTGCGATAAGCATCAAGTCATGGGTGCCGCCCATTTTGGAATCAAGGTAAATTACCCTGTTCTGTCTTGGTATAGTTACGAGAAGAACCCAGTGAAATCTACACAGGTTTGTCGCCATGGTCATTCAACCTAACTTCGAGCTGCGTATATAGTACAAATCAACAAGTATAGCAACTAGACGAAGCAATTACCCCGGGTTGTGGGGTAAAAGTATGAAATTTTTATCCCGTTGAGCCAGCAATACTTTTTCCATGTAATGCTAGACGACTTGTAAATTTTCGTCCATGGTTTGCTTGGACACCATGTGTGGGTCGCAGAAACCCACCAGTTCTTTCCTTACTTTTGCTTCCATGATCATGTATCTATATATACAAAATCAAGGATCATATATATGACATTTATCGGTACGACACGAATGTAGACCATGATTGCACACACTTACAATGTCCAGCTTCTGATGAGTGAGGCGTCGAGGGCTTTGAGGTTGTAGAGATCGAACAAGTCGTTGAAGCCGACCACGAAGAAGCCATCTAAAAACTGGTGTAAGAAATGCTCCTCCTTGAAGCTGACTGAGATACTCGATGCTCGTTGTGCCACTAGTTTGTTGGCTTGTTCCATGCACCAATCTTGCAATCTAACGTAGGCTAATCTAAGCGTCTGCTTGTGCTCTTCCGGTACGAACGGCCGCCTAGCTCGAATTGCTGCGCCAATGGGGCCAACGAAAAGTCATGGGCTAACATGGACTCCTTCAATTTGCCCTTGTGATCGCCTCGCCGTCTATCATAGGTCGTCTTCACGGGAGACGACTGGGCCCGAACTAAAGTAACGGCCTATTCCTTATGGGACACTGTAGCCGATTTGGTGGGCTCCTTCGGTGCAGCACATGGCTCCGATAGTGCTAGTAGCTCTGGCACATCACGTAGCTCTGGTAGTGCTGGTAGCTCCGGCGCAGCATGTGGCTCTAGTAGTGCTTGTAGCTTCGGTGCTGCAGAGCGGTCATCGAAGGAGATGTTCCTCTTGGGCGACTGGATGAATGTGCCAATGGCATTCCCTAGTGTAACGATCTCGTCGTTTGGGGGCATCTCCAGCGTGACGGCCTTGCAAATTTCATGTACACCATTGACCTGGACCTTCGTGTAGCCCAGGCCTAACGTGGTACCATACACAAACAACCCTAGACTGGATGGATATGCACAACCCTAAGCAGCCTGCAGGGAAACGGAGTCGTTGGCAAGCCTCACTTGGAGATTGCATAGCGTGGCACCTACAAAAGGGTACACAATTAGCTAACACTTCCAACAGGTCAATCTAAGGAGGATTGCAGACATGTATATTACCCAGGTGTCGTCGAGAGGAAATTTGGGGTCATCCACGTCCGTCTCAGGGGTAGACACGTAGCTGCTCCGATGGTTAGTTGGGCTGAATTGCGTTTGTGCTTCTAGGGCTTGCACGTTCCATTCATGTCTCTCTGTAGCCACCCTTTCCTCCATCCTTTTCTCAAGACTTCTTAGCTGATTATCGAACTGCACTCTCAACCTTTCCTCAACCCTTTACTCAATGAGGGCTACTAGCCGTTCCTCACGCTCAGCTTTGCTTCCCTTCCTACTCCTGTACGTGTCGCAGTCTTGTGGGAATCCCATTTTCCTGGGAATGAAAACACCTATGCCTCGTGTGCGACGCGGGTGCTCCTTGTTTCCCAAGACCGTGGAGAGTATATCTTTCTCTTTGCCTGAAGTGCAAGAGCTCTGGGAAGATTCTATGCTCAATGCTATCTGCATCCAAGATCCCAACATGTTATTTCACATATGAAGGTATGTATGATCTTGATACAAACTATGTAGTTCGATATCTTACCAGGCGTTGGGACACTTCCTCGTCTGCGGGGTTGGCAAAGGACACGTCGCCCGAAGACGTGGGGCGTGACCTCGCTCTTACCCAGTTTAGGGCGCGTGGGTCCAAGATAGAGGCAAATGGCAACAAGGTATCCTTCTCGATTGCCTCGTCGTCCTCCCTCGTCCATTGCGCAATCTTACCCATTTACCTAGTGGAGCCGAGTCTTTGTGGGTTGGTGTTTTTAGCCTGGACAGTCTTGTGCGCTGCACTTTAACGCACAAATTCTTCTGTCATCTTCATCTCAACAAATCATTCCCACACGTCTTTGGTGTTGAACCTGCACTTCTGGAATGGATTCAATTCCTTATTCATATAATTACTTATAAGGACGCTCTTGAAGTTCTTCCATGCCTTTCCTGTGATTAGCAAAGCATATCGTCACAGTGCGTGCATGGTGTCTTCTGGGAGCTCGAACGATGCGAAAATTTTTGTTACCAGGCTGTTGCGCTCCTCATCTGTCAGCGTCTTCCATGATGGACAGGTGATGGGAAACCTTTTTCGTCCAACGATCCCGCACAATGTCCAGAATGCTGTCGCTGCCTTAGGATGTGCGGTAGGGGCCCCATCATGCGGAATGACCACCATGATGGTATATCGGCTCTGGGGCCTTTCACTTAGACCTCTTGGACCGCGCCTCGGTTTTCCTACATTCGGCTCATCAGATCCATTCGGTGACATGGAAAGAGGGGACACCATCTTCTTTTGAAGTAGGTTGTGTTAGAACTTCAAAGATCAGGCAAGTTGGTAAATCAACAATTCACAGACGGTGGTAGAAGAAGAAAGAAAGTAAATTTAAGAGTATTGTTTAGTACAGTTGTAATTGTATGATGCTAAAATTAATACTCATCATAACATTTAGATCATGTAGGATTACATGGGCAAAATTACAGTACAACAGAATAGTCACCTTGATACTTAGTTCTTCGTAACCAGTCAAATAATCTTATAATAGCTCTATTTTTAATGTATTTCCTGATCATGATTGTTATTGTTTCTGTAAATTACCCTCCTAGTGATCATAATTCTATATACAGCATCCAATAGTGATGACAAATAGAGTCTTAAGTAGTTTGTGGTTGTTTTTTTGGAAAAGAAAATGATCTGGATGCCACTGTGTTATTTATACCTTTTTTGAAAGTTGAGAGATGTCAAAACATCATTCATAGTTCAAGGTTAAGAGAATGTATGTTAAGAGAAGGTAAGTTAAGAGAAGCAATGTTAAGAGAAGTTAAGTTAAGAGAAGGAAATCATGAGGATAGTATTTTGAAAATAGCTACCAGGTATGGCCGAGGGAAGGAATTAGTAGCATGATGAGGAAGAAGGTAGAGGCAGAGCTCATGTACCTCTCACAGTGAGGAAGTAGATAGCTAGAAGCAACCAGAAGTCCACCAAATAGCAAAAATAGCATACCATGATCTCACATATAGTGCCCTTAGAATAGTCATTGCCAACTAGAGTCATTCAAGATGTTTATCATGTTCTGTTATTAATGAACTATAGGGATGATAGGCAGATAGCGCCTCCTTTGCATTAGAGTTGAGACAGGAGAAGAAAGGAGAGAGAGAGAGAGAGAAACATGCAAACCCCCAGATCGTGTTTCAACCTGGATGCTTTATAATCACTTATTCAAGTGCACTGCAGAAACATACTTCAATTAAAGGAAAGATTGGAGACTCTTGGCAGAGAAACACACAACACTTTTCAGCTATGCCCAAACAAAGTGCTGAATTGGCCTATCTCCCACTGTAACACTACTAACTACCTGTTTTTTAAGACAAAAAATAAGTCAAAGTTTTACCAATCTGATACACATGCTAACATAATAGATGTAAAGCCAAAGAGTGGTGCAAAAAAAAACCTATCAAGAACACATATGACCTAACTCTTACTGAATATTGTCAAAACACATATGACTTAGCTTTAACTAAATGCCAACATTCTAGTGAGATAGGCCACCCTGCTTTTGTCATGTCTATGCACCATGCAGAATGCTGCTTTCATCATGTATATGAACTGTGTAGAATACTAAAAATGGAACAATCAAAATATAAGTATTTTTATGCTCCATGATATGCCATTCTCAAATCCAATAAATATCTTGAATCCAATGAAAAATGGCATCCTGGCTGCCTCAGACAAGCCAACCCAATAGGAACAATCATAAGGCAAGGAAAGGGGCATTACCAAAGGAACAAAGCTCACAGAATGGACCTCGGCTAACTGAAAGGAGGACAACGATTGGTAAAACGTTTTAGCATGTTCTATGCATTTGTCCTAAACCACTTCTAAACGAAGTGCTAAAAAAATGATGTGACTTCAATATCATTTTCCACAGCCATAATGGCAAGGATCATTGACCACATCATTGTTTTGTTTCTCTTCTAGAATAGAGAATCCCATACTGTTTTAGGTAGGATATACACCAATGTGAAGAGAGAACAGAACAAAAACTATATTTTATTCACATTCTCCATTCCCCTGAATTTTGCCACAATGAGCAAAATAAAGCTGTTTTTAATCTAGTAGTTTCGTCCTCTTGATTCCAATGATACCATGAGGATCAAACAAATATGTTAAATCTTATAAAACAGTCACAATTCCCACAACCTCTACATCCTACTAAGCAATTAAATCCAAACAAACAGATCATTAAAATTTGTAGAACAATCTGGTGGACATGGATTTTCCACCATCACAGCAGGCTCTATACACATGTGACCATAGTGAGCTTTAGAACTTCTCATTGGCTTATTGTCATGAATCGAATCATGTAGACCTCAAACAAAGTATGATTTGGAGGCAGGGTCGGGTGGGAGACATATCGGCCAAGGACGAATGTCGCAGCAGAGGGGGAGGTCGACGCCAAGGGGTGAGGTCGCGGCCGAGGGGGAGGGCGCAGCCAAGGGAGGAGATCGCCGACGAGGGGGAAGGGCGTGGCCGAGGGGTGAAGTCACCACCAAGGGGGAGGGCGCCGCCGATAGGTGAAGTCACCACCAAGGGGGAGGGGTAGGGTTAGGGCAATGAACTGCATGAGTGATGAGGGGACTTATGTGCACGATGGGGATTTAGTGCGCGATGGGGTAGCACTTGGGAGGATGCGGTGGATGGGCAGGTGGGGTGAGGAGGAAGTGGAGCTACTTGGCATGGTGGGTGGGGAGCCGTCGACACTGATAAGACCTAGCTAGGGTTTGTGACACCTCGCGTGCATGAAGAGCGCGAGGGGTGGGAGATAAGATCAGAATCTGGAGGTTGGGTCTAAAAGCGTGTCCAAGACCATCACAGACTGTTATGGGCCTAAACCATCTGTGATGATAACCGTCTGTGATGAGGGTTTTCTTCCAATTCGCATAGCTTCTTTTGGGCCATAACAGACAGTTCTGGGCTTGAACCGTCTGTGATGAGTCCTTCACAGACGGTTTAAGTCCAAAACCGTTTGTGATGAGTTTTTTTAAATTTTTAGTAAAGTTATTATTATTTATTAATATTATTTGTTCAAATTATTATTATTATTATTTGTTCAAGTTATTATTATTTGTTAATATTATTTGTTCAATTTATTATTATTTAATCAAGTTATTATTTGTTTCATATCATTACCAACTAGTGCAATGCAATATTTCTTCATAGTGCAATACAATATTCTGTGTTCAAGTTGGGTGCGATAACTCATGAACTCCTTTTTTGTTCTAATTAAGATTGAAGCTATGACAACAAGGATTTTGAGGATCACTTCAACTGATGGAGAGAAAGTGAAAAAGGCAGTTTATATTTAATCAATGACATCATTAATCTAGTTTTTCAGTATATATTTAATCCGGGGAAATTGATTATTTAATATTTTCTGATTTTTTTTTGTTTTTAAAATTTTTCGACAGACGTTCTCCCTGACAGGAGCTCCGATTGATGTGATTCAAATTTCTAAAAAAAATTAAAATTGAGATCTATTTAATGGTGAATTTTATTTGATTTTTAGATTTTGTTTGCTCTCTATTTTGGTATTTATTTGGTGTTTTCTCTTGTTACGCGTAAACGTTGAAGTGCTCGAAGCGTCCTAGGTGGAATCGTTGACTCAAGACCATAGTCCAGAGCAAGAGCAAGAACTTTTTCAAGGCAAGTTGTGCTTTCATCATGTTGAACCCAATTTTACAAAATTGCTATGTTGATTTACATTATGCATAATATTTTATGTGTACAACTGTTTCCAAATAGTTTGGGATCTAGCTAATCTACCCAATTGAATTATTCCCTACCTTGTCATTTGTAAGCCATGATTAATTGTCACCATAGGATGGTTCATTACTAGTTGCTTAATACTAGAAATCAACATGGGTTGGTTAGACCATGTTTAGTTTGCTTAGCCACGCCACATGTAACTTATGATTTTGAAATATCAATTTTATCTTGATTAATGGAATATGAAACATGTTTATGGAATTGGTGTGTTAGGTGTTGTCACACAATGTTGTTGAGTTGTAGTGATGGGGTTGTCACGCGACGATGTTGACTTGTTGATGGCACGTGGAGCTTGGTAATCAACTGGGTGTTAATCATATAGATTGGGGCAAGTGGCAAGGGGTAGTGTGTCAAGGAGGGCCAGAAGGGCAGAGGGTATGTGAAAGTCTTGCCTTGGTCATCTTAAGAGCTTAACCTTGCAAGCATTTGACCTGAGTCAAACATGCAACCACATGTCTCGAATAGGACGGACCTAGCTAATTAATTTGCAATGTCTTAGCTTTGGTACTACCAGTGGTTGTGTGAGGTCCAACTGAACGATGAAACTCACATGGCGCAAGAGGGGGTCCTGATTGTGGTAACTTGTCCCTTCAGTGTTGAAACCTTAGCGGATAGTACTGAGTTAAGCCAGAGCATTGTAAACACCTTGTCATTATATCTATGTGGCACACCAGAGGAAGTGTGCTAATATCGATTGCACAAAGAGATGATCATGTCTTGTGGGTAAAGTGCATAACCTCTGTAGAGTGTAGAATCTATTCGGATAGTCATGCTCGCGGTATTGAGCAATGCTCGGGGATTATAGTCAAAGGTTAGATTTTATAAATTGAAAACTTGGATGGGAAGCCATATTGCTATTGGAAAGTTGGAATTTGACTTAGGGTTGGATAACATGTTTACTTGAGAAATACCTGCAAGTTACCTATTACTGTTATTTGTTTAATTGTCTTTTCAATCTACTTATTGTATTTATTTATATATGCTGCTTTACTGTAAAATAACTATGTTAGCCATTCAATTGGAATAAGCCTTGCATATAGTTACCTTAGTATTGCATTCTGTGCGAACTTGTTGAGTGCTTTAAGGACTCACCCTTGGCAATAATAAACCACCAGTTGAGGAGTCCACAACAGCTTTGGAGGAGTACCATGGGGAGACGAATATTTAGGGTGCGAGCCTTGTTAGTTGCCTATGGTATACTGAGCGGTCATCTACGTTTTTCTTTCCACTGCAATTTGGTTTAATGTTCTTAGTTTAGCCCTGCATGGCATATTCATGTAAGTTGACTATAAGATCAGTCAATACATTTATATTTAATATATGAAGTCTTTTATTATGTTTTTGTTGTGTATGATTATGATATTCATCTATGTTGAGCCTGTGTGCACTAGCTTGATCCTGAACTAGTGCGGTATATACAGAGGGTCTGGATTTGCATATTCTAGTCCTGACAGAGGTGGTATCAGAGCCATACTGACTGTAGGTCTTGGCCCGAGATTGTCTGGTTGTCTCTCAGGTGTGTCTAAAATTATTTTCTAAATGAAAATTTAAATTGACTAATAAGTAACTCTTGATTCTTCTCGTTCTTCTATTCTTGTCCTTTGCTGAATTTTTCGTTTCGTTTTTGCTGATTCAAGTGGAGATCTCACCCATGTTTCTTTTATTAGATGAGGGTGGCTCAGACTTATGGTGAGCGCAAAGGAGGCTATGCTGCCGAGCTATGGTAGGTTTTGCATGTCTTGGGAGGCTTTGTTCGACCGCTTTACAAAGGGAATTGCTGGGTTGTTAATGGTATGGAGAGAGCTATATTTGAGATTGGGATCCAGGAGTCATCACGTCTTGCTCTATGAAGGTTTTGCCAGGATTATGCCCATGACTTGGAGGACAACATGTTCAGGCTGCATCCATTTGGACATATGCTTCTCAATGCTAAAGGATTGACAAAGAAGAAGATACCACGGTGGTGCATTTGGCAAAGTTCGTTGCTACTCAAGAGGATCACATGAAGGATACAGCTCAAGAGTTAAAGCAAGTGTATGAGGCCTTGAGGGTTGCCGACGAGGAACTTCATGAGAAGCACATCGCAGCGATTGAGAAGATCATGGTGTTGGACGAGGCCTTGTATGGTGATGGTGACCAAGCTGTGCAAGAGCAAGATGAGGAAGAGGAAGAAGACCCTGAGGAGCTTGAGATGGAGCTAGATGAGTGGATGTACATGTGGACCTTGAGGCGCCACTGGACATCAGGATCGTTTTGCATCCATGCCAACCCACCCACGGTGTATGCACCGAGAGAGCCTCAGCCTGGGTTGTTGGGTGAGTGATAGAGTTTGTTAGTAGTTGAGACTCTTGTTTTGAGTCGCATTTGTTAAGTTAGACAGTGTCATCCTAATAATCATTAGTTGGTGTGCTTAGGCTAGTTTGGTTCTTTCTTGATTGCTTAATGTACAGTATGCGTTGCATAGCTTCTAGGCTTTTGTAAGCAACCATACCAAGTTATTAATAAAGTTTGCTTAAGTTGTTGGGTTAAACTTGTCTCCCCTGTATTAGGATTCTTGTATCCTACCTATACTATTTCTTCTTTCCCCTAACCTTGTGGAGCAATCAACAGATGGTTAACACTCTTGGAAACAATGGAGCTTCTGGTAGTGGAAACCGATCTAATGATAATCCCAATGATGGAGCACTTCCTCAACCGTCACTGCAGGTAGATATGCAGAACTTGGGAGCTTTTCTAGTTGCTTAGACTCAATTGATGCAGATTATTATGTAATAGATGCAGAGCATGACAACTCAAGCTACAGCTAACACCAACATTGTTCAACCTAACAACAATGGATCTCGTCCTTATTCAAAGTTGTCCGATTTTGTGAGAACTCGTCCACCAACATTCTTTGAGAATGTCAATCCTCTAGCAGCTGACAATTGGCTCAAAACCATAGAGAGGAAGTTGCACATAACCCAATGTGAAGGTAATGACAAGGTTCTCTATGCTTCTCATCAACTAGAAGGAACTGCAGCTAAATGATAGTGGAACTATTGTGCTGCTCATGAAGCCCCACAAGAGATCACTTGGGAGAAGTTTACTGTGGCATTTCGCCAGTATCATGTTCTTGAAGGAATGATGGACCTAAAGAAGGAGTAATTCTGGGCACTTAAGTAAGGAAGCTAGCCAGTGGTTGATTATTTGAATAAGTTTACACAGCTTGCACGCTACGCCCTTGAAGATGTTGCAACTGATAAAGCAAGATAGTCTCGTTTCATGAAGGGACTAAACTCTGGGTTGCAAGTTGGGATGATTACTCCTAACTTTTTTGATTTCCAGGAGTTAGTCAACAAGGCTTTAATTTTGGAAGTCAAGCATAAAGAGGTTGCTGAGGATCACAAGCGCAGGATGGCTCATCAAGGAGGACGTCCAAATCACTTAAGATTGAGAATGAATCCTCAACAGTTTGCAAGGTTCCAGCAGCAGGCTACGAGCAAGATATTGACACCTGCACCATGTCCATCTGGTTAGAGTTTCCAAATGCTTGCTCAAGAAAACAATGCACTATGAGGAAATCAACAGTCTCCTATCAGACACTATTATAGTTGCAATGAGCCGGGACACTTTGCCAACAGATGTCCACAAAAATGAGGTATTAAGCCTATACGCTTTAACTTGGGAACTACACCTGCTAAGGCACCCACTCCAGGAGTGAACCGTGAGACAATTCAAGCTGGATCTACGCCCCAAGCAACCGTGAGAGGTCGAGTCAACAACATCACCGCAGATGGAGCTCAGGATGCATCGGATGTCGTACTGGGTAAGTTTCTGGTTAACTCAGTACCTGCAACATTTTTATTTTATTCTGGAGCTTCGCATTCTTTCATTTCTCTAGTTTTTATGATTGAAAATGGGTTGGATATTAAGAATCTTAAGTATGTGCTATTAGTCCAAGCCCTAGGATCAGAACTTCGACCTAGCCTTGGCTGTTTGGGAGTTAAGTTACTCATTGATGGAGTAGAGTTCCTAGCGAACCTTTTCATAATGGATACCCATACCTTAGATGTTATCCTTAGAATAGATTGGTTATCTAAAC
This sequence comes from Otatea glauca, assembly GCA_036346275.1. Lineage (NCBI taxonomy): Eukaryota > Viridiplantae > Streptophyta > Magnoliopsida > Poales > Poaceae > Otatea > Otatea glauca. The sequence continues at coordinate 53,530,978 of CM070715.1, read as the reverse complement.
ATAAGGCTGTTTTGGATTGTGGTCGAAGAGTTGTGTCAGTTGAAAGCCTTAATGGCTAGAAAGTGGAATTTCAAGCGATCGCAGTTCGTGATGGTCAGTTGATGGTAAACAGTGTGAAGGTTGCCAATTTAGAAGATGTGCCAGTTGTTAGAGAGTACCCAGATGTTTTCTTGAGGATTTGCTTGGTATGTCGCTAAACCGAGATATTGAGTTTGTTATTGAGTTAGTGCATGTTACAGCACCAATAGCAAAATGACCGTATCAAATGCCTACTAATGAGTTGGTTGAGATGAAGAAGCAGATTGAGGAGTTGCTAGAGAAAGGTTTCATTAGACCTAGTTCGTCTCTATGGGGAGCGTCTATTTTGTTTGTTAGGAAGAAAGATGGAAGTTTAAGGATGTGTATTGATTATCTTGCACTTAACAAAGTGACGATTAAGGATAAGTATCCGTTGCCTAGGATTGATGATTATTTGATCAGTTAAGGGAACTAGAGTTTTCTCCAAGATAGATCTTCGATCAGGTTATCATTAGTTGAAGATTCGTGCGGAGGATGTTCCTAAGACTACGTTCTCTACGCGATATGAACATTATGAGTTTACAGTCATATCTTTTGGATTGACCAATCCCCCTGCATATTTCATGAACATGATGAATAAAGTTTTCATGGAATATTTGCACAAGTTTGTTGTAGTGTTCATAGATGACATTCTTGTTTACTCCAAGTCAGAGGAAGAGCATGCAAGACATTTGAGATTAGTACTTGAAAAGCTGCGAGAGCAACAGCTGTATGCCAAGTTTAGCAAGTGTGACTTTTGGAAAGAGAAGGTTGAATTCCTTGGATATGTGATGACTGCTAAAGGAGTTGTTGTTGATCCAAGCAAAGTGGAAGTAGTGTTGCATTGGGAACAATCGAAGTCAGTTACCTAGATCCGTAGTTTTCTAGGGATGGCAGGATATTACCGTCGATTTATCGAAGGATTCTCAAAGATTGCTAGACCGCTTATGCAGTTGTTGAAAAAGAAGAAGAAGTTTGCATGAACACCAGAGTGCGGAAAAAGTTTTTATGAGTTAAAGAATCGTTTGACGACATCACCAACGTTAGTCTTGCCAGATGTTCAGAACAGTTTTGAAAAGATCAATAGAATCAAGTCTAAGAAGGATGAAGGCTTAGCCAAGGATTTTACTTTGGATGGTCAAGGTACTCTGTGGTTTAAAGGTCGAATTGTGTACCGTATAGGATGGAGCTTAAGAGATTGATTCTTGAGGAAGCTCATGATTCAAAGTATTCAATTCATCCAGGAAGTGCCAAAATGTATCAAGATCTTAAGGAAAGGTTTTGGTGGCCTAATATGAAACGTGAAGTTTATGAGCATGTTGCTTTATGTGATGTATGTTAGAGATTGAAAACAACGCATCAAAGACCTACGGGTTTATAACAGCCGCTAAAGGTTCCTGAATGGAAGTGAGAGGAAATCGGTATGAATTTTATTACTGGTTTGCCTAGAACCTAGAATGGTTATGATTCCATATGGGTCATCATTGATTGTTTGACCAAAGTCGCTAATTTTATACCAGTTAAAACTACTTATTCAGGAGATCATTTGGCAGAGCTGTATATGTCAAGGATTGTGTGTTTGCATGGAGTGCCAAAGAAGATAGTGTCAGATAGAGGTACCCAGTTTACCTCGAGATTTTGGAATAAGTTGCATGAAGCAATAGGAACTCGTTTGAATTTCAGTACAGCGTATCATTCATAGACAGATGGTCAGACTAAGAGAGTTAATTAGATTTTAGAGGATATACTGAGAGCTTGTGCATTAGCTTATGCTACTTCGTGGGATAAAAGTTTTGCCGTATACTGAGTTAAGTTATAATAATAGTTATTAGGCAAGTTTGGGAATGTCACCATTTGAAGCTTTATATGGTCGTCCCTACCGTACTCCGTTGAATTGGAATGAGACAGGAGAGCATTTAGTGCTTGGGCCTAATATTCTAAAGGAAGTGGATTGCCATGATCAGAGGAAGATTGAAAGTGGCTCAGTTGAGACAAAAGAGTTATGCTGATAATCGTCGATGAGAGTTGAGCATTAAGCCAGATGATTTTGTGTATATCAGGGTTACCCCTCTTAAAGGAGTTAAAAGGTTTCATGCTAAAGGAAAGCTTGCGCTGAGATATGTTGGTCCGTTCAAAATCTTAAGCCGTTGAGGAGAAATTGCTTATCAGTTAGAGTTGCCTCAGTTATTGGCAGGAGTGCATGATGTATTTCATATGTCGCAGCTTAAGAAGTGTCTCAGAGTGCCAACAGAGCAGATATTGTTAGAAGCAATTGAGCTGCAAGAAGATTTGACTTACAAAGTGAAGCCAATTAAAATTTTAGATGTGATGGAGAATAAGACCAGAAACAAGTCAATTCGCTTTTGCAGAGTTCAGTACAGTAACCATTCAGAAATTGAAGCTACTTGGGAGCATGAGGAAGATTTGAAGTCAGAATTTCTTAATGTATTCTTTAGTCAGCCCTAAATCTCGGGGTCGAGATTCTGTTAAGGGGAGGTTTGTAACATCCTAATTTTTGGGTTATTTGGATTTAATATGAATTTTCTGAATTTATTGGATTTTCCTGGAATTTATTTGAATTTATTTATTATTATTGGATACGGATTATTGTGAAGTGTATTTAAATAATGAGAAAGTTTAAATAAAGTTTTATCAAAAATATTTTATTTGATTTCCAAATGTCTCAAAGTATTTTCTAGAATTTGTCTGGAATTTTTCTGTTAAGTTTCCAGCATCTTCCAATCCTGCCCTCGTGGATTAAAATAAAGGGTGCTTGTGTTATGTGGATTCCTATGTTAAAAGCCAGGCAATGGAATTAGCTACAGTCGTGCAATGATTGCAACAGTGAAATGCTAGCGTTCCCTCAGTCCTAACACAGTAATTAGAGGTTGAGGAGTTGAATTACAGTAGTTTATTAGTAACTATGAGTGCTTTAGGACATGTAAGCATTTTATAACTCGTACGGCAAGGACATGTCTATACACTTTATATTTTTGTTTAGTGTGTAACCAAATTTGTACTTTGTATATTGAACTCTTAAAATGACTGCATGAACTCTTAATTCGTTCATTTAATAATTCTCATTGTTTGTTACCTTTTGAATACTCAATGATGTAATTAGGATCTCTACAGGTTGAATTAGACAATTTCAGTAGTAATCTTGGCCTTGAACTGGATGGTATTAATTTGATGCTTCATTGACTATGAGATTGATGTTCATATGATTATCTCTGCATATCTTGACTAGCTAGTGGTTGTAGTTCTGATATGTAGTCTCTATTCCTGTTCGGCTTGGTCAGTCATATTGATATTCTCGTATTGTATCTTAGCCGAACAGTACTATTTTGAACTTGTTTCATGTGAATAAGCCAAATTTGGTACTTCATGTTTTATGGTGCATAATTTAGGAAGGTAAGAGTTCAAGACCATATTTGCTTAGATAATTGTCTATTCAACTAATGATTAATTGACCCTAGTGTAGTGGAGATAGGATATTAATCTCTAGAAGCCCTACACCTTGTGGCGTGGAGGCTGAAGGTCTAACCTTTACTAGTCAGACACCTGAGAGCACTCTGCCATTCCAAGTACATGCTTAAATACTATATATCTTATTGTCTTTGGGACCTTGCATGTGAGTGGCATGGTTCGATGAAGATTGGTCATTAGGGAGACAATTTGTGACAAAATTTCAATTTTTAGCTGTCATATACTTGATTAGATCAATTGTCTACTTTAGTTGAATACTTATATATTCTGGATCAAATTGCTTACTGTTTATACTTGGTCTTTGGATGCTATCCCTATTGTAAGCTTTCTTGAATTTTGATTCTAATATATAAATATGGGTCTAAGGTTCTCAATTGATTAGGTTTCATTAACTATGAAGTATTGAAAATTTTCATTTCAAATAAGTGGTAAGGTTGTCACAAATTTGTCTATGACCTTGTTCCTAGTGTCGAGGAGGCCTTTCAACTAAGGCAGCCCGACATCTGAGAACAATCAATTAAATCAACTTGAGCTTTTATTAATTGCTTGTCATGTTAGATATCTAATTATGACCCTTTATGCTTTCATGTGTGTGTAAATAACTTAGTACAGCAAATAGATATAGGGCTTAAGGTTAGGAAATAACAACTCCCATAGATGTCAAGACCACACCCGTAGAGGTCACGTCCATTTTTATTGATCATGAATTAAATAATCAACATTATATTTAATAAATCACAAGACTTTGCGCATGATTGCAGCAATCAATTAACTTGATCATTTGGCCAGATCTTTGAATACCTAACACAGTCTAGCTAAAAAGAAGATGGCATCCCCTCACTCCTCGTTGCCAAAAGGATGTGATGAGCCGATGAAACCAAAACCGACTCACAGTCTAAGAGGAGCAAATAAAAGGCCCACAGACCGATATACAATCAAGGCGGTCAATTCGCAGGATGGGGCTCCTACAGAACTGAGGAAGGCAGTGTCAACATTCCGAACATTGTGCAGGATAGCTGGACGGGAACGAGTCCCCATCACTCATCCAGCGTGGAAGTCGCTAACCGACAAGGAGCGCAACAACCTGCTGACATAACTTTTTGCATTGTTCGAGATCCCTGAAGACTCTGTGCGCATAGTGCGACGGTATGTTCTGCTAGTGGCTGGAAAGTCGTGGAAGAACTTCAAGAGGACGCTTGTCACAAAATACGTCAAGAAGGATAGGACTCCCTTCTCTAAGTATGGGTTCATTGATGAGGACATATGGCGAATATTTGTAGAGATGAAGACAACGAAAGAATTCGTGCATCAAAGTGAAGCGCACAAGGCCCTCTTAGCAAGGAACACCACCCCCACAAACTCGGCCCCGCTGGGTACGCGGGTAAGAGCGCGCAATGGAGGAGGAAAGATGATGAGGCCTCCCTTCCATTTGCGTCAATCGTTGACGAGCGTAACCAAAACTTGGTAAGAACGAGCTCACATGCCACATCTTGCGGCACCTTGTCCTTTACAACCCTAGCAGTCAAGGAAGTGTGCGAATGCCTAGTAAGATATCGAACTACCAACTTTGTAATTAGTCCATAACTTCATAAGTGAAATAACATGTCGGGACATGTCAGGATCTTGCAGGTAGCATTGAGTACACAATCATCCGATGCCAGATAGGGAGAAAGATGTACTCTCTACAGCCTTGGGAAGCAAGGAATACCCTAGTCGCACGCGAGGCAAAGGGGTTTTCGTTCCTTGTAAAACTGGATTCCCAGATGACTTCGACAAATACCGGAGTAGGAAAGGCTAAGAGATGAATTTAGTAATCAAATAAGAAGCCATGAGGAAAGCATCAATAATTATGAGAGACGGCCCACGCAAGCCTCGGATGTATGTACACAATTCAACCCCACTACTCGTAAGAGCAGCTGTGCGTCCACCACTCACACAGATGAAGACGATGGCAGATTTCCAGTTTGTGACATCAAGATATTAATATATATCCCTTGAATGCTCCAAAGATATAGCTGTTGGATGTCTTAGCTAATTGTGTACTGTTATGTAGGAGGCCATGATGCAATCTCCAAGTGAGGCTTGCTAATGGCTCTGTTCCCCTTCAGGCTACTTGGGGACTTGCATATCCATCCAATCAAGGGGCGCTGGTGCACGGTACCCAGATAGCGTCAGTTTTCACAAAGATCTGTGTGGACGATGTACATGACATTTTCAAGGCCATCGCGCTGTAGATGCCCCCAAATGACGAGATCATGACACTAGGGGATGCTATTGGCACATACATCGAGTGGCCCAGCAGCGATATCTTCCTTGATGCCCAACCTCCAGCGCAAGAATTACCTGCACTCCTAGAGTCACCTGCACTACCGAAGTCGCCTACTACATCTCATTTGGCCACCAAATCGTCTACCGTGCCCCGTGCATCACATGCCTTTATGTGGGATCATGCCCACTCATCTTCCGTGAAGACTCCCTTTTGTAGAAAGCAAGACAAGGGCAAATCGATGCAGAACACGATGGCCCTCGACTATTCGATTTCCTCATTGGTCCGTGTTATTCAAGCCAGGAGAGCCTTTAGTAACTGGAGAGTGCCAAAAAACCTTACAATGGCTAGCCTTAAATTGCATTATTGGTGCATAGAACAAGCCAACAAGCCAATGCCGCAATGTATATCGAGTATCTCGATCAGCATCAAGCACAACCATCTATTCAACCAGTCAGCGGGGGCCTTCTTCACAGTCAACTTCAAGGACTTGTTTGATCTCTTCAACCTCGATGCCTCCGATGTCGTGCTCATAAGATGCTGGACATTGTAAGTGTGTGGAATCACAATCTACATTCGTGTAATACCGATATATATATACACAAATATGACTCCTTGCTTTTGTATATATAGATGCAAGATCCATGAAGCGAAAAAGAACAAAGAACCGGTGGGTTTCCATGACCCACACGTAGTCTCAAAGCAAACAATGGAGAAAAAATTAAAATTCATCGATGAATACATGGACGAGGCATTGGTGGCTCAAAAAGATAAAGAGTACATACTTTTACCCTAAGACCCGGGGTAAGTGCTGCACTATTTGCTATACTTTGATTTGTATTGTACACGCTACTCAAAGTTAGGTTGAATGACCATGGCAACATACCTGTGTAGGTTTCACTTGGTTCTAATTGTAATTCGACCAAGAAAGAACCGGGTTATGTACCTTGATTCCTTATAGAGCGACAGCCATGACTTGAAGCCTATCGCAAAAATACTCGACAGGTAATCATGTTTCCTCCATAGATAACTCCCCTGTAGGTTGTTTAAGGTGTACGTTGCTCCTGGAATGGCTGAGGCTAAATTTTTGGAATAACGTAGGTCGTTCAAAGTGTACAAAGCTCGTGGAGGGCCTTTTAGTAAGGACAGGGCGAAGCTGAAGCACAATTATAAGTTTTCGATACCTGCTAGTATACAATAATCCCATATCACACTCGGTAATAATGCATCTGGAACTAACCAATTCTATATTTTCAGTGCCACTAGTAGGGAAAGGGAAATAACCTATGTGGATTTTACATTTGCCACAACATGCAACTCCTCCTCAGTACAAAGAAGACCGATCAGGTTACAACTACGTTGGAACAGACTGATCTGATCAGAATTCGAGGACAACTCTGTTACTTCTTGCTGAGTTATGTCATAGATCCAAAAGGTGAGTTCCACTCTACCTGCAGGAGTTGTATTATTTCTGAATTACCACTTCGGCTACTTTGTGAAACTTGTGCTGTGAATTTCTTAATTGTACTTGTGCATTCAATTGTTAATATATCTGAGTTGATTTCTAAAATTAAAGGGTGTGATGTATGTGGTGTAATATGTTATCTAAGTTGATTTATGAAATTGATTTGTTATAGGTGGTACAATAATATGTATGAATAATTGATGATTTGCCCTCATTTACTTGTACCATTGATAGTTTGCCCCGTGATGTCTCACTGACATGTGCAAACGGGGCAAATGATCAATTACATCAACTAAAACAGGGCAAATGATCAATTCTCCCTAATATGTAATCTAAGTGGATGTCTGAAATGGATGTGATAATATGGATGTAATATGTAACATGGCTAGCATTTTCTGAGGCTAGCCAATAAACAGAAAAAGTATATTAATACAAAATAACATCACAGATGGTTCTTTAGGAAAAACCGTCTGTCATACATATCATATCACAAACGGTTATGAGTGTGAACCGTCTGTGATAAGTGGTTATCACAAACGGTTCACACTCATAAACGTTTCTGATATCTAGGGTGTGTTTGGTAGAGCTTCAGCCCCACCAGATCTGTGGTTCTGGTGGAGCTAGGTATTCCTAGCTCCACCAGATCTGTGGAGCTGGAACTGTGAGTATATTAAGAGTGTTTAGATGGATCATCTTTTTTAAATTTTAGATCAAAAATATAAACTTAATTCACTTTATTTTAGCCTACAAGTTTCAGATCTCAGGTGAAGCTAGGGTCTGGAGCTCTACCAAACAGGCCCCTACTTATCATAGATGGTTCACAATAAGAACCATTTGTGATATATTTTTCACAGACGGTTCATAAACCGTTTGTGATGAGTCATCATTATCACACACGCATGATTACAAACGGTTCACAAAATAGTCTATGATGAGTTTTTTGAATAGTCTGTGATAAGCTTTTCTATACTAGTGAGTACATAATCTTCCGATAGAACTTTTTTGCCAGACAAGGAGAAAGATGTACACTCCATGGCCTTAGGAAACAAGGAACACCCTGGTCACACATGAGGCAAAGGGGTTTTCGTTCTCTAGAAAATAGGATTTCAGACGACTCTGACAAATACCGGAGTAGGAAGAGAGCCAAAGCCGACCGCGAGGAATGGCTTGTACAAAAGATTGAGGAAAGGGTGAGAGATAAATTCAATAATTAGATTAGAGGCCTTCAGGAAAGTCTCAATAATCTACTAAGATGACCCGCGCAAGCCCCAGACGTATGTACATAATTCAGCCCTACTACCCGTACGAGCAGCTGTGCATCTGTCGCTCACACAGATGAAGACGACGTCAAATTTCCTATCGTGACATCAAGGTACTAATATATATCTCTTGAATTCTCCATAGATATAGCTGTTAGACGCCTTAGCTAATTATGTACCGTTATGTAGGAGGCCACGCGGTACAATATCCAATTGAGGCTTGTCAATGGCTCCGTTCCCCTTCAGGCTACCTTGGAGCTAGCGTATCCATCCAGTTAAGGGGCGCTAGTGCTTGGTACCCCGGTAGCACCGGGTTTCACAAAGGTCAATGTGGACAGTGTGCATGACTTTTTCTAGGTCGTCACGCTTCAGATGCCCCCAAACGACACGATCGTGACACTAGGGGATGCCATTGGTAAAAACATCCAGTGGCCCAACAACGACATCTTCCTGGACGCCCATCCTCCAGCATTGGAATTACCTACACTCTTGGAGTCACCTGCTGCACCAAAGGCCTGTACATCATTTCGTGTTTACTCATCTCCCGTGAAAATTCTCTACAGTAGAAAGCGAGAGAAGGGCAAATCAAAACAAATCACAGAGGCTCTAGACTATCCGATTGCCTCGTTGGCCCAGAGATACAAGCTAGGAGAGCATTTAGTAATGGGAGAGTGCCTAAAAAAACCTTACACATGCATGCATTAGATTGCATGATTGGTATATGGAACAAGCCAGTGTTAGAATGTATAACGAGTATCCCAATTAGCTTCAAGCATGAGCATCTATTCAACCAGTCAGGGCGACTTCTTCAGGGTCATCTTCGACGACTTGTTCAATCCATTCAACTTCGACGCCTTGCTCTTGAGATGCTGGACATTGCAAGTGTGTGCAATCACAGTCTACATTCGTGTAATACCGATAAATGATATATATATATATATATATATATATATATCATTGCCTTTATATATATATATATACATACTCATGAAGTGAAAAAGAAGAAACAACTGGAGGGTTCCCTCGACCCACACATAGCCTCAAAGTAAACAATGGACGAAAATTGAAAAGTTATCGAGGATTACGTGAAAGAGGTATTGCTGGCTCAAAAAGATACAGAGTGCCTACTTTTACCACACAACCCGGGGTAACTGCTGTACTACTTGCTATACTTTGATTTTTACTGTACACGCAACTTAAAGTTAGGCTGAATGACCATGGCGACATACCTGTGTAGGTTTCACTGGGTTCTAATTGTAATTGAACCAAGAAAGAACCGGGTTATGTACCTTGATTCATTAAAGAGCAACAGCCACGACTTGAAGCATATCGCAAAATTACTCGATAGGTAATCAAGTTTCCTCTGTAGATAACTATCATGTAGGTTGTTTAAGGTGTACGTTACTCTTGAATGGCCGAGACTAACTTTTTGGAATCATGTAGGTTGTTCAAAGTGTACAAAGCTCATGGAGGGCCTTCTGGCAAGGATGGGCCGAAACTGAAGCACGATTTTAAGTTTTCGGTATCCGCTAGTACATAATCCTATATCACACTCTGTATTAATACCTCTATAACTAACCAATTCTATATTTGCAATGCCACCAGTAGGTAAAGGGAAATAATTTGTGTGGATTTTATGTTTTCCAAAACATACAACTCCTTGGTACAGTCAAGACCAATGAGGTTTAGAAATGCACTACAACTACGTTGGAATAGACCGATTTGATCGGAATTCGATGAGAACTTTGTTCGTTATTGCTGCGTGAGGTCATAAATCCAAAAGGCGAGTTCCACTGTGCCTAACTTGAGAAGTTGTGTTATTTCTGAATTACCACTTTGGTTAATTTGTGAAACTTTTGATGTGAATTTGTGAATTGTCTTGTGCTTTCAATTGTTAATATATCTGAGTTGATTTCTGAAATTGATGTGATGTACATGCTGTAATATGTAATTTGATTTGATTTTTGAAATGGATGTGCTGTGTACATGGTGTAATATGTATTCTGAGTTGATTTCTGAAATAGCTGTAATAATATGCTTGTAATGTAATATGTAATCTCCTTGTTTCAGAGGGTATGGCTAGCATTTCCTAGGGCTAGCCAGTAAACAGAAAAAGTATATCAATACAAATTAATATCATAGATGGTTCTTTAGGAAAACCGTCTCTGATACATCTCATATCACAGACGGTTCCTACTAATAATCGTCTATGATGTTCAATTAGCACAGACGGTTCCAAGTTGGAACCGTATATGATAAGTGGATATCACAGACGGTTTGTACTCAAAACCGTCTGTGATATCTACTTCTCACAGACGGTTTACACTTAGAACTGTTATGAAATATGATTTTCACAGACAGTTCATAAACCGTCTATGATGGGTCATTATTATTACTGACACATGATTACAGATGATTCACAAAATCATCTGTGATGAGGTTTTTGAACCGTCTGTAATAATATTTTTTATACTAGTGTAATTTCTTTAAGAAGCTATCGCGTGTGAATGCATGGATATCCAACTATATTCTCAATTGGAAGGTACCTTGCAAATTGAACAGTTCTCTCTCATCTTATATTACCTAGTTACCATATAAGTTATCGAAAAAACATAAAGTACAAACTAAAATAGCCTACTATATATATACTAGTATAGTGCCCTATCTTCCGGTTTCCTTTTCCCAGCACGTAATATATAGTCTTTTCCTTTTCTAGAACGTTTGTTTCCTTTTCCTTAATTCCAGGATATTTGTTTCCTTTTCCTTGAGATGATGTTGGAGGTGGGGGGAGATATGTTGTGGGCCACAGGGATGAGTTAGACACATTAAACAATGGCCATCGGATGTGGGTAAGTAAAGCTAAGGAAAGATCTGAGAGGTTAATTTTGATGGAGGCAAGTTTCTGGTGACGTTTCGCTGGGTGCATGAAAGTTAGGCCATCTCTAGTGGGGTGCATTATTTGGGGTGAATATAGAAAAGAATACTTAGGTGCATTATAAAGGGGTATAGATTTGTTCAAACATGACCCAGAAGTTGAGGTAAGTAACACATCACGAAATTAAGAAAGAGATCGATGGTAAGTGAAGTTAATACCTGATAAGACCGGTTGGATGCCATTGAGCACGACGGTAAAAGCGAGCAATGGTGTCATGGTGGAAACAGCACGCGCGACCTCCTCGTCTTTTGTGAACACGTAGCTGATGTAGTCGCGGAGGCACATGACGATGACAGCTATGATGGACGCCACGATTAGCGACAGCGTCGTCACCACCTTGACCGAGAACGCTGCCGCCTTCGGGTTGCCGGCACCAAGCTCATTGCTCACCCTAACACTGCATGCAGAATACATATCACGTCACACGCCTGTTGGTGTATATGTCGTTCATTATACATTTTAATGCAAGTGTTGGATCATTACACAAAGGTTTTTTGCACACTGTAACAATGATTAATTGAAACGACTAGTCTATATGTTAATGTTAGTGCTGGGTCATTAGAGAGCTACCTGGCAGCTGCATTGAAACCTACTGACACCATGAACACCCATCCTGATATCGACATGCTGAAACAACAATTTGAAGAAAAACATTACAGCCACAAAAAATTTCGCTTTAGATTCAAAATATATATAATCCTGATGGGATCATAGTTAAACTTACCACACTGCTAGAGAATCGAGCGCAATCTCCGGATTCTTGAGCAGGCCGGCAATGAGAACTGTTACCTGAAAGTACCACGTCTCGAGGCAAAGCATCACTGCCGACGCGGCCGACAGCTTCAGGAAGTCCGGCAAGCCGGAGAATGCCTTGCAGGAGAACCCGGTCCACGTCAGCCTGCACCTCTCAGACGTGACGATGTAAACAAACTGCGCCGCGACGACGATCCACCAGCTCAGGCTCAGGATCATCGATGCGCCGAGCAAGCCCAGGTTCAGCCGGTACACCGCGAACCAGCTCAGGACGACGTGAACGACAAGCGTGGCAGCCGAGATGTAGGCGCTTGGCGCGACGATGCTCTGCGCCTGCAGGAACTTCTGGATGGGGAAGTTAGCAGCGTAGGCGAAGATCTGCGGGATGAGGCCCACAACGTACAGCCTTGCGGCCTCGGCGATCGTCTGGGACTCCCCTAGGAGGATGAGTATCTCCTTGGAGAAGACGTACATGACGGCGAGCGGAACGCCGGTGGCTGTGAGAAGGACAGTGGAGCGCTGCATGTAGATGCCGAGCATGTCGTACTTGTGCGCGCCGTATGCCTGCCCGCACAGCGTCTCTACCGCGCTGCCCATGCCAAGCTGCAAATTTGTTACCAAAATATATGGGCATCAGTGAGATCATTTAGAACCAGTAATGCGACTAAATCCATCAAGGTGACGAAATTAAGCTCAAGAATACATTGACTTGGGCTGTGTTCATTAATTTGAAGCTTCGAACTTTGAAACAGAGATAAAGATTCTGCCAATTTGTTTTGAACGGAAAAGTTACAACTTTACGTAACGTTGGAAAGAATACAGACAAGCATGTGTGAATGGTTAGGACATACTTCAGACCTATGTTACTGTGTGCACGTGCCTCCACGATCTACTAAGCTGATAGGCCAGACTTGCAGGCAACAGGCAAAGTAGTACAGGTAGGCATGCCCAAAGCGAAAGAAGATAAATCCCACTTCAGCTGGTTATGTCATATCGGGTTCCTGACTTCCTGTTGTTATCGCATCGACTATTTATGGCCTAATGTCGACTAAATGAAGTATAGGTTGGTTGTTGATGTGCTATTTAGTTGTTTTACGCTGAATAACCAGTCATATTAGTGATTTGTAACTTTAGTTCTTTTACAGATATTAATAATTTAGATTTAAAAAAAAAAAAGACTTTTTACCATCTCGAGAAGTATCAAAATATAAGACTTTATCAACTTTGGGATTTTTAAAAATTTACGTCGAGATGGTACAAAGAGGTACCAAGAGTTGGTACTTTACCCTTTATTGTTTTTATATCTTTGATATTATCTCGATGTAAATTTTAGTACCTCCTAGGGATGAAAAGTCTTCTAAAATATACATTGAATTAGTACTGATGGAAGTACCAAAAGTTTTGAAGGAATGAGCTAATACGAAGAGGTAAAACACTTGATATCTCCACCTTTTAAACTTTTGGTACCTCTCTGTATTAGCTTAATGTAAATTTTGGTACTTTCTAAATATGATAACAAGTTTCTAAGATAATTTAGTAGTAACGTATGGTAACTTGCAAGATAAGAAAAACTCAAATAACACAAATACGGCATCCCATCGTGCCTCTACATTATGAACATGGCAACTTTTAACTCTGTCGTGTTAAGGCTGTTCAACGCGAACTGCTTATGCAGTAGCACTTAAAAAACAGAGTATTGCCATACCATCTGGCACTGGCACTTGTATGACAGTTCTCATCTTCAATGTGAGCAACTTTTTACGGGTGCTCAAATAATCCGTCTGCCACTTTAGCACGCATAGAAGTACCTGTGATCTACAATTCTAAGAACTTTTTTTTTAAAAAAAATTGGAATATGTACTTAAAAAATTGAGCTCATAAATGATGCAACAACCACTTTACGGGGTGAAGTGCAGCATCATTTTTTTTTTCTAGCGAACAATAGAAACCTCGGTGCAACAGAACAAGTCCAAAGAAACAGCCAGTCCTTCCTCCGTATAAGCACATGCCAAAACAAAAATCCTATTTTTTTACCTAACCACTTCCCGAAATGTTCACTGTACAAGCCGCTATTTTTTTTACAAAACTAACCTCGTGTGAATTTATTTTCAAAAATAGCCCCCTGATCCACCGCACCGCAGAACAAGCAAGGGCTGACACCTAGCACCGCAGAACAAGCAAGGGCTGACACCAAGCACCTTCCACACTTGGACTCCCCAGGATGCCGCTGTAGAGCACGAAAGATCGGCGACGCGGGAGTTGACGCGGAGCACAGCATCAAACGGTTGCCGTGCTCCGATTGCGCGGGAGGGTGGCGTGCCGTGGTGGGGTGGCGCGGGAGGAGCGGCGTCATGCTTGGGAGGAGCAATGGAGCACGGGAGCTGGCTTCCGCGGTACCAGACCATAGAAAGTGCTGTCGTGCCCCATGTAGTGCAGGTGCGAGCCAAGGGTTATTTTTGTAAATAATTTTAAAGAGAGACTAATTTTTTTAAAAAAGGAGGGGGCTAGTACAGTGAATATTTCTCACTTCTCTAGGCACCAGTATTGTACATATTTTTATCGCGTCACGTCAGATATTAGCAGCTTTGTCAAACAATTAGTTCTTTCCTGCCTTTGAAAAGAAAATAAAACTACTCAAAGTTAAGGCTATATTGAGAACGTGAGAATTTTCGCAACAACTCCGAAATTGAACTGTCTTTTGTTGCGTTAACGTTAAAAATTTGAAGTCAGTCTCTGACAACAGCATATCAGACGAACACCTGGTTCAGAGCGTAATTGATGAGACCAATAATCGGCGATGCGCAACTTTATTGATCAAAATTGAATTACAAGATGACTAAATTACAATAGCTACTCTTAGTCGACAGAAAAAAGAGAATAATGTAAACTTGTGGATTTGATTGTGTTGTTATTTTGCGGCTCGCCCTTGTCCTCCTCTTATATCCGTCAGTCGATTGAGTTCGGTTACAACACGTTATGAAGCCTGATCGGTATCGATCTTGATTTTTCCTTAACAACTAACTCGGTTTCCAAATTTTATCCAGGTAGAACTCTGAACGTACCTTTTTGACTATGGACTGTCAATTTCAATCACACCTGCCATTTTCTGGTGCAAACAGGTTGAAATCCATGCAAAAATTATGTAAAGTTAATGCTTTCCAAACGGGCCCAACCGCCCAACCACACGCGGTGTGGTACAAATTTAATTTTGACTTGACGTAGTATGAGATATTTCCTTCTTATACTTTTATTTTCGTGAAATTCTGCTTCATTTTCATGCCAAACAGAAGGATCAACTATTCATAATTAGTTAAAGAGTGAAATTCTTTTGTACATGTTGTCAACAGCTAAAAGCACAAATTAAATTTATTCTTTCATTTAATTTCCTACGATATCAGATCTGAATCTATAGTTAAATCTATAATATGTTTGTATCCATTAGAATTTTAAGTGTATGATTATTTTTTCGGGGTGCGTGTATCTTTGATTATTGTTAGAGCAACTCTAACCTAAACACCTATTCATGGCTGGTATAAAAAATAGGGACACCCTATATTAAATTTGTCTCCAACCCACCATTCCTATTACTTACCGCTATTATTTGTTAAAATATTATTATTACTTTGCATATATGAATTAATATTTTAATATCAATTATAATTTTGAATGGCTGCGTGTTTTTTATGGTGCCATTAGCTAGTCGTGTGAATTAGTATTATACAACGTGCTATGAAAGTCAAAGATACAACATCAAAAGGAGACAGGACTAGTCCTACATAAAGCTCCCCACTCAAAGCAACAATGTACGGCCCAGCAACAGAGAAGATTGAAAGGAGAGCTAGAGATCACGAGCACTCTAAAATTACTATTGGTGAGTCACTAGCCTGTTCAAATAAAATACAGCTCTTATATCAAAGTTTATTATTGTCTAGACGATTCTATTATTACGTTACAAAACTGTAAACCATAAATATCACATGAAAAATGTTATATAAAGAATCACAAAGACTAATGAAGACGAAATATAACAACTATATTAATGGTGCAACTGAATATCTAATTGTTTTATGATTAAAAAAATTATTTAAGAAATAATAGGGGGAGGTAGGAAGCCCAATGTAGGGGCTTTAAGATGTCTCTCTAGAATAGGGGCATCTAATTATTTTTTTAATTGCTCTTAAATTTTAGGATAGAGGGAGATATAAGGGTAGGATTGTAGTTGCTCTTAGTAGTCACAAGAGAACATGCACCTATCTTATGACCCACCCAAGCAACGATGTCGGTTGAGAAATTTTTCAACTGAGGCTTGAATGAACATCAGTTGACAATTTTTTTTTAAAAGATTAAGTTTATGTCATGAAAAAAAATGTAGTTGAGATTAAATTCAATTGGGGTTTGAATACTTTAGTTGAGAAAACTTTCAAAAAGTTTTCAATTTTTTAAATAAAAATCAGTACATAAAAAATCAATTGAGATTAAAAAGATCAGTTGAGAAAAATAAAAATAAAGATTTCAATTGATCAAAATCGATAAAAAATTAGATGAGAAAAAACTTGACCCTAAAAAATTGAATTATTAGAAAACAAATTATCCTCAAATCCGGCAGCTACAATAGCTGATGACAAGGTAGGAAGAAGAGGAGCCGGCGCGCAGCAACTCGGGGTGGCGCAGGATTTGGGCGAGGGTGCACTACCTACCTGTTGGCGCGAGCAGGAGGAATGCGGCAGTGCTTGCTTTGGTGGGCTCAACGTCGTTAGGGCCGCTGGCGGCGGGGGCTCAATCGATGTGAACAGGAAAAGAGTGAGCGGAAGGAGAGAGGTGCGGAGGGGATCGGGAAGGGGGGCTACGCTCCTCGTTGAGGGCATGAGAATGCGACATGACCCATCTCGCAGACAACTACACTCATCCATGAGCATGAAATCGGCGGCTGAGTTTAGTTTTTAAGCAGATCAGGCGACGGGCTACGCATCAGCGAGATGTAGTATGTCAGTCAAACTTTTAATCTTTAGCTATTAATATCATTTTCA
Organism: Otatea glauca; assembly: GCA_036346275.1. NCBI lineage: Eukaryota > Viridiplantae > Streptophyta > Magnoliopsida > Poales > Poaceae > Otatea > Otatea glauca. The sequence goes on along the minus strand of CM070715.1, from coordinate 53,513,730 downwards.
ATACTTAAGCTGAACATATGAAAATAGTATGCATAGATTATTTTTTTAAAAAAATTATGATGTTATAATTTTATTAGGTTTTATAATTTTTTTATAATAAAAATCAGCGGTGAAAATTACGTTTTTAGAACGTCTAAAACAAAAGTTCTTTAGTGCCACTCGAATTGCCCTTACCCAAGGACAAAGCAGTAGGTGATCCTTATGGACTTTTGCCGTTTTGCGACCGTAGCTATGGCTCGCATCCCCTTCACGGGCGGTGGATCTGATTCACCCATGACCATGGGCTGGGTCGAAAGCCGCAACGACTCTTTGCAGTTATGGTCTAATGGATCATCGCCGTATCTACCCAACAATTCATCTCGTATTGCCGTATGTTGTATGTATGTCGTAGGTACGTACGTACTTACCATGAGGCCGTACGCGAAGACCTGGATGCCGACGTTGCCGAGCGACGCGGCGGCGAGCTCGAGCGTGCCGAGCTGGCCGCAGAAGATGCGGGTGGACATGGACATGGCGTAGTTGATCATGTACACGGCCACCGCCGGCGCGGCCAGCGCCACGAGCAGCTGCAACTCCATCCGCGCCGCGCGCGCCAGCCGCCGCGCCGACGGAGCCGACTCGTCCGCCAAGATGCGCTCCAGCTGCACGCTCACGCCGTGCCCGCCACTCGCCACCTCCCCCAGCGTCGCACCGCCGTCGCCTATATCGGGAGACGATAGGAGCGGGGTGTGCTGATCAGCCTGATCCCTTGCCGTGCCCATGGCCGGCTAGCTGGCCAAAGGTGATGGGGTCACTCTAACTACACGATCTATACACGCAGAGCTTTACAAGCGCTAGCTATAAGCTTGTGTTGGTTTATGACACTTGCGCATATGTGCGTTGCTTTATGGCGCGTGCACCATATGTGTCAACCTCGTGGAGCGGGCTTTTATCGCTGTACCTGACATGCGGGGTTTTCAGCTGCATCGTTTCTCGTGGGATCAGTGAGGCCGTGGGAACATATTTTTGAAATGTTGACTCTTCTAACCCTCTAATTTTTTTACAGTACTACCTGTTAGTGTTATGCCCTTGAGGCAATCATTTAGATGATTGTAACATGACTATGTTTATGAATAATAATATGATTATTGGTCTAATGAATGTATATCATTGTATTGATCAACAAGTATGTGACTTGATTATGAAGCTCTTTACTTAATGATGTAATTCGATAAATATCTCTGATCGGATATCATCGTATAGGACTACGATGAATAGATCAGCACATGTAGTGATCGATGATCATGCTTCATAGATCATGGGATATGGAGATATCATCTCTACATTGTGAACCATGTTGAAGAACATGGGTTAGATAGACCGCTATGGGACAACTGCGAGAATGTTTCATTCTTATGTGTCATCGTGTATCTCATACCTAGAAGATGTATGATCCTTAGACCGAGATTGTCATATTCCCTACATGTGTAATAGTTTTCCTTGGGGCTATCAAACACTACTTCCTAACCGGATAGTCATAAAGGTAGCTTTCATGTTTACTATGAAACGTGCAGAGGGAAGTGAGCAGTCAAGATGGAATTTGCCACTCCAATGAAACAGAGATATATGACAAGGCCACTCGTGTGATATGATTAAGAAAGTGCATGGCCATGCCGTGATTGAGGAGTCAATCACAACTTATTAATATATCACGGATACGAGAGATGGATTGAATCATCAAAGGATGACATGCTTCTCGCCTTGAGATCAATCTTCATATACTTGGCAAAGGGATTATTACATGAGTTCTTTTGATAGGTTCTGTTCGATTTGATCACAGTATGTTTGGGAGTTGGCATACTTTGCAAGAAGCCGCTACCAACTATTGGATTGAAAAGGAGTTTTCGAATCCATGTCCAAACGTATGTGAACCTGCAGGGTCACACACTTAATGGGCTGGGACGCATTAATTTGGATTGGATCCGTAATTAATGAACCTCGTGGGCTTAGCATGCTGGTGGGCCCTGGTTTAGGGTTTCATCTCGTGGCTATATAAGGAGGGGAGGAGGGAGGGCGCAGAGTGTGCTTTCCACGGTTTAGGTTTGATTCACTTGAAACCCTAGCCTCCTCCTCTCGCTGCCCCTGCCGAGCGACTAGGTGCTTGCACACCGACGCACGGCGTTCCATCTCTGGACGTGTGGACTACTGCGGTGACGCTGCTGCGACTGCGGCGTGGGAGGACGATCCACGGCGAGGCGAGGACGATCCACTACATCGACGCAACGACTGCGGCGAGGACGAACCACTACATCGACGCGCGAAGGATTCCGCAACTGCGCGTCTAGTGGTAATCTTATCTATGATCCTCTTCTTGCGAGTAGCTTTCTGGTTGCGCGGTAGTTTTTTTTTTCGTGCTAGCGTAGCATACCGCGTTTCCCTACACTACCTCTTTGAATAATTTTTTTCAGTAATAGCCCCATTCTGTATAGGGTGAGTATGGAATTTATCGGGCCACCACCACGGTGGAAAATCCAAATTCCGCATCAATTCAGATTTAAAAAAAAATCCCGCACTACACTACCGCGGGATTTTCCTCGCCATCATGCTGTAGCGTGGAGAGAAGCTGTTTTTGCAAACTTTTTAAAAAGGAGTTATTTTTGCAAAAACAAATGAATAAGGTACCAAATATGCTAGCAGTTCCATTTTTCTCTGCTGGTTTCTGTTCTTGGGATGGAAAAGGGTCATGTATGCAAAGAAGGCAGTTGAGATTTGTGAATTGATCACCTTTCTAGCCTCCTTGTCCTCTTTATTTTGTAAAATTGGCTTCCTTTTGAATGGAATTGTAAATCAGTGCCATCCCCATCGCTGAAGACACCTTCCGCGCTCTCTACCGCGGATGCGCCTCCCGGGCTCTCCAGCCACGTGAGCCTTCCCCTGGCGTCCGTCGGCCGCTACACCACTGCTCCTATAACATCCCAAAAAATTTAAGAACAGATAAAATAAAATTTAAAAATAGAGAAAATAAAAAAATAAAAAAAATTTAATTGAAACTAAGATTTTAATTTTTAATTTATACCTTTTTCTTATTTCCTTGAATTTTGGTCTTTAGGAGATAACATTTACATTATTGAAATTCTCTCATCCAAAATGAAAAAACTATGAAAATGAATTTGAAGTATGATCTTATTTTGAATTTCCATATTTTCTAAATTTTTCTTGGATTTTGATCTTTAAGAAAATGCTTCCATGTTCATTGGATTTCTCTTTTCCAAAATGTAAAAGCCAAATCACAAAAGAGAAAAATCTGGAGAAATTTAGGTAAATCCTATTCCATCTCCAGAATGATCACAAAAAGTCTGAAAAGAATTTTAATAAATTTAGTACCTCAAGAAAATCAAAAATTGCATTTAAACAAAGAACATGAACCTTGTTAGATTTGTTTAAACATATCTAAGCACGATAATTCCCTAAAAGTTTTATGGAGCCTTATAAATCATCCAAGAAATTGACATAAAATGTTTCAAAGGAATTTGAACAAATTTACTGAAGATGAAAAATCAAAAACAGTGATAGGTGACTAAGAACAATAGCTACGTCAGAATTAATTAAAATTTTACGTACCTTATCACCTTCTGAAATTTGTATCACATCATATAAATCACTAGTAGAGCTTTCAGGAAAAATTTCAAAGATAATAAACTTTATTTGATACACTTAGCAAATTGAAAACAGAATCAATTTAAAAACAACATTATCAATGTCAGAATTTTATAAAATACTATAAGATTGATAATCATCTGAAATTTTTATAATAGATTCTAATAGCCAATAGTATGAGTCAGAAAAAGTTTGATATAAAATAAAGTTTATTTTGAATAAAAATCAGAGAACTTAAAACTGTAACAACAGTCTTGTCAAAATTTAATAAAATTTTACAGATAAGATCTTCATCTGATATCTCTAAAGTAGGATAAAGATTGTCTACAAATAATGCATACAATTTTTAAAAAGCTTTTGACCCGAAATGGCCACTCAATTAAATGTAAGAACCCTCATCTATCTACAGACTAGGAACCCGGTCTCTCTCTCTTTTTATTCACTGCCATGTGAGGTCCCTCAAACCCTGTCCCCTTGTTAGCACTGCCAGCACCCTACAGTCTTGCCCTCTTCTCAGTTCAATGATGCTCCTCTCTGTCCTTTGCCCATTTGTTGCCATGGCAAACATTTGCCACTGATCTTGCTACCACGGCAGACATCGCGTGCCAAAATCTCGGTGCCAAGCTGCCCGTGCTGTGTGAACCTAGTACCGCTCTATAACATCCAAGAAAAATGTAAAAAATAGATAAAATGTAAAATTAAATTGGAAGTAAGATTTTAATCTGAATTTCTATTTTTCTATGCTTCTCTTGAACTTGGACCTTAAAATTTTCAATATTGAATTGTTAATTTATAAAACCATTTCAAATGGAATAGTTAAAGAAAACCAAAATAGATAAAATAAGAATTCTTGTGGTATTATGATTTTAGCTCTGAGTTTCCAATATTTTCTCTAATTTATTGCATTTTGGTCTTAAAGAAAATTGTTTTTAACATTTGATTCTTGAATTATAAAATATGGAAAAGAAATTACATTATGAAAAAATATGTAAAAAATATATTTAAATATAAAGCCATCATTAGAAACCCCTTGCGAAACCCCAAGGAGGTATGAATGCATTAAACATGGACAAGGGTTTAAAAAATTAAATATGGACTAGCAATATTAACCTTGTCAGAATTTATTAAAAATGTATGGACCTTACCTTTAGCTGAAAATTTTACCACATCATCTAAAATACTACAGTGATCGTGATCTATAGACAAATTATAAAAAATAATAAAGCCCGTTTGGTGCCTTTAAAAATTCAAAAACAGAAACCCTAGAAATTCTATAAATTCAATGTAAGAATTTTTATAAAATAAATATAAGTGCATATCATCTCAATATTTTGCATTAGCATTTCGAAGATATTTTGAATCCCTAGTACAATTTTTAAAAAATTTGAGCAAAGTTTCAATCTTCTGAAAATTCAAAAACAAATAAATGAAAATCTGGACAACTAGATTGTCAGAATTTTTCAAACTTTTAAAAAAACTATTTGGAGCTGTAATGTTTACAACATGACAAACATAGTATCAGGTTTATCCACAAAAAGTTTCAAAACTTCTAGACCATTATAGCTAGATCAAACAAGCTAAAGAACCCTTGTCTGTCCAAACAATAAAATAATGTATCTATGCCAACTGGGGCCCACATGTCATATGTTTCTTCCTTCTTAGGGCCTGTTTGTTTTTGCTGTGGATTCTAGATTTTGGCCCCAAAAGCTGAATCTAAAATTAACAGCCTGATTCTAGAAATCGATTCTCATAATCTAGCCTACCTAGATACACTGTAATCCACAAGCCACTTCATATGTGCTTATGTGGATTCTGAGAAACACAAATATGAGAATGCCACTAAAAATTTCAAGTAATTACCCACCAAATGTCATCTCAGAATCCATAATCAAAACAAAAACAAAAAAGCCCTTAGACCAAGCACGAGCCAACAGCCAAGTTTCACTACTTTTGGTCAATTCAAGCGACCTAGGTGCCATATAGAGCCAAAGGAAGACGTCGCCATCAAGCTATGCCATACCTTGCTACCTCCATGCCCTGCAACACCATCATTCCGGTGCTCTGTACAAATTGCGTTGCCGCAAAACCGAGCTCCCGTTCACACCAAACAGCTGCCTATCCCGTAGCAATAAAGAGCTGGCCAAGCTCCCAAATCCGTCCCTCACCATCCCTAGTCCCTTCTTCCTCGCAATAAAGCTCCAATTCCACCCGAGACACCCCCAATTTTCCCATTTCCACCATGACCAAGCAGCAGCCATACTCCCTCATCCCAGCCACATTTTCCAATTAAATTGGTATGAAGCTTCACCATTAACCCATGAACAAAACCCCAAATCAATTTGAACATTCCCTTGACGAGTTGCTCCACTACCATGCACGCCCTTGTCCAACCGCTCCTCACCAGTGCGCCGCCCCTAGGAAACACCTCAGCCAAAGCCGAGACCACCTATGGCACCGTCGTGATCTCAGGATTCTATTTTGGTGCTCGCCTCTTCCTCCCTATGCCTACACATCTGTCGGGCATGGCCACCTGAGAGCTTCAACCATGGTGCCTGGAGCTCCTATGTCTTGCTGTGTTTGCTCCTTGTGTTCACTAACTTGTGGCCCTGCACCCAACCAAAGGTAAAAACAGAACAATAGCAATTTTAGTTACTTTCCTTACTTGATGGTAGATGGGACCACATTTGAGTTTGTTATATGATTCTAACCAAGGCATAAGATAGCCCATTAGTATCTCTAAAAGTTTCATTAGCAATTTTATTTGATTAGCACCTCTAATCAAAAGATTAACCTAATTAGTGTTTGAATCCAAATATCAAGGCCAAGTAAGCCATTAATTAGTTCATATAGACCTTTATTATTCTATGTGCTTGTAAATACCTGTATACCATATGAAACCCTCATGCACAAATTACAAATGACCATGTGAAAATAAAAGTTAAGGTAGGTAGTATGTCATGTATGGCCACTTGTTCTATTCAAAATATGAATCAAACAATTGGACCCTATGTCGAAATTGAATAAAGCTCAAATAATCCAAGACGTGAAGGTACATATACTCATATACATAGGTGTCCTATAAAGACACTCATGCAAATGTAAAGCATGGCTTAATTATGAGAAAATAACATGAGACCAGCTTTGATATTTCCTAAAGGTTAGGACCCTGTGATAATATTAAGGTAATTGTACTCGGACATGTTTAAAAAAAATATGAGACCAGCTTTGATATTTTTCAATGGTCAGGGCCCTCTGATGCTATACAAGTAACGGTATTCAAACGAATATGGAACTTGGACCCTACTAAGAATCTATCACATAACATGAACTTAAGAAATCGTAATATAAACAAACAAGTTTAAAAATCATTTTATTTCTTTTTGCTTCTTATTATTATTGCTTCTTATCGTTGTTATACGAAACGATAATTACTTGTAGATACCGACGTACACGAAGCTGCTACTGAAGACTTCGACCCCGAGTTAATCCCTGAACCAACAGAGCAAGGCAAGCACCCTCTTTGATTATATTGATCCTAGTGTTTTAAATTTTGTTTTGTTTTGTCAAATCTATTTATGCTTGCATGTATTTTCAGTAATTTGCTATATTGTAGTACTGGAAGCTGTAACCCTATCTCATGGAACATCCTTAATAAATATTAAACTGTGAACCTTGATAACCATATAATAATGTTAGATAATACATCATGTCAACATGGGCAGATGCGATTACATGTTAACAATGCTTAGCCATGCTTAGTATTGGAAATTGAAATAATCAGATTAAATTGTTTCTTGAGAATTTGAAAGGTTGGATATAACATTAAAAGTTGTTGATATTTTGATAAAAATGAAAATAAAACTATGGTTTTGACACGAGCGATTACTAGCAATAGTCGGATGTGCATGTGACTTGCACATAGTGTAGGGGGAGATTATCGCCTGTGTCGGATTAAGGACCGAACGTAGTGTTGTATGATCCAAGGGATATCCGTACGACCACAAGGCTGGTATGAAACAGCCTTAAACCAATTAAGTTATCTAGTTTAACTTTGCACATTGGAAGGCTGGAGTAGCACAGGCATTCCGGGTAGGTTTCCTTGTAGGATTTTCAACATACCAATGCAACGGTGTACGCCTTGCTATGATAGGGGAAGTGGAGACTCAATAGGAGCAAACTGTTGTGAGTACAACATTATACAAAAATCTTTCGTCTCTTTAGAACATGGGGAAGTGAGAACTCATCTGGAATAACCTCTTGAGAGTACAATGGGTGCACAAATATCTTATACCGTCATAGGATGGGTTTATCATCATCGAGCTAGTGCAAAGTTAACCTAGTTAATGTAAAGGTTTACGTCACGAATATTCTGGCCACACGCCAAAGGAGCGTGAAAATAGCGGTAAAAAGAAAAGGTCATGACTTGTGGGTAAAGTTGTACACCTCTGCAGAGTATAAATCTTTTCGAAAAGTCGTGCCCATGGTTATGGGAGACTTGGTGAACTGACACTAGTTAGATATTTTCTTATTTTCAAAAAGGAATGAACTGGAGACATTTATTGGAAAGTGCTTGTTTCAGATTATGTGCCAGGGAATGGCAATGAGATGATGCGGTACTCACAATCATGGAGGACTGCGAGTTGTTATTTTATGCTTACATACTTGTTATTTTCATACCAATCAACCTTACTTTTAAAAATTTCGTTTTGCAAATTACTACTTGATTTACAAGTTCAATTTCCTTTACGCAAAATAACCGTAGAAGTCTCCTTTGGAATAACCTGTATTTTTGTGACACACCTTATGTCTTATTGAGTATGAAAGTACTCACCCTTGCTTATTTGTTGGTTTAGGTGAAGATAGCAAATCCCTAGATGACATGCACTTTGACGCAGGTTGCGGGAATTATATTAGCGAATTTTTGTAGGGTTTATACCTTGTCAGTTGCCTAAGGGTTGGATGGGCACACTACAAGACTTTTTGTTTCTTTCCGCTGCAATAAACTCTGCTTTGTAAGACCTAATTGTATAAATTATCATTATCATATGTAATAATGAGTATGGATGTGATATCAATTGTTGTAAATGTGTGTGCTAGCCACTGATCATGGGACTATACTATATATGCATAGATCATCCTTCTTGATATCCTCTACCAAAAAGGAGGGTCGTTACAGTTAGCCATACTGACTGCAGGATAAACCATAGATATAATGGTCGTTAGTATAGAGGCTAAGAAATTTAAAACTTTATTTTCTAAAAAAACACATATGGAAAATGGAACTAATTCTGTTCTTCTCTTCTATAAGATCTTTTTCCTTTATCACCATTCTTATTAAAGGAAAATTATTTTAAAAATAATTCTTGTAACTTAGTCAATGCTATCCTTCCCTCTTTATCTCTTCACTCATCTAAATGCTTTCAGTGAGATACTTTAATATTTTCTTAATAAATTGTAGATGTCTGCAATACTTGTCTAAGATCGAAATAACATGAGAAAAAAGGCCTACATAGGAGGATCCACCAAACATGGATATTCCTGCTACCTTTGAAGAAGGTGAAGATTCGTTAACTTAAACCCTCCATGAAGAACCGACATCGATAGGTCCAACAATTATACATTAAGATAGGAATGACCCTAGACCCCTACATAGAAGTTTAAATAATCAGTTGATTTGCATTGTTGGGTTCTTGTTGAAATCCTTTTGTACTGCTTCCCGGGATGCACTCGTGAATGCTCGACGTGAGATTGAAACTTCACGATGTGACAACCTTTAATTAATAAGAAAATATAATTAATAAAATTTTAAGAAACGAAACGTTGCCTTATAAATTGACTAGCAATTACCTAATCCATGTAGGGACCATTCTTAAAGTAATATTTTAATGAATGGAATTTTGTCTTAAAACAACTTGAACCTTTAATGAACAGAATGTTGCCTTGTAACCCGTTAATCCTTATCTCAACATCTTTATCCTATTCTGAAATCTTAATGAACATCGTTGCAGGATGCCTGTGACAAGGTCCCTCAATGAAATCCTGGAAAGTGAAGCCGCACAAGGCTCTCAACTTCAAAGAGTTGATATTCCTACCCCAGCCCAACCAAACCCCTAGCATCCAGCTAGGCCCTCCTCAGCGTGACGTGTCAATCGTCATGATTGTCCACCTCCAAAAGGTCTGCAAGGAACCACTTGAAAGTTCAAGCTCTACTAATTTGGTTTTGGTGTTAATGACAAATCTAATATTGAGACTAACTCCTTTGATAATCATAATATTGATTAGTCTCAATTGTTAATTGATGGCAAATCTTTTTATGAGATTAACATTATGTTTGAGCTTAACTTAATTTGTCTCAGTTGGATGAAGGGATGAAATTATCAAAGGTATGCATTCGATAACACATAGTATATATATTGTTGCATTCTTTGATGTCAAATATGTTATAATTTTATTGATAAATCTAAATATGAGACTAATGTGTTTATTGAGTATATTTTTGATTAGTCTTATGAAAAACAAAAATGAAAATCCAAAAGGTATGTATCCAATGCAACTTTATTATTTCTAGATACATTACTTGGATTCAAGATAAAGGGTGAACTCCACCATTGTTTTAACCTTAAGATGTGCATTTTGTTTCCAACTTTATATATACATGTATGCACACCTTTAGTGGGAGTTCATGTTTTATCTTGAAGATTCAATAGTATTGATCCCTTTCATATCGCCAAATAAATTAAAGGTTATTACTTAGAAACAAATCCTGAGTATATAAAAACTTGTGTAGTTGTAGTATACTCAAGGAAGAATAAGATAAACTTTAAAGCAATCTTAAATTGAATATGTGCATATTCATTCAAAGTTCAATTATTTATATGCACACATTTAATGGAGTTTATTCTATGCTTGATGGTCTAAATTGTATTGATCCCTTTCCACCATTCCATATAATTTGGCTCATTACTTAGAAACCATCAAAATGAGTATATGAAACATGTGTAGTTAATATATACTCATGACAATTTAAAGTCAATTTAAATTATGTTCGGTTGTCATTCAATCATCAAAGAACCAATCATGTGTTGATGGTGTTCTTTGTTGGTTAAAAGACAAATAAAAAGTTCTGGAGTATATGAAGCATTAGTTGCATTAATATACTCAAGAAAAATCAAATTATTTCAATCAATTGATTTGGGTTGTGGTTAATCATCAAGGGATTAGATCAAAGGATCTTGGAGGCACCCATTATGTGTTAATGGAGTGCGTTGATGATTGAGACAACCATGTTTGTTAGACTAACCTTTTCTATGAGTTGTGAAAGTAGGTTAAGTCCAACGGTGATGAAGATTTGGATGGCATCATGTGTTGATTGCCATTAAGTCAAGAATCGGGAAGATGGATGCTATTATGTGTTGACGGGAATCAATGAGAGATTCCGAAGAGAAGAGCAAAGGGTGTTGTAACACCCTAATTTTTGCATTTCTTAAAGTTTAAATTTTATTTTATGCTTTTATGGATTTTCTGGATTTTAATTTAAATCATTTTGTATTTATGGATATAAGCTTCTTGTCATCTTTTATTTATTGAAAAGTGTTAATGATATTTTATTGCAAAAATTTTATTTGGGTTCCAAATGCCATAAAATATTTTCTAGAATTTTTTTTGGATTTTTCCTGATATTTATTTGGGCATTATCTATTTTCAAGATTTATTTTATTCGGAAAAGATTTAAAAATTTATGGCATAGTGTTGGGCCAAAATCCGCCTGGCCTGACCCATTTTTTCGCGCCGCCAGCCCACGCAGCTCGCCTCGCGGAGAAACCCTAGCCAACTCACGTGGCTCAAGATCCATTGGATTGGATCCGCGTGGAGCCCCAGGATTGCGCCACGTCGGTTCGCTGAATCCGGGTTGTATCTCCACCGACGCTGAGTCTGTTTGGATCTCTGCACCCTACACGAAAGCCGAGATACCTATTTAATGCACGGCCACCACCTCTGGATTCCTCACCTCGAACCGCGTGTTTTGCCTTAGCGCACGCCTGCCGAGTCGTCGCCGTTCGCCCGCATGAGCTCTCCGAAGTTGGTGAGGGCAACCACTGCGGTTTTTCGCCAATGTTGTCACCATCTGTCGCCTTCCGCCATGCCCGTGCCCGGATCCGAGACCATCTCATAACGCCACGTAGAACCAAGGCGGCTATGTCGTTGTCCTCGCCTCCGGTGATTCAATGCCGCCGCGCCGTCGTCGTCATCGCGAACCTCATTGACCGTAGGATCACGTGAGGTACCGTCGGATGATTGCCACATGTCGTGTGCTGGGGCAGCCGCGTCGTCGCTTGCGCCCCGTAGATCTGAGCAGTCCGATCGCCTGCTTAGTGATATGATCAAGCTGCGTGGTTATGTCCGTGGTACGCCGCGTGTCCCAAATCCCGCCGCCATCCTCGACCGTTCGATCTAGAGCGGACGGGGGAGATCGCATCGGCACCGCACCAGTCGTGTCATGCCATGTGTCGCTCGAGTTCCGAACTATCGCACCATCTTGGCCGTCGGATCTAAAGCTTACGATCTAGATTCTACCACGTGTTGCCACCGCAGTAAGTCATTGATCTGTTCCTTGTGTAGATCTTGGCCATCCATTTTGAATTGGACGAGCGGGATCATGTCGAGTCGTGCGTCAGTCGTGTTCCGACAGGTGTCGTGCAAGCGCTTCGCCGCGTGTCCGCTGTTGTCAGCGCTTGCGTTAGCCGGCGTATGAGCACAGTGCACCGAGTCCACCGTAGACCCAAGCCTAGCTGTGAACCCAGTCCATGCGCCACGCACGTGTCATCCTCTGGTTGTGCCACGTGTCGCACTGTGACGCTGCCACGTGTCCCGTAATGTCAGCATGACGTCACAATTTAGTTTTTTCGGAGAAAAATATTCGATCGAAAATCATTTTTGTGCCGATGTTAGCATGATGTCATAAATGCTATTTTCCAGTAGAAAAATATTTCGGTTAATTCAGATTTTCTAATTTTCTGATTTTTCTTTATTTCAAACTTTGTTTAGCTATATCTTTCTCATACGAACTCTGATTGAGGTGATTCCATTTTCTAAAATTTTGTAAAATCATGCTCTATTTAATGGTGATTTTTATGTAATTTTTTAGAGTTGATCTTGCTCTCAGTTTTTAGTATTTATTGCTTTCTCTCTCTCATTTCGCATAGACGCCAAGTTGCCCGGTGAGTTTCTGAGCTTTTTGAAGGCAAGTTTTGATTTGAGCATATTGAAACCATGTTTTAAAATATTATATTGATTCAAAGTATCGCATACTAATTCAATTATGACTTGTTTCAATTATGTTGGGAATAGTTAATCGTCCGCTTTGTATTACCTCCACCTTGCCATGTTGTATGCCGTATCTCATTTATCACCCTAGAATGATTTCATATAAGTTGGTAGCTATAATTGCCAATATGAGTAGTTAAAACGCATGTAGTGTGCTTAGCCATGCAACAAGTCATCATTTTATGTAAAAATGATTAATCTTGCTTAATGATTATGGAACATGTTTATTAACTTGTGTGTCGGGTGTTGTCACATAATGTTGTTATTATTGATGGCATGTGGTGCATGATAAATCAACTGGGGTGGTAAAATGATTTAGACTGAGGCAAGTGTCAAGTATTTGTGGTGGGCCAATGTGGCCTATGGGCGGTCGCATTGCTTTTATGATAAATGTTCGTTCATGGTTATGATGGTTTTTGGTTAGTCTTGCCTTGGTCAATTAAGGACATAACCTTGCAAGAATTTGAACTAAGTCATTCATATAGCCACAAGTATGGTATGGGATAGGCCTAGCTGATTAATTTGTTATGTCTAAGCTTTGGTACTATTAGTGGTGGTGTGAGACCCGGGTTGTGGTAACCAGTCCTCGCACGGGTAGTCTAACATGGCGCAAAAGGGGGGCCTTGGATGTCGTAACCAGTCCCACTAGTGTTGAAACCTTAGCGGTAGTACTGGGTTTATACAGGCATTAGAAAAGCTTTGTTATAATCACTCGCCTTTGTGGTGCATGGTTGTACCTTGTCGGTAAAGTGTATAACCTCTGCAGAGTGTATAATCTATTTGAATAGCCATGCTCGCGGTATTGAGTATCGCTCGGTGATAACAGTCAAGGGTTAGACTTTATTAAAATAAATGTAGGAATGGAGGTTGTATGCCTTTGGATGTTGGAATATGGATTAAGGTTATGGGTTGGTTATTGGAAAATAATGGAGAAATTTATTATTGTTATTATTTGCTTTACTGTCTTTCAATCTACTTATGCTATTCCTTTACAAATGTTGTTTTATGCAAATTAACCATGTCAGCTATTCCTTTGTAATAAACCATGAATATAGTATATTAGACTTGCATTTCTGTGGACAACTTGTTGAGTTCTTTATGTACTCACCCCTTGCAACCAAACATCATCGGTTAGAGAAGAAGCTACGCTTGCTTTTAAGGAGTACCAAGAAGAAGCGATTAACTAGGGTGTAAATCTTGTCAGTTGCCTGTGGCAGATTGAGGGTTTTCTACGAATAAGTTTATTTTTGCTGTAGTTTATTTATTTCTCGGTCTTAGCCCTGCAAGGCATATTCATCGTCTAGTAAGTTATATTTAAATTGATGAAGTCTTTATTATGTTATCGTTGAGTATGAATGTGATATTCATCTCTGTTGAGCCTATGTGCACTAGGGTGATTCTAGACTAGTGCATAATACACAGAGGGTCCGAATTTGCATATTCGAGTCCCAACAGGAGTCCATCATGTGTTGATGAACAAGACGAAATCCCGACTTGGAGAGAAGATGATTATAATCACAAAAGCTCCAAGCAGATGTGCTAGAGGCAAAGGTATAACTAGCATAGGGCTAAGGATGTGTTCCTAGTCTTTTACCAGTCTCGTTGTTTGGTTAGGTGACCGGGTTGCTAGTATAGGTTGCCCTACTATTAAGAGGGGTCAAGTCTTATAGCTTGAGTCTCATTATGTGTTGATGGCTCAATCCCGTTTGTGCTAGCTCACACTCTCTTGATTTGGTTTTTGCATGGAGCAAATATTTGCGAATGTGTTTTGCAAATAGTTGTAGCTCATGCTTGCAATTTTATTGATACGTTCTTTGCATGGAGCTTTCATTTGCAAATATGTTTTGCAAATAGGAGAAGGTCATGTTTGATGTTGTTTTGCAAAATATGTTGTGCAAAATGTTGAAGTTCATGCAAGAACACTTCTTAGCATGTGACTCGAGTTTACAAATGTGTTTTGCAAATACATAGAGATCATGTGCTGATCATCACATGGTTATGTTTCAGTTCATGCGTGTTCTTTGAGCTTTTGTTTGCGTGGATTTGTTATTTGCAAATGTGTTTTGCAAACAAGTTGATATTTGTGCAATTCTTTGGAGTATGTGACTAGAGTTTGCAAATTTATTTTGCAAATTGGTTTGATCATGTGTTGATCATCACATGGCTCAAATATGTGATCTTTATTGTTCTCGTTTGCAAGATTTATATTTTCAAATGTATTTTGCAAAATATTGGTGTTCATGCATTTGATCTTGGAGCATGTGATTAGATTTTGCAAATGTGTTTGCATTTTTATTTTGATCATGAGTTTATCATCACATGGCTCAAGATTTGATCTTGTTGACTCTTGCTAGCTTGTAGTCATGCTCTTGATCAAGTCTATGTGAGGGATTTCGAGAAAAATAAGATTTTAGACTTGAGTGGCTACAATGGAGTTTTTGTGATATTTGGAAATATCTATGGTTTTTTAAATCCTAAAAATGGTAGACATTGTAACCCTCTGGATAAGCTTTTCATAGAGTCCAAGATCACCTAAATCGGACTTCGGAGTAAAAAGTTGTGATCGTTTTAGTTGCTGATACAGTGGTGCTACCGCCCCTACATGGGCGGTAGTACCACCCGAGCAGTGCTTCTGGTCCTAGATGGGCGGTAGCACCGCCCCAGCGGTAGTATCGCTCCAAAAGGCGGTGTTTATTTTCTAGAGATGTATTTTTGGGTTAAAATGGCCGGTGCTACCGATTTTAGATGGGCGGTAGCACCGTGGTATTGTAGTAATGGCTAGTTTCGGTGTATTTAATGCACAAAACTAACCATTGAGCCTAAGGCCAGTGCTATCGGTCCTAGATGGGCAGTATCACTGGGTTTTGCATGTTGTTTTCCTATTTTGCCCCCAAATTGCTAGTTTCTTTGAGGGGCTTTATATGAGGTCGAATGGTGAGGTCTTTCGTGTGGTTTTGGCACCCATTGGAGGTATTCTTGTGAGATCAAAACCTCAAGAGTTTATAAAGCCATCTTTGAGTGATTTGAGAGGCATTTGAGCTAGAGATTCTTGTGTGATGACTCTTGGTATTTCATTTGCATTCTCTTGAGCTAGTGTGAGCCTCTCGTCTACATTGTGTATGTATTCCACTTTGTGAGCAAGGAGAGAAGCCTCTGGTTGCATGTGTTGCATCTAAAGGATAATTGAGCATCCTTGTGCATGTGTTGCACTTGGTGAGGATCAAGCAAGAGGCTTGATTTATTACTCTTGGTGTTTGCTGACACCTAGACGGTGTGGAGGTATCGTGGTCAGGTGATTTTCTCAAGACGGTTGTGAGAAGTCCCAGCGAGTTGTGAAGGTTGGAGCTCACCTACCCGGAGGGGGAAAGAGCTACCACTAGTGGATTCGAGGTGCTTGGCTTAATTTATGGAGCCAGTCCAATTCGTTTGGGCTTACCTCAACATGGATTAGGGGAGACCGAAAAGTCTCCGAACACCACGGTAAAAGATTGTGTCAATTATGGTTTGGTTTCTATTGCTTATTTACATTATTGCAATTTACCTTCATAGAATTAAATTGTTTGTCAACCTAGGATTGCAAACCTTGATTTAGTCTTAGATTGTTAGTGCATATAGTGAACCTAGAAGATTTAGACCTTAATTGTCAAAACCGTTTGATTTAAGCTTCCGCATTAATTCTAGATTTTGGCCATAGTGATCTTTAGAGAAGGATTTTTAAAATCGCCTATTCACCCCTCCTCTAGTTGGCATCCTCGATCTTACAGAACCCCAGAAGAACAATTGCCAAAACCTCCAACATAGCGTAATTGCCCACATGATTGAACAAAGCCGCTAGACGCATACGCTTGTTCTCCAACAAATGGTGCAGAATACTACCAACCTTGGAGTAGCTATCGCTAGAGGTGGGAATGGTGACGTCCTGTATC
Source organism: Otatea glauca (assembly GCA_036346275.1). Taxonomy (NCBI): domain Eukaryota; kingdom Viridiplantae; phylum Streptophyta; class Magnoliopsida; order Poales; family Poaceae; genus Otatea; species Otatea glauca. The sequence goes on along the minus strand of CM070715.1, from coordinate 53,496,844 downwards.
GATCCAAATTGGGAGAGTTTTTGAAAACTCGGACTCCAACTTTCACGATGTCCATATACCTTCTCGACATCGACAACTGGCTCCGTTCTGTGGAGGGACAATTGGCCATTGCACAGTGCAATGACCAAGACAAGGTTTTATATGCATCATACTAGCTGCAAGGAGATGCAGTATCATGGTAGAAAAACCATCAGCTATGATTCCGCAAGACCAGGTCATCACCTGGGATGCTTTCAAGGAAGCTTTTCATCAATCTCACATCTCGGTGAGTCTTGTGAAAGTTAAAAAGTGAGAATTCCTCGACCTTCGCCAGGGAAACATGATGGTGATGGAGTATCTCCATCGCTTCAACTACCTTTCTCGCTATGCCACCTCCGAAGTCACCACTAAAGTGAAGAAAATTGAATGCTTCAGAGACAATCTGAATGAAGAGATCAGGTGGACACTTGCCGCCCATGACATCCATTACTTTCAAGTCCTAGTGGACAAGGCTATCCAGGTGGAATATAGCACTCGGGCAGTCATGGAAAGTCGTAAGCGAAAATATATGGTACAAAAATCTGCTAATACTAGTCCCTCAAGAATCTGCACTGGGCAGCCATCCAGCAATCATCCTTCTACTCCATTACAACCAAGATATCAAGGTCAAAATCCTCGGCCTTAGCCACCTCCATCGTTTAACAATAACGGCAGGCAACCTTCTGGCATCCAAAACCCGACAACCAAAGGCAACTACTTCAACTGTGGTGGACGTGTGCATTTTGCAACGTCTGCCCCAAGAAGAATCCAGCTCAGCAAGCTCCTAAACCAATCCCGAACCCAGCACAAGGCTATGGTCACGGACACCTCCATCGTGTGACAGCCAAGGAAACACATGACGCACCTGACAAAGTATTGGGTATGTTCCCTGTGCACTCAATACTTATCTATAGTTTTGTTTGACTCTGGAACATCTCATTCCGTTGTACCCAAAATACTTGCTGATTAACACAAAACCAGTCTTCTACCCATTAAAAGAGATAATCTTCTCGACCATCTTAGAATTCTCATAACACTTCCTAGACCCTGCAAATCTCGGGGATGAGATTTCTATTAGGGGGGTAGTCTATAACATCCCTGAAAAATGGAAAAATATATAAAATGTAAAATTAAATTAGAAGTAAGATTTTACTATGAATTTTTATTTTTCTATGCTTCTCTTGAACTTCGACCAAAAGAAAACAATTTTCAATATTGAATTGTTAATTTATAAAACCATTTCAAATAGAATAGTAAAAGAAAACCAAAATAAATAAAATAAAAATTCTTGTTGTATTATGATTTTAACTCTGAGTTTTCAATATTTTCTCTGATTTCTTGCATTTTGGTCTTAAAGAAAAATGTCTTTAACATTTGATTCTCGAATTATAAACTATGGAAAAGAATTGCATAATAATAAAATCTATAAAATTATATTTAAATATAAGGCCATCATTAGAAACCCCTTGCAAAACACGGAGTTGATATGAATGCATTAAACATGGATAAGGGTTTAAGAACAATAAATTTAGACTAGCAATAGTAACCTTGTCAGAATTTATTAAAAATTTATGGACCCTATCTTGTACTAAAAAATTACAACGTCATATAAAGTACTACAGTGATCTCCATAAAAATTATAAAAAATAATAAATCCAGTTTGATGCCTTTAAAAATTCAAAAATAGAAACCCTAGAAATTCAATAAATTCAATTTCAGAATTTTTATAAAATAAATATAAATGTCCATCATTTTAAAATTTTACATTAGCATTCCCAAGACATGTTGAACGCCCAGTAAAAGTTTAATTTTTTTTTTGAGAAACGTTTCTATCATTTGAAAATTCAAAAATAGAGAAATGAAAATCTGGACAGCTGGATTTTCAGAATTTTTAAAAATTGTAAAAATAATATTTTGGGCTCAAATGTTTAAGGAATGGTAAAAATAATGTTAGGTTTATCCACAAAAAGTTTCAAAAATTCTAGACCATTCTAGGTAGATCGAATAAGCTAAAGAACCGTGCTCTATAAAAACAATAAAACATTGTATCTACGCCAACTAGGGCCCATATGTCAAATGTTTCTTCCTCCTTAGACTTAGCATGAGTCAGCAGCCATGTTTCACTGTTTTTGGTCAATTCAAGTGACCTACGCGCCGTACAGAAACAAAGGAAGACAACGCCATCAAGCTACGCCATACCATGCTACCTCCATGCCCTGCAGCACCATCATTTCGGTGCTCTGTACAAATTGCGGCACCGCAAAACCGAGCGCCCATTCACACCAAACAGCCGCTTATCCAGCAGCTATAAAGAGCCGGCCAAGATCCCAAATCTGTCCCTCACCATACCTAGTCCCTTCTCCCGCGATGAGGCTCCAATTCCAACCAAGAAACCCCCAATTTCGCCATTTCCACCATGACCAAGCTACAGCCATACTCCCTCATGCCAGCCACATTTTCCAATTAAATTGGTATGAAGCTTCACCATTAACCCATGAAGAAAACTCCCAAATCAATTTGAACATTCCCTCGCCGAGTTACTCCACCACCGTGCACTCCCTTGTCCAACTGCTCCTCGCTGGTGTGCAAGGAAACACCTCAGCCCAAGCCAAGACCACCTATGGCTCCGTCGTGATCTCGGGGCTCCATTTTGGTGCTCGCCTCTTCCTCCCCATGCCTACACAGTTGTCGGCCATGGCCACCTGAGAGCTTCAACCATGGCACCTGGAGCTCCTATGCCTTGTTCTGCTTGCTCCTTGTGATCACTGACTTGTGGCCCTTCACCCAACCCAAGGTAAAAACAGAACACTAGCAATTTTAGTTACTTTCCTTACTTGATGATAGATGGGACCACATTTGAGTTGGTTATCTGATTCTAACCAAGGCATAGGAGAGCTCATTAGTATCTCTAAAAATTTTATTAGCAATTTTTATTTAATTAGCACCTTTAATCAAAATATTAACCTAATTACTTGTTCGAAATCCAAATATCAAGGCCACGTAAACCATTAATTAATTCATGCAGAAATTTATTATTCTATGTGCTTGTAAATACCTGTATACCATATGAAACCCTCATGTAAAAATTACAAATGACATTGTGAAAATAAAAGTTAAGGTAGTATGTCATGTATGGCCACTTGTAGTAATCAAAATATGAATCAAACAATCAGACCCTAAGTCGAAATTGAATAAAGCTCAAATAATCCAAGACGTGAAGGTACATATACTCATATACATAGGTGTCCTATAAAGACACTCATGCAAATGTAAAACATGCCTTAATTATGAGACAACAACATGAGACCAGCTTCGATATTTCCAAGAGGTTAAGACCCTCTGATGACATTAAGGTAATTGTAATTGGGAATGTTTTAAAAAAATATGAGACCAGCTTCGATATTTTTTAGAGGTCAGGACCCTCTGAAGCTATACAGGTAATGGTATTCAGACGAATATTGAACTTGAACCCTACTAAGAATCTATCTCATAACATGAACTTAAGTCAATCAACCCTGTCTCCTACGGGTCGTTACTCCTACAGCTCCTTACTACCATATCTCCTTCCTCCTTAGCGCGAGTCGCCTTTGCTCCCTCAGTTCCTCAAGTCAATCAACCAATCTTGTCGCGTCAACCGAGCTCCAATCAACGAACACACCAAGCATGAACATTCCTCGCCTTGGGTTGCACCACCACGCCCTGCTCCGACCATACCTCGCCATAATGTGCACAACCCAATGCCAAAAACCCTACGCCACCAAGCACAGCTCCGCCGTTGCTGGCTTTCCCCAATCACATGCTGTAGCCACTGCCTATTTTCTCCTATAGAGCGCCACACCAGGCATCCAAGCTCCCCACATCCCCCCTCCATCCCTCTCTACCCAAATAAAACCCCAATTACACTCCACTGCTGCCATTGCCGCAAGCTTCGAGTGATCAAGCCGAAACCCAATTCGGTTAGAACACTGAAGCAAAATCTGATTCAAGCTGATCTTAGCTTCTTGAGCACCTAAATAACTTTTCCCTCAATTAACCGTAGCCTTCATCGCCCGTAGCTCTGCCGCTTAATCGCCTTTCTTCCTCATAGCCGGTCAATGGTGGCAGCTCACTCTGGCTAGTCTCCGCCAAAACTGAGAGGTAAAATGGATTTCCCATGTTCCACTGATGCTATTCCCAACTTTTCCCCAAGCTTAACCACTATCTTCATCCTCCTCGGCCAATCGGCCATTGTCGCTGCCACCTAGCTATAGTGGGAGCCTAGCTCCGATCGCTGCTGGTCACCTCCGAGGCTAGCCCTATCTTCACCAACACCTCCTCTAGCTCACCGTAATACCAGCAGCCGGCCTCCGGCCTCGCCTTGCCGCCAGCAAGCTACCCTAGCACCCTCTCTGTTTCGGCTCACTGCTAGGTAGGGCTGTCCAATCAGTGTCTCGCACCTTAGACAAAATTCAAACAAAAGGAGAAATGCGCTTTCGTTGATTTAAAGCGTATTTTCCAATTTAGGAGCATTTTTCAAACTGACAACATTCAAACTTTAATATCTTATGTAATATAGCTCCAAATCCAGTGAAATAAATTTATAAATTCATTTAAAATCGTTTAATTTCATAATATAAAAAATATTTAATGTTGAACCTTATTTTGATTTATTTGAATTAAAATTTGAATAAACCCTAATATGGCCACTATTAAAAGTATGTAAACCCTACCTCTAAAAATTTGAAATAAATTTCTAAAAATTCCTGATGACTTAAGGAACTCATTTCTACAAAAATAGTTATGTATAAACATGCTTTGCATCTGAATCCTATTGAAAACCTAACCATTTGTAATATAAACCCTAAATCCATAACACAAACAAATGGACTCAAATAATAAGAAATCATTATTCAAAAAAAATTTATCACTAGAACCTTTTTTTAATCTATTTTTAAATTTTATGTTATTTGACTACTTTTTGCCTCTTATTGCTATTGCTTTATATCGATAACGTGTAGAACCAACGTCTCGGAAGGTACGACAATCGACCTTGATCTAGAACCAGTTCGAGAACCAACAAAGCAAGGCAAGCACCACCTTAGACCATATTGATCCTAGTGTTTTACTTTTTTTTGTTTTGTCAAATCTATTTATTCATCCACGTATTTTCTGTAATTCGCTATATTATGGTACTGGTAGCTATAACCCTATCTTATGGAACTTTCTTAATAAATATTGAACTATGAACCTTGATGACCCTAGAATAAGGTTAGACAATACACAATTTCAACATAGGTATATGCAATTACTTAATAACCATGCTTAGCCATGCTTTAATAAAGAAACATGTTGCTCTTTATAATTTAAAAAGGTTGGATACGACATCAAAGGTTGCTGATATTTTTATAAAAATAAAACTATGGTTTTAACGCGAGCGAATATTGGTAATAGCCGGATGTGCATGGGACTTGCACGTAGATATAGGGAGATTATCGCTCGGGTCAGATTAAGGACCGAACTATAGATTGTTATCAGGCCAAGGACA